>CM076582.1:1664318168-1664918168 GCA_034641835.2 Pinus albicaulis
CATGCCTTACCCCCTTTAATAGCCATTGGTTTCCATTCTTTTTTTTTACAAGAACTTTACCCATTCCAACAATTTTACAGGGTTTATCATCACCCAAACGGACTTGTCGAAAATCTCCTTAAACATAGTCATGAAAATATTTCTTATCAGGTATGGCATGGAATGAGGTCCATGAATCTACAACCCAAGAATCAGTAACGTTTTCGAAAGAAAGAATCAAAGAATCTTGTAACACATCGCCTATCACATTTGCTTCATGATTGTTTTCTTGCTGTGTGTCTCCTTATTTTCCCTTCCAAGACCTACAATCTTTCTTCAGGTGTCCTTTCTTTCCACATTTTCAGCACACTATCCCCAATATGGAATTGGATCTTCCTTTCCTTGATTTACTGCGATATCCTAAGCTCTTTCCTCTTTCCATTTTTTTCCCCTAGACTCTGCACTCAAAGCATTACCCGATGTCTCACCAGAGCTTTTCCGTCGCATTTTCTCGCTAAGGATAGCACTGACAACATCATCAAACTTTAAAGTACTAGATCTAGAGACAGAGTTACTAATGGCCATAACTAAACCGTTCCAACTTTCAGGAAATGAGCACAGAAACAAAAGAGCCCTAACTTCATCATCAAATTTTACCCCTACAGAACTTAACTAACTGGTAACTGTATTAAAATCATTTAAATGGTTTGCAACAGATCCACCTTCCAACATCTTCATATTAAATAAAAGTTTCATGAGAAATACCTTGTTTGAGGCCGAGGGTTTTTCATATAATTTTTCCAAGGCCTTAATCAAACCCTCTGTTGTTGTTTCCTTTGAAATATTGAAGGCTACCAACGTTGCAAGACACAGCCGTACTATTCCTAGTGCCTTTCTATCGAGAATCTCCCATTTTACATCTTTCATAGCCGTCGACTTCTTTGTTTTTCCGCTCAATGCTAGGTATAGATATTTCTGATAAAGATAATCTTCCATCTACATCTTCCACAGCGAGAAGTTTTGGCTGTTAAATTTCTCGACCCTAAACTTAACATCTTCCACCATTGTTCCCACTTGAACTAGGAACCCTTCTTTCCTGCGAGTTTATCAGCCAAATAGACCTTCGGCTCTGATACCAATTGTTAGAAAATTATATATTACAGAGCAATGAAACACATAAAATATGCGGAAAACACAAGAAAAAAAAACACATAAAACCAGAGAGACACAGATATACGTGGTTCACCCAGTTTGGGCTACGTCCACCCCGAACAACCAGTCCTTCCTTTCTATTATCCAATAAAATGAAGAGACACATCCTACAACAGATTCACTGTAATATCCTCTATTTTCTTTCATAGTCTCCCTATTTGTTTCTCATTTTGAGAATACACATACACTACAAATCCGCAATACAATACCCTCATACAAAGCGAGGGGTTGCCTTCTAGGGAAAAAAACCCTAAACTAAACATAACTTCTACCGTCAGATCATTTGGCAGATGAACGACCCAGATTGACTAGAAATTACTATAATTTTACAAGGAAATTTTACATTTGTTTTTAGCTTCAGGGCACTGCCCTCGAAACCCCCCGCCAGGGGGGGGCTCCATAAAATCGCAGCCGCCCCCCCTTGGACCCCCTAGGCAACGTTTAATTATGGGCAGCGTTTCCACCCCATTAAGGTAGAGGGGTCCAACATTGTGATACAAATTAAACAAGATAATCATGCTCCACACCCAACATATGCCACACTCTGCAAGAGTGCTCCAAGAAAATATAAGTGTCTAAGTGTATGAGAGAGAGAATAGAATTAGAGCTCCAAAATGGAACTGAAAAAATGTTGCCAATTGATCCTCAGAATAATTTTTATTAATGAGGCCACTATTTTCTTCATTTTACATTATTTTCCTTCATTTTCCTCCTCACGTGCAACCTGTGACCTTTCACCTTGTTAGTATGAATATTTATTCGAAGTGTAAGAAAAAATACCACTTTAGCTACGCATAAGTTATAGCCCTAACAACAGAAATGACTATTAATATCTTCAGATATGCAATTAGATGATCAAGACAAATGCTGCAAAGATCTAGATCTATGAATTAGAAGACATTAAACAGTAGAAAAATAATATTTACTCCATAGATCCAATAGACAAGACAAGAATATATCCAATGAATAATTTTATTAATGGCACCTGGGAGGAAAACACAAGAGGGTGTTCCGTGTTCTCCTCAATGGGATGGGTTCTTGTGAGTCCTCAGCTCTTCAGATTTAGAACTTCTCTCTCTTGATGGTGTAGAAAACCTAGACAAAAATGGAAAAGTATGGCTATGATTATGGATCAATAGCCATACCAAGTGTTGAGATCCAAAGTGATCTTTAGGCAACAAAAGGTGACAAATGAATGGGAAAACCCTTCTCTTTATAACAAAATATTGAGTTAGTCTAGAGATTGGTGCATAATTAAAATATTATTAACCAAATCTAGATCCAAATTTTATGGAATATTTTATTATATTTGTTGGAGGGAAAAGGAATTTGACTTGAGTCAAATCCCCTTATTTGTAAATAATAAATAAATAAATTATTTATATATCATTTTAAGGATGTGATTAAATAATAATAAATAAATAAATGATTTATTTATTATTTTAAGGATATGGTTGAGTGATAATCAAATAAATAATGATTTATTTAATTATTTTAAGGATATGGTTGAGTAATAATCAAATAAATAATGATTTATTTAATTATTTAAGGGTGAATTAGTCATATTTAACAAATAATATTATTTAAATAAGATTTAAACAATTATTCTTAGAAAATAATAAGATAAATAATGATTTATCTAATTAATTTCCTTGTTTTGGGTTAAATATAACCAGAAATATTAATTAAACTATTGTTTAACTAATTATTTCTTGAGGAAAATCAAAAAAATTTATATTTATTTAATATTTCCTTATGGGGTTTCCTGTTTAGACCATAAACAACTTAATAAAGGTGGTTTACTAAGTTATTTTCATAGTGAAAGCAATTTTACTTAGAGTAAAATTGGTCTTACATGATGTACTTGGGTCCATATAATGATAATAGGTTAGATGACCAAAAAATGGTGTGATAGATTGCCCCCCAGCGTGCGAGCATTAGGAGCTAATCGTATGACCGAAGTACGTTGTAAGAACTTAATCACTAGACATCGAAGGGGAAGTCAAAGAGAGAGAAGTATAAGGTAAACCAAAGTGCTGAAAGAACTAGACCTTGAGGAGGCAACTTGCAGGTGTGACAAGTCTTTTTGATGAGTGAGCACCTGCTATAGGTGGCGAGGGAGGCATACCTATGCCCGCCAAGGCAATAGTACAAGAAATAAGGCACCCGGAAAACCACGGAACACAATAATAAATCATATGCTGGCCTAAAAATGAGCCAGATAAATAACACGATAATGGATCCCACATACATATTGTGCCTGGTTTAACAGGTAGGACTTTGTACAATAATATCTGAGTACATGAGATATAAATACAACCCAGATGCCCCTGAAAACAGGAAAGGGCTCTAAAAAGTTGACTAGTACATGCAAACAAAATGGTGCTGCAAGCGGATGATGCCGACATCATAAAATGTATGGAGCTGTATCGAAGATTGTGATAAAGAGGTCATTCGAGTGTGTGGGGGGCTACCTGTAGGGCCGCCCCCTCATGAGGGTTGAGACATATCACACACACTCGGGAATCATCAATGTCAGCTGCTCCATCACTGAACCATCGAGTATACGGATCTCGATCATGCTGAAAGGAGCTGGAGCTGAGAAACATTCAAGTCAAAGGGAAATAAAGAGTCCTTTTGCCTGATCCGAGGCACCAAACCAAAGTGTAAGTTGGAACCAAGGTACACCACCCTCTAGACCTCTCTTCTGGAATGAATGAGCTGATGTCAACAGAAGGAGGTCTGCCATAGGTGAGGTAATAAGGGGTCTTCAACTAGGGCAAGAGAGAAAATAGTAGAGTGACTAACAGACTGACACCAATGATGATGATGAGATGGGGGGAACTGTGTAACGAACGGACGACTTCCCTTGTTAGAGCATAAAGGGCATGGATGACCTGGCAGCGACTGACACAACATCATGAGGGATAGGGGACAGTGGGACTAAAGGCCATAAGATGTGACATGAGAGAGGGACCAAGCAGTGAATGATGGAGGACTATAGCGGGATGCAAAGGGGGATAGACTCCATGAATGCAATGATGACTCAGCTCAGATGCTCTAAGCAAGGGTGACTCGATGGTGCTGCCATAGATGTAAAGGGTCCAATGGGGACCTTAAATGCAGGAGTACCAGATGGTAACTCATGACGAAAGTCGACACGAGCATGGAAAAGTATGGAGGCAACATGGTGACCCTGGTATGAGTGTTGCAAGTGAAGAAATTCAATTTTTCAGGAAGGGTGAAGTGACGCTTCTTGGGAAAATGTGTCCTAGTGAAGTATCAAATCACTAAAAACTAACAGATACCCATTTGAGGGCTCAGTGAGAGCTTTCCAACGGTGCAGACGATTTGGTAAACGGAGCTACGGTTGGATCACGGCGAGAAAAAGAAGAGACAGGGGTTTCTCTTTTAATAAGGAATTTTCCCTCTAAATTCATTCATTTTCATGTGGAGATATGGTGAATGTGGAGAGGGGAGAAGGCCATAAATATTGCGTCGATCGTAGTGGACAAACCGACCATTGGAATCAGGAGCTGTCAGTTGCAGGTAAGAGGCCTAACCCTAATCTTTATTTTTAGTGGATTAAAAATTCAGATTAGGTCCCTAATGCTCAGTAAAAGCCCTCTACTCCTCCTCACAGTGAGGTCACACTTTTTGGGGCAAAAACTGTGACCTGGGTAGCAGGTTTTGGCCAGATAAGTGCGACCTGTCCCAGGTTAGGGCCCGAAAAGTGCGATCTATCCGGGAGGGTTGTTTTGGTGCTGTTTTTTCGCTGAGAACTAATTTTTTTTGATGAGAAATAGTCTTTCCTATCTGCATAATAATTGATATGATGGTTTTGTGCAGGTATGGAATAATTACAGATCAACTGGAGAGAGAGAGACCTAGGCGCATTACGTTTGGAGATCCAGGAGGATCAGGGTGTCCGTAGTGCTTTGGCTAGGTTTGGGGTTCTGAAGCTTGTGGAGAACCCTTTGATGAGAGCTGGGGAGCCCTTATTGGCCCAGATTTTCAGCTACTGGGACCTAGACCATGAGTTATTTATAGTGCAAGGGCACCAGATCGAGTTGACGGTCCAGGATATATATTTCCTGACTGGTCTCCCACCACTTGGGATGGTAGGGAATAGTTAGCCAGTATTACCGCATGTGCAAAATATCATAGAGTTTGTAAAGCGCCATTGTCGTCCAGGTCTCCAACTCAATGGGACTCAGATACCCATCGGGGATTTGGAGAGGTTAGAGGCCCGTGCTGTGGCTGCAATGGTGCTGCGGATCCTGGGCAACCAGGCACTCAATCACATTATGGGGGGATAGATGATGTTGGTGGAGAGTGTTTTGAGTGAGACCTACTATGGGTGGGCCCAAATGATGCTGTCATCATTGAAATGGCAGTTGTCGCTATGTAAGCAGCAAGTGAACCATGACTGTGCATATGGTACAATTTTGTGCTCTTTCTTCTTTGAGAAGATCTTGACACTTCGACCTCGCATACAGCTCCCAGATGGGGGCCCGAGAGAGCCTAGGATGCACTGGTGGGGGAGACTACTGTGCAAAGGAGGAGGTGGAGCAGTTGGACGAGTGTTTCGTCCTGATTTCTTTGTTTATTGGGATCAGATGCCGCTGTATATAGATGAATATCCATATAGTGGGATGAGTTATTGTGGGGAATCAGATCTGCCACTTCCACCTAGTCGTATATGGGGACCAGATGGTAAGTGCCACATTGCTGATCTTTTACGTGCATGTAAAGTTTTTAGAATATTGTATGTAGTACTGATTCTTTTACTTTTGGTATGCAGATACAGCACCGGTAAAACCAGTCGGGTACATGGGGTGTCCTGCAGTATCAGGGGCCGTAGGATCTAGTAGACCAGGGGCGTAGAAAAATGAGGACGCAACAGCCCTTATGGAGGACATCCGTCATAGATGTGAGAGGCTTCTGACCAGTGTTTTGGAGCGTGGATGGCAAGAATTAGATGACCAGTACATAGAGCCATGTATTGGTTTACCTTCGGAATGGCAAGGGGTCATGTGATGCATGGCGATGGCCAGACAGAGTGTTCGTGATATACGAGCTGTGGGGGCAGAGCCATTGGCTCAGGATCCTCCAAATAGTGATTAGTGTGTAGGGGCGTGTGGTGCCCCCATTTTTTATTTTTTGGTAACATGCTAAGGGCATGTCATATGTATCAGAGTTGATGAACCCTAAAACATTTTATATGACACATACTATGGATATGCATCGTTTTGATATTTTTATGTTATTGTCTTGTGTTAAATGTGTGTGTTAAATTCCAATCCATAATATGGTTTGAAATTCTATCTACGTAGTGGTTTTGTGCTCTAGGTACATGACTAAAAGTAATGATTTCAAATTCATGTATCAAAATATTCACTCGTAAATATCTTCTGAAAAGGATAGGACTATGCACATGATATACACCATTCAATTGCATGACAAGAAGTAGGGAATCTAAACGAACATGAAGGTGGAGGATGCGGTGTGAAAGGGCATCGGCTAATAAAATTTGCACAGCATCATATTCGGCCTGATTATTGGTAGCAGTACCAATGCATACACCGTTTGAAAGAACAAGTGCTTGCAAAGGGGTAAAAATGGCCCAACCTACCGAGGCTAAATTCCGGGAGTAGCGACTTGCACCATCGGCAAAACCGATATAAGGTGTTGACAGGGGGTCCCTCTAAAAGGTACCACAAGACAATAAATGGGAGGGTAAAGAAAAATGCTGGCAACCTGAGCACATAGTAGAAATCGAATGCACTCTGCGGAAGGGAGTGATCTGGGTAGGATTTTTACTTCCCACATGCTACTGATGAGGGGAAATGTGGGAGCTACGGAAGACATAGCTTGAGCTTAGGCTGCATAAGTCACCAACGGTATGGATGATGGCATCCTGTTTATGGGCAGGAAAGATGAAGTCAGGGGTGGACGTAGCTTCCATGATGTCGTTGTCACAAACGAAGGTGGAAAGACAGAAGGAAGGGAGACCACATGACGCGTCAGGGCTACTTGACTCATCATCATGCGAAGAAAGACTCACATGTGCATCATCATGGGAGATGACGTAAGAACAAGCAGATAAAGGATCTACTGATGTTGAGCCCGGGGTTTTTGCTGAAAGGGGGTCAAGCGAAACAATAGGAGAAGATTAAGAGGGAACTTCTGTCGAGGGTCTCAAGGATGATGAAAGGTAGAGGATGGTGGCCGCATGCTTCGTCATGTCAACATCAGGGGGGGGAATGTCAATAGGAGTAGGTAAATCCTCGGTCTGGCCTGCATCATACTGTGCAAGTATGGGAGAAGCGGATTGGTTCTGTTCAATCTTGTATTCCTGAACTACCTCTAAAGAGGCACGGTAATGCGTCAAGCGGGGACAATGACGAGAGTAGTGGCCATGGAGACCATAATAAGAACAAGGGTGTTTGGTGTGAATAGTCTTGTTGTTCTTGGTAATAGTTGATGATGAAGCAGAGGTTTTGGGGACTGTCAACTCAGGGAACACGACATTAACCATGGGCTTGATGCAGGGCAACTCGGGACAAGTATGGGTGGCATGACCGGTGACATCACACAAAGCGTAGGGATTTGGAGGCGGAGGAGGTGCAGGGTCATTCGGGGCTGATTTGTCCTTTGAGGCCCTTTTGCAAGCTTTGCCCTTCTTACTCGAAGTGGTCGCAACAAGAGGTGGTTCCTGTTGAGGTGGTTGAGGCACTGTGACAACAGGAGAATTCAGGGGGACCGGTTGAACCAGGGTCAAACCAAGATAAGGTTTAGGTTCACCTGGCGGGGTGGCGGTTGAAGGACCAATGTACCAAACTGGGAGCCCAATGGTCAAGTTAGGCAGAGAGACGGTGGCCATGACAGGTGCCGTATAGATGCCTGATGGAGGGACTAGGAATGATATCTGACTGGAGGGGTAACGGCCAGGTGGGACGACTCCTAAATGGTTAAGGCCTGAAGGAACCGACCCAGGAGGATAAAAAGGCTCATGAGTACCAACTGAAGGGTCAGGTGGAGGAGGTCCAAGAGGCTGCATCTAAGGTCTAGGAGATGGCTGCAGAGGGAAAGGGTGTTGCTGACTAGCTGAGGCAGGCCTCTTGAGAGAAGCCCAAGACTATTGCATCATGCAAACATTAGATGAGTTGGGATCAGAGATAGGAGGAGGAAGACCAAGGAAAGTACCTAGCAAGGAGGAGTCCTTGTAGATACCAGGTGAGACACTGGTCAAAGGGTCGACGGTTTGCTTGTTTGCCACCGAAGAGATAATGGACTCAGGGGAGGTCTGATCCTTTGGCTCGTAATATATCAACTGGTCAATGGTGACTATATTTCTGTTATGGGGGAAGGACATCTTGTGGTGAACCGTAGAAGGGACAGCTGACATCGCATAAGTGTAACTATGACCCAAAATAATGTTGTAATCCAAGGGAGCATCTATGAATTCTACGTCAACGTGAGCATCTATGAATTCTACGTCAATGCAAACCGTCTTGCCCGCAAGAGTGATAGGACAATTGCGGAATAAGCCAATGGGATTGGAGGCGTGGCCATCCCACGCTGAGAGAGTGATCGTGGAAGGGGAAAACTCAAGAGATCTGAGTTGTTTCCAAATCAAAGCGGACATCACACAGGTGGATGCCCCCTCATCAATAATGCACCGAGAAACGTTGGCGTTCTGGAGCTTGACTGAGATTTGGAAAGCGACGGAAGCAGGGAGAGGAGGATGTTCTGACCGGTCAACATCAAAGACAATCAATCGATCGTCGGAAGGGTATATAGCGCCCACGGCATACATAAGAGCTTTTTGTTGTGAAGGTCATGACTGGAGGAGTTCCAGCGTTGAAATGACAGTAGGGGATTGTGCCAAATCATCGAATATGCTATATGAATGGGCGGCTTTGCCAGAAGCAACATTTCGGCGTAGTGGACCCTTAGGGATCTTGGCATGAACCTCCGCCCTAGGATGAGGGATCTTCAAGGGGCCATTAGGTGTCAAAAGAGGCTCTGTAGAGACTAAAGGAGGTGGCTCAGGGATAGACACAGCGGGAGACTTTCTGTACTGACGGGACCAAGTCTGAAGATTGATGTCTACGGTTGAAGGTTGATCGGATTTCATCATGAGAATCTAGTCATCGAGGGTACCAAATGGAAAAGGTTGGGTAACAGTGTGGTATACAGGAGGTTGGGAAAATAAAGGAGGCATGTTGTACCCTGAATACGTGTTACCAAGATGGGAAGATGTGCAGGGGGTGCTGGCCTTCTCCTGAGGAAAATCAGAGCCCATGGGAGGTTGAGAAATGATGACACACACACGGCACCAAGGAAAAAGAGACCGAAAAGGGCAGGGAGGTGCAAAATCAAGTGATTACAATGTCGAAACAAGGGAAAAGAGGCACAAGATCAAATGATTTCAATGTTTTAGAGTCTTTTCTTGGCGGTGTTAACCAAGCCCTTTTTCACTTAGGGTGTGTGTGTAAAAGTGTGTAAATTTTAATTTTTAAACCCATACATTTGTAGAGAAAAGAAAAAATGTGTTGTAGAGCTGTGGATAAACCTGAAAATGACAGTATATAATCCTGCAAAACAGAAAACAACCAGCTAAAAATGCAGTAATCTAAACCCAAGGAGGCGGGTCTCTCAACAATTGGTCTATAGGTGAGAAAAAAACTAATTTAAACACACTAAAAAAAAAAGGTTAATAGATCTTGGGTCAAGAGGGACAGAGATCTAAAAGACAAAATCTGCTGGAAATTGGTGCAGAAAATAACAACAAATCAGAGGAAAATTGTTGTAAAACGAGGTGGCGAAAGGCTATCTTCAGGAGGTAAGTGGAGTGCCCCCTAATGGAAAACCCAAACAAAGCTAAATGGGAAGATTTGGATGGATAAAAAACCGATATGAAGTGGATCTGAAGATGAGGTATCAGATCTGAAAAAATGGTTGAAGACTCTAAAATTTCAGACAACCTACAACAACAAACACTCTTCCACAAAAAGTGGAGGGTACTGAAGCCCTAGGGGGCTAGGTTCCCACTTATTTGAGTGAAATAGAACAAGTACAGGTCCACAACGGGCGGAGATGGAGGTCAGACAAACCTGAACAAAGGCTCAGCAAAACCCATAAAACTTTCAGAAAAATCCCTACAGAAAGTCCAGGTCGCAGTTTTTGGCCTATTTTCAGTAGAGGTCGCACTTTTTGGGTAGTAAAGTGCACCCTGGAGGTCCAGGTCACAGGTTTTGGGTAGGAAAGTGCGACCTTCACTTCCAGCACTCTCGGTGGCAGGTTTAAGAAAAAAATTTCATCTCAGCTGCGGCTGATGTCGTTCACCTGCACAATGGGTTCGAAAACACGCGGAAGTTAGAATTTTTATCGTTTTAGGGTTTTATGGATTAAAAACAACATAAAGTATAAGCAAAAAAAAGGGCTGAAGAGAAATCCTAGGGCCTGAAGCAGCTGGATATGCAAGGATTAGAAAGACGACATCGGTCATAATGGTAAACCCATGTGGAGTCGCCAATTGTTAGTATGAATCTTTATTCGAAGTGTACGAAAAAAGACCACTTTAGCTACACATAACTTATAGCCCTAACAACATAAATGACTACTAATATCTTTAGATTTGCAATTAGATGATCAAGACAAATGCTGCATAAATCTAGATCTATGCATTAGAAGACATTAAACAGTAGAAAAATAATATTTACTCGATACATCCAATAGACAAGACAAGAATATATCCAATGAATAATTTTATTAACAGCATCTAGGAGAAAAACACAAGAGGGTGTTCCCTATTCTCCTCAATGGGATGGGTTATTGTGAGTCCTCAGCTCTTCAGATTTAGAACTTCTCTCTTTTGATGGTGTAGAAAACCCAGACAAAAATAGAAAAGTATGGCTATGATTATGGATCAATAGCCAAACCAAGTGTTGAGATCCAAAGTGATATTTAGGCAACAAAAGGTGACAAATGAATGGGAAAACCCTTCTATTTATAACAAAATATTGAGTTAGTCTAGAGATTGGTGCATAATTAAAATATTATTAACCAAATCTAGATCCAACTTTTATGAAATATTTTATTATATTTGTTGGAGGGAAAAGGAATTTGACTTGAGTCAAATCCCCTTATTTGTAAATAATAAATAAATAAATGATTTATTTATCATTTTAAGAATGTGATTAAGTAATAATAAATAAATAAATGATTTATTTATCATTTTAAGGATATGGTTGAGTAATAATCAAACAAATAATGATTTATTTAATTATTTTAATGATATGGTTGAGTAATAATCAAATAAATAATGATTTATTTAATTATTTAAGGAGTGAATTAGTCATATTTAACAAAGAATATTATTTAAATAGATTTAATAGTGTGTAAGAAAATAATAAGATAAATAATGATTTATCTAATTATTCTGTTTTGGGTTAAATATAACCAGAAATATTAATTAAACTACTGTTTAACTAATTATTTCTTGAGGAAAATCAAACAAATGTATATTTATTTAATATTTCCTTATGGGGTTTCCTGTTTAGAGCATAAACAACTTAATAAAGGTGGTTTACTAAGTTATTTTCATAGTGAAAGAAATTTTTCTTGGAGTAAAATTGGTCTTACATGATGTACTTGGGTCCATCTAATGATAATAGGTTAGATGACCAAAAAATGGTGTAACACACCTCCCTTTTCTCCTATTTTCCATTATTTTCATAAACAAATTCCCATAAATTCCACTTTCTTTTTCCAAAGCCTTAGCCATTTCCTTTGCCAATTTCCATAGCCATAATAAACCATATGAACACCCACACTAGGATTTTTTTCCCAACATTGAGCTTGAAATATGTGTCCCATGACCTTGGTAATTATTTTACCTTTATTAAATTTTATTAAATGGAATATTCACGAGGGTTGTTACAAAACCCTCCGCCTTCTGGGAACACCATCCTAGATGTTCAACAAAACCTACAACCAACAAGACTGCTGCAAGCAAAACATACTGCCCACGGAGCTTTATAACTTAGCTCATTTCAATATTTACAATGATAAACCTACTGAGAAGAAAACCAACATGAAAACATGACAAACATAACATCATAATAACATTACACCCATACCGCTTATTGGAGATTTATAACATAACTCATGATGCTATTTACACACACACACACACACACACACACACACACATATATACCAAAACATCATACCCACATATACCGAAACATATACCAAAACACCTGCCAAAACATTCACTCAACTAAAGAATAAGGAAGAATACATATCTTGCATCTAATATGTCATCTCCCATGTAGCTTCATCAGGCCCAAAGTTCTTCCACTGCACTTTAACCTACTTGATTTATCGGTTCCTGAGCATGAGCGTATTTTTTTGCAAAATGCACTAAGGTTCCGACTGGAATTCTCCCTCTGGTTCCACCTACAATACAAA
Organism: Pinus albicaulis; assembly: GCA_034641835.2. Lineage (NCBI taxonomy): Eukaryota > Viridiplantae > Streptophyta > Pinopsida > Pinales > Pinaceae > Pinus > Pinus albicaulis. The sequence goes on from CM076582.1 coordinate 1,664,330,844, forward strand.
CCAATCAATCACAAGATCAACATCGTTAACATGCCTTTTATGCAATGACATGTTATCACTCCAGTAAATTCTTAAGTTGTGGGATTTTGGTTTTTAGTCAAAGAATACTAGAGGTAACCACAAACCTACTTCAAACTCTAGGATCTAGCCTTCCTAGGGTTCATAAAGGGCTCTCTCTTTCAAGTTTAACTTTGTTTTAATTTGTGAATATTAGGCTAGTTATTAAAGTGCAATTTGGTTTGGTTTTGTTGGATTTGGTGGGAAAATCTCACTTGGAGGGTATATAGAGGGGAATTTACTTGTCCATTGGGCTATGGAGTCTAAGTCAAGCTAACAGAACTGGGATCAAGGCCTAAAAGGTCAAATATCTACGGGGCAAGGTAGATAACCCTTGGAGACCTTGGAAAATTGGTTTTTGAGATGGTATGATCGGGATAAAGGGCACTTAAGAATCCTTAAATCCAAAAAAGGTAAGTAGAAGATAGAGGTCAAATGGGACAGGGAGTAATTAAGGGTTCCTTACACCAGAAAACATAAGAAAACAAAGAAATGATAACTAGTTAAAAACAGGAGGCTATTAACATGTCCTGTAGTAATACTCCTAGTTATACATTGAGATTTAGAATTAAAACACAGATATATGCATGTAACAAAAGAAGAATAACAATGAAATTTTTTTAGAGAGTACTTCACTCTAGATAGCTTATCACAGGGATCTTGAAGTATGATGCCAAATAGGTGATCTAGTCTGATACTCAAAATCGAAATCCAAAGCCTTCAAGTCAACAAAATATCTATAGTAACCTCCAGCAATTTTATTCCAAACTAAAAATACTTCAAAAGAGTGAAGTAATTATACATAATGTTTGAAAAAATATCCTATATGACTTCTAGGATTTAACTTAGGAAAATAAAATATCTTACAACAATAATAGTGACAGCTTGCTTAACAAATCAACAAGTTGTCCTATTTTATTCAAAATAAATAGAAATAGTTTTAAGATAAGAAACATCTGGCTGCTTATGTGTCCTCTTTGCTGGCCTTTTAGATATTTTTCAGAATCTAACTTGCCTTCGCTGATATGCTTTCTCACTGATACTCTCTCTCACTGATACTCTTTCATTTCGGATACTCTTTACCATCAGCGAAACTGCTTTACTGTTGTAAAATATGTTTTGACAGTAAAAACAGTAAACATATTTTTTCTTCTTCTTTTGTTTTCCTTTCATTATTCATAGCAAATCAGTCAATGCTTGCCAGTCCTCATTTTTAGGAATTAGAATATTCTTGAGTTTCCTAAAATTCTCATCAGCCTCAGTGTACCTAGAAAATGTTGGCTTGATAACAAATAAGTGCTTGATTTCATACTGCAAATAAAAACAATCTTCAAAACTTTTTAACAATACTTTTCCTGTGGGAATACCTTGACTCGTTGGTTTGTTCACCTGCTCCTTGGCATGTTCTCTTATCTTCTTGTCATAATCATTTTGAGGCATTAAATTGTCATTAATAACCATGATGTCAGGGAGTCCCTTTTTCCTTAAACTGGTGAATTTAACCATGAATCTAGTGATAGCAGTATTCATTCCTTCACATTTCTCTTCAAGCTGCCTCATTAAATTTATTTTGGTGGTAACTTTCCTAATTTCTAGGATAGTTGTTGTCCTGTCATTGATTTTTAGCTCTTCCAATTCCTGTCTATTCTCGTTGTTGAGGAAACTAATTAACCTAACAGCCTATTCTGGTTTATCAACTAAATAAGCATGTGTAGTTTGGATCTCTGCTTGGGCTACCAATAGTAACTCTCTCTGCCCAAACATTACCTGAATTGATGGCCAAACATCATGGATGGCTTCAATTACATTATTCCATAGGTAATTTTTAATATATGATATCTGATCCTTGAGAGTTAATTCTTTTTGTAGTTTCTTTACCTCTTCACTCAATCTGTGGGCATTTTTCTCATTTATTTTAGCATCTATATGAGTTGATTTGTTCATCTTTTCAAGATTTTCAATTATCTTTGTCAATCTATTGATTTCATTTGTCTTCAAGGACATCTCTTCCATTGCTTTTTCTAGCTAACTGCTTTCATCTGGAGGTGGAAACACTGTTGTAGAGGATTCAGTTACTGAAGTTGTTGAAGAAGTTACGGGCACTGCGGTGACCAGTGGCTCTTTGGGTGCCAGCGTTTCTCCTAAAGTGGAAGGAAATGCTGTTGTGATGACTGGGATGACTGTGGGAATCACTGGTTCTTCAACTGTCTCCTTTTCTTGGACAAGTTGGTCCATTTGTACTTCCATTTCCTTAATTTGAGCTGTCAGTTGAACTATCAAACTCATTATTTCATCTTTTTCCTTTTGATCCTGTAAAAATTCCTTTTTTTGAGGATGCTCACCTTGAGGAAGCTTGAGTTGTTTCCTCAAGGCATCTATGTCCTCATTTTTCTTTTTAACCAATGCTTCTACTGCTTTGATGTTTGTAGGATCATATCCTACCTGTAATACTAAATCCTATAAGGCCTTTATCCTTAGATCCTTTGCATATAATGAAGCTTTATCCATCTTCATTTGGTCCTACATATTAGAGATGGTATTTTGAAGCCTATGAGCACTCATAGCTTTTGTTGTGACTGTGGAGTAGAGCATCTCTGAGGTTTGCCTATGAAACTCAATCTGATCCAATTCATGGATTTTGTCTGTAGCTACGTCCATATCAACTTTATTGTAGTCAACAAATGTCTTTGGCACTGATACTGTGGGTTGTAATATTGACATAATAAATTTTTTAGTTGAGTAATAAAATGCTGATAGGAATATGTTTTGATTACCTAGCTTTTGCTTCAAAAACTGAGAATATATTTCAGTTTTGATTTCCTCATTCTTTAATTTGATTTTCTTGTATTTTTCCTTAATATCTAAATATTTCTCCTCAGCTGAATGTGAGGAAGAAGCCTCCATACTTTTCTTCCTTTCTATTATCTATGCATCTTCATTATTCAGTTGTCCTTGATTCTGATTTGGCTCACTGATGATTACAGTGGCTACATTGGTTTCTGGTTGTTCAATGTTGCTATTCAAAGGTTGTGTTTCTTCAACATCTATTGTTATTTTACCTTTAGCTGTTGTATCCAGTTTTGGCCTCTTATTGTAAATGATTTTAAAATTTGTCTCTGTCGTAGTCTCTGCAGTATAAGCTCCTTCTTCTCTGATTCTCTTAGTGGATGTCTCTGGTTGTTTTTCAATTTCCAAAGTGTGACTAGTATTCCTTTGGTTAACTACCTCTGTTAAAGTATTTTCAACCCACTCAATTTGATTAGCAAACTTCTCTATTTCTGGCTTTGACTCATGGATAAAGGGTGTCAATTTATATTTTACCCTTAGTTTACTTAAGATCCCTTGTGGATCATAATTCCATGGGAAGCTTTCTTCTAATTTATATTCCAGTAGTTGACTTGCTGCTTCCTTTTTCTGCATCTCTTTGATTATATATGAATGGCCCAATTTGATTTTTTAGTTTAAATTGGGTCTTTTTCTTGGCTTCCATAAAATTAATTGAATCGGAATTTAGGATTTGCCTAATTTACTCTAAGGCAAAGACCCTCATTTATGGATGCTTAGGTAACTTGTAAGACAACAAGTTAGAACCAAAAACTCTGATTTCAGTGAATTTCTCATACAAATACCAATCACCCACTTTGCTTTGCTCTGATAGCTGCAATATTTTCTTCATTTCCTCACTGATTCTAGGTTGCTCTATTTTTGTCAAGATGGTGATCAATGGATGTAAAAACAACTCTGCAAACTCTGAATAATTGAATTATGTGCCTTCTTTTCTGAGTATAGATGTCCAAAAGATAACTGATAGAGGTTTTCCTTCTATATCCAAATTTTGAAGTGAAATTGGAAAGCTCTCTGACTGAAAGAATAGAACAAGTGGAAAAGATAGGAGGTATATCTAAATACTTCTTCCAGCTGCAAATTAGCCAAATGATAGTGAATACTATCAGCAATGAAACCAGCATAGTCAAATATAACTGAAGGTGGTTGACCTAGCGAAAAGGTTGAAAAAAATCCTAAGACAGACCTATCAATGTGCTCATTAGTGAAATACCCAAGTATGAAGGAAAGCATGGAGATTACATGCCTTGAACCTTTAGGGAATTTGGCAGTTGAATAACGAGGGTTTAACTTGGGAATTTCAACATGCAGGGGCATGAAAGTTTGAAAAATCATGAATCTTTTAGGGAAATCTAAGCTGATGTATAGCTTAGTGAGGGCTTCAATAGACAAAGGTACTTCTTGAGGGTCTAGTTGAAGTTGCAGCATTTGGTTTATTGACTCTGCAGTGATGGTAAATAGGACCTCTTTATTTGCATTCACAATAGCTCTTTGTTCAGGAATGTAGTACTGGTAACATAATATGATAACTTCTTGACAAGGGTCAGTCAGGGGAACTACATATTTGGGTAAATTGGATTCCCAAATATGAACTTCTTCTTGATCATCTAAATATTTTCCAAAACACCAGTTGTGGACATCTAGGATATTGAACTCAACTATGGGATCAACTATTTTGTGGTCAATTTCAGCAAGGGGAATATGCTCAATATCAACAACTGGAGGTTGCAATTGGTTGGCTACAATTGCAGTATTTGGAGTCATGGCAGGAGTAGATTTAGGAATTTTTTAACCTTCAGGCTTCCTTACACTCTGTTTTTTAGGCATTTTGATTGGCTTCTGCAAGTTTAAACTATTTCCAGAGGCAATTTTACTATAATAGAGGCTTGATTGGGAAATTTTAGCAAACTAGACTATTTTGTTGGATTTTATACTCAATTAGGTTTCTCAACTGAAGTTTTGAGGCTTAGAAACTGGTATAAAACAGAAAACAGGGGTTTTCTGAGTTCTTGACTGCAAAATGGGCTAAAACTCTGCTGAAAAAGGATTTATGGAAGGTTAGGGCACATGCAGAAGATTTTTGGCCTTTTAGAGCTTGAAATTGACCCTTAAAACTATTAAAAACTGATAAATTTCCTTGAAAATGGTGCGTAGCGGACTCTAGGGTTTTTGGGAAAATTTTGCCAGAAATTGGCCTCTTTCTGGGACATTTGGGCAATTGGATTTAGTCAATTTCTTGATTTTGAACTGATTCTTTTCTTTTAAAAGTTTTTTTCAATTTAATTACAAGTTTGAATCTCAGAAGAATACCTATTTTGACTTAGGTATCAACTTTAAAAGGGTTTCTTTAATCTCTGCTTGATTTTATGGCTTTCAGTAGTTGAACTGGAGCATGTGCGGCTCGTCAATAGTCTTTAAAGGCTTATTTTGGTGAATTCAGAGGTTTTGGGCACTAAAAATGGCTATCAGGGGCTTTCAAAGGTTTATACAGTCGGGAAGGAAAAAAAAATGGTTAAACGCTACAGATGAATGAATTAACATATTAACCAAGGTTTTATTAAAATTTTTGAATCTGCATTGAATGCATGTCTTGTCTGGTGGGAGGCGGTTTTTGAGTTTGAATGGACGAAAACCGGTGGTAATCGCGTAGATTTTCAGTGGTAAGCAGTTTTAATAAAAAACCCACGTGATCCAATGATGAGAGGCCATGTGGAGGGGAAAGTTCAATGGGAAACCACCCATTTCGTGTGGCTTTTGCATTGGGGCAGTCGTGCACTTTTTCTATGCGATATCAATGTTCAACCGTTAGATCAAAAGGTTTGAAGCAAATGGTGAGGATTGTTTCGGGAGTTGCATTGGAGCAGAAAGGTGGGACCAGATTTAATTATATGCAGTGGAAGGGTTAAGATGCGTTTAAACCTTTATAATATGGTTGAGGGGTAAAGGTTTAAAACACACACACACACACACACACACATATATATATATATATATATATATGGGTTTATTTATACACAACGGCGGGATAAATAATGGTTTTAAAACATATGATAATGTTTTAATCAATATACAAAGGTGCAGGCTTTAGAATTGGTATAATATATGGCCGGTTAGAAATGTTTTATTTTAAAACATTTGTAAAATTTTTAAAATATGAGGGCACGATTATTATATTATATATTTTTTTAATTGTTTGGATAGTTTAAAAACTATAGCGGCGGGATAAAACAAATAAATATAGTTTATACCAAAGGGCTTTATAACTTGGGATTTTTCGTTTGCGCACATGGATAATAGACTTTGGTCTTAAACATTATAATAGTGGGTTTTTGGGGTTTATTGAATATAAGGGAATTAATAACTAGGAAAGGGTATTTCTTAGGGATTTAATAAATTATGTTAAAATTTAATATGAGAGGGGAGTGAAATGTAAAACAAAATACATATTATCTCTAAGTATCATATATAAAATCAAGTATTGCCCATATTTATATTTCCTTCAATAATACTTAGGATAAATGTGATTTTGTGGGTTTTTATGAATGCTTATGAAGGGATGAAGTTAATTACTCTAGGGTTACAATTTTACTAAGTAAGAATGTGCTTTTACTTAGGAAAAAGGGGTTTTAATACATGAATGAAGGGTAAATTATGATTAATGAGAATTTGGGATAAGGACTCAATATTTTTAACTAACCAGTCATAGAGCCTTGGGTCCGGTCCCAACAAAAGTCAGAGAAATTCTCTGAGTCTGTTTGACTGATAGCTTATAATACTGAATACTCATAGGGGAGGGGAAATTAGTGATTTTTCCCAATGATGTATTATTTACATAAATGATCCATTGCTTTCTACCTAACCAACTTTATTTCTAACATTGTTTCTTCATTTTGTAGGTGCATTTAGGCTTGCAACCTTAAAACATTTTCTTTCAAAGCATAAAACTATCTAAATCTACATTATTTCATCGGAGGGCTCAGATTAAACTATTGAGCTCCTCATTATTCTCTACCTATCTATTGATTTGTCAAGTTTAAACTGTTTGACAAATCTTTATTCTCTATCTAAAACATGAAATTGAAATCATGAAAAGTTAAGGTCAAACTGTTTAACTGATCATGGATTATGGCATTTATTGACACTTTGCACATGATCATTATTCTTGCAGTAAAAGTAAAAGTAGTGGCATTTTGACTTGCTCACTTTCAGGTCTTATTTCTCTTTTTTATTTTGGGGTCTATATTTTTCTAAGTCCTTTGATTTTTCTTTTAGGACTTTTTACCATTTTTTAAATTTTTTTATTATTTTTCATTTTTTCAAAATATGGGAAAAAAACTTGCAGAAAGCAAGGTATGTACATATTTACAAGACTTATCAAAGTCAATTAACAATTTTATGAACCCTATTATTATGGGACCCTAACAGTGGCTCCACATGGGGATGACATTTCCTGGTGAAATATCAAGAACTCTGAGACTAGTAGCCTTTGAAATTTGACTGTGATGGCTTGTAAATGTGTTCTGATATCTGCAACTTATTCATATTTATGATACTCACCTATGAAAGCTTAGAGCCTTCTCTTCGGGCTTCAAATTTGCTAAGGAAACATACAATCCAATCTAAACTTTGCAATGTATATGTACAATGATCAAAGTGAATAATAACTAACTATTGGTTAACTCAGGTGAGTAGTCATGATTCATCATTCTACCATTGACTGGTCCTTATTGGAGATCTGTTCCATCCAATGCTTTCAGAAAGAAAGCATTATTACCTCTATATCCATAAATTACATAAGGCCCTTTCCATATAAAATCAAATTTTCCATGTTTTCCTTTGTCTTCTCTTCTAGAATCCCATTTTAACACTTTATCTCCTATGTAAAAATCATCTTCTTTAGTCTTTTTATCATATATTTTCTTGATGTTATCCTGAATGACTTGATATTTGATATAAACTTCTTCCCTTGTTTGTTGCAAGTGAATAGTTTGATTGATTCTTATTTGGATGTCATTTGTTTCAACCTGTAATTCTTGGATAATTTTCATCACTGGTACACCTAGGGAGGAAGGAAAAACAACATCCATTCCATAAACTAGTTGGTAAGGTGAAGTACCAATGGATTATTTTGTAGTAAGTCTATCTACCCATAAGGCATTGGCTAAATTTTTATTCCAAGTCTTTTTATTGTCTTCAAGTAATTTTTTGATGATATTTACTCGGAGTTTGCTTGAGGATTCAGCTAGGCCATTACCTTGGGGGTAATATGCAGTAGAGTAACCTAGGGTAACATGGTATTTGTGGAAAAAGTCAGTCATTTTCTTGGATTTGAATGTTGCTGCATTGTTAGTAATTATCTTTTGAGGGCACCCAAATCTTGAAAGGATGTTGTTTTCTAGAAAGGAAATAATGACAGTATATATGGATTGTATGGACGGTATGGCTTCAATCCATTTCATAAAATAATCAGTGGCTATCAAAATCCACTTATGTTGGCCTAAAGAGGGGGGGTGAATTTCACCAAAGAAGTCTAAACCCCACTGTTGAAATGGCATTGCTATTGAAATAGGGTTTAAAGGAAGGGGTAATAATTTCTTCTTACCCTAAAAAATTTGGCACTTATGACATGAAGTAACATATTTTTTGACATCAGCAAAAAATGTAGGCCAGTAAAAACCAGCTCTAAGGATCTTGTCAGCAGTATTTTTCCAGTATAAATGTCCTCCACAGTCACTTGCATGAAATTATTCAAGTATTTTTTCAGCTTCTTCCTTTAGTAAAAAATTTAGTAAAATCCTACTATGATCTCTCCAAAAAAGTACATTATCTAGGATACAAAATCTTATTGCTTTAAGTTTTAAAAATCTATCTTTGGTTCTTGACAATCTAGGAGGAGCTTGTAAGTTTTGGAGTACAAATATGATATATGTATAGCAAGGTGAGTGTGAAAAGGCTTCACTAATCGATGGAGTCGCCATCTCTTCCTGATCATCTACTTGAGCAATAAAATTTATATCTAGGGCATTACAATTGGATTCAGCCATAAGTCTGGCTAATCCTTGAACTTTAATGAGCTTGGTGGGTTTTATCTCTATTCCATATTCTAAGATAGTGGCAACCCACTTACCTCTTCTTCCATCAGGACCATCCTAAGTAAGAATGTCTTTAACTACAGAATTTGGGACATAGGCAATAATGTGTGATTAGAGAATATAAACTCTGAAGTCTTTAATGGCCTTAACCAAGGCTAGGGCTTGTTTTTCTACAATATTTTACTTCAAAGGGGAATCTCTAAGAGCATTACTGAAAAAATACATGGGTTTTTCAAATCCTTGGTCATTTTTCTGCAGTAAAACTGTAGCAATGGTGTGTTCTGAAGCAAATGAAAAAATCATGAAATCTTTCTTAAAATCAGGACTTATTAGGACTGGAGTTTTGGTTAAGGCTTGTTTGATAGAGTCAAATGATTGTTTAGCCTCAACAGTCCATCTAAGAACTGAATATTTGTTGAGCGTGTTATTCAATTCTCTAATTATCTCAGCTAAATTAGATATGAATCTTCATAAAAAATTGATCTTAACTAGAAAACCTTGTAATTCTTTGATGTTTCTTGGTGGGTTGATGTTCAAAATTGCTTCTATCCTAGTAGGATCTATCCTAATTCCTTCTTTTGAGATTATATGTCCAAGTGACTTACCTTCTTCTAATCCAAATAGACTTTTCTTAGGATTTAAAGAGATGCCATATTTCCTACACTTAATAAAAACTTGTCTCAAATGATCCAAGAGTTCATTATCTATTTTGGAAAACACAGTAATGTCATCTAAGTAAATTACTAAGAACTCATGTATTTCCTTTGAAAAATCTATTTCCATAGCCCTTTGAAAGGTTTTTCCTACATTCATTAGACCAAAAGGCATTTTTACATACATAAAAGTGCCCCAAGGAGTAGTAAATGATGTTTTAGCTTGGTCTTCTTCTTGAACTAGAATCTGATTGTATCCTGAAAAACCATCTAACAATGAAATCCTTGAAGAACCCACTACCCTTTGTAATATGTGGTCCATTTTAGGTAAAGGGTAATTATCCTTTAAGGATACTTTTTTAATATTTCTAAATTGAACACACAATCTAATTTCTCCTGTTTTCTTTCTTGTTGGGACTAAGTTAGAAACCCAATCAAAATATCTAATTGGTGCAATGATCTGGGTATCATAAATTCTTTTAACTTATTTTTCAACCAAAGGTAATAGCACAGGGTTAATCCTTCTCAATTTTTGTTTGAATGGATTTTGATCTTCTTTTATTGGAATTTTATATTTGATTATGTTTGTATCATAAGATTTTAAATCTTCATAACTCCAAGAAAACACATCTTGATATTCCTTTCAAATCTCAATATATTTATCCTTTTCTTGTTGAGGTATTATGGTTGATTTGTACAAGTCATCATTTACCAATTTAGTTAAAGGAATTAGTATTTTGAGTTTTTCAATTTCTGATTGTATGTTGAATGCAGGTTGAGCTTTACTAATTTGAATCATTTCTTCTTTGGTAACTGTAGTTTGTGTTGGTTTATCTTGCTTCTCTACAGTTGTTTTTTCATTTTCAATTGTTTTAGGATTCTTTGTTTGTGTTTCCTGTGTCTTACTATTTCTAACTTTCTTTTCAGGTATTGTTTGTGAAGCAGTAGATGTTCTTTCTGATTTATAATTTTCAGCAGGGGCTTTTGAAGCAACAGTTTGTGAATCTGTTGTTTTAGGATCAGCAGAAGGCTTTTTGGGATCTAAATTTGTTGTTTTTACAGAGTTAGAAGCTCTAGTATCAACAGATTTTCGAGGATCTTTTGCAACTTGAGCAACTTCATCAGTAATATCAAGAATTTTAGGGCCTGATGTTTTCTTTGGACTAGAAATGTTTTTGGGATAATTTGAGTTTTGCTTATTTTCCCTTGGGAGAATTTGCAGAACTTTTGTTTTAGGAGCTTCTACTGTTTTCTAGTTTTGATTTTGGGAATTTTTCTTAGTAGAAGCCTCATTATTTTTCTTGTTTCTAAGGTTATACTGGCTCTGTATTTCATTTATTACATAGTCATAACCTTTCTTATAATCAAAGGATTCACTAGAATCTAATTTAAGCTGTGGAAGTTCAAACAATTCTTGATCTTCCTGAGTTAGGAAAATAGTATTGTTGTCATCAATTCCCATTAGATTAATAGTATCCTCCTCATCTTCATTATTATTTTGAGAAATTTCAACATATTTCTCTTGGAATGGTGGTCTAATGGTTTGGTCCGAGGATGTTTCTTTTCTTTTTCCAGAATTTATATTTTTTCTAAAATTGAGATTTCTAATTTGTTGTTGGTTATCCCACTAAGGTTTTCTCTCCATATTATCTAATCTATCAATTACTCTTTCTAAAGTTTTAGCTATAACATCCATTTTTGTGTCTAAATTTGCATTTTCTTCTTTAATAGTAACTCTTCTTTCATTTCTAAGTCTAGATTTTGTAGCTAGAATGTTCACTTCTACACTTATTGCATCAGTTTACATTTTTTCTAAGGTATCTGCATCTCTTTCCCTTAATTGTCATGCCATATCTGTGTCAAATCCATCAGGGAATTTGAGTAGAACGGAATAAGGAGTAGGTTTCAGATTTGCAGGGATAGAATTATAGACACTATTATACCTAGTGCAGTAATCTTGAACAATCTCATTTGGAGCTCTTTTTAAATTATCAAATTCAGAAAAAAATTGGAGGGGGTTCTTTTTCTTCTCCCATTTATTTAAAAACAAAGTAAAAAAGACAGCTAAATCAGTTACACTACCAACAGCTAAATCCTTAAACCATTTCTTAATTGCTCCTGTTAAAGTTTGAGCAAACGGTCTCATTTGAACATCTAAATCATAAATTTCATAAATTTAAAAAAAGTATGTCATTTTTGTAATATGTTGTTGAGAATTATATTGAGTAGTACCATCAAACAGTGGTATTTTGTTTTGATATTCTTGTGGCATATCATGAAGTTGTTGTGGTAGGACAAGGGGGCATATGATCTAGCAGCCATAGCTTGAAGCTTAGCTTGACTAGGGGTAAGGTTGAACTACTTGGAGCTGTGCTGGAAATAATAGTGGATGAACTAAAGATAGTATTTGAAGTGCTGGGAAATGAGGATGATGTTTTTAAGAAATCAAAAGGTGAACTAATGGATATGGTGGATGAAGTGATTGGTGGAAATAATACTTTGGGTTGTCGAGGTAGTTTAGGGATAAATGGATCTGTAGATGAGCTGATAGTAGGATTTAGGAATGATGTGACAGCATAAAGAGATGAATCTTTAGATGGAATTATTGTGGTATGTAATTGCCAAGTTGAAGGTCTCTTTGCATGAGTCAATAAATGAGCTAATTCAATAGCTTCATCAATATCCTTTAGAATAGTAACATTAATTTTCTCAACTTTGGTCTGATATTCAGCTTTCCTAGAACTTACTGCAATAGATTTCTGTTTTGCATTCAAAAATGAAATAAAAGCAGGGTCTAAAACAACAGTTTTTAAATCATTTTCAGATTTACTTTTAAATAATTAATGCTCAAATTTCATATCAAAATCAATGTCTTGCAGACTTTTTAATTCACTGGGTAATGAAGTGACTCTTATCAATGAGATTTCAGCCTCTAAATTTTCTGTTTGTTTTTTCTTTTTAGCAATTCGGTCTGGGTCATCTACTATTACAGTAGGCTTAGGATCTGGGTTAGACCTAGTATAATAGACTTTCCTAGAAGCTAGAATTACAATTTTTCAATACCCACAACCTATAAAAACAATCTTAAAGTAAAAGGATGATTTAAAAGATTTCTTTAAGACTAATTTTATGACTAAGGATTGGTTATTTCCCCAGTATCGTTGCTAGTAATGTCATCACTCCAGTAAATTCTTAAGTTGTGGGATTTTGGTCTTTAAGACAAACAATACTAGAGGTAACCAGAAACCTACTTCATACTCTAGGATCTAGCCTTCCTAGGGTTCACAGAGGACTCTATCTTTAAGATTTAACTCTGTTTTAGTTTTGAAAATTAGGCTAGTTATTAAATGCAGATTTAGTTTTGTTTTGTTGGATTTGGTGGGAAAATTTCACTTGGAGGGTAAATAGAGGGAAATCTACTTGTTCGTTGGGCTATGGAGCCTAAGTCAAGCTAACAGAACTGGTATCAATGCCTAAAAGGTCAAATGTCTACAGGGCAAGGTAGATAACCTTGGAGATATTGGGAAAAATGGTTTTTGAGGTGGTATGATCGGGATAAAGGGCACTTAAGAATCCTTAAATATGGAAAAGGGAAGTAGAAGATATAGGTCAAACGGGAGAGGGGGAAATTAAGGGTTCCCTATACCAGAAATTAGAAGAAAAAAAAAGAAATGATAACTAGTTAAAAAAAAGTGTGCTATTAAACATGTCCTGTAGTAATACTCCTAGTTCTACATTCAGATTTAGAATTAAAACACAGATGTATGCATTAAACAAAAGAAGATAACAATGACAAGTTTAAATAAAGTACTTCACTCCAGATAGCTTATCACAGGGATCCTGAAGTATGATGCCAAAAAGGTGATCCAGTCTACTACTCAAAATCGAAATCTAAAGCCTTCAAGTCAATGAAAATATCTATAGTAATCTCCAACAATTTTATTCCACCCAAAAAATACTTCCAAGAGTGAAGTATTTATATAAAATGTTTTAAAAAATATCCTAGATGACTTCTAGGAATAAGCTTAGGAAAATTAAATATTTTACAACAATAATGGTGACAGCTTGTTCAAAAAACTAGCAAGCTGTCCTATTTTATTCAAAATAAATAGAAACAGTTTGTAGATAAGAAGAAGTTGGCTGCTTATGTGTCCTCCCTACTGGCTTTTTAGATATTTTTCAAAATCTAGTTGCCTTTCATTAGGGGAATTTTGAGGTCTAAAATGGGCCTCCTAAGGAAAATTTACAATCAAAATTCACTTTATGAGAACCAATCACATTTTAGGGGATGACATCATCCCTAATGGTTGAGGTGGCATTACTTGAGTTAAAGGTACTTACTTGTCACATTCTCAATGGTGGATAAAATATCATGGTTAACCATGGTAGTGCTCTAAGTACTTTTAAAGTCAATGTAAAGTACTCTTAATAAATGTCATTTCACTCTTTTTGAATAAAAATATATTATTGTCATTTCATATTTCTTGAAAGAAACATTGCATATCCCTATACATTTATTATATTATATTATATTATTTTATTTTTATATAGTATATTAACTACATGTTACTATACAATTTAAATAATATAAATTTTAATTAATAGCATATAATATAATTATAAATTTATAAATTTATATTTATATTTTATTTTAATTTATTTAAGTACAAAGTACAAATTCATTAGTTGTTCAACAATAATGATTTTTTCTTGAAAAACTCATTCTTATTTATAGTCACTTCAATACAATTTTTTTATTAATTTTATTTTGGTACAAATTTTGAATTGAATTTAACTATGGTTACATGGATTGTGGTGCAAAAAGTGAATTAAAAATTCATAAATATTATTTTACTAGTTTAGATATTATTTTATTATTTCCTTAGGAGGCCCATTTTAGACCTCAAAGTTCCCCTAATAACTGATACTCTTTCATGCTGATACTCTTTATTACTGATCCTCTTTCAATTCTGATACTCTTTACCTTTAGTAAAACTGTTTTCTTGTTGTAAAAACCTGTTTTTACTGTGAAATCAGCAAACAAAATTTTTCTTCTTCATGTGTTTGCCTTTCTTTCTTCATAGCAAGTCAGTCAATGCCTACCACTCCTCAATTTTTATGAATTCTAATATTCTTGAGTTTCCTAAAATTTTCATCAGCCTCAATGTACTTGGCAAATGTGGGTTTGAGGATAAACAAATGTTTGATTTCATACTGCAAGTAAAACAAATCTTCAAAAATCGTTAGCAATAATTTCCCTATGGGAATTCCTTGGCCTGTTGGCTTGTTCACTTGGTCTTTGGCATGTACTCTGATATTTTTGTCATAATCATTTTGTGGCATTAGCTTGTCATTAATCACCATAATATCTGGAAGTCCCTTTTGTCTCAAATTGGTGAATTTAACCATGAATCTAGTGACAGCAGTGTTCATTCCGTCACATTTCTCCTCAAGCTGCCTCATTAGATTTATTTTAGTGGTTACTTTCCTAATTTATAGGATTTTGGTTGTTCTATCATTGATATTTAACTCTTCAAGCTGCTGTCTGTTCTTGCTATTTAGGAAATTGATTAACCTAACAGCCTGTTCTGGTTTATTAGCCAATTCTTCTTGTGCCTTTTGTATCTCTCTAAGCTACCAATAGTAACTCTCTCTGCTCAAAATTTACTTGAATTGATGGGAAAACATCATGAATGGCTTCAATTGCATTATTCAATAAGCAATTTTTAATGTATGATACTTGATCCTTATGAGTTAATTCTTTCTAGAAATTTTTTACCTCTTCACTCAATCTGTGAGCATTTTGTTCATATATTTTGGCATCTATCTGAGCTGCTTTTCTTTTCTTCTCAAGATTTTCAATAATCTTGGTCAATCTATTAATTTTATTGGTTTTCAAGGACATCTCCTCCATTTCCTTTACTAGTTGATTGCTTCCATCTGTAGGTGGCAACACTGTTGTAGAGGATAGATTTACTGAAGTAGTTGAAGAAGTCACTGGCACTACATTGGCCAGTGGCTCTTTAGGTGCAAATTTCTCTCCTAAAGTAGATGGTACTGCTATTGTAATGACTGGGATAACAGTGGGAATGACTAGTTCATTGACTGTCTCTTTTTCTTGGAAAACTTGGTCCATTTTTACTTCCATTTCTTTGATTTGAGCTATGATTTGAAGTATCAAGCTCATCATTTCATGTTTCTCCTTCTAATCTTGTTAAACTTCCTTTGTTTGAGGATTCTCTCCTTTAGGAAGCTTGAGATGTTTCCTCAAGGAAGAAATGTCCTCATTTTTCTTTTTGACTAATGCTTCAGTTGCTTTTATGTTTGTAGGATCATATCCTACCTGTAATACTAACTCTTCTAAGGCCTTTATCCTTAGATCTTTTGCATATAGTGAAGCTTTATCCATTTTCATTTGGTCCTGCATATTAGAGATTGTATTTTGAAGTCTGTGAGCACTCATAGTCTTTGTGGTCACTATGGAATAGAGCATCTCTGATGTTTGCCTGTGAAATTTAATCTGATCTAACTCATGGATTTTATATGTGGCTACTTCCATATCAACCTTTTTATAATCAGCCACTGTCTTTGGCACTGGTATAGTGGGCTGTAAAACTGACATAATCATTTTTTGAGTCGCATAATCAGAGGTTGATAAGAATCTATTTTGGTTACCTCGCTTCTATTTCAAAAACTGAGAATATATTTCAGTTTTTATTTCCTAATTCTTCAATTTTATTTGCTTGTATTTTTCATTAATATCTAATTCCTTCTCCTTGGCTGAGTGTGAGGAGGAAACCTCCATATTTTGTTTCCTCTCCATCATCTATGCATCTTCATTATTCAACTATTCCCAATTCTGATTTGGCTTAATGATGATTACAGTGCCTACATTAGTCTCTGTTTGTGCAATGATGGTATTCAAAGGCTGGGTCTCCTCAACATCAATGGTTACTTTTCCTTTAGCTGTTGTATCCAGCTTAGGCCTCTTATTGTAAATGGTTTTAAACTTTGTCTTTGTGGTAGTTTCTGCAGTATAAGCTCCTTATTCTCTGATTCTTTTAGTGGATGGCTCTGGCTATTTGGCAACTTCCAAAGGGTGACTAGTATTCCTTTGGTTTACTGCCTCTGTTAAAGTACTCTCAACCCACTCAATTTGATTAGAAAATTTCTCTATATCTAGCTTTGACTCATGGATAAAGGGTGTCAATTTACATTTTACCCTTAGTTTACTCAAGATCCCTTGTGGATCATAATTCCATGGGAAGCTTTCTTCTAATTTTTATTCCTGTAATTGACTTATTTCTTCCTTTTTTGCTTCTCTTTGATTACATATAAAAGGCCCATTTTGATTTTTGAGTTTAAACTGAGTCTTTTTCTTGGCTGCCATAAAATTAATTGAATCTGAATTCAGGATCTGCCTAATGTACTCTAAGGCAAAGATCCTCATAGATGGATGCTTAGGTAACTTGTAGGGCAAC
The DNA here is from genome assembly GCA_034641835.2 of Pinus albicaulis. Taxonomy (NCBI): domain Eukaryota; kingdom Viridiplantae; phylum Streptophyta; class Pinopsida; order Pinales; family Pinaceae; genus Pinus; species Pinus albicaulis. The sequence goes on from CM076582.1 coordinate 1,664,347,971, forward strand.
AAGTTAGAACCAAAAACCCTAATTTCAGTGAATTCTTTATATAAATAACAATCAACTACTTTGCTTTGCTCTGATAGCTACAAAATCCTCTTCATTTCCTCACTGATTCTGGGCTGCTCTGCTTTTGTCAAGATGGTGTTCAATGGATGCACAAAAAAGTTAGGAAACTCTGAATAACTGAATTTTGTCCCTTCTTTCCTGAGTATAGATGTCCAAAAGAAAACTAATAGAGGTTTCCCTTCTATATCCAATTTCTGAAGTGAAATATGAAAGTTCTCTGATTGAAAGAATAGAAACAAGTGTAAAAGATAAGAGGTATATCTGAATACCCTTTCCAGCTAAAAATTAGATAATTGATAGTGATTTCTATCAGCTATAAAACCAACATAGTCAAATATGACTGAGAGTGACTATCCTAGAGAAAATGTAGACAAAAATCCCAATATTGACTCATCAGTATGTTCATCGGTGAAATAACCAAGTATAAAGGAAAGCATGGAGATAACATGCCTTGAACCTTCAGGGAACTTGGAAGTTGAATATGGAGGGTTTAATTTTGGGATTTCAACATGCAGAGGCATGAAATTATAGAAGATCATAAACTTTTTTGGAAATTCTAAGTTACTGTATAAATTACTGAGGGCTTCAATGGATAATGGTACTGCTTGTGGGTCTGATTGAAGCTGCAACATTTGGTTTATATACCTTGTTGTAATAGTAAATAGGACTTCTTTGTTTGCATTGACAATAGCTCTCTGTTCTGGAATGTAGTATTGGTGACACAGTCTGGTAAGTTATTTACAAGGGTGTGTCAAGGGGACTACATATTTGGGCAAATTGGATTCCCAAATGTGGACACCTTCTTGATCATCTAGGGATTTTTCAAAACACCAGTTTTGTATGTCTAACAAATTGAACTCAACTATACGATCAACTATTTTGTAGTCAATTTATGCTAGAGGAATATGCTCAATATCAATAACTGGAGGCTGTAATGGGTTGACTACAATGGAAGTATTTGGATTCATGGCAGGAATAGCTTTGGGAGTATTGGAACCTTCATATTTGTTTCCACTCTGTTTTTTAGGCATTTTCACTGGCTTCTGCAAGCTTAAACTGTTTGTAGATGTAATTTTACTATGATAGAGGCTCGATTAGGCAATTTCAACAAGATATAATGCTTCTCTAGTTTTTATAGTCAATTGGGTTTCTCAAATGAGGTTTTAAGGCTTAAAAACTAATCAAACACAGAAAACAAGGGTTTTCTGAATTTCTTGACTACAAATTAGGCTCAAAATTTGATAAAAAAGGTTTTTCAAAAGATACAGGGCACCTGCAGAGGATTTATGGCTTTTAGAGCTTGAAATTGACCCTAAAACTATGAAAAAGGGATAATTTTCTTTGAAAATAGTGCGCAGCGGATTCTAGGATTTCTGGACAAATTTTGCTAGGGTTTTGTCTATTTCTGGGACTTTAGGGCAATTGAATTTAATCAATTTCTCAATCTTTACTACTTTTTCATTTTAAAAGTATTTTGAATTTAGTTTCAAGTTAAATTCTTAGAAAAATACCTGGTTTTGACGCAGGTATTGGTTTAAACAAGGTTTTCTACAATCTTCAAGTTGAATTGAATCTTCAAAGGTTGAACTAGAACGATATAGCTCCTCTGCAGTCTTTTACATATTTATAGGGCACCTTCAGAGGTTCTAGGTGTAAAAAATAGGAAGAAATGGCTATCAGGGGGCTCTACACAAGCTTATACAGAGGGAGGGCAATCGCTGGCTTAAACATGAAAGATAGGTGAAAAATGCCTATACAAAGGTTTTATTAAATAGTATGAATTTGCATTAAATTCAGGTCTAATCATGGCGGGAGGCTGTTTTGGATTGCAAAGGTTTTTGAAAGCAGGCAGTTATCGCGTGGGTATCGAGCAGTAAGTTGTTTTGAACAAAACCCATGCAACCCAATCAAGAGAGGCCACGAGGACGAGAAGGGTCTATGTAAAAAAACCTATTTCGCATAGCTTTTACATTTGGGCAGTCATGCACTTTTTCTATGCGATATGGATCATCAAGCGTTGGATTAACAACTTTGAAGCGAATGGTGGAGATTGGTTTGAGAGCTACGTCGGGATAAAAAGGTGGGACCGGGCTATTGCATAGGCGGACGGGTTAATATTTATGAATTAAATTAGCATCGGGGGATTCAATTATGGTTTAAAACATTTCAATAATGTTTTGATTCATATTCAAGGTGGTGAGCTTAATGTTTTTATTAAAACATTTGTTAAAATGATTTTAATAAAACATAAGTGGGCGGGGTTTTATGCTACGACATTTTATTAAAAATGTTTTCAAATGCGCATAATAATACGTTATTTTATATATTTTTTTAACTTTTTTGAATAGTTAAACAACTATAGGGCGGGATATTTGCATATGGATAATCTTTTAGACCAAAGGGAGTTTTATTTTGGGTTTTTTATTTAAGCACATGGGATAATATACCTTGGTCAAAATCTTATAATAGTGGGTTTTTTGGGGTTTATTAGATATAATGGAATTAATAACATAGGAAAAGGTATCTCTTAGAGATTTCATAAAATATGTTAAAAGTTAATATGAAAGGGTAATGTAAAACAAAATACACATTATCTCCAAGTATAAAATAATCAAGCATTTGCTCATCTTTATATTTCTTTCAATAATACTTAGGATAAATGTGATTTAGTGGGTATTTCTGAATGCTTATGAAGGGATAGAGTTAATTATGTGGGGGTTACAATTTTACTAAGTAAGAGTGTGTTTTTACTTAGGAAAAAGGGCTTTTAGTACATGAATGAAGGGTAAATGATGATAAATGAGGATTTTTAACATAAGAACTCAATATTTTCAACTAACCAGTCATAGAGCCTTGGGTTCGGTCCCAACAAAAGTCATAGAAATGCTCTAAGCCTGTTTGACTGATAGCTTAGAATACTGAACACTAATGGGGGAGGGGAAATTAGTGATTTTTCCTGATGATGTATTATTTACATGATTTCTCCACTGCTTTCTACCTAGCCAACTTCTATTTCTAACATTTTTTCTTCATTTTGCAGGTGCATTTAGGCTTGCAACCTTAAATATTATCTTTTAAAGCATAAAAATAATTTAAATCTACCTTATTTCATTCGAGGGCTCAAATTAAGCTGTTGAGCTCCTCATTATTCTCTACCTATCAACTGATTTGTCAAGTTTAAACTGTTTGACAAATATTTATTCACTATCTAAAACATGAAATTAAAACATGAAAAGTTAAGATTAAATTGTTTAAATGACCATAGATTATGGCATTTATTGACACTCTGCACATAATCATTTATTCTTTGCAGTAAAAATTAAAAGTAGTGGCATTTGGATTTGCTCACTTTCAAGTTTTATTTCTTTTCTTTTCGGGTATATATTTTTCTAAGTCCTTTGATCATTCTTTTAGGACTTTTTACCCTCCTTTTGTTTGTTTTTTTTTTATTATTTTTTATTTTTTCAAAATATGGGAAAATAACTTGCAGAATGCAAGGTATGTACATATTTACAAGACTTATCAAAGTCAATTCAAAATTTTATGAACCCTATTATTATAAGACCCTAACAACGGTAAAGCCTGAGAGACTAGGAGGAAGTAAAATTCCTCACGGTGTAGGTGGATAACTTCGGTAGCATCCATTCTTGTTTGGTTCTTCTTTTGGTTGGTTATGAGTCCCACATTAATTCTTGGAATATGGCACAGGGGTGATTGGCTAAATAGAGATTTGGATAAGCTAATCTACGACTGAGTCGAACATGGTAGTCCCATCCCTGGTTGGTTTTTAAATTCATTAATGTGAAGTTCATTTCCTTTGTATTTGATGTCTAAGTGTATTGGTTTATATGTGAATCCTATGGCTGATGTATCCATGATATATATTTTGTTGTATTACTGGTTATGAGCATGTATTTTGACAATGATGATGTATGGCTCTTCTCATGTTTTTATTTGTAAATGAATAAACAATGTATCTATGACCTAATAGATGATACTGCAGCTAATTATGTAAGCGAACAATGCTTCTTAGTGATTCTCAAATAAGTATGAGACCCCTATTTTTAGATCTGTTGTTTACATCTGTAGATTACATATTTGTGATATGTTTGATGAAATATCTATCATGGCTAGTAGGGGTCCAGACTAGGTCTTGTCATGGTTTTTAAAAATACATCATTGTTTCACTATTTTATTTCATTTATAAAATTGTCATTGAGTTATGGGCAGCAGCCTAGACTCTAGGCCTGAAACAGTTCCTTAAATCTCGCGGACATAGACGCAGGTCTGGGAAATTTAGTCCCTGGACATAGGCATGCAAGCTTGTGCGTGCATCCAGAGCCTCCCAATTGCACTCGTGACCATACTATGGGATTTTCTAGGGGTTAAGTGGGTTATAACATTAGTGGGACCCAGGGGATAGTTACCTGAGTGTTTGGGATGGTTCGTAGGAGTCTTGTTGATGATGTGAAAGGTCTGTATGATGTGTTTCTATCGTTCCACTTATTTAAGGTCACGTAGGAGGTTGAATTTGATCATAGTAGCTTCTCATCACATATTTACCCTAGTTGGCCAGTTACTTGGGTAGATATGGGAGGAGGGTGTTACACATAAATAAACCCATGTACCCTCGAATATGTGGAATTATGGGTGTTGGAAATTTTATGATAGAGCTAACCTATGGAGTAGTAAATTGTTGTAAACCTTGATTGGAAATCTAAAGAAGTATTAAAGGGATTCTAAGGTCTCATTTTGCAACATCATTTGATATACTTTTGGATTCCTCGCTATTTTTTAATAAAAATAATTATTTTGTTGTTAATTTTTGGGTTATGTTTAAAGTGATATTAACTAGTTAAATAACATTTGTAAATGGAAATATGGATTCACCCCCCGTCCCTCTCAATATTTACAACATATAGAAAAAACTAAAATCTAATCAAAATGACACAACTGAACTGAAATGAACTACTATATGCAACTGAACTGTAATCAAAATGATACAACTGAATTGTAATGACAATGCAATTCCATTAATATCATTGTCTAAAAATTACATTCCTTACATACACATTGTGTTGAGATATAAAAAAGGTACCAAAAACTGAAGTGAGCTCGTATATAAAAAATCGAGCTCATATAAATACATTAAAAAGCATGGAAATAATGTTTGTTTATGCTTCTACAATAACGTCATAAGAAATAATAACACCATAATAACCTTGATAAAAATCACAAGAACAATGCATTCATTAACAAACCACGTATATCGATGCCCGTAAATGACAATTGATGGAGCACATGTTGAATACTCCACATATCTTGTGCATACACCTCCATTAGATGCTACTTCACAAAGTATATCATCAGCAGCCATTTCAACATTTGATCAATAAGTTATGTTAAAGATTTTAAATTATGAAGAAATTTTTTCTCTTGTTTGTGGAGGGGTTTCAAATTTTGTCTTCTGACTTGGTAAATTCCAATCATTTGATTGATTATCTGTTAAGTCCCTATATTAATAGTGTAGTCCCTTATTATGTTAGTGTAGCCCACCTTATTGTTATTGCTGTACCCTGTAACCCCCATATTGTTATTATTGTGCCCTTACATTATTATTGTTAGGTCGGCTAGGATTACATTGTGGCCCCACTAGGATTATATTGTGGCCCCATCGACTCCTATATATAGAAGGAGGTTTTGTTCATTTGTATCATCCAAGAATTGTTCATTTATGTAATGTATTGGAGGTTTCCCCCTCGAAGTGGCTCATTTATAAGGTGTTGATATCTCTTTTCTTCTATTTTTGGAGCTGGTTACACAACATTTGGTATCAGAGCTTTGGATTCTAGGGTTTCGCTGCTCCAAACAGGTCATCGTGGAATTTTCTCTATAACTTTTTTTCTACGAAGTTTTAGAAGCTGAAATTTTTAGGGTGCGAAGCCGAAATCCTGAGGAATATTTTCTAAAAATTTCAGAGCTTTAAGCCCGCAATATTTTTGGAGATATGATCTCATAAAAGTTAGGCTGCGCAGGTGCCTATGAATTTAACCTAAACGGTGTCATCGGTATTTTCGTAATAACTTTTTTCGTGCGCTAGAATATGCATCGAAAGTGCGAAGCCGCAATCCTAAAGAACATCATCGCAAAATTTCAGATATTGTTTTGCAATATTTTTCGAAGATATGATCTATGGAAGTTAGGGCTTGTTGAGGCTTCGATTCTTCAACTCAAAGAGGCGATCGTGGGAAAATATTCATAACTCTCTCTATGAGAATTAGATTCGAATGATGTAAAAATTGGCCGCAAGTACACGGATTGTAGTTTCCTGTTTATCAATTTCAGAGCCAAAGGAGGAAATAGTGAGACGTGGCAAGTCGTACAAGTTCGATCTACTGAACCAGTCCCTAATTGGGTCCTTGTGGGAGATTGGACATAACTTTGTCTTGAAGAATCCAAATCAGGTTAGACCTATGGAATTTGAGAAAAGCTTCAAAGGGCTACTATAGGGCCGAATTTCAGATATTTAGGATCCGTAATTATAGAGATAATTCAATTTCAATATCGAGCTCCTCAAAAGCAAGTAAAAGGTGTGTATTTTTTTCCGAACTGCATAAGTCTTGTTTGAAGAATCAAGTTGAATTGATTCCAAGGGAATATTGTAGAATAGATATCAGTATTGGATTCTAAATGGCCCCTAAAATAATTCCACACTCATTAAGTCTCAAAAGCTATACTATGACGCATGAAGAGGAAGAATTGCGCATGGTGATATCAAAATTACGGCACAAGTGCAACAAATTTCGATCTTACGAAGAGAACCGAAGATGACATAGATGGTTTAAAAGAAGAAATGAAGGCTAAGTTGGATGGTTCAAGGATCAAATAATAACTAATATGGATGATAAATTAGTGGAATATCACATGAACATCAACAACAAGTTCTCCAACTCTCAAAGGATAACCTAACTTTGGTGCAGAATCTAATGAAACAATAGGAAGATCAACATCACATCGAAAGAAGTTCTAAAGTAGTCACAGAAACAAGAACTCGACAAGTATGATCAATTTCAGAGTATCTCAGCAAGTGGAGGAACTTTCCTGTAGAAGATTCCACATGGGAGGATGAGAATTTTATACAGAAGCATCAAGAAATAATCAAGCATTGAGGACAACACTTTTTTGAAGGAGAGGGAGATGTTAAGTCTCTTATTTTAAGAGTGTATGCCTCTTTATTGTTATTGTTGTACCCCTGTAACCCCCATATTGTTATTATTGTGCCCTTACATTATTGTTGTTAGGTCGGCTAGGATTACATTGTGGCCCCACTAGGATTATATTGTGACTCCATGGACTCCTCTATATAGAAGGAGGTTTTGGTCATTTGTGTCATCCAAGAATTGTTCATTCGTGTAATGTATTGGAGGTTGCCCCCCTCGAAGTGGCTTATTTATAAGGCGTTGATATCTATTTTCTTCTCTTTTTGGAGTTGGTTTCACAACATTATCAATTTTGAATTGGTGTAAGTGACAAAGCCACTTGCACCATAATTTCTTGTTTCTATTAGACCATTAACTAGGGAAAGATAGTAAGCTTCATTTTTGGTGGTTCTCTTATGAATTTATTTATTGTTTTGATAGACTTGACATAGTGCTTCATTGTGAAGCAGAAGTCTAGTCTGCTCTTGACCTGGGTTTGGATGGCACCAAACCGGAATGATCAGGTCCAATTTTGCACCATCTGTAAAACAGGAAAATAATTAAATGAAAAAATAAATTTAATGAAATATTGTTATATTTTGTTTAAACTATGCTACAACAACTCACTATTGCAGTGGTGGAAACTCATTGTTACAATGGCGGAAAATCATTGTTACAGTGGTTGCAAATCAATGTTACAATGGCAACAACTCCCTATTAAATTAGCGGTAAATCCCTGTTACAGTGGCGAAAATCCTCTATTATAGTGGTGGCAACTCACTGTTACAGTGGCAACAACTCAGGAGGGAAATGGGCACTTCGTTATGAAAATACAAAAAATATGTTTTCATATTTTCAATCAAATAATATATCAATGAACAAGAATTTTAAGAGTTTGGAAGGCATGTTAGCTTCCCATGTTTCTAAATTCAATGCATGTTAAAAGACAAGCATCGAAATTGTTAAACAATACCATCACATTTTCAAATTTGAAATGCATATCGCAAAAAACTTTCATCACCTTAAAACATTTGTTAATTGTTGTGTTCATGTCCATATACATCAATCACAATAGTTATGAGGAAATCATGGTTTATGAAGTTGACCTAAGTTTATTAGGCTTACCAATCTTACCTAAGTTTACTAGGTTGACTTAGGGTGACCTAGGTTGACATAGGTTTACTAGGTTAACTAGATTTACCAGGTTGACGTTGGTTTTCTAGGTTGACTGCGTTGACATAGGTTGACTATGTTGACATAGGATAACCTAGGTTGACAAGCTTTAGTAAGTTAACTAAGTTTACTATATTTACTAGGTTAACCTAGGTTTATTACATTGAGTTAGGTTTACTAGGTAGACCTATGTTTACTATGTTGACGTAGATTTCCTATGTTGGCCTATTGTTATTAGGTTTACCTATGTTTACTAGGTCGACCTAGGTTTACTAGGTATACCTACATTTACTACGTTGACCTATATTTACTATGTTGATCTAGTGTTACTAAGTTGACCTACATTTACTAGGTCGACCTAAGTTTATTAAGTTGACCTAGGTTTACTAGGTAGACCTATGCTTACTACCTTGACCTAGATTTACTATGTTTACCTAGTGTTAGTAGGTTGACCCGCACTTACTAGGTTGATATAATTTTATTAGGTTTACAAGTTTAATAGGTTGCCTTAGGTTTACAAGGTTGGCCTAGGTTTATTAGCTTTACTAGTTTGACTTACGTTTAAGGTTGGTATAAGTTTACTAGGTTGGTCTATGTTTATTATATTTTCTAGGTAAGCCATAGTCAACCATAATCAACGATGGTCAACTATAGTTAATTTTTGTCACCATGGTTAGTTGTTGTAAACCTTGGTTGATCACTTTCAACATGATCAAATATGAACAACCATGACGAACCATAGTCAATCATAATCTATCATAGATAACTAAAGTTTAATGTGGAGAACCATGCTCATCCATAGTCAACTAAATATTTTCCATAATACACACTCCTCAACCATAACATGAAGATATTTAGCCATTATAAGCCACATTTAATTTTTAATAATTTGAATGTTATCAATTTTTTAGTCCGTATTAGTGAAAAATAATTACCTCATGAAATAATCATCACTATAATAATAATAATCAAATGATAAAAAGTGGACAAATTCAATTTATTTGCATTCTAGTTGAACTTATAACAATTCTAATTTTCTATTCTAGTGGAAGTTATAATAATATTAATTATTTTATTTTACTGGAAGTTATAACAATATTTATTTGTGTACTTTGAGGTTAAGTTAAACATCATATTTGTACATAATATCATATTTTCAGTGCATGGCATCATATTTGGAATTTAAATTTCTGTAAATTGTTTTTTATTTGACATTTAAATAAAAATTAGTAAACATGAAATGTTAATGTTACAAATTTTTGAAACAATATATTTGACGTGCAAACATTCAAGTTATAGTTACTAATATATTTGACGTGCAAACATTCAAGTTACAATTACTAATTATTCATTGGTTAAACTAAAGGTTTATAGTCAGAGTAGCTATCCTTAACTTAAGCATTTGAAGAATCATTCTAAGATTTTATTTTATCCTTTTTTCCTTATTATAAATATCTTTATTTTCTTTTAGAAAATACATGCAAAGAACGTGTACCAAAGAAAGTATTTGTTCATTTGAATTCCACTAATAAGTTCATTTTTTATAGCAGTTTTACATTTTTCCTTTCTTGTGATGTTATTATGTTTGAAGTACTCATTTTCAAATATATTAAGAAAGATAATTAATACTTCTTTTTTGGGAAAATGTTAATAGCAAAAATTCTAATTTGAACCAGATAAGAGAGAACATTAATGACAATTTTACTAAATGCCAACTAGCAAGAAAATATTGTTATATGAAGAACTTGATTATGAAGATGAATGTCTATAACCAATCTCCCCCAACTTCTAAAATTTTATTCAATTGTCACAGTTTTCAAGTATCAATTAAATTAGACCAGTGTTAAATGTATTCAGTATTACCCTAACTAAGACAAATGTTAAATTTGTTTGGTTGTCATAGTTTTGGAGTACCAATTAATTTTGAAAAATGTTGTTTTGGATACTTACTTTCCAGCCCACATCTTAATAAAAAGGTATATAATCAACCTTTTAAATTTTATTAAGTTGTCTCGTTTTCTAGTATCAAGTAATTTAGATGAATGATAAATTGTATTCAATTACCATGGTTTTACATGATCAAGTAACTTAGACAATGGTTGTTTTGGATAGTTACTTTCCATCCTACCTCTTAATTATTAAAGGAATTTTTTATATAATTTCCAAATTTTAAATTTCACTCACTTAAAAGGACAAGTTCTAAAAACAAGTAATTGTGACCAAAATTTGATTGTAAATTTGAAATTCCAGGTTTTTATGTCTTCCCCATATTCCTAATAATTAAATATTTGTAGTACATATAAGCAAACAAGTTCAAACTATGATTAGGACATATTTGTTCAACTAATGGCTACCAATCCTTTGTAACTTTGTTCATTTTTTTGGCTAAAAAAACACACACACAAAGCAACAATAGGATCACTTTTAGCTGAAAATATGTAACAATGGTGTCAAGCGAGTTGTCGCAACTGTGACTAGTGAGTTGTCACAACGACCACATAGACAAGTAACACAAAGGGTTATCAAGTTGGTTAACCTATTGTGGCACTTTGTTGGGTTGTCATTAAGGAAAATCATTGAAGGAAAGAAGAAAGAAAGTATTTTTAATGTCCACGAGGCTAAAAATAGCCTATGGGACAGATTGCTTCTCTATCTGGCTCTTGTATTCGGCCCTTTTCCTGTGAAGTTTTACAATAGCCACTCGCAGCTTATCGACAAACTCTTCGTTGAATAGATTATCCCAAGAAATAGCTACTATAATACCTGCATAGTTTTCCCTACTGTCTTTGAAGGCCTCACATTCTAAAATGAAATGTTTTTATGTTCCACTTTTCTGGAGGAGCAAAAAATACATACTCTTTCCTCCCACATTTCTTTTGGTCTTTTCCAGCGCCCTGTTTCACAACGGAGTTGATGAGAATTAGTCCTTAATTGAGCAATAAGAATTTTAGATCTCCAAGAAATATTAGCCCATATGTACGCCTATTGTTGATGGTTATGTGTGGGGTTAAACTCTTCAATGTAGTACTTCTTCTTTCTCCCTAGCTCTTTTTCCCAAGTACGTTTGTGGAACTTATCCATAACAAAAGTTTTTATCTCTTTATTGTTTGTAGGACACATGTTCAAGCAAATACCCTATTTACTAAACCATTTGTTATTTTTCCGCATCCAAGTCTTCTTTCTTTTGCACAATCTATCACTAAACACAACCTTAGGCCATCTACCTTCTTCCATTTGCTTAATTTTTTTCAGATACCTTATGACTCGCACCATAGCAATTGCTTCAATAGGAGCAGCCCCTGTTTCACTTAACGGGATAGCATAAGGAACTGCACTTTTAATTTTGAATTTGTTTGTAATCAAATGCTTCTGAATTTTCTCAATTTGTTTCCACTCCATCTCAGTTGTGCTACTGGCCCACAATTCACAACCGTAGAGAATCACCAGAATCACTAAAAGCCCAAAAAGAGTTAGAGTGGTTTTTCAATCCCACAACTCTGCCTCTCTACACCTGTTTTGAAGAGCATAAAATGCTTTCCAACCCCCTAAAGTTCTTTTCTTTCTACAACCATCCCAACTTAAAATTTTGTTGAAGTCAATTCCGAGGTATTTGTAGTCTGCAACTTCTACCAGAATGCTTCCTTCATAATAGAACTTATGTTGGTTATGATTTCTTTTGTTAGAGAAAACCCCTATTTTCGTTTTGCTAATATTGACTTGCATCCCAACCCTTCTACAAAAATGCTCAAGGGAACATAAATGCTCTTGCAAACCAAGAGCCGATTTAGCATTCAATATAAGGTCATCTACGTACAAAAGAAGTCTTATAACGAACTTGCCCAAATGGATATCGTCACCCCCTTGTGAATTTAGTCACTCTTCAAGCTTGTCAATATATAACCCAAAAAGGGTAGGAGACAATGGGCAACCTTGCTTGACCCCGATATCGCTTCTAAAACTTTCAAAAATGCCTTCTGAAGTTATAATTTTGACTTTCACCTCTTCATACAGCCTATGCACAACTGCTCTCAAATGCCTGGGAACCCCGAGTTCCTCCATTATATGCCAAATATTATCCCTAGGAACCGTGTCAAAGGCTTTTCTGAAATTAACAAAGCAACAAAAAACTTCTTCCTTTTTTTCCCAAACTTTTTCAATGATGTGCCTTAAAGTTATACAATGATCAACTGTGGAATGTTTAGGTCTAAAACCTGCTTGCCCTTTAGCACATTTATCTCTTTCTTCTGCCCACTTGCTGATTTTCTTTTCTAACATGCTTCCAAATAACTTTGCAAACAAGGGGTTTATCATTATGGTTCTATAATTGGAGGGATTATTGACGTCACCACTCTTGAAAAGAGGTATTGCCATGCTAGTTGTCCAATCTGTGGGGAACCCCTGCTATAAGATGTTGTTGAAAATTTTTGTGATGTGAGGTGAAAGAAATTTTAAGCCCCACTTTAGATACTCTGCTTGGAGTTCATCTAAGTCTTTTGCTTTTCCAGCGCCCAACTTCTTGATACCCATCTCTACCTCTTGCACCGTGAAGAGTTTTGTGTCTGTGCTGACCAAGGGAGGAGGGTCAACCTTGGGATCCTGCTCATAAAGTTGTCTTGCATAGTCAAACCATTTAGAAGCTGTAATGTTGTTTTCAGCTTGCACCTTTTTCGATTGGAGCTCCTTCCAAAATAATTTGGGGTTATTTTTCCCAAGGAAGATTAGTTCTTCTCTCCTTGAAACCATAAAATCAGCTTTTTTCTTTTTTACTAACTGCTTGTAAGCTTTGAGCTTTATGTTATCTGTGTCTGATTCCTTCCACCTTCTCCTTGCCTTTTTGCATTCCTCGTCAAACCAAGCATTAACCGGAAAGCAATTTGTTTCAGACTTCTTAATTTTTGCTCTTTTGCACTCAGCAAGTGCGCTTTGAATTAAATGTGTTAATCCGTGACTATGAAGGCCATGAGATGAGATTTCCTCCTTCTTGAAGAGCCTCTCTAGCGTTATTTTGAAGGTATTACAATTCTTTGGAGTCAAAAGAATTCTGCCCTTTGGGGGATTTTGTTGAACACACTGAGTTTTTGACCCTAATTGCTTCTTTCCAGTCCAAGAGAAACTTAAATAAATTGGCTTGTGATCTGATTTTAAGTCCCAAATTTGATCTCCAATAAGCACTTCCTCCATTTTCTCACACAAACTATGCGAGAAAATTACATAATCTACTACACTTGCTCCATTGTAAGTATTGCAAGTGAAATTACCGGACTTTTCCCATCTAGTCAAACCATTACAAATGACTAAATCAAAAGCCCCACATAGCATAAGCAGTTGTTCTCCAAAGAGATTGCAGCCTTTATCCTCTGAAATTTGTTCCCACTGATGATTACTCTCTTCTGTAAGCCAGATAGGGTCACTGTCTTCTTTACAACAAAGAATGCTAGCTTGTTCACCTGCAATTCTAGCATTGAAATCCCCCACTATAAGGACTTCACCTAGCTGAGAATATATTGCAATATCTGTTTTTAGGGCTGCAAAGGGATCTTTGTGGTCAAGCCCTCTACTTTTGTAGATTTTTGAAACTTGCAGCGCAAAATAGCATGCTGCAATTCTAATGTGATTTCCATTTTCTGATATTTTAAGCCAAACAAATTGCTTATTTGGGTCTTCTTTTTCTAGCTGAATGAAACGACCTTCTTTTTCTCTTACTAATACCATGATACCCCCGTTCCCTTTGCCATTCCCTGCTGCCTTGTTCCACACTGCTATCTTCCAGTACCCTTCAAACAAAGGTGTCTTGCACCCTTCATGCTCATGTGTTTCTATTTGGCAAATTATGTCTCTACCTTCCACAATAGGCCCTAACCCAGGTCCTCGTCTCCATGGGTAACCCCTACAGTTCCAACAAACTAATCTTAAGGAAACCTGGGTAAGACTTGATTGCTATTTGTTTTGACATGCAAGACTCACAGTTGAGTCTTTGTCCCTGCTTGCCCATAATGACCTTGCTTCCTCATTTCTTGCTAAAGAGTTTGTTGCCTCTTCTTTGTTATCATTTTGCTGCCTTGCTTTGGAAGGAGGTCCAAATTGCGCAATCACGGCTTTACCTTTATAAATCCATGCTCTTTTTCCCTCATCTCTTGTTGCCCTAACTTTTGTCATTTCATCCCTCCTTTCCTCTTGTTGTCTTACAGTTAAATCTTCTTCTAGAAAAAACCGAGAACCCCTCAAGAGTTGCTTCTTGCTTAGAATGATATCTTTATCACGCAAGTTGGGCATGATGACTTTTATGGGCCTGGCTCTCTCACCGTTAAGCTTACCTACTCTCCATGCTTGACATATTTGTCCTTGCCATTGGAGCTTGTCTTTCAAGAAGTCTCTTGCAAGGTCAAGAGTACATTCATTTTTCCCATACACCTTCACCCCTTTAATAATTATGTTTGTTGCTCTATCCAGTCTTTCCTTGCTTTCTCTATCTTGCATGTTGTTAACCTGAATGTTTGTTTCTCCTTCCCTCTTAGTAGAATTGCTAATAACTTGAGCCCAAGTTTTGGAAAGTTTTGTGGGATCTCCTTTCCTCCCTTCTGTTGATGTTTCTTCATTGTTGTCTATTTGAGCAACTGCTTTCCCCTTATCCTGAGATGGCTTCGCATTCATCACCTCTGTATTCTCCATTGCAAATTTCTTCATGTTTTGCACCTCCGCTTTCATGCGTTGCCATTCTGTTTTCCCTATTCGGAGAGCTTCTTGCAGTAATGACACTTGTTCCTTCAGAACTTTGTTGCTTTCTGCTAAAGCCTGATTTTCAGCTGTTATTATATGGATTGTACAATCTCTTTCCAGCTCTTTAGCTTCTACTACTTCCAACCTTTCTTTTACATTTAAGAATTCTTTCACATAAAGATCAAATGACCAAGTGAGAGGTGTGGATGTAGGACTATATAAAGCATAATCATCAATGACTTTTCTTTTCCTTTGGACTTGTTGCCACATGCTTGCAAAGAAGACTTGTTTGAATGTTGTTTCTTGCGAAGAGTACTTTCCCTTTGAAACTTTTTTTCCTTGTCTGCTCCTATTTTAAATGAGCTAGTCTCCGTTTTAAAATGCCCCAATAGTGTTTGGCATTGACCCAAACCCACTTCCCAGTTTTGGCTAATGAGGCAATTTTCACTTGCCCTATATCATTTGTTTCCACAGGTTCTAAAGTTTCTTGTCTCATTATCATGATGATATTAAGGGAAATCAAAGTCTCTGCTCAAAATTGACCCTTTGTTTTATGTTTAACACTTCAATATATGTTGGCCTGACCACTGAAACTCGCTACTATGTCCTTGCTGCTCTGCCCACTGTCCACTAAAAACTTGTTGCTCTGCCCTCGCTGCTCTGCCCTCGCTGTTCTGCCCACTGTCCTTGTCCTCTGTGCTGCTCTCTCCACTGTCCACTACTGTTCTATATGTTGCTTTTCTGATGCTCTGAAAAACCTCTCTCTCAAACCATCCCTGAAGAATCTCTCTCAAACTTGCAGCCATGAAAACAATACAACACAATCTCAATTTAATACCACCTACTGCAATTCAGCAACTCTCAATGCAAACTTGGTTTTCCACCGTGCTGAGAGTTCCCCACCATTTGTGCGTCCTCGTTACCTTCCAAAAACAGAGTCACCTTCCAAAAACAGAGTCTCGACCTTCATGCATTGTTTCGGTTAATTGGTTTATTCAATTATTTTGTTGAGCGCGATCAGTTCTCAAATTTTTTTGTTAGGTACCCACGTTCCGTCTCTTCTTGAGAAGGATTGTTAGGATGTTATCCAATCAATCTTGTATTTTTTTCTTGTGGTGTCGTCTGTCAACCGAACCCGCGAGCACAGGGACCTGCACTCCGTGCTCACTTGTCCTGAGAATTGACAACCGGATTCGGAGATACTCTGGGTCCTCAAACCGGATTCTTATACCTCCAAATTCTTCAAACTAACAGGCCCTGAGACTTCAATATTTGGGAGTGATCCTATGTCTTACCCACAAAATGTATCGGATATCTTTCCTGCAATCTTTAATATCCACTTAATACTTCTATTTACTCTCAATCCCTTTCAAATCAGCTTACGTTGCTTCCTGACCGTTAGGAGAAGCGGTCCTGCAGCGGAAATGAAGAACAGAGCCCGTTTGAAGAACAGAGCAACCACTTCTTCTACGACACTGTTAGATATCAACAAATCTTCTGAACCGCCTATTGACCTTCTTAAAACTTAAAACGCATGGCTCAATCGAGAATGAAAACCAGACATGAAAATGTTTGGCAATAGTAAACAAGACACCGTGGAATGAAAACTTTAGGACGTCCACCACGCCCCTTCTGTTGCTGAAACTCGTTTGTCATCTGAAAACTTTTTAACAAAATAAGCGAAAACATAAAATGAGAGTGTAATGAATTTTGGTAGGAAATTACCTCTGCTCTGCATGCTCTAACTAGCCCAAATCATTAGAAACCTTAAACATTCGACAAATTGTTAGCAGAGCAAAAAAAAATTGCATAAAATTTGGAGAAAATGCAGATAATTTATAAACAAAACCAGTAAATTTACCTTTGCAAACGGTAACCCTCTCTGCAAAACAGTAACCCTTCACGCCTACATTAACCCTGTAGTCGATTGAGCCTACTCCAAAAAATTCGAAGAGAACTTTCTTCGCCTCTCTCTGAAATAATTCCACAGGACTCTGAATAATTCCACAGGAAATAAATCATAAGGAGAAAACGACTTAGCAGAGGACTCATCCGGAGACAAAATAAATTAGAAGAGGAAAAAAGGACTTGGTGGGACAACGAATTTTTGAAAATGATCTGCAAAATGAAGATGAAGTCTAATGAAGATTGTTGAAGGAGTAGGAAATGGTCTGCAAAATGAAAAGGACTGGGTCTGACACGTTAATGCATACTTAATGTCTGGTTAATGCATGTCAGGACTAGCATGTTAATGCATACTTAAAATATATGCATATATACATAGTTGCATGTCAGGACTAGCCTCTTGCAAGGTGAGGCGTTGGTACATAAACGCGACTTGTGATGTAGTATGTTCATGCAAGGGATGAGTCATATAATATATATACATTCATGTTCAATGTTGTTGGAGTTAATGTTTATATTCTGTATTTTAGAAATTGGTTTGTGATGGTTGAGAAATTCTCTCAACCTTTCTCTCTAATTTAGGATTAAGTTGGATCTCAGAAACTCTATTTAATAGAGTAATCTGAATGTAAATCTGTGTGTGTGTGTTTACACATACACCATTTGTGAATAATATATGATTGTGTTTCTGTAATTGTGTGACTTTAGCTATTTTTAACATGGTATCAGAGCACAGGATCAGAGGCCTGTGTGTAATTGAACTTTGTTGAGTGATTGTGACCTGTTCGTGGATCTGGCATGAGATCTGCTGCCTGTGTAAGCCCGTGGCAGAGGAGGCCGTGGCTATGGAGCGCAGCACGGTTGGCTGCTGGATTGCGCGCAGCCCGTGAAGAAGTGAATCCCATGGTGGCAGTAGCAAAGGCGAATTCATTTGAAGCCTAGTGAGATCTGCTAGCGTTGAGATCTGGTTGTTGCTTGCCTGATCGGTGGATCTGCGTGATTGATGGATACATCAGAAGCTGCTCATTTTATGAATATAAGGGTGGTTGAGTGCCTGGACAACGAATTTTTGAAAATGATCTGCAAAATGAAGATGAAGTCTAATGAAGATTGTTGAAGGAGTAGGAAATGGTCTGCAAAATGAAAAGGACTGGGTCTGACACGTTAATGCATACTTAATGTCTGGTTAATGCATGTCAGGACTAGCATGTTAATGCATACTTAAAATATATGCATATATACATAGTTGCATGTCAAGACTAGCCTCTTGCAAGGTGAGGCGTTGGTACATAAACGCGACCTGTGATGTAGTATGTTCATGCAAGGGATGAGTCATATAATATATATACATTCATGTTCAATGTTGTTGGAGTTAATGCTTATATTCTATATTTAGAAATTGGTTTGTGATGGTTGAGAAATTCTCTCAACCTCTCTCTCTAATTTAGGAATAAGTTGGATCTCAGAAACTCTATTTAATAGAGTAATCTGAATGTAAATCTGTGTGTGTGAGTGCGTTTACACATACACCATTTGTGAATAATATATGATTGTGTTTCTGTAATTGTGTGACTTTAGCTATTTTTAACATGGTATCAGAGCACAGGATCAGAGGCCTGTGTGTAATTGAACTTTGTTGAGTGATTGTGACCTGTTTGTGGATCTGGCATGAGATCTGCTGCCTATGTAAGCACGTGGCAGAGGAGGCCGTGGCTATGGAGCGCAGCACGGTTGGCTGCTGGATTGCGCGCAGCCCGTGAAGAAGTGAATCCCATGGTGGCAGTAGCAAAGGCGAATTCATTTGAAGCCTAGTGAGATCTGCTAGCGTTGAGATCTGGTTGTTGCTTGCCTGTTCGGTGGATCTGCGCGATTGATGGATACATCAGAAGCTGCTCATTTTATGAATAAAAGGGTGGTTGAGTGCCTGGATCTGTTGCCGCAGCTTCATATGATTTGGCAGTCGGATCTGCTAATATTATCAACTTTAGCTCTCCTCTGCCTAGTTGGAAAACAAAAGCATTCCTGAGCTGTGACATTAGGGTTTACACGAAGATATTCCTCAAATTTCCGAGCATATTCTGGTCCATAGGGAGGGGTACATAATTCTTCCTTTATGCTCACCAAAAGCGTGGGTATTACACATTCTGGCAGCACATGGAGAACGCGTATACAGGATTGAACATGTTGGTTGTAACAGTGACCGGACTTTCAGATCACAAGATATTTATTGCAATCCAAATGCTGGCGCTTTTTTTTTTTGGATTTGTGTGTTGAAATCTTTGTAGTTTAGTAGTATTATAATTTGTTTATAAATAAAGTGATGAATCTCAAACTAGATAAAAAGGTCATTTTGTAACACTGATTCTAGATACATTCTGTATCTAGACGGATTTTCTAGATAACTGGCAAGTACAGCGGTTGGCACCCATGTATATCGGTGCATGGGAGCTCGTCCATAGAATGACTAGGAGTTCAGGAATTGCAAAATGTAATCAATTGTTTTTGAAGAGATCAAGTGGTAGTAAGGCTCAATATGGATGGTTGTCCAGATAGCATGGTAGTTGCGGATCTAGGGAAGGATCCCTCATTAGTGGTAGACGTGGAAGTGGTCTCCTAACTGTCATCTAGTAATTGACTTCGAAAGGTCCTTGATTCGGGAGTTGAGGAAGCAAACTCGGGAATCCAACTTGCCAACTACACCTTTCCGAGGGTTATGAGGCAACTTGATGGAGCATCTACTGATAAGCTTGATTATTTTGTTATTTGCATGTAATGTAATCATTAAGGGGGGATGTTGGAGTTAATGCTTACATTCCATATTTTAGAAATTGGTTTGTGATGGTTGAGAAATTCTCTCAACCTCTCTCTCTAATTTAGGAATAAGTTGGATGTCAGAAACTCTATTTAATAGAGTAATCTGAATGTAAACCTGTGTGTGTGAGTGTGTTTACACATACACCATTTGTGAATAATATATGATTGTGTTTCTGTAATTGTGTGACTTTAGCTATTTTTAACAAATGTGGAGATTTCATTGCATGCCATTTACTAAATAAATATATATATACTCCATAATATATGGAGCTTGGAAAAGGACATATTTGCTTGGTGAATTGTGATCTATAGGTTGCATTAAATATGCATAGCCTTACATATATATGTAAATAAATAGTTGTGAAAATAATTAGAATGCATAGATGTGAATGAAGGCACAAAGACTCCAAATCGTAGTAGAGTGCTCAGCCACATGGTGTCACGTGGCAGAAAAAATGAAAAAATAAAATGTTTCAAATTTAAAGGATTTTTTTTTTTTTTATAACAAAATATAGTATAAGAACTTAAGGTCTAATTTGAAAAGAGAATATGTATCATTGGGATTGTTTTGAAAAGAGAATATGTGTCATCGGAATTGTTGTGTGAGAAGAATATAAAAGAGAATTTGCAAAGAGATTTGAGAACTTAAGTGAAGGATTGACAATTTTTTTTTTTTTTTCTTTTAACAATATATATGTAAAGGTAAAATATATGTGTTAATGTGTGTCATTACATATTTTCTATTTTATTAATAATATGTTTGCAAGAATTATTTGTACAGGGCTAAAGCCTATATTTGGTGTGTTCTAAATCTTGTCATGGAATTGTCATGGTTTTTTATGGAGCAAAGGGCATACACTTAGTCGGATCTTGTGTGAAATTGATATTATGTTTCTAGTCAAAACTTGGGAGTACGAAGAATCTAAGGTCCCTAAGACGATTTATGTTGTGATTGGAATGGAATGAAAAATCCTCATATGGATGGATTGGAGGCACATATTTCCACATATGAATGAACATTTCTCCTCGCATTCGACTTCATAAGAAAGACCCTATCAATTAGTACATATGGATGAATATTTTAGATATTAATGCCCAGAGTATTTATATAGAAAATTTTTATTTCACATCTATTAATTCGATTTTTAATAAGAAAAAAAATCTAGATAAGGAATGCCCCTACGAAACTTAGAACAAGACTTTACAACCTAAGAAATGAAAGTAGTATCCTTTTGCTAGGAGACTTTAATGCTAGAAATGCAATCAATCAAGCCATTATTCTAAGCAATGATTCCAGTCTAATCCTTTTTGGCTAGGTGATGACAATGTTTTCACTAACAAATACAAATAAATTCCAAAGACCTAATTGAGATTTTATTTGGTACCGAGTTAATCCAGCTTTATAGTTCTCGTGATCTAATAATTTGTAATGGTCTAATGAAATGCCTAGATTCTCACTAGATAACTTGTATCAATGGCCTAGGTAGTAGTGTCATGGATTATATTATTTTTGATATCCCCACATATAACCAAACGGTAAATTTTTACCTTTTAAATGACCTTGAGCCTAAGTTAAACCATAAACCTTTATCCCTAACTCTAAACTTTGACATGCACAAAATCTCCATTGAAGAAAATTTTGGTAACCATAGACACTTTCTTTTTGACAAAATGAAGTTGATCTTTTCTTAGAGCACTTAAATAGTGAGATAAATCTCTAGCCATATAAGAACAATATTGAAGACTTCTATTTATTTATGACAAGCCTCTCTACTTCCATTAACAAATTCTCTATCAAGGTATTATGTAAAAATAAAAATAGGGCATTTGAACCCTAATATGACAATGAGTGTAAAATTCCTTGAAAAAAAATTAGAGAATCCTCTAATAAGTCCCTAAAATCATATAACATAAATTATACAAATCCCTAATTAAAGGAATAAAGGCACTACATAAAATATAGATTGCAATAGAAGCTTCTACACCTATCAAAAATAGATCCTAAGAGATTTTAGATTCAAAATTTGACTCTTAAAACTAAACAAATTGATATGATTCCCATTAAGGACTAGAATTCCTACATCAAAAGTAATCTATGAATCCCTTATTTTTATGGACAACATTCTAGATGTTTATAGAGAATATGAAGCATTTTTATAGAACGTATAAATTTTTGGGTTATTTGACTCGCAAAATGGAAATATAAGGACAATGAAGGTTACTAACCTAAAATATTGAAAATCAAATTTCCTATCCCCATCCTTGACATACACCATCTCTTCAATTTAGTAGTCAAGCAAGATTTCCCCAAACCATGGACTCAAAGCCTCATTGCTCCTATGCTTAAAAGTGGGTATAAAATAAATCCTTTTAATTATAGGACCATTATGATTATCCACATCTTAACCAAGATATATATAAGTATTTTGGAAAATAAGATCAATATATGGCTTGAAAGCCACATAAAATATCTCAAGGACAAGCTAGCTTTAAGGGCTATCATTTAGATATGAACAATCTTGATTATGCTTATGATCACTATGGAGAAGTGTTGCAATAGTAAATTCAATCTACTTTTTGTTTTGATGATTTTATAAAAGCTTTTGACATAGTTCCCATGTCTAACCTTTGGAATATATTATAATAGATAAAAGTTACTTATGAATTGAGAGTTAGTGAAAAAAACACTATATAAAAATATATTTACAAGTTTAGGGAAAATGAGGGATAGTTTTAAGAATGAACTCTAATATAGGAGTCAAGGAAGGTTTTCCCCTATCCCCTACCCTCTTTGGCATATACATTAATAGGTTAAAATATTAGTTGGCTCGATGTTAGGCGTACGAGCTTAAATCTCGTTGATATAGTCACCATCCTTCATTAAATTGTTGGTATTATTCTTAAGGAAAGGAATACATATATCCTTTATTATCATCTAAGGATCCTCATGGACTTATAATCTAGTTTGGGTTTGAATGGAAATGTAGACAAAACAAGGTTATGATAATCACATCCAAAACTTGATCACTTATGACATTTTCATACATGAAAACAATAGTTTGTAGGAAGTGCCTTCCTACAAATATCTTGGAATCAATATTCATCACAAGCTCAATTCAAACTTTAGTGATTGGAAAATTATAAATGGGTTTGAAAACAAGTGTAAATTAGTGGGCGGTTTTCCATTGTTTCTCAATAATAAATAGGCCCTCGGGCCTCATTGTAACACAGTTCAGAGGCCTGTAGCCACCACATCTCTTCTCATAGATAAGCTACTAGTGTCCTAGCTAGTTTATTTCCATTATGTCTATAAACAAATTTCAGTTCATTGATATTAATGAAATGAAGTGTTATTTCCAGTACATCTTTGTATTTATGGTTATATGTGTATTCTGTTGCGTTCCCGCATAAATCTGGATTAATGTGGGTGAAGGGTGTGTTGTTGCATTTCATGTTCAATAGTGGGAGTCAAAAGAACTACATCTTAGTAGAGGTCATTAAGCAGTTGGGCCTACTGACAACACCACACCTGCAACCATACACCATTGGTGGCTCCACCAAGGGCAAGATATTTGTGTAAGCCAATAGTGTCACCTGCCCTATAGCATCAAGTATTTCACAAATGAGGTAATGTGTGATGTTTCTCCCTTTGAAATTTGAGATGTTTTGTTAGGAAAATGATACTTGTGGAAGTGTCATGTTGTGTATGAGTTTCGACATCATACTGTTATTATTACTCTGGACATAAAATTATACATGATACTAGAGGTAGCCCCATCTACTACCATTTATTTGAACTATGCTAACAAACATAGTAAGATCATCTCCCAGGTTTGGAAATTTTTTTTTTTCTTCCTAATTCACTCTCAAAGTAAGGGGAAGATCATCGCCACATCCATGGACTCCAAAAAGAGATCTTCCATGCAACAAAGTCAAGTGGATAAGGTCGTGGAATATTACAAGGACATCTTAACCTCACCCACGAGAGTACCTTTACACTCTCATGTTAACCATTCAATCAACCTGAACCTTGGTGCACCTCCACCTGATGGGCAAATCTGCCATCGCTCTCTTCTAGAAAATAAGGAAATAAAACAATATATCTAGGAGATGTTATAAAAGGGGAACATTTGACCAAGTTCCTCACTTTGTGGGAGCCCAATCATACTCGTGTAGAAGAAGGATGGGATCTGGAGACTTTGCATTTATTATCAAACTCATAACAAAATCACAATTACGAACATATACTCGATTCCATGGATTGATGAACTTATTGAATAGATCAAGGGGGCCAAGTACTTTATCAAGATTGACTTGAAGTCTGGTTATACCCATGTTCCAACAGAACCCACATATGTGTGGGAGACTACGTTCAAGTCCAAGGAGGGTCTTTTTGAGTGGTTGGTCATGCCCTTCAGTTTGACGAATGTTCATGTAACTTTCATGAGGTTAATGGATGGAATATTATGGCATTTCACCAACTCATTCATGGTTGTATATCTAGATGATATCATCATCTTTAGAAAGAGTTGGAAAAATCACTTGCAACATATTCAGCGATTCCTTCAGACTCTGTGGCAACACAAGCTATGTGATAACTTGGAAAAACACTCCTTTGGGATGGGAAAGGTCCAATATGTGGGTCACATTATTGATGAGAAAAGTGTGCACATGGATCCAACTTAGATCCATGTCATTCGGGATTGTCTAATGCTGATAACTCTAACAGATCTTTGTATCCTCTTAGGCCTTAATAATCTCTATTGAATATTCGGGTTGGGATTATCTCATATCAAATGGCTCTTAAGGCAAGTTACCAAGGGAAGAGTAAAAGATTTTTTTTTTAGTCTGAGTCACAATAGAATTCATTCATTGAATTGAAACACTGTCTTTTCTCTACACTAGTCCTCACCATGCCACACCTACAACAACCATTTGATATTGAGATACCTACCTCTAAGTATGATAATCGTGTAGTCCTCACTTAACAAAGGAATTTGGTGGCCTATCACAATGAGACACTTTCTAATATTGGCCAAAGATACCCCACCTATGATAAGGAGATGTATTCCATTATACATGAATGTTGGTAATGGAAACATTATATTCTAGGTAAGGAGAAAATCATCTACATAGATCACCATCCTCTTCAATTTATGCAGAGATAGGGGAGGTTATAGAATGAATGCCACCAAAAATAGTCCACATATCTACAAAAATTCCATTTGAACATTAGATACAAGAAGGGTAGCACCAATCACATTGCATACTACCTCAATTAGCCCCCGATTATGGCACCAAACATAGTTCTCAACTATTGTGGGCATAAGACCTATGGATGTCCATAACTATATGATATTGACTCGGTATTCACTACAACCTACAAGATGTGTTGAGATTCAACAAGAAGGTCCTAGTGAAAATTATGCACCTACACTAGGATGGAGCCTTAGGCTATTTTTAGGTGGATGTCTATTTATAGATGCATGAGATAATTCTATTTATAGATGTATGTGCAAGTTCTATTTATAGATTGCAAGTCTATTTATAGATGCATGTCAGCTATTATTATCCCTTAATATTAGTTGGACAATAAACAATAATTTATTCTCAATGAGAACTTGGAAATAGTTAACTAAAGTGGCAAATCAGTTAGCTAAAGGAATTTTGAGTTGAGTGGTTGGTTGGTGGGACATGCAAGTGGAATTAGTTGTAACTGAGTTATTCGAAGTTGTAACAGAGTTGGAAGTGTAGTTATGAAATTTGTAAAGTAGTTTAACTCAGTTAAGTGAGTTAAACTCAGTTGTGCTAATTGTTACTGAAGATAAACTAGTGAGAAATCAAGTGAATTAATTATTAATTAATTCAAAATCAGTGGCCTCACATGCAACTAAAGATTTACTACTATTAACTTCATGCATGTCAGATCCAGTGGAGACCCAATTGAGATGTAGTTGAAAGGGACAGTTGACTATCAATTGTGACATTATCAGTTGCAAACATGCAACCACACACACATTGAATGTGCCCATGAGGATTGCGCAGTCAAGGCAAGAATGATTGCATTCATTCAGGGATTTCTATCTGAGTTGGGATTGCGCAATGGAGGCAGGCTGTCTGGAGACAGTAAATTGGCTAGGGAACTTGCAAATTTTTGTATGACAGCGTGAGACAGTTAGTTATTGTACTAAGAGTTCTTGGATTGGAGCTTTGTATGTAATTGTTTCATTATCCATGATATAATACATAATAGAAGATAGTGGGGTTTTTAGCTATATTCTTTCCCCGGGTAACTTATCTGTGTTATGTGTGATTGATCTTTCTAAATGATATTGCGATTGGCGATTTTGTTTCAAATTCCGCAAAATTTTGTAGAATCAATTCTGTATTTAACAATATCATATTATTTTTAGATTAGGAGAATCCAGGAAATAAATATTTTGTATTAAATTTCTACATGGTATCAAAGCATAGGAAATTGCAATTTTGAAGTAGGAGCTGAGTTTGTTGGTGGAAAGAATTCAAATTTGCATAAATGCTTTCTTGGCGCTACAGCTGATTCAAGATCGAAACGACTTTCAATGGCTTGAGGTTAGAGTATGTACTCGAGGGCAGATCAAAATACATTGCTTGGAAGGATAGGATGGAGGCAGTACTCGAAGACAACAGCTTGAAGGAATTCATTGGAAAAGATGTTCCTAAGCTAGATCCTGCAGATGCTGCAAATCTTGATGCATGGTGAAAGAAAGTGGCAAAGGCGAGGAGGATTCTGTTGGAGGGAGTACAATATCACATTGTCTCAAGCCTCCATGGGAAAGCCACACCATATGCTATGTGGAAGGCTTTGACGGATCTATTCCAAAGTAGCAGCAACCATAGGAAATTGGTGCTCAAAGATAAACTCAGAAAGATTAAGATGGAAAAGGGTCACAACATTCCAAAGTATCTCACGAAGTTTGTCCAATGTCGAGATGAACTGGGGAGTGTGGGAATAACTGTTGCTGATGATGATTTGGTGATCTTGGCTCTCTTGGGACTTCCTAAGAGTTGGAACAGTTATGAAGACTCTGTCAATGGACGGGAAAAACTACCGGATTGGGAACAACTGTGGTCGGATCTGGTGCAAGAGGAGTTCACGCGGAGCACCAGAGATGGCTCTTCATCAAAGCATGATGATGAAGAGGATTGTGCTTTGGCTGCCAAGGCAAAGAAAGGGCAGGGGAAGAAATTCCATTCTAAATATGAGTCTAAAGGCAAGAAGCTAGATATGTCCAAGGTGAAGTTTTTTCACTGTCACGAACATGGGCATCTTGCTACTAATTGTCCGCAAAAGAAGAAGAAAAATAAGGTTGTTGGAGTTGTAGCTGGTGAGGCCCTTGCCTTGCAATTCGAACTTGAATTCTCTTTGATCGCATGCATGATGTCAAGTGCATTGGGATCAGTGTGGTATTTGGATAGTGGCGCTTCCTTTCACATGACGGGAGATAAGGAACTCTTCAGTGACTTGGAGAAGAAAGATATCCAGATGAATATAGAGATGGGCGACGATGGACGATACAATGCAACTAGCATTGGTACCATTACCTTTCATAGGGAGTCAGGTAAACCATTTCAATTGAAAGATGTTATGCATGCTCCAAGTTTGAATAAAAATTTGGTCTCAGTCGCAATGTTGGAGGACAGAGGCTATGGCGTTGTTTTCAGCAATGAAAAACATTTCCCGCAACATAAAACAATAGGTCAAGCCAAGAGTATAGGGATTCGAGTTAAGAATATCTACAAGCTGGAGGTAGATGGTTTCACTGCCATGATGGACAAAGCGGAAAAAGTGGTGAGCTGGGATGAGGGCGAATTATGGCATAGGCAATTGGGCCATCTTCATCATGGAGCCTTGAAAGTCATGCAACAAATATCTATTGGACTTCCAATGGGAACACTTGCTCAGTTAGATCAGTGCAAGGGTTGCACCATGGGGAAGTATGTAAAGTCCACCTTTCATGAAAAGGAGAACCATGCTTCAGGGATCCTTGAGAGAGTTCACATAGACATGTGTGGATCGTTCTTGGTTGCTTCAAAATCAAAACATAAGTACTTTGTTATTTTTGTTGATGATTTTTCTCGTAAATGTTGGATCTTCTTCATGTGGGAGAAGGATCAAACATTCTCAAAGTTCTATGAGTTTAAGGAATTGGTGGAGAAAGAGTCGAGGAAGAAAATGAAGGCTCCGAGGAGCGATAATGGTGGAGAATAAATCTCTAACGAATTCAATAAATTCTACAGAAAAGAAGGAATTCGAAGAGAACTCATAGCGCCTCATAACCCATAGCAAAATGGGGTCGCGGAGAGGAAGAACAAAATGATCGTGGGTGCAACACGAGCGATGTTGCATGATCAGGGCCTACCAATGCATTTTGTGGGCGGAAGCATGCAACATTGCAGTTTATGTGCAAAACTGTTGTCCTCATAGAGTACTTGGCATGAGTATACTTGAAGAAGCTTTCACTGGTAAGAAATTGGATGTTTCACACTTTAATATTTTTGGCTCATATGTTTATGTGCATGTGACCAAAGAGGCCAGGAAGAAGCTAGAGCCGATTGCTGAAGTTGGGATATTTGTGGGTTACACAGAAACACCCCATAATTATCGTGTGTATTTTCTAAACAGTCGAATGACTATGGTGTGACAGGATATAAAATTCGATGAGGGGAAAGCCATGCAGTTGTCGCTTGAGAGGGAGTCGGACTTGCATGCGGAGGAGGAACTGTTGGTTCCCAAAGATGAGTCTCTAGATGTGGATCAGCCACATGAAGAGGTTCATGGAGTTGAGGAGTCCACTCACGTAGAGCCAACCATTAGAACTGGAAGAAGGCGTACCACAAAAGCTGATAGGCTGAGACTTGTTGCTGCACAGAATGTAGGATTCCCTACTTCACAGCGCAGAAAAAAACAATCTCCTAACCGATTTACTGGATACATGGCTCTCATGAGTAAATGTATTGTGACTGAACCATCTTCCTTTTAGGAGGAAGTGCAGGAGGCCACATGGGTAGATGCAATGGTGGAGGAGTATGACTCCATTGTCAAAAACAGTGCTTGGGAAATTTCTCCAAGGCCGGTTGATAAATCAGTGGTAGGTTTGAGATGGATCTACAAGGTAAAGCAAGCTGTTGATGGGAGTGTTGAGAAATACAAGGTAAAATTTGTGGCCCAGGGCTTCTCACAGATCGAGGGGATAGATTATGAAGAAACCTTTGCACCTATCGCAAGGTATTCTTCCTTAAGGACCATCCTTGCTCTCTCAACGTAGACAAGCTAGCACATTCATTAGATGGATGTGAAGACTATGTTTCTCAATGGGATCATTGAGGAAGAGGTGTACATAGAGCAGCCTAAAGGATTTGAGATCTTCAACAGCGAGTCACATGTGTGCCAACTCAAAAGAGCGTTGTATGGGCTGAAGCAAGCACCCCGTGCTTGGTACACTCAGATAGACAACTATTTCA
The DNA here is from genome assembly GCA_034641835.2 of Pinus albicaulis. Taxonomy (NCBI): domain Eukaryota; kingdom Viridiplantae; phylum Streptophyta; class Pinopsida; order Pinales; family Pinaceae; genus Pinus; species Pinus albicaulis. The sequence continues at coordinate 1,664,377,343 of CM076582.1, forward strand.
CCATACTGGGCTTCACCAAAAGTGACACAGATGCAAACCTATACCAGATTGTGGTGGAGGGTAAGATTTTAATCATTTTTCTTTATGTTGATGATTTAATATTGACTGGTGATGAGCAGCTGATACACTCATGCAAGGAGGATCTTACAAAGGAGTTCGAGATGAAGGATATGGGCCTCCTTCATTATTTCCTTGGATTCGAAATATGGCAACGAGATGGTGAATTTTTTTTGTCTTAGGGAAAGTATGAAAGGGAAATATTGGGTAAGTTTCACATGGAGGGATGCAAACCCATGGACACTCTTCTTCTAAGAAAATGGAGGAAAGAGGATGCTACTTCTGGAGAGGTAGTGGATGCTACTGTCTATTGACAGTTAGTAGGTTCGCTAATGTATCTAGTGAACATGAGACTAGACATTTTCTATGTGGTTAAACAGCTGAGTCAAGCTATGGTTAAGACTACCAAGCTCTTTTGGAAGGCAGGCAAGCATGTCCTGAGATACCTGAGGGGCACATCTGAGTATGGTTTATGGTACATATAGACGGATGAGGTGAAGTTTCATGGCTTCACAGATGTAGATTGGGTGGGCAACTTATCGAACAGAAAGGGCACATCAGGGGGGAATCTTTAGCATTGGATCTATAGTTATTTCTTGGTACAATAGGAAGCAGAGATCCATGGCACTCAGTTCAGTGAAAGCAGAATACATGGTAGCGAGTCAAGCTGCATGTGAGGCTATTTGGATGAGAAATATCTTAGTTGGTTTGTTTGGTTCTCATTTAGATCAGACAATGATTCATTGTGATAATCAGAGTTGCATTAAACTCTCGATTAATCCTGTGTTTCATGATCGATCTAAGCATATAGATATCTGGTACCATCATCTCAAATATTGTGTCAGAGGCGAATCGTGTTGCTTCAGTACATTCCTACGGAAGATCAGGATGCAGACATTCTGACGAAGGCACTCACCAGGAGAAAATTAGAATACCATAGAGATAGGATTGGGGTGAAGGATAATCCCTTTCTTGTTGAGAGGGAGTGTTGAGATTCAACAAGAAGATCCTAGTGAAAATTTTGTACCTACACTAGGATGGAGCCTCAGGCTATTTTTAGGTGGATGTCTATTTATAGAGGCATGAGAAAATTCTATTTATAGATGAGGTCTATTTATAGATGTATGTGAAAGTTCTATTTATAGAGTGCATGTCTATTTATAGATGCATGTCGGCTATTAATATCCCTTAATATTAGTTGGACAATAAAAAATAATCTATTCTCAATGAGCACTTGGAAATAGTTAACTAAAGTGGAAAATCAGTTAGCTAAAGGAATTTAGAGTTGAGTGGTTGGTTGGTGGGACATACAAGTGGAATTAGTTGTAACTGAGTGATTCAAAGTTGTAACAGAGATGGAAGTGTATTTATGAAAGTTGTAAAGTAGTTTAACTCAGTTAAGTGAGGTAAAATTAGTTGTGCTAGTTGTAACTGAAGATACACTAGTGAGAGATCAATTGAATTAATTATTAATTAATTCACAACCAATGGCCTCATATGCAACTGAAGATTTACTACTATTAATTGCATGCATGTCAGATCCAGTGGAGACCCAGTTGAGGTGTAGGTGAAAGGGACAGTTGACTATCAGTTGTGACATTATCGGTTGCACACATACAACCACATACACATTGGATGTGCCCATGAGGATTGCGTAGTCAAGGCAAGAAGGAATCCATTCATTCAGGGATTTCTATCAGCTGGGATTGCGCAGTGGAGGTAGGTTGTCTGGAGACAGTAAATTGGCTAAGGAACTTGCCAATTTTTGTATCATAGTGTGAGACATTTAGCTATTATACTGAGAGATCTTAGATTGGAGCTTTGCATGTAATTTTTTCATGATCCATGATATAATACATAATAGAATATAGTGGGGTTTTTAGCTATATGCTTTCCCTAGGTAAATTATCTATTATGTATGGTTGATCTTTCTTCATAATATTGTGATTCACGATTGTGTTTCAAATTCCGCAAAGATTTTGGAGAAGAGATTCTGTATTTAACAGTAGCATATTATTGTTAGATCAGGAGAATCCAGGAAATACATATCTTGTATTAAATTTGTACAAGATGTTGATGACTAGAAAGCGAGTTCCAAACTTCTGTCTTCATAATGGACTATTCTACTACCTAGGACACCTTTGTGTTCCTTCAAGTGAGCATGCCAAGCTGATTTTTATTGCAAAAGATGGAAGTATTGAAAAAGTATTTTTATTGGCCGAAACCCTGACAAGATGTATGAAGATATATTTGGTCTTGCACTGCTTATGCCATTGCCAAAACAACCATTAAAAATCAAGTTGTGTACACCCCTCTGCCTACTCCTAGCCAATATTTTGAATCCATATCCATGGACTCTACTTCTGGCTTTCCTTCTACCAAGCATGGTAAGGATTGTGTGTTTATGATCATTGATAGATTTTTTAAGATGGACATACTGGATGCATGAAAAAATAATATCATAGTACAATCCACTACCAATATCTTCTTCGAACAAGTGCATGTACATTTTGGGATCCTGCAAACCATCATATCAAATCAAGATAGTAGGTTCCTAAGAATGTTTTGGTTGAGCTTTTGGTCATTTTTGGATGCCAAGCTCACCAACTTGATTACCTTCCACCCCTATATTGATGGCTAGACAGAGGTTTTCAAGAAGATGATTGTGCACATATTACATATGTACAACTCCAAGCATCCATGAACATGGGATGAGAGTCTCCCCTATTCCAACATAGCTACAACTAAGCTCTCCATATCTCAACTAGCCACAACCCTTCTAGGTGGGCTTAGGATTTCAACCATTGTGTCCCATTCATGTTGCATTACCCCTTGCAACTAGATAGACAAAATTTATACATGTTCTATATGAAGCCAAAAAATCCACTGAGTTTATGGAATGAATTCAACACATCTGCCAATACTACACAAGGAAAATACTAAGTACAAATAACATTATGATTAACACTGAGTGCCATGTAAGATTAAGTGGGCGATAAGGTTTGGTTGCATTTGCTGAAGGAATGCCTTGTAGGGTCCTATTGAAAGCTTTAGGCACTTTTCTATGGACCAAGGTTGTGGGTGATAACAATTTTGAGCTAATTATCCCCCCATTCATCGACATGCATCCAGTGTTTAATGTGGACCACCTTCAACCCTACTTTTCACCAATGTTGGACACATAAAAAATTATAGAACAACTGACACTTATAGAACTCTACCTAGATTACATTGAACAGGCCACGATCGACCAAATCATGGACACACATATTAAGAACATCGTCCAATAGAGAATCCAACTATATCGGGGTTTCAAAGCAGGCCAACTGCTTCACTAAGGCAAGTGGCTTACCAAGGACCAAGTTCAGCGGAAATTTCCTCATCTCATGGAGACACTAAACACAATGGAGACCATTTCTTCCTAAGGGGAGAGAATTGATCCATGTGGATATTGCTGGCCACCGACCTATTCCTCTAGTTCACAACATAATTTTCCTGTTTTGGAAGTTTTAGGTCCTGATCTTTCATAGCAATTTTGAGGCTCTAAACGACATTTTTTGGGGAAACCAGAAAACATGAGTATTTGACTAACATTGGAAATCAAAAATTTTTCTCCTTAGATAGAACTTTTTAACAGACTATCGTGCGTGCCAAATGAAGAACACATGTCAAGGTTACAACCTCGAGTAGTTGACACTCCAACTTACTTCATTGGGGCCCATAAGCCTTTGGCGCTTCATCTCCTATGGATAGGGCTTTGGATGTTTATGGTTTCTCATTGTTTATTCATGATAAAAAGACCTTTGTTCCTCTTTGTAACATAATTCAAAAGGCACGTAGCTGTCACATATCTTCTTAGAGATAAGCTACCATCGTTCAAGCTAGTTTGTTTTCATTCTATATGTAAACCATTTTAACATTTCTACTTATTAAATGAATTTTATTTTCATTGTATTTTGATTTTAAATATGTACTTCATTTTTTTCCCTTCTTAAATCCAGATCAAGTCCAAAAGAATTTTAAAACTTATAATATTAATGTTAAAGGAAATTGGGTGCATGGTCATGCAGGTTAGGTACTTAATGTGCAATAACAAGATAAACATCATGGATGAAAAGAGTATTCCTACAACTACTTCCAACTCTAGCGAAAACCATCAATGCCCCAAGTGAAGATGGCATTAAGATTCAAAGTCTTAGCTACATCATTAGGAAATATAGGAAGATATAACTATGTAGGATACCGATAATATTAAAAGTATTATTACATCTACATCTAAAGAGAATTTTTGGTGCAATAAGTAATTTAAAAAAATGAATGATAATATACTTTAAGGAAGTGGTCAACCCTAATTTATAATATCAAAAGTATCTCTCATTATTTACTAGCACAACGAAGGAAATCAACATTGCTAAAATATGAACCAACTCCCATGAGCTATGTAGTAAAGCTAAACATTGGGAAATTCTAAAATACCGTGGGATGCAATAATTTGTCTCCTTTGTGACACTAAGAGGGTTGAAGATGAAATGTGCTTTCTCCTAGAGTGCTTGAGAACAAGTATAAATTAGTGCAACTTTCATTTCGGGATAAGAAAAAAAACTTCTCTTTGATACCCTTTCTCCTCTTGTTGTCTTATACAAATTTGAAGTTTTTGGATGCAATATCTCTAGAGAATAGTAGAAAAATAGAGAGAAAATCCAATATAATTTTTTAAATTATAATCTTAATGTTAAAAACAATACACCCTATCCTATCCTCCTCATAGAAGTAATCCTTTCCCCCATTGGGTACATGACTATGGTTAGGTACTGGATGTATAAAAACAAGATAAAAAACATGGATGAGAAGAGTTTCCCCAAATTTTCTTCCAACGTTATCCAAAACCACCAATGGCTAAAAGAGGGATGACATTAAGATGTCAAATCTTAGCTAAATTCATTAGATAATATAGAAAGATGTTGTTTTATATGATACTAATAATATATTAAATCTAAATTTAAAGATAATTTGTGGTGTGATAAAGAATTAGAAAATAAAAGGAAGCTAAGATACTACAAGAAGTTGGTCAGCCCTAATCTAGGAGATCAAAAGTATCTCTTAGTCCTCACTAGGACAAATAATTAAATCAACATTGCTAAAATACTAACCAACTGCAATGAGCTAGCAAGAAACCATTCCCAAAACACCTTAAGATGCAAGAATTTGTCATCTTTGTGACACACAATTGACACCCAAATTAGATCTCAATTTCAAATTATTTTTCACAATATCCACTTACCTAACCTCCTTAGTCCTCAAAATTATGACGATCTTCTCTTACTGCTTTTTTTAGCATAGAAATAAGGTTGTAAAGAAATACAGGTAATCTCTTACATTTTTTAAGGTTGGATAAAAAAAGCTTCTTTTTCTTTGTGACTAGGTTGATCCTTTATTGGATGCAAGAACACTAATCCACCCACAATGTGATGCTTATGAAGTGTGTAAAACTCTCTTGAAAAAATTAATTCCCAAAAAATCATCATTATAATTCTAAAAAAAATATATTTCAATTTAACAAAAAAATATATTTTAAATGACTCATCATTATATATATATATTCAATTATAAAAAATATCTCAAAAAATTAAAGTAACAAAACACATATTTATACCAATGAAATTAAACTCAGAAAACATAATAATAATGATTCTTCCCGTAATTCCTTACCAATCACCCTGAATAAATCTAATTAATCATTTATAATATAACATAAAAATAACAAATATTATAATTCCTCTACAACATATATTATATATATAATATTTTCTTCTGAAATTTTCAAATATTCATTGTAATTTTTTCCCTAACTTATGAATTAAAAATATGGCGTTTACATAAATAAATCATATCCTCATTCCCGGGGATGGAGGCGAATCGGAAGGCCCTTGGTCAAATGAGGTAACGGAAGATATGAGACCTTATCATTTGCTAGTGTTTCCCATCTGCAATAACATAATTAAAAAAAAAATACTATTAATCTCATTTAAAATAAAATTTTACTTTTTAAAAATTATTATGGTCGGTGTGTGAAATTATTGTAAATAAAATAAATATCAAAATATGTTTTCTCTGTTTTCCAATATAGAAAAGTGCCACAGTAGTAAAATAAACCTGAATCTTGTTATGAATATGTGGAAAAAGAGAGCCAACTCAAGTTTAGCTAGATTATATCCTGGGCAAAGCCTGGCTCCAGCACCAAAAGGTATGTAAAAAGGATCATATGAAGAATCCTGCAATATGATTAAACTTTAATCATTTTAATTAATTTCATACCAATATTTTAAATTTAAAACCTGAATTGCATAGTATTAACCTACCTGATTTTGTTGCCATCGCCATGGATCGAATGTCAGAGGTGTATGGAACTTTTTATCCAGATGGTTAGCCGTGGTAAATGCAAAAATTACCCATCCTTTGGGAATTACATAATCTGAAAAATAAAAATATGAAATATATTTTTATTAAAAATAAAAACAACATTTTTCATCTAAATAATTATTTATATATAATGTGGCTTTCAAAATATATAGATTTCACAATACCTTGCACTTTTGTGTCTTCCATAGCTTCTCTGAAAAACCCTGCTGCCAAATTACTTAATCTAAGTGTTTCATTTATCACCTATATAAAATAAATCAAAATATACTTTAATCCATCTTTTATCATATTAAAATAAGAATAAAACTGTATCAATATGGAATGAAATAACTGTAATTTACATACACATTGAGTAAATTTCATTGATGTGTAATCATCCCAGTTGAGTTTGTGATGGCCACCTTTAACTTTTAATATAGCATCATGCTCTTCCTGCCATGAGCATCACAAAATACCCTAAGTCCACCATAAAATCTGACAGTGTTAATCAGTGTTAAATATGAAAGACTGTACATACCTTCATCTGTTGCAATGCTTTGGGACAATCAGTGAGATATTTGATGGCAAATGGCATGGCCCTGAAAGATGTCTGGCCAGCAAAATGTCTGGCCAGCAAAGAGCAAAAATAGGATAAAGTCACAAATAATTTCCTCTGAAAGGGTACCTTCTTCCATAAGCCTTGCCAGCAAATCATGATGAGCCACCTCTGGATGCTGCCTCCTCTCTTCCATTGTCTCTAAAATCTTTTTTATGAGAAGCTCCCTGGACTGCATCAATCAACACAGCAAATAATGAAAATTACAACTTACCAAATTTTCACAAAGATTTGTGATAACCAGGGTTATTAAAAATCATACTCATACCTTAATCCCATTGAAATAAGTGGAGCCAGGAATCTTGATAGGAAGTGCAACAGATGCATTGCCAAAGTCAATGAACAGCTTACGAATTTCACTTGTCTCTTTGGAAGAAGATAAGTCCAGCAATTGTTTGGCCATCAAGTTGATGATCATCTAGAACCCACAAAAAAACTATCATTATGGAAACTCAAATGAATTCCAAATCTGCTGGCTGCATCCAAAAGAAAAGTTGTTAAAATTATCTAGTTCTGTATGTGCAATGTAGATGAAATGATTAATAAATTTTAACATGGAACCAAACCAATCTAGCTTGCTTGCCTGGTGACACTCTTTAAAAAGAAAAATCTCCTTCATCTCTTCCCATCTATCCAGAGTTGAGTGCACCAGAGTCTGTATTTCCTCCATAAAGTCAACTTTGAGCCTCTCAGATCTCAGCAAATTCACAGCTATTCCATGGAGTTTCCTGTGCAAGTCGCCATGCACTGTGAGCAGCCCATATTTGCCAATCATAATATTCATAGCCTTGGGGTATTTGGCTCTAAAGAGCCTTCCCTCGTTCTGCAGCACAAACTTGTTGAAGTGGGCATCTGCCGAAACAACCATCTTCTCTCCATATAAATGAGATATAAAAATGTCCGACTTATACCTGCAATTCTTTCCATCACATCAACTACAAGAAAGTGAAGCAAGAAAACTTCCCAGTAAACCATACAACACCACATTTGCAGTTTTTTCTGATCACATTAACCAGAACCCTCAGGAAAAAGTTTCTAAACATAAATTAGTATTTTTGAAATTAAGTCTGCAGTTTTTCCTATCCTATCCAATCCACAGAAAAGTTTGTTTAACGTTTCAAAATTATATATATATATATATATATATATATATATATATATATATATATATATATATAATTGTTTAGTTAACATTAAATTAAATTGGTATAAATCCATTTTAGTTCTGAATTTACTATTAATTTATAAAAAACAAATTTTCAAAAATATTATAAATTTATGTCAATCTTCACTTTATTATAAATTTATAAAAGACAAAATTGTATATTTATGTTTTTTTTTATTTTTTATTTATCTGTAAAATCTCTATCCCTTAATACATCAATGGATTTCTTTTACATCTTAAAATACACACTTACACTATATGAAGTTTTAGGTTTTAAAAACTTGTTTCAATTTTAGTATGAATATTTTTATAGTCATTATTTTAATGTAAATCAAAACTTCTAATGAACTGTCTTGTTATTTATTTACTTAATTTTTTGGTATACATTTCATTCATCTTTAAAGATATTAAGTTTTTTTTGGGTGAAGTGTTTACTTAAGCATATAAATAACAACACACAATTCACGAGATGTTTTGATCTACAACTTGTTTCAATTTTCAATTCAATTCATCATAAATTTGGAATAAAAAGAACTACCTTAATTTTTAATATATTTATATTTATGTTATTAAATATTTAACATATTGCAAAAAACTATATATATAAAAATATAAAAAATAATATTTATATATTTATTTATGATAAATGTTAAAATTATTTTTTATTAATATTTTAAAATGTAAATATTTTATCTCATAAAAAATTTAATTTAGATAATTGGTTGATTTTTTCAAGTTTGTTTTGAGGATGAACCACATTAGTTAGTTAAAAAAGTTAATTAAATCTTAATAATGTGATTAATCCTTAAAACCACATTAATTATTACACATCTACCTTTAAATTTATAAAAAAATACTCTTCAAGTTTATAAATTGATGATGATGATGGTTACGTCCATTAAAACTACTGTCGTTTATCCAATTTTAAAAAAGAGAAAAAAATTAAATTTGATTCTTCAAAATCTTGTTTCTATGTCGAAAAAAAAGAAATAAATAATCCAAAATTGCTATAAATAAATTGACTTAATAGATAAAAAACTCAAAAAAACAACACACTATAAACAAATAATTAAGCTAGCCCTTCACCACATAATGAACCAAAGATATATTGCTCATTAGAAATGATGTTACCTTCTCTGTCGTTCCTCAATGAACTTTGTGGGATGATTACTGGTCATGGATAGATAATAACTCAAAGTTTCTCCAACCAGCGGCCACCCAGTCGACCCAGGTGGCAGACGAGCATGATTTTCCTCTTTCTTCCCTTCTCTCCGGCCATGAATATATCCCCACGCTGTGTAGATAAGGTGGAGAAGCACCACTGCTACAGTGAACGCTACCACCATTAAAGTTATTTGGTCCGCCATAGTCAAATTAATTCCCGTGCCAACTTAACAGAACATAGATTGCTTCTGAGAGGGCTCGAGGAATTTATAGCTTGGAAATCATAATATCATGTATTATATTGATCAATTATTTGTATGCTTCACCCTGCTGCGATCACATTTTTGCTTTTACATATGTCCTTACTACAATAATTGAGCTAATAATTACTCTCATAATTGAGCAGTAGAAAACAAATAATTGAATCATAAAGACCAGGACATCGACTCTGGGAATTTTTCTTTACAGCTTGGAATTAGATGACAAAGTTCCGATTCCTGCGCCCAAAAAAATAATTGAAAACAAGTCTTATTATTAACTCAGGTCTCGAAAGTTTAAGTTTTGATATTTAAAATCAATTTACAAACAGTGGCACAGATGTTCTACCTGCAAATTCTTCAATAATATAGTAGTAGCAGAAGCTTCTGAGTGCCTCTATACAGCAATTTATTGATTTTCAGTAAAAAGAAATATTAAGCTTTCCTTATCTACATGCTCTGGGAAGAATGTTATCACGATAATGCTCATTGTCACATCTGGTTCTGATAGATTTCATCTTCTGCATGAAGTGCGTTGTTGTTTTATTCAGAGGACGAGATTCCTTTCTGAAACTTAGTGAGCCGAGGACGAGATTCCTTTCTGAAACTCTATCCGCGTGATATTTTTTATAACTTATTTGATTTTCATGAAGTAAGCTTTACTTGATGAGATTTTATTTGGTGGGATTTTTTACCTTTCGTTTTTTTTAATATAGTAGACGTTCTTCATTATTGGAATGTAATCGAATGGATGTGGACTCATTTTAATTTTGAATTTACTTATAAATTAAAAAAAAGAAAAAAAATTGGATTTATTAAAAAGAAATTAAAACTAATTAAATTTTTCAAAATGCAAAATTTTTTTATTATAAAATTTAAGGGGAATTTACATTTTAAAGTTTTGATTTGATTTTTTCTTTACCATATAAAACATAGTTTTATATGTCATTTTTTTTAACATAATTTTTATTTTATAGAATTTTTTTGGTAGTAATCACATATGCAATGGAACATTGTTGGCATGTTGGATCACAAAAATCAAAATTTTAAAAATAATTTATATTTTTTAATTTTATTTTAAGTGCTATATGCACAATAGTATATTTGAATAGATAATTTAACAAAATATGAAATTTTCGAATATAATAGTTACAAATAGTAATTAGTATTTAAATTCATATAATAAAATGGATGATAATTTAAAGGCATTATTTATATATGTTTATATTTTTATATATAGAAAATATTCTTATTTTTAATTGTATGTGTATTAATTAAATTTATAAAGTTTTTGTATGTTTATTAATTATATTCTATAAAACATTATAGTTATGAATATGAATTATAATTGTTTCAATTTATCTTAATGTGATATTAATATTATAACATTTGGTTAGAAAATTTGTTTGTAATAAAAATAAAATTAAGAATATGACAAATTAAATTGAATCAATTTATTATTTTTATTATTTTTTAATTTAGCGACTGTTATATTTTACTATTATTATTTTTTGATTTGATCTAACCTTTCATTCTAAAACCACCACAACATCTCTCCCACACTCGGTTATAGAGCATCTCTTAGGGCTATTTTTTAGTGCAAAAACTAGAGGAAATATTTGCACCTAGAGAGAATTAATTCCCCTCCCTCGGGACCTTATGCGCAAGACCACCACAACATCTCTCCCACACCCGGTTATAGAGCACCTCTTAGGGCTCTTTTTGAGTGCAAAAACTAGAGAAAATATTTGCTCCTAGAGAGAATTAATTCCTCTCGCTCAGTACATTATGCGCAAGCTAGACACCAAATTGGTATATGATACCCCGTTGTTTGTGGGACAAGGGACCCACCTCCAGACATCAATCCTTGTTTGTGGGACAAGCCCCATTGTTTGTGGGATAAGGGACACCAAATTGGTGTATGAGACCCTCTTGTTTGTGGGACAAGGGACCCACCTCCAGACATCAATCCTTGTTTGTGGGACAAGGAAGCTAGACACCAAATTGGTGTATGAGACCCCCTTGTTTGTGGGACAAGGGACCCACCTCAAGATGTTGTTGGAGTGGGGTCCCCTAGGGTACATTTTTGGATATATTTTTGTATAAGTTTTGTATATGTGTGTTGCACGGATAGGTCACGGGGCTTTGGGGCTGGTCAAAATCTAGGTTTTATGTAAAAGGGTTTTAAGGGTGAATTGTGGGCCTTAAACCATGGTTTGAGAACATAGTACCTACGTGCTAGATGGATATAAATAGATAGATCGAGTCTAAGTAAAATAGTTCATAGTTCATATCTTTGCTATGCTTATGTTCACGAACAGTCTGTAAGAGCCTTTTCTAAGTCTGGGTTGGGTAGAAAGGCTCCTGCTGGATGTGTGCGTGGAGACCTAGTCCTTGTTGTGTGCGGACTCTGCTGACTGTGTGCGCAAAAGGGTAAAGTGTAAGGGAAAGTTTGATGTACTAAATTGTGTTGGATCTAATGCAAAGAATAGTTTTAGTGAAGTACTTGTGTTATCATTGTAAAATCGTACAGGAAAAGGTGACATTATTTAATGTCAAGCAGAGGGATTTACAGGTTTGAGAGACATTAGAGAATCTAAAAGTATTTAAAAATCTCTAAGGTCTGAGAAATAAATAAAATTGTGTGGATTTTCCTCAAAAAGTCGAGATATTGTGCGGCTTTTCCTCAAAAAGCTGAGATATTGCACGATTTCTCCTCACAAAGCCGCGCGGTTCTGAAAGTGGCAGAAGTCACTTTCTAGGACCACTTCACACACTCCAAAAATTGATCCCTCACTTGAGGTCACCCAAGGACAGCCGCCCAAGCCTCCTTAGTACCTCAAGGGAGCACACAATAGAATAACCCTCCTTTCTTGGGTCACCATCCACAATGTACCAAGAGAGGGAAGGAGGATTTGAACTCTCCTAGAAAATGCCACCAAGAGATGAAAAATATGAGAGCACATTGTTATGTTGGCCAGAATTGCCCCAAGAAATACCAGCAGTGTGTGATCTAGAGCAGAGATAGAGGGGACTCAATTGTTGGCCATCCAACAACTACAATCCACCATAGTAGAGAGAGGGATACTTTGCACCAAGGCAACTCAGAAGTAAAGACATCCTTGCATCAGGACTTAGAACCCCTAGTTCTAAGGGCCCCTTGGCAAGTGGGTTAAATTTTCATCCTCATTCCTACCATTACTCAATAAGAGGGGACGTAAGCACCACTGTTTGGATTATTGAAGTTGTTTGACTCTATTTAGAGCTTTTGTCTTATTTTTTTTAGTTTTAGTTTAATTTTTATGTTTGAATATGCATGCTATTTCCCTATCTAGTATGTTTATGTTCTATCATGTTCCACTAACTTGCTTGAATCCATTTATTTTCTGCCTGTGACTAATAACTTAAGAGGGAAAAACACACTACTTAAGTTGGTGTGATTTTGTACATACATGCACCAAACACACTAATACAGAATTGACAACTCCACTAACTTTTATTTCCAAGTTTATATGGTTGTGCCTTTTTGAAGAGGCCTCCATCTTTGTTGTGGAGTTAGGCTGGAATTGCCCCCTTTCTCTCCTTCATTCCCTAGTTCATCCCAAGTGACAGACTGAAGCAGAAGAGCTCCCAAAAAACTACTCAGCAGGAAGTTTGCATGCATTTCTCATATACAGGTGCACCCCAAGGCGCGCGTTCAGAGATGACCTGCACGCAGACATCGCGCATGTTTCATCGTTTTGCACACAAAAAACAGAATGAGAATTTTTTCCAATAATTCCATATTTCCCTACTTGTAAAGGTGTTTGGTAGCCCATAATACATCTGCCAGCACAGGTTGAGGTACCCTGCAGCTTGCTAGAACTCACTCTAAGCTACTTTTGGTAGGCTTGGTGTTAGTTTTATTTCAAGTTGATTTTTGCAAAGTTACACACATAGTTTAAGTGGGAGGAAAAATAACTTGCATTCCGAAAAAAAATTTGTTTTGAAAATTTAGGTACCAAAACACCTAGGTAATTAGCCAAAGTAAGTGGCCCAAGTCCACGCATGCTTAGCTAGTTCATATTTCTAGTGTAAAAGTCATTAGTTTAATTCAATTTTTGTACTAGGATTTCGGGACCAGGATTGAATTGTCCATAAAAGTGCAAGTAATCTCTACTACCTTTGCACCCTCTGGTGATCCTAGGAAATAATATGAACACTCTCTATTCACAACTCACCATCTCCCTATAGTTGATCACAAAGATTAACTAGGAAAAATAAAAAGCGGCCCATATCCGCGCATGTTTTTCTTTTGAGCAAGGAACAATAGAACATAGTTAAATAGGGGATTCTGAAAAGGATCATCGCATATCCACACGTTCAAACTATGTGCTTGTTCACTTTTTTCTCACACACACCCAGACACTAAGAAAAGCAAAGACATCTAAAACTAACTTAAAAAAACTCACTAAACTCTCCCCACAAGGGCCACAAAAGAATTTATAGTCTAAGTTAGGATCAAGGGGGTAGGCATCCAATAAGCTGCCTTGATCATTCTTCATCTTGAAACATATAATTTGATTGTTTAGGGAGCTTTCAAATCCACCTATCAGCCCACGGAAAAGAAAACCTAAGTGCAACAAAGACTCGTTTCAGAGGGGGTTAGGTTTAGGCACAGTGCGTGCAGTATTAGTTGGGGCTACCTAACCCGGATAACACTCGGTACTGTTAGCTGAACTACTAAGAAGCCCAAGACTCGAACGCTCACATGGGACAGTGGTACTTAGTGGCCAAAATTAGGGCATCATTTCCCTATAGGTGATGGTGCAGGCAAGCGTTAGATCCTCTACCCTTATCTTGGTGGATTTTCTTCGGCTGACTGGGGGCATCACCAGTTCCTTCGGGACGTTGTGCCAGCACTCGCAAGATATATTTTCAAGGCCTAGTTACGTTTGAGTGTGTGAGGACGATTCAGTCTTCTAGGATTTGAGTATCATACGCAAACAACCAAAAACCATATTTTTTTGATTGACTGATCACATAGGATCAATCTAAAGGGAAATTATTTTATTTTCGCTTTGTTTTATGTATACGATCTAAATTTTTATTTGATTGGAATCTCTATCCTCTCAAATATTTCCAAATCCATACCTACTTGACACCAGAACGGACCCAATAGGACCTCATCAATCTAGACATCTTTTGGACCTCCCCCCATTACCGGGAGGGGTTCCAGGTTTTGCGCCATTTAGGTGTCAAAGATGGAACACTACCACCATTATTGGTTCATCCTTTATTGGGGCGTCTTTAGTTGGGAATCCTGGTCAGTCTCCCAATGCCACACCACACACCACTCCTCCCACAACCCCTAGAGGGTAGAGGAGTGCTACCCATTCAAGAAGCCAGTTGAATGCATAGCAAGGTATGTCACAAACTAACCCTCTTCCTAACTAGAACATTGTGTTTTCACAAGTCGCAATGGATACAACCTCGCAGTCACATTTTCTAGCTTCGTTGAATCTACTAGATTTAACCAAGTTGACGAATGACCCCATTGCGTACAACCCTATATGGCCTCCCATGTCCACGAAGCTCCCTTTGGACATTCCAAAGTTCAAAGGAAAGCAAGCGGAAGACCCAGGAAATCATGTTATGACTTTCCACCTGTGGTGTTCGTCGAGAAACATCGTTTATGATACTATTCAACTGAGACTGTTTCAACACACTCTAACCAGAGTAGCAGTGAAATGGTATGTGGAGCAACCCTTTGCTACACATGGAACTTTTAGCACCTCTCCACTGCGTTCCTGGCCTATTTTCAGTTACCCATCCACCATGATGTTGGAAATATTGTCATTGATGGCAAAGGAGCACAAAGGAGTAACACCAAGACAAGGGAGCAGATTAGACTCAGATGGAATTACTGCAGAGATGTCACACATAAATTGAATATAGAGGTTAAACCATAGAAGAATTGATTGTGAGGATTTTGGCCTCTGTGTTAATAAATTGCAGAATTTTGTTTATCTATATATACTTGGAAAATTTCCCGAAGGGTTCATCTCTTCGAATTCATTGAATTTATGGTCCTTCTGTGTAGAGTGTGAAGTGTGTAGAATTAACTTCTGTGTAAAGGAGTGGAGGAGGATTTGAATGTGTATTAGCCTCTGTGTAAATATGGAGAAGGAAGGTTCTAGAGAAATCAAAGTTAAAACTGAAATCCGGTGGAAATCCGGCTTCAAACACAATTTAAACAAAGTTTGCAGGTTAAGTGGTTTTGAAGGAAACCAGACACTGTTGTCACACAACCTTTGAGTTGTGAGTGATTTTTCCCATTTCGAACATGATCGAATGACATTGTGACATGTCACGAGCACAATACCACCAATTTCGCATTGCTAAAGTTCTGGGGTCGATTGAACGCGATTGCCATTCGATTAGATCTGTGGAAGATCCGACGGAGTTCGTGTTAAAAGCTGCGTGGGAGTTAAAACAAGGTATGGACACGACGTTGTATGCAATGAAGTTTTATTAAGGGTTTCAAGTTCGGAATTATTTCCGAAGGTCTAAAGATTCCAAAGGTTTTTTAATATTTCTGAAGGTTTAATGATATTTCAATGGAGTTTTATTAAAGTGGTTGAAATTCGGAAATACATTGCCGAGGGGATTTTAACCTTTGTTTAAAAGTAAATTAAACATTTCTGAAGGTTCTGATATTCATTCCGAAAGATTTTAAAACATTGGGTTAAAGTGAGTTATAATGTTCCAAAAGTTAAAAAGGGGATTTTTCTTCTGAATATTATAAAAGTGGATTATAATGTTTTGAAAGGGAAAAGGGACTTTTAGCTTCCGTGGTGCATTTTTATTAAATAAATAAATCATATCATAAATTGGAAGCAAAAGCGATGTGAATTCCGTTACATACTGCGAAGGGGCGATGTGATGGATGTGATGCGATGCGATCGCATATCACAATCGATGTAGGAGAAAATCGCACAAACAAAATGTTCACAGAAAATCCGAAGTGCGATGTGATGACGTGGGGATGACATGGCAAGTGACATGGCAGCTGACGTGGACCTGACCCCACAAATCGCAAATAAATCAAGATGACGTGGCAAGATGATGTGGCAGTGAAGTGGTGATGACGTGGCACGATGACATGGAGATGACGTCGACCTGGCCCGCATATCGCAAATCGCAACATCGGAGGGGTGAAGATCGTAAGAGAAAAGTTGCAATGCGATGGATAGAAGTGATGCGATGTGCCAATGCGAAGGGACACGTGGCAGCACAACTTTTTATCGCACATCGGCAATGCGAAGTTCATCGCATTCCGCGAAGTGGCAATGCTATGCGGGGTGAAGATGCGATGTGATGCAAAGTTGCGATGCGAATTTCATCGCATATTGTAGATCGCAAAGCTCAGAAGAGATAGCACTTAGATACGCCGAAGTGCGATAAAGGGGCTAGATGCGATGCAGCTCAAAGCTATTAGTTAAAAGATTTGAAGTCTGGGAGTATGGAATTTCCCTTTGTAAATCGCATTGGAGAAAAAAAAAGGAGCCACATAGCAAAGAATGTTTGAAATGCTGAAGTGCGATAAAGCGATAATACAGCCTAGTGGGACCCTTCGCACATCGCATATTGGGAGATTAGAGGGACAAAGGCGCATGGGATATCTGAATTGCCGAAATGCGATAAAGAGAGCGGATGCGATGAAGACCAAAGCTGAAACCTAAAGCATTTCAAGTCCGGAAGTATGTGGATTTACTTTGTTAAATCGTTTCGGAGAGCAAAGGAGGAATATAACGTAACAAAAAGGAAAGTATGAATGGGAGTAGAAAGGGTCGGGTAAGGACCTGACACAAAGAAAAGGGCAGAATCATGTATTTAGAATATCGGTGAAGGTTGATCACAGCAAGGAAAGGCTTGCGCAGTTAAAAGGACCCGTTCCTGTGCAGAACAGTTAAAAATACAACAGCAGGTAGAGAAGATAAAGGGATAGCAGGCAGAGAAGACAAATAAATAGAAAAGAAAGAGGCCAAAAGGGTTGAATTGAAATGTTTGATTGTAATTGTAAATGTATTATTGAATTTTTATTGTTTGTGATGTAAAGTCAAGTCTCTGCTAGCAAAGAAAAACTCCAATTTGATATTGTAATAATTGTATACATTGTTGTAACATCGTAAATATGTTGAGCGAGAAAATGAGAAGGGGGAAGGAAAAGAGTCATACCTGTTCATTTCGAATTCCCTGTGGAATGCAAACAGTTATGAGATGTTCTCTATAAATAATGTTACGAGCATATGCATAAGGGTGAGAGAATGGATAAAGAGGTCAGAGAGTGTAAGAAGAAGAAGGAGAAGAGAGAGGAGTTATGAATAACCAGAGATGATATAAAGAAAATTTGAAGGCTGGAAGGACAACAGTAAAGAAGGAGAAAAACAGAGCTGATATCCAGGTAAATCAGCATATGACTTTATTGTACAGTGAGGAAGTTGGTGCTTCCATATCAAGTTGTAACTTGATAGATGTCCAGTTGTAGCTGGCTGAGGTAGGAGGCTCCTGTAGGTTGTAGCCTGCAGAAAATAGATGGGAGTTGGAGCTTCCTTGCAAGTTGTAGTGTAGGTTTTAACCCTGAACAGAAATGATCTACACACGAATCTTATAACAGAAAATAAACAATAGCGAGAGCATAAAACATAAAACAGATAAACACAGATATTTTCCCTTAGATCCCAAATTGGGATGACCAGCTTGATTTTTCATTATATTCCTTTTAGTTTTACAACACATATATATACATGCTGAAGCATACATGAACCCTAATCCATTAACCCTGGATTAGAACATAACCGTAGTTCCCTTGACCAGATCTACAAAAATACTAGGGGCCGAAAACCATTGTACCCCAAAACCATGTGCAAAACCATGCACAAAACCATGGGCGCGGACTACCCACCGAAAATTAAGGACCAAAAAATTTTCGCTGGGACGTCGACTGATATGGGGGCTACCGCCCCTAGACCCGCCGTTGCACTTCCAAATACAAAGGGGGCTATCTCCCCCTTCACCCCCTCACAGGGCTTTGGTCGTGGAAAGAATATAACACATACCCAACATTCTCCCACTTGTTGTTTTCTTTCCACAGGGGGCCACAGGAGAGCTTAGTCATTGGCCCAATTATTCAACACCCATTGTTTCTCTACACCAAGAGAACTTCTGAGTGCTCACAGACTTCGTCAATGCATCTGCAACATTTTTCAAAGTGTCCACCTTTACCAGCAACACCCTTTTAGCCTCAACCATATCTCTAACAAAGTGATATTGAACATCAATGTGCTTTGTCTTTGAATGATAAGCAGGGTTCTTAGCCAAGAAAATTGTACTTTGGCTATCACAGTCTATCCTTATAGCTTGTTGTACCAACCCCGTACTTGAACACAATCTCTGCAACCAAACTGCTTCCTTGCTTGCATAAGTGGATGCTATGTATTCTGCTTCTGTAGTTGAAAGAGCCACTACAGACTGTCTTTTACTCATCCAACTGATTGCGCCTCCAAATAGGCTAAATACATACCCACTTGTAGATCTTCTTTGGTCCAGATCTCCAGCCCAGTCTGCATCAACAAAACCACGAATGTCCAACATTCTTTCCAATCCTGGTCTTCCCTGGTAGCACAAGCCATAATCACTAGTGCCACGTAAATATCTGAAAACTCGCTTCACTACTGTCCAATGCTCCTTCCCTGGGTTTGACATAAACCTGCTCAATACTCCCACTGCATGTGCAATGTCTGGTCTAGTACAGACCATTGCATACATCAGGCTACCCACTGCACTTTCATATGGCACACGGGACATATACTCCTCTTCTTCTTGTGTCTTGGGACACTGTTCAGCAGATAGCTTTACACCTACAGGAATAGGAACATTCACCGATTTACTATCCTGCATATTGAACCTTTGCAATATAGTCTCGACATACTTCCTCTGGTTTAACCAGAGCTTCCTCTTTGCCCGATCTCTCTTAATTTCCATGCCCAAAATATAGTTTGCAGCACCCAGATCCTTCATGTCGAATTTGGAGAACAGTTGGGTCTTCAAATCTTGGATAATTCTTTGTCATTTCCAATCAACAACATATCATCCACATACAAGACCAGATATATAACACGATCACCAATTAATTTAAAATAAACACAATGATCTTCCTTGCTTCTGGTGAAACCAAGTCCCCGTATATAGGTATCAAATTTCTGATACCACATCCTTGGTGACTGTTTTAACCCATACAGAGACTTCTTCAACCTGCATACCAATTATTTCTTACCCTTCACCATAAAGCCTTCAGGTTGCTTCATGTAGATCTCCTCTTCTAGATCCCCGTGAAGAAAAGTTGTCTTCACATCCATCTGTTCTATCTCAAAATCAAATGCAGCAGCAACAGATAAAAGTAATCTAATAGAAGTAACCTTGGCAACAGGAGAAAAAATATCACTAAAATCAATTCCTGGCACCTGGGAATAACCTTTTGCTACCAACCGAGCTTTGTATTTCTCCACCTTTCCTTCTACATTCATCTTCTTTTTAAACACCCATTTGCTCTTGATGGGCTTCCTTCCAGCCGGCAACTCCACCAGATCCCATGCCTCATTTTTGTGCAAGCATTCCATTTCATCAACCATGGCCTCCTTCAAGAGTTTTCCATCCTCTGAATATACAGCCTCCCTGATAGTTTTGGGATCATCATCAGTTACAGTTAAGGAAAAATTTGAACAGAAAGAAGATGGACTATACCTTTCTGGTTGTCTTCTTTCCCGAGCTAATCTTCTCACAGCTGAAGTTTGTGGCTCTTCCCCTTATAAGTCTTCTTCTGTTGTAGACTCTGATTCATCCTCCTTTAGCTCAAACTCTATCTTCTCAGGTTCCTTTGGTATGACTTCATGTTTAACAACATCTTTCACCTCTCTAAACACCACAACTGAGATGTACACAACCTTCCTTGTTTCCGGGTTCCAAAGCTTGTAACCTTTTAAACCATCCTTATACCCAATAAAGATGCACCTTTCAGATTTATTATCCAGCTTGGTCCTTTTCTCCTTTGGAACATGTACATATGCATCACATTCAAATACCCTTAGATGTGAAAGAGAGGGTTTCTTACCAGTCCATACCTCATGTGGAGTCTTATCCTCCAACATTGATGAAGGTGATCTATTAACCAGATAGCATGCAGTCTCCACTGCCTCTTGCTAGAATTCTTGTCCTAACCCGGTACCACTGAGCATGCTTCTTGCCTTTTCCATCGGTGTTCTATTCATTCTTTCTGCAACTCCGTTTTGCTGAGGTGTGTATGGAGTAGTCTTCTGCCATGCTATACCACACTTCTTACAAAACTCTTCAAATTCCTTCTTGCAGAACTCTCCACCATTATCTGTCCTCAACGCCTTTATCTTCGTATATGTCTGGTTTTCCACCAGAGCCTTAAATTATTTAAATATGTCAAAATATTTAGATTTCTTCCTCAAGAAATATATCCATGTATTCTTTGAGAAGTCATCTATGAATGAAACATAGTACACAGACTTTCCCAATGATGGAACTGACACAGGTCCAAACACATCACTATGCACAAGTTCTAATATCTTGTTCGCCCTCTTAGCACCAGAAGGAAAACTCACCCGATTCTGCTTCCCATATACACAATGTTCACAGAATTCGAAATACATAGAGGAATTAGACATACCTTCTACCATACCATTTCTGTGCAGTATCCGAAGGCCCTTCTCTCCAATATGTCCAAGCCTTTGATGCCATGGCATGGTCTTTTCTCTAGATATAGCTAGGCTTTCCGCTCCACTTTTAGGAACCACAAAACTGTTACAGCCATCAATAACAGTGCTACCTTGTATCTTGTACAAAGTTACAGTTCGAACTCCCTGCATTAATACCAGTGCTCCCCGAACCATCTTGCAGGCATCTTTCTCAAACACTATTTTTACACTTGCATCATCCATCTTGCTTACAGAAATAAAATTTCTGGCCAATGCAGGAATATACAGAACACCAGGAAGTGTTCTAATCCTTCCACCTTGCAGCTTTAGTTTCACCTTTCCACGTCCAACGATTCTGGCCTTCCTATCATCCCCTAGGAAGACATCACCACCATCATATTTCTCATACTCGCAAAACCACTCCCTATGGGGAGTGAACTGAAAGGATGCACCTGAGTCAATCAACCATGACTCATGATCTACATGTGTATTTGAAGAAGAAGCCAAATACACATCCCCACCTTCATCCGAGGTGGTTTTTGCCTCTGGAGAAGGAGCATCATCAGATCCATTTCCTTTCTCAGGAGCTTTAGATTTGCAATCCTTTTTGTAGTGCCCTTCTTTTCTGCATTTCCAGCACCTTTACAAAATTTCTAGGAGATTTAGATCTCCCTATAGATTTAGATCTCCCACTCGAAACCTTATTCTTGTTTCTGTTCTGGGACCTTCCTCGTACAGATAAGGCATCTCCATTTTAGCCCTCCATATTTCTCCATCTCATTTCCTCCGACAACAAGCCTGAGAAAATGTCATCAAAATTCAAGGTAGTTATATTGCTACCTATTGCAATAACCAGACTATCCCACGAGTTTGGTAGAGAACACAACAAACTGATGCACTTATCTTCATCTGAGATTTTAATATCAACAGATGACAACTGACTTACCACAGTATCGAAGGTGTTCAGATTCTCTATCACCGAGTCTCCATCCTTCATCCTCAGGTTATACAACTTTTTCTGCAAGAACAACTTATTCACCAAAGACTTAGATTGGTACAAAATCCCAAGTTTTTCCCACAAATTCTTCACCGTAGTTTCCCCATATACATTCAACAATACTGAATCTGAGACACACAACCGTTTTGTGCTCTTAGCCTTCCGATCCAGTTTCTTCCAGTCTTCATCTGACATTGCCATTGGTTTAGTACCTGGATCTATCGTGATCCATTGATATTTATCCACTAGCAGATCCTCCATCTTGAGCTTCCATAACTCAAAACTCTGACCATTAAATTTCTTGATCTCTATCTTCTCGCTGCTTGCCATCTTCTTTCACTGCAAGAATCAATCCCGCAAATCTCCCACTGAACAGGGTCTACCTCAGGCCCGAGCAAAAAACCCTAAGTAGCAAAGGCATCCCCTTGAAGCCGAAACAACTCTGATACCAAATGTAGGTTTTAACCCTGAACAGAAATGATCTACACACGAATCTTATAACAAAAAATAAACAATAGCGAGAGCATAAAACATAAAACAAATAAACACAGATATTTTCCCTTGGATCCCAAATCAGGACGACTAGCTTGATTTTTCATTATATTCCTTTTAGTGTTACAACACATATATATACATGCCGAAGCATACATGAACCCTAATACATTAACCCTGGATTAGAACATAACCTTAGTTCCCTTGAACGGATCTACAAAAATACCAGGGGCTGAAAACCATCATACCCCAAAACCATGTGCAAAACCATGCACAAAACCATGGGTGCAGACTACCCATCGGAAATTAAGGACCAAAAAATTTTCGCCAGGGTGCTACCCCGGACCCCGACAAGGGGGGCTACTACCCCCCCCTGTGCCCCCCCTATTACCCCCTTGCGCGTGCTTCATCGTGGAAAGAATATAACACATACCCAACATGTAGCTTGTAGAATTGAGGTAGTAGCCTCCTGTATGTTGGAGCCTACAAAAAATCTGTGGTGAGAGGGAGTTGGACCTTGCCTTTGCATCACAACAATAATAAGATGTGGTTTTCTCCCTTATGGGTTTCCATTTATATCTGTTCTCTATGTGCATGATGATTATGTGTTGATATTCTGAATTTAATCTACTTAATACCTATTGCTCACTTATTAAGATTGTAGTTCCATTGAATATTAAGTTGATCACAAAATGAAGATGTAAATAAGTATAAAAGAAATTTTTACAAGACCATGACTGCATTAAACTGATTCACCCCCCTTCTTAGTTTAACCAAGGGTTAAACACATGATTCCAGAATGGAATTACTGACACAATTTAGGCAAACCCCCACTGTTCATATCTCATACCATCTCCACGAATGGCGGCGGCGTCGTAGTTTGTGAAAATCTAAACTTGACGATCAAGTTCTGTTAGAATTATTCCTGAAAACTCTCACGGGAGAGATTTCCAAGGATGTGGTGCAACAAAAGCCCATGTTCGAAGAGGATTCCATCATTAAGGCCCAACAAATCGAGCTGATCTATACACAGTCAGGGTATATTTATAATATCCTGCCAAACGCCCTGCGTCTGCAAACTTACAAAGAATTGCTAGGCACGTCAAACTCTGCAGATGGTTTAATTGGCTTATTGACCCAAAGTTACCTAGGAAACTGTTAGAGTCAGCCTTTGCAGCCTTCCTCCAGTGATCAAACATGCTCTTTCAAAGTGATTTTAAAGTGTCAAGGTCAAATTTTGTCGTTTCAATGAGTCTTCAAGCAAAATTTGGTCACTAGGCATTAGGTCTAGGGTTTATTTTCACTCTTTTCAAAGTTGTCCAAGTGTCAGTCCATGTCACCATTCAGCTGAGTGTACCATCATTGAGAGGTTTTTCATCATCATGTAAAGTTCCATTGGGTCATTTTACACCTTTTTCATGCTTCAGTTGTGCCTTGGTAAGGTCCATTTCCCTCTCCTAGGGTTTTGGAGGTAATTTCTCTTGGATGGTCAAATCATCGGAAAAACTTGTATCCTGATGTTCACACACCTTCCCCTATCCTTAATATACCTTATTAAACACTTCCCATCACTGAGATCCCTCAAATTCCTCATTTTTTCATAAACCCTAGTTTCTTGCCAAAACTTGGCAATTTTCTAGGCTAGGCCTGTGTTTTGCCCTTTTGGACCCCTTCCCCTCACTCAATCTCTGCGATTCCACTTACCCCTGCTTCCTAACATCCCTCCCTACTTCCAAAAATTTCCCCAAGAATTTAGAAGCCCTTTATCCCCTTCATTTCGCTTCATTTCGACAAAATCCCTTGTTACACACATCGGGATAAGTGTTACTCAAAAGATGTTTCAGAGAAATAAAAGATGAATTTTGGAAAACCGAGAGAGGTTTTTGTCAAAAACATGCCAAGGAAGAAAAACCTCCTTCACTTTTTACACAGGTATCATGGTTTTAGAGAAATGTCAAAAATACCGTTGCCTCAAGGGAATTGATGCACCTGCTGGAAGTAGTGTTGGGAGATTTGAGTTTTGGTAGGGTAAATGAGCTCCAAATTGAGAAATTCCACTTGGGTTGGAAATTATACTTCAATATATTTCCAACGCGCTATCATGAGCTCAATTTGGATGTCAGGAAGTACTTCAAAATCGGGCTGAAAGGCGCGCGACCCACTTGGCTCAGGGGCGCGACCCATATGATTGGGACACTTGCTGGAGGAAAAATTTATATTTTTGGATTTTTCATGGAAATTTATGCATCCTCAGAAATCAACTAAGCATTTCATCAAAATCTGGATGGTCAAAGAGCTCAAAAACACCATGAAAATCACTCTGCCACCTTTTGCACCAGCAGGAAGTACTTTTGGGAGAATGAAGTTTTGGAAGGTCAAATGAGCTCCAAAGTCAGAAATTCCACTTGGGTTGGATATTCAACATCCAGGGCTTTCCAACGAGCTATCATGAGCTCAATTTGGATGCCGGGAAGTACCCCAAAATCAGGTTGAAAGACGTGCGACCCACTTGGTTCAGGGGCACGACCCACTTAAATTTTTGGCTGAATTTTCAACTTCCAGCTCAGATTTTCGCCTAGTATGGACCAGTTTTGTTTGTGGATGGAATTTTTGGGTTTTTATGATGTAAATGTATATTGGGCATGTAACTTTGGCTTATTTTTATCTTTTCTAGAAGATTCACTCACAAAAAAGGTAAAAATCATGTAATGAATCAGTTTCCACTCTTTTAGAGGCAAGTTGTTAGCTGCCTAGATTGTAGTTCCATGAATAGAATTGGTTGCAACTGATCCCTGAAGAGGGAATTCGACCCCTAGAGGTGGGGAAGGGGTTAGGATGCTCTATATATTGTAATTTCTCAATCATTTTCAGAGGTTGGAGAGGTTGGACTCTTGGGATACTTTTGATATCATTGTACATATTTTTCATTTTTTGGCTACGGAAAGATCAGGGGTTTTGCGGCACTTGTTGGGATCCTTGTGGTGTTCTGTTCTTGATGGTGTTTCTTCTTTGTTTACTGTAAGTTTCTTCATGTTTAATGTATGCCATCCTTTCATTATGCTTCTGAACTAAATTGAATGAGTGATTAAGGTTGAATCCATTGTTTACAGTGCTTAGCCTTTGAATTCAGTTAGTTCTATATGTTTTCAGCTGTTTGGAGAGGATCCAAGTTCTTCTTTGCCCTCTTCAGCTCCTCGTGGGTCTAATCTGTCCATATATCCAATCAAAAGCATCAAGACATTCACCTACCTCGCCCCAACTTGAAATCTGCAAAGGTCTGACCTTATCCCCGGACCCAAAATTTGTTTTCCCATTTCTCCAGCGAAAACCCAAAAACCAAAAATCAAACATACCTATCTCTTTACTAGCCTAAAATCAGTTCTTATTGTAAGTCATCTCGCATCCTATTGCTCATTTACTCGAGATTGACGGAGAGAGCCCTCTCCTGTCCTCGTAGGGCTAGCTACGAGGCTGAGCGTGGTTTGATGTAGCCTTGAGTTTACTTCATTTCAGCCTGAGGTAGATTTGAGCGCTAACAGAAACAATGTTCAAAACCCCGGCTACATGTATGATTCTACCCGGAATGTACCACAACCCGGCTACCAAAGTCATCACATGCCTTCGCAAAATTTGACCAATAGGGCATCATCGTATCACCATCAGCATGGAGGACCCTATCTTCCAGCTTAGGGGACCCAATATGTAGATATACATGCTAACAGAAGAGCTCCCCCCAACATCCATTTACAAACTAGGGACTGCATTATGCACAGTCCCCAACGCAAGACCTGTCCATGCAGAATAATGCATAGGTGAAATTTGTGCAACCTTCCTAAAACCAACCGCGCGAACCATATAACCAAGAGAACTATCCTCCTAATGCGGTTAAGAAAAAAAGAAAAAACAAGCCTAAAGGAAATCCTAGGCAGGGGGGCAACAACCAGAAATGCCCTTCGTGATCTCAAGCTGGAGGCAACTCCAGCCAAAATCAAAACCAGGAGCCAAGCAGCTCTGAAAGGCAGAACAAAAGGCCACCTCTTCGAACAAGCCACTCTTGTTTGATCTTTGGTGAGTACGAACATTACACTCAGCACTGTCCTAACCTCCCTGAGTTGAAGAAGCTTCAAAGTAACCATGGACAAGTGGGACACTCCCAGCAACCAACAGTCATGCAGGAGCCCTTCCCCCATCAATGGACAGTTAGCATGCAGCAATAAACTCCTGACGTCTCTAGAAAGAACAACCATGAAATCTACATGACTGGCGAGGAATATTTTTTTCAAACACGGAATCAAAGTTACGACACCTCACCAGACACCAACATGTCAGGGGCTAGTACCAGTGCACCAACCGCACCTCTGACCATATCAAAGATGCCTATCAAACATTTTCCCAAGATGGTTAAGGGACCAAATAGGCAAGCAGGAAACTATTCCAAAGTAGCCCATAACTATAGCATTATGGATGATCTAGCTCAATTTCCCACTGCCATGTCAGCTTTGGAAGTATTACAGTCATTCCCAAAGCAACGGAAAGCCTTGCTTTCTGCGTTAGGCGCTATCGACCCTGCCGATACACGCCTAATGGATTTTGATTTAGAAAAAGCCACCCCTAGGCTTCCTTCAATGGTCACCTTTCAGATACCAATTTTCAGTCCAAAACATTACCATTCACCGATGTGTCATTGATGAGGGTGCATCCACATGCATCATGTCAAAGAACGTTTGGCAGAAGTTAGGGTCTCCCGAGCTAAAGCCATCAAACATCACGCTTAGAGCATACGATGGTCGTCCTTCAACCCCCATCGGTCTCTACCAAAACGTCTCAGTCTTCTTAGCTAGAAAGACAGTCCTTATAGACATTGAAGTCTTAGACGCCCATTTGGACTACAATATACTCCTTGGTTAGAGTTATATGTACGCCATGTCAGTCATCACCTCCTTCATCTTTCGAACTATGATGTTCCCCCATGAGGACCGCATCGTTACTGTCGACCAATTGACGCATAGTGAAAAGGGGCCCCTAACAAATACCGATGTCATTCTACCCTATGTAGATACATCCACGGATGCTCTTTCACAGTACCAAGAATATGGCCCTGGCTAGTTCAAATCGTCATCCATCCTAGGATCATTCCTAGGAGATCCACCTGTCATACCTGAGTCATCACCTGATGTCACAGGAGCTCCAGTGTGCATGATGTCAACATCAAGCACTGAAGCTAGCCAGGACACAGAAACAAGCAGTAATGATGCTGAGTCCTCAGCCACGACAGCCTCTCTAGCCTACGCTGCTTCCAAAACCCCTTTCCTCTACCCCCCATATGGTTTCGTATCCCAGCAGGTCTTGGTAACGTGATTAAACAACAGTTGTTCAATTGATTGAACAACAATTATTAAGCACACAAAAATAAATCGCAGTTGTTCATTTTTCTGAACACAATTGTTCAATTGATTAAACAACAAAAACATACCAAAAAAAATTGTGTATATTCAATTGATTGAACAACAAAAACACACCAAAAAAATCCAGCTATTCAATTCATTGAACATAAAAAATACACCAAAAACAATTGTAGCTGTTCGATTGATTGAACATCAAAAACACGCCAAATTTTTTTTCGGTTGTTCAATTGATTGAACAACAGCTGTTCAATTTATTGAACATAAAAAACACACCAAAAGAATTGTGGATGTTCAATTGATTGAACAACAAAAACACACCAAAAAAATTTGCGGTAGTTCAATTGATTGAACAGCAGTTGTTCAATTGATTGAACAACAAACACACACCAAAAAAATTGCGGTTGTTCAATTGATTGAACAGCAAAACCATACCAATAAAATTGTGGTTTCTCAATTGATTGAACAGTAGTTGTTCAATTGATTGAACAACAAAAACAAACCAAAAATATTACGGTTGTTCATTTTTATGAACGGAAATTGTTTAATTGATTGAACAAAAATTATTAAACACATGCAAAAGAAACACGGTTGTCCATCTTATCGAACAACGGTCGTTCAATTGACTGAACATCAGTTTTTCAATTGATTGAACAACAGTTATTAAACAACCGCAAAAAACATGGTTGTCCATTTGATCGAACATTAGTTGTTAAATTTACTGAATAACAACTGTTCAATTGATTGAACAATAGTTATTAAACATGCGCAAAAGAAATCGGAGTTGTTTGTTCTACCAAACAGCAGCTATGCAGTCGAAGACAGGACAACAAATGTGGAGTCGGGAATGGAACAATAGTTTTTCATTTGATAGAACAACAACGGTTCGTTGGACGGAAAAAAAAATGTTCATTTATAGAAACTGCACATTCGCCAACGGAATGGCAACCACAACTTCGAAGGAAGAAACCCTTGAAACAAAAAAACACAAGAGAAATCATAAAAGAAACAACACTTTATTAAAAAGAGTAAATAAATAAATAAATTAAGTTACAACAGTTGTGATTTCAGTTGCAGTAATGTTGTTTCCTAAGGGAACACCAATATGTTCCAGGAATAACAATTTGTCAATGGAAAATGAATGGAAAAAACGATATTTGAAAAAAATTTCTTTGTTGGAAATGACTTGAATTTTCAATTCTTCATTTTTCCTGTTATGAATCTGTCAAGTAATGAAAATATTTTCACATCGTTTTCTTGTTGGCATGTATTAGCGGGGCATTTGTGGCAAGATCTTATAAGATAGTTTAGACCATGACACCTAAAAAAATTAACATCATATGATATTAAAATTCTTAATAGATTTTTGGATAGAATGCCCTTATTTCATTAACATTGTCTTCAAGAATCATTTTTTCATAAATGGACTTCATTTATTCTCCTTGGACCTGCAAAAAATGAGCATATACCTGCAATAAAACATAAAATCATGGAAGAAGAGAGGTGTACGGGCTCTCTTAATCCAAGAAATATGAAAAAAAATAACAAGTAGTTACTCTATAAAACAAATCCACGGAAATATAAACAAAGCAGAATTTATATGTCACTTGTGGGAGAGCATTGGTCGACCATACTAACCAGCAGTGTTTTAATCATAAATTATTTGTTTTTTGTTCAATTTTAGTGGTTCAAAATCCAAAAGAAAGTTGTTTCAAATAGATATCACCAATAGAAACAGGTTATAAAAATTCCATGATATGATATGCCAAATTTACTTAGAACAACCTGCATAACAAAGTCATTTTCAATTTCCCAACTTAGACCAACAATTGATATTTTACGCATAAATTTTTCGTTTGATGATAGATTGAATTGATTCAAATTGGTGATATCTATTTTCATATATCTGTGTCCAATAGAAACATGTTTTTGAGGCAAGAAGAATTGATAGGTCAAATATGTGTAGAAATTTGAATAGTTGTTAAATTATTCACCGAGATTATCCTGATCATACACTATTTGAGCTTCATGCATAATACATAACCTCTTCTACTATTGATCATTAATTGCAGAAATATAACAATCGCACGCGCACATTAAAACCATAAACAATAACACATATAAACATAGTATTTATGGGAAAGATTAAAGCTGAAAACCCCCAATTATCTGTATATTATAATGATAGAGATCATGTAACAATAATTGTACAAACTCCTCACAAGCTCTCAGTACAATCTCCAATTGTTACACACTACACAAGCTCAGATCTAACAAAACACATGCTCCAATCTGCTCCACCTATTAGCCTGCCTCTACTGCGCAATCCAAGATGAATAATGGCCCAATCTGAGTTCGAATCCACCTGGTATGCACTGCGCAATCCTCATTGGCATCTCCATCAATGTGTGGTGCAAACTCATGCACCAGTATGGTCACAACTGATAGTCACACTTTCTCTTTCACCTACCTCTCCACTGGTCTCCACTGAAACTGTCCATGCACTGAAGTTAACTGATGTATTCTTTAGTTGATTTATGAGTTTATAATTAGTGAATTAATTAATAATTAATTCACACCACTCTCACTAGTGTATCAATCAGTTAGACTAGATACAACTAGCTCAACTATGTTTAACTGAGTTAAATTGAATACAACTCCACTAACTCCTCAATCAACTCCACCAAACTCTGTCACCTGAGTTCTAACTGAAGTCTCCATGCAATAGCTCCACTAAACCCTCAGGAATAGTGTAATTCCTTCTGTCAGCTGCATGTGCCACATCTGTGCACTTAACTGAAGTGCTCCAAGAGGATAAGATAATGTTTAGAGTCAAAATATTATTAAGAGCTAATAATATTCAACATATCTATTTTTAGACTGGCAATCTAAAAATAGATTCCGCCCAGTATGTCTAAAAATAGAAGTCCATCTATTTTTCCCGACTTGACCAACCATCCACAAATAGCATCCTGCAACTCATAGAACATGATCCATATGTCTAAAAATAGACATAGTCTAAAATAGACTTTGCGCGAAAAATAGCCTGCGAGCCCACTTAGTGAAGGCGACTCCTTTCCACTAAGCTGATCATCTTGTTGCAATCTCAACAATATGCTAGTGAACAGCCCAAAAAACAGATTTTTGAGAATATTGTTTTATGATAGGTAGTCAGTAGTTTGGTCATAACTTTATCATATGATATCTAAATAGAGTGATTCAAATTGCCTTGTAAACTAGATTCATAGGGGAATATACCATAATTTTTTTTTTGCATTATATAGTCATTTGGACCTTCAAAAACTGAATGTCCCAATTATGTTCCTGAGTTGCCTACTAGACACCATGTCAATTGTTTGGTTATAACTTTTTCGTTTCAAATCAAAATGGAATGATTCAAATTTGGTTGTGAAGTAGACATCAATAACTACTTAATATGGAAACATTTTTAAAAATATTCCCATTTTTCCCCTCAAAACATGACCATCCCAACTGTTTTTCCATAAATTTCATGAAGCCCGCAAACCATAAAATATGATAAACAAACAATTTTTTTCAAAATGGTGATTGGTGTTTGTAGAAATGTGATTTTCAATATAATATGTCTACATACACATAAATTAAAATATATATCACCAATATCTATTTACACAACGTGTTGTAGTGAATATAACTCTTTTTACATATAAAGAAATTTATTTATTTTATTTTCTACATTAACCTACTTAGTTTGAAAAATATGAAATATCTCTACGTATAAGAGTACTTCCAATGGAGCCATTTTTGAAACAAGGCCTCAAGTATATACATACCCAAATTTGAAAAATATACATTAATAAATACCAGGTTAGGAGAGACCAAGTTCCCTTGAAAATATGGTGCCAAAAATTGTTGAAGTATGAAGTGATGCTGCAAACAAATGATGGAGTGAAACCAACCTTCAATATAGCCTTGAATCTCTTGGTTTCCCATGTTTTTCATATCACGAATTTCTTCCATGAATTCTGCAATTTTTGGATTTGAAGCCTTCCCAATCTCAATATGATTTTTCTGCAATGGTGTATGTGAGATAGAATGGGTGGGAAGAGTGGGTAAATTTTGCAGTTCAACATTGTAAGCATGCCACACTGTTTTATTATTGTGAGGGTGTGGAATAGATTGAGCAGGAAATTGTGTAGGGCATGGAGGATTTTGATGATGTAGTTTATTTGGTTTTGTGGATGATTTTTATAGCCAAGTAAGATGTTTTTGAAAATCTGGTAAAGAATAGGATGATATGTTTCTACTATAGGATGAGGGAGAGTAGTCATGTAATCATAAGATGAACCCTGCCAAACTTGTGGACAATATTGGTGGTGGTTATATTGAGATTGACATGGCTGCCCTAACAAAGGAGTATTCCATAATGGATTATGCAAGTAAGAAAATGGAGAGGAAGTGTTTTGAACCACACGTGTAGGCCATGGTTTCCATGGTTGTGAGCTTGTAGCTTCTCGATCTCTTTGATATGTTGCTTTCATCCTAGGTAAGAAAGAGAAACTATGCATGGGATACTCCTTTTGGTAATGAGGGAAAAACGCTTCTTCAATTTTTTCTTGATTTTTCTTTACCTACAAAACATGCAATTATGAATTTAGAGAGCTAATAAAATCAATTTTAAAACGTTCAAATAAATCATTGATTTTAGCTCTTATATCTCCTGTTCTTGTAGTAGATTTAGAAATTAAAGAAGAAAATTATCTAGAATTCTTACCAGCCTTGGAGATTCCTCTTGAATACCTAATGCATAAATCACAAACATCATTATATTATAGCTGAAAAACATCACCTTTTCCTATCAGATTTAAGAGTTCCAAAAGTTCATCTTTGATTCCTTTAAGAATGAGTGTTTTTAAGATCTCTTTTTCCAAATGCTTATGCTTTGATTTTTTAAGGTTGCATTTAAATTGCTCCACATAGTCCTCGAAGCTTTCATATTCCCCCTGTATCATACTAAAAATGTCTTCAATGACTTTGCAATAGTTTTGGTACTTCTTCAATAATACATTCTTCATGTCCTCCCATGTTTGAATGCAGTTTCCACCAAGGCTCATGAACCATCGAAGAGCTGCTCCTTTTAGAGTAAGAGGAAACACTTTCAACCTTTGATCATTAGTATAAAAATTATATCCTCTACAAAGTAATTCAAACTCAAACAAAAATGTATCTCGATCTTCATTTTCCAAACCATGAAATTTTGGTAGAGTAGATAGGGGAATTATGTGCATTTGTGTCACTCCTCCCAAATCTCTGATAGGAAATTCAAAAGTAGTAGTGTGTGCCATTTATTCCCAAAATTGAAGATGTTCTTCATGTGCTACTTTGAAGCTCCTCCTTCAAATGTTCCTGTCAATTGGTTAGTGAAATGGGTGGTGCTTACATCACCACTTCAGTGAAATGATAAGATTTATTCAAATTTCTACATCTAAGATTCCTACTTTTAATCATGCATGCTATATGACCTAAGTCTGAATACTAAGGGTAGACCTCACCACAAGTTAGCGAGGGTGTGTGCATAGGTTCTTACCTTTCGTATTCAATATCCAATCCTCTCGGAGTCAGGAATGCATCTACATCTAGATATTAGTGTGGTAATGCTATTTGAATGCCTCCCCGGAAATGGCGCCAAAACGTTGGGTAAAATTAATTACATAATAAAAAAAACTAATCACCTAATAATTAGTTATCAACCAAGGAACTTCTTTTTATTTCAAGGCAATCTGAAAAATATATGCATAGAAAATACCAACATCTTACATTGGTTCTACATGATTATGTTCTACACTATCAAGCTCATTCGCAAAGAAATAAAATGCAAGACTTGAAAAACAATACTAAATCTCAAAAACAGAAAGTAAATGACAAGAAAATAATTATGCTAATCACACGACTTGAATCAATACTAAATTAAACCACACATTTCTGAATTGTAAGTTTAACCTATTGCACCCAACATAATTCAAATTTTAATCTAGAGCAATAAATTAGATGAAATCTAGAAATTGCAGGAAACAACAAATATGGAAAATGCAGCAAAAAAAAAAATACTTTTAAAGAAAGGAAAACTACTTTAAAGTAAAATAATTTAAATTCAAATAAACAAGAACATTACTAAACTACTTGAGATGTTCAAGGCAACACCTCGTCCAAGGTAGTGGGTCCAACTGCCCAAGACTCAGTTCCACCTTGCGAAATAATTCAAATCAGATTACAACTAACAAATGTAGAACTCAACGGATAACTTCCTTCATTAAAATATATGAGAGAAATAATTACAACAGAATGAAGCTTTTGGCTTTGTCTCAAGTTCAAAAATTATTCATCTTGTATTCAACAAATGTTCATTTGTTCATCCAGCAATTTTTCATCTGTTCCTCCCCTATCTCCTAATCATTCCTTTCTCTTATTTCCTAATTATCCTCCCTGATATTTGATCTCTTCTTTCATTTAAATACACAGAGAGCAAAGCGAAATTACAACTAACTTGATTACAAAATGATTTACCATTACAATTGTATATTGTCTATAAAAAATTGATCAGCAAGATCAGATCTGAAATATCATGACTGAGCTGGAACAAGTTGAATATGGTATTGCAATTGGAAGAATTTGGAAAACAGCCACAACAACAAGTCTGAGAAAATCACCTTCAGAGAACCTTCCATTTCTCTCAATCCAAATTGAAGTTTCAAAAAATGCTCAATGGAAAACTGAATTGGTTCGTTCTACATAAAACCCATGTCTCTCATTTTTAGGATTAATATTCATTTGTCCGAAATAGGAAACACAAAACTATCGCTTTCTATCCCAGCGAATTTCTGATTTGGAATAGTTGGAGATCGAATTTCCAATTTGGAAGAGATCTTGGAGACTAAAAGTGTGAGTGATGTTATAACAGATTAATAAATCATATTTGAAAAAATCATGCATAATAATTATCAATTTATTAAAAATAAAAGAGAATACATATTACTTATCCATAAGAGCATAAATTATTATAAAATGGAATTAAATGATAGATTATGATAAAGAATGTGATAAATAATGGTAGAAATGGATGAAGTAGACGTTAGAAAGTGGTAATAATATTGACAATTTAGTGGCCCAACAGGTGGGCAGGCCACCCTTGGTGGACCCGCCCGACCCAAAACTCTATCATATAACGGCAGGTGGCAAGTTGTCAAACCCCACCACCTTGTCAAATCGCTATGGCCCGAAGACCGTGGAATATGGAATCATATTTAATGGGTCGACGAGGCTTGAACCCGTGTTGGTCGGGAGAGTCGACCTGCCCACATGGCATCCCAATAGAACCACACCACTAAATTAAAAATATGCCAAAATTATAATGCAATTTGGTTACAAACATTTTTTAACTGGTTACCTCTGCCCAATAAACTCGCTGACTCTACCAATAGGGTAATGACCCATTCCTTGTTAAGCCAGCCCAAAAAAATATATATGAACCCATTCATTCCGTTCAATAGGGAGGAGAAACAGAGGTTTGGGCATGGAAACCTGAGCTGCCCAGAGGAGTGGAACCTTGTGAGGGATCTTATGAGATGTTGAAATGATTCCCTTAAAGGTTCAGAGGTGCCAGTGTCAAAACTTGACAAGTTTATAGTCGATTTTTCATGTTTTCATGCCAAGAATCCAGCTGTATGGTCTGTTTCTCCAGTTGAAGTCTCCATTTTCAATCCATTATCTCAATTGGAGGTATAATGGTCATTTTTTGTAGATTTTCTTATAATTGATTTCTTTGATGCCACTTAATGAAAGGAGGCATCCCCATTTTTGAGCAGGGCCCGGAGACATAGTCCACATTGGGTGAACTACGTAATCAAATCGTTGTGTCTTTGATCTCATGTTTGCTTATGAATTTCGTTTATTTTCATGTGGTTTAATTTACTTGGTTAATATGCTCTTTTATATAAAATTTTGAATGCATCCCTGAAGTTAAAATATCTTGATCATTCAAAGTAGCTTTAAATATGCTAAATATTTTTCGTCTTATGTAGTTGTCTCAACCAACAAAAAGTGTGTGCTGAATTTAGCTTCCATGCACAACCATATGACCATATTTAATGCTTCTTGAATGATATGTCATTTTTTTGAATGATTCATAAATCAGGTCAAAGAAATGTTGAACGAACATTGTTTCATTCTCACAGTCATCACTGATGTAAAAGTGATACTCCTTAATCACATCATGTGACTCGTTAGTGATATCCCTACCATCAAGATTCAATTGTGCATGTATGTACAAAACATGTTCGAATATGGACACTTGGTCTAAGTGATAATACTCACTCTGGACCTCTGTCCGAGGAGAAAATGTGTAATTCTTAGAAAGTTCCACCACTTATAAGATTGTTCCTAGCTGAAATAATTGACAAGAATGCTTAAATTCAAAGACTTTCCACCTGAACATGCACAAGTGTTTGATATATTTAAAGATATATTTTTGAAACAAACCCATGAATTGTGAAATAGGAATCTCATCCTCAACATATTTGATCCTCTTATGTGCCAAAGTTGAAGAATATGGTTGATTTCCCATGAAATACTCATAATTATTCCATGTGACAATGACATCTGACATCCCAGACTGGTTGGGATCAATAAGAAAGTTTCTTGGAACAATTTCAAATCACGAAATTTAGTGCATCTTCTCCCACCTATACATTTTTTCTTATAAAAGAATTGTTTTGGCTCCCTTCTGCACAATATTGATGAAACAAAATCACGCACTATAGGAGGAGGAGAGTCGTCGTGACATTTCTTGTTGTAAAATTCCCCTAAAGTGTCATAATGAAGCTGAAATTCAACATGATATAGACAAAAACATGTTTCACATATTGTATTAGGCCTAATAAACCATGGCTTCAATTTTTGAAACATCCTTATGGATATCTTCACATGGTGATTTCTTTCCTAAAATTCCTCGAACACTGCAATTTCTTCCATTTCTACAATTTTCTTAATGTGTTCCACATACTTACCTTTATCTATGTGATGTCGTACTACATGATTTCTCAATGAAATAGCACGGGAATGTGTTGAGTCACATAAAAGGTATGTTTTTACCCTTATATTAGCTTGATAAATCATTCACTTTTATGGATTTGTCTTCACTTTTGGAAAGAATTTGGAAGAAAAGATTGTGAAAGTTGAGTAAAATTAATTATTAACGAATTGTATGGTTTTAGCACAAAAACTAACTTTTTCTTACCTTTATGTGCAGAAAATAAGAGCTGGACAATTGTTGTTCAATTGATGAAACATCGGCACCAAAGAAAGAGAGAATATCACTTCTTGATTGCGTGGGATAGCAAAAGATAGGGAGGATCGTGCTAATTTTATCATAGAAATATGATTGTTAGTTATGAAATCCTAAGGATCTCTTGATCCTTAGGATTCACTTTCATCCATTATTTTTTCTATTAGGCTATATAACGCTAATGGGTGAAAAGGATTGTAATAATTTTTCAAGAAATTCAACTTCAAGCTTTAACTTTCGCCCCCATTATTATTATCTTTGTATTAATAACATAGCATACTCATTATGGTGATTATGTACCTTTACTACTGATATTAATGAGAAACACAAAGCTTTCCTTTTAATTTTGTTATGAGATTTTCCAGCAGTAACTTCTGGAGGCTTTGGGCCCGGTCACTGGGAGATTTGTTGCTTCTTTGTGCCGTAATTATTTCCTTTTTTTCTACAATTATTGATTACTACTCTTTCATAGAATGAAGTTAATTTTATCGTTGTGTGATGTTAGAATTATTATTTACGATTTACCTTTATGTTTGAATAGATCTTTAGACGTTATTTCTTTTACATTTGAATATTGTTCTTTGATTAATTGCTTAGATTAAGCCATGTGTTACACTTAATTGTTATTCTTTCTGGTTGACGTTAGATATTAATTGATGAATTACTATTATTTCTCGTCAATGCTTGAGTAATTGATTGTTGTTTATTTGTTGTAATATCTCTTTTCATCAGATTAGTTACTACACATTTTAGATAGTAATCTTGTAAGTGTGATTTCCTTTAATGCATATATTTGAGTTCATTTTCCCTACAATTCAATTATGATTGGATCTAGATTTATTGTTTGAATATGCTTTAATATTTGTTCTTGGAATTTTTTTAGATGATTGAACTTTGAGAATTAGAGATTGATTATTGTAACAATTGAGTAAAGTTTAGAATCATTTAGTTCTGAAACAACCTCTAATTTCACTGCACAAACATTGCCAACACTCTTGAAATAAACAGACGTATTCCAGGTTGATAATTAATGTAGGTATTAATATTGATTTATATAGTCATATTAGTGCACCAACATAATGGATCTCCCAAAACTCTGCCACAAATACTATAATTATTGTTGTAATCTTGTCTTTGTAGGGTTTCTTGGTGATAAGATCCCAACAATTAGATTCATCATTTTCATTCACTCGAACCCTAAATTTGTATGCTTATGTAATGTTTTTCTCGAGACATGGAGAAATTTTGACATTGTTTCCAACCTTTGTTGTCTTGATGTACTTGCTGCAACAATAGAAATTGTAATTTCCCTACACGTAGATCAAACATCAAGGTTTTTTTATTTTCCAAACATAGTGAATGTCTTTGATATATTTTCAGTGACATTCATATGTGTCTTCTTGGTTTTATGATATTGGACACCCAAAATCTTTGTGGCATGTTTTATTTTCTTATGTTTGATCAACCCATGTAGTATCACAGCTTGTGAAACAACTGAATGATTCTTGAAATATTTTTGAATCATGTCACTCACATGGTGTCTAACAATGTGAGCACGGATAGGCTCCCAAGGTCCTTTGTTGTTCTTGCATCCAAATTTTCTGCAAATGGTCCACCCCTTTCCAAACCTCTGCAACTCCTTGTTATCATATCAACTTGAGAGGAAACAATTCATTCTTCCCGTGGTTGATCAACTTGATAGGGAAAATTTTCTTCATCTAGTGGTTGATTAGCTTGATGTGGCACATATTGTTCCCCTAGTGATGGTTGATTAGCTTGATAGGAAACATGTTCCTCTGGTGGTTGATCAGGTACATAAGGAACATCTTTATCATCATCTAGTTTATCAACTTGACGATACACGTCTTCTCCCTCATGTGGATTCTCAATTTCCATCCTTGCATAGTGGAATAAGAAATATACTTGTAATTCAAGTGAATCATCATCATAATATAAGTGAATAGTAGATCTAGATACACATGTTTATTTAATAAATCACCATAGGTGGACGTTTTTGATATGATTTGATAGTAGGAAGTTAGGTAGCATAAGTTGACATGGACCAAGGGTTCTAAGTTGAAACACGAAAAGAAAAGGGTTTTGAGATCAGGGAAATATGGGTCAAAGAAGAGTGCACCAATAAAAGTATCATTCTCTGAATGAAAAAAGGGTGTTTCAGAATATGATGAAAGGGTTCTAATTTGAAACGTGAAAATAAAAGGGTTTTGAGATTAGGGAATGATGGGTCGAAGAAT
This sequence comes from Pinus albicaulis, assembly GCA_034641835.2. Lineage (NCBI taxonomy): Eukaryota > Viridiplantae > Streptophyta > Pinopsida > Pinales > Pinaceae > Pinus > Pinus albicaulis. The sequence goes on from CM076582.1 coordinate 1,664,417,228, forward strand.
AGCACACCAGTAAAGGTATCAGTCCCTGTGTCAACAAAAAGGGTGATTCAGAATATGTTGAAAGGTAAAATTGTTCCTCCTCAATCTATAAAAATTAATTTGGAAACTTTAGGGTTCTAATCACAAACCCTAGGGAAAATTTAAATGAAAAACAATTTGAAATTCAACAACTAGGTAGCAGAAGTTGACATCGACCAAGGGCTATAAGTTGAAACATTAAAAGAAAAATGTTTTGATCTCAAGGAAATATGGGTTGAAGAAGAGTGCACTAGGAAATATATCGGTCCTTGTGTCAACAAAAAGGGTGATTCATAATATGATGAAAGGTAAAATCATTCACCCACAATCAATAAAAATAAATTCGGAATCCCTAGGGTTCTAGTCACAAACCCTAGGGACAAGTTAAATTAAAAACAAGTTGACATTTGGAAAAGAGGTAGTAGAGGTTGACATGGACCAAGGGTTATAAGTTAAAACATGAAAAGAAAAGGGTTTCGAGATCAAGGAAATATGGGTCGAAGAAGAGAACACTAGTAAAGGTATCAGTCCTTGTGTCAATAAAAAAGGTAATTTAGAATATGATGAAAGGTAAAATAATTCCTCCTCAATCAATAAAAATAAATTTGGAAACCTTAGGTTTCTTGTCACAAACCCTAGCGAAAATTTAAATGAAAAAAAAAACTTGAAATTTGGAAACTAGGTAGCATAATTTGACATGGACCAAGGGTTATAAGTTGAAACATGAAAAAAAAAGTGTTTTGGGCTCATGGAAAGATGGGTCGAAGAAGAGCACACCAGTAAAGGTATATGTCCCTGTGTCAACAAAAATGGTGATTTAAAATATGATGAAAGGTAAATGCATTCATCCTAAATCAATAAAAATAAATTTGGAACCCCTAGGGTTCTAGTCGTAAACCCTAGGGAAAAGTTAATGAAAAACAAGTTGAAATTTGGCAACTAGGTAGCATAACTCAACATGGACCAAGGGTTATAAGTTGAAAAATGAAAAGAAAATTGTTTTAAGCGCAGGGAAATATGGGTCAAAGAAGAGTGAACCAATAAAGGAATCGGTCCCTGTGTCAACAAAAAGGGTGATTCAGAATATGATGAAAGCTAAATCATTCATCCCCAATCCATAAAAATCAATTTGGAAACCCTAGGGTTTGAGTCACAGACACTAGGGAAAATTTAAATGAAAAGCAAGTTGAAATTTGGAAACTAGGTAACATGAGTTGACATGGACCAAGGGTTATATGTTCAAACATGAAAATAAAATGGTTTCAAGCTCAGGGAAAGATGGCTCGAAGAATAGAACAGGTTATTAAAAGTATCAGTCCCTATGTCAACAAAACGGGTGACTCAGAATATGATGAAAGGTAAAATCATTCAGCATGTATGAAAGGTAAAATAATTTGCATGATCATGTGAATTGTATGTAGGAGGCACCTAAAGATGATATAATCGCTATTAAACATGTAACTAATGAAAAACATTCTATTTTAAGAACAAAATCAGTTGGAAAGAAAGGAAAGAAATCAACAACACCTGAGACTGTTGCATTTGTAAGTACAACTGAACACATATATTTTCTTTAGGAAAACCAAACAAATCACATACATAAGACAAAGAAAAAAATAAATGGTTAATTTTCCCTTTAATTCTAATGTGTGAAAAAATCAACAAAAATGGTTTATTTGAGGTTTTTTCGTATGATAAAAATTCCTAACAATACGTAATGTCCTTCTGCTCAAGTAGTAACTAGGCCTTATGAAGATTTTAGAATAGGGTATTGGGGCCACATCATAAATGTCACTGACGATGCATCCAATAGAAAAAAAATCAACCAAAGTATGGAGAGGGTTATAGTGGCAAAACGTACTATGGATACGTCCCGAAAGAGTTGGCAACACTTCTATTAGCTTGACCAAGATCACCTTGGGTCTAAGTTCTTCCGCACCTCAACCTATAGGGAAATATTCCCTAATATTTGGCCACTAAGTTATTTTCATCTAGTGGGAATGGATGAATCTCAGCTTCTGGTTGTTATTTTTAGACCCATAACCCCTAACATGTGTTGAGAGACAACATGAAGGTCCATGATAATCTGCCACCTAGGCATTACCCCCTTCACGGGTTTCTTTCCATGTACTGGATTTTTCACTGGATGATGTAGGATTTTAAGATCCATAATAGTCAAAATTTCTATGTTTCAATATGAAAAACAACCATGATGGCTTATGTGTTGTCTATTGCCATGGTCCTAGCCTAAACTATAAATTATCTTGTGGCCCTTGTGGGAAATTTAGTGTGTTCAGGTTAAGAATGTTTTTAGAAAGGATTTGCTTCATTTAATGTGTGCAACAAAATATAAGCTCAAATAAATTAGGTACAAATATTTTGGAAAGAGGATACCCTTTATACAAAGTTTGTGTGTGAAATTGAAATTGTGAGCATGCAAAGTGTGAATTGATGTGGATATGCGGTGTTATTTTACAATTTCCTTTACTAAAATATGTGATGTTTTTTCCTTGCAAGAAAATAAATAATGTGTGTATGATGGACCACTTACTTCTTTCCTAATTATACTATGTGAGCATATGTTTGCGTGCAAAATTTCAAAGTAAAATATAAGCAATTACTCTACTTGTAATGGTTAGTAAATAAAATTGGTTAGTAGTGATGTTGTGTGCAAGGTGAATCGATTGCACATACAAAGTGTTTGAATTGCAAGTATGTGGATATGTGGTTCATGATCGTTTAATACAATTCCCCTAATTACATTATGTAATGTTTGCTTGCAAGAAAAGAAATGTTGTGTGGATGATGGACTGCTTACTTCTTTCCTAATTATACTATGTGAGCATATGTTTGTGTGCAAAATTTCAAAGTAAAATATAAGTCCAATTACTCTACTTATAATGGTTAATAAAGAAAATTGGTTAGTAGTGATGGTGTGTGCAAGATGAATCTAGTGCACATAAAAAGCATTTGAATTGCAAGTATGTGGATATGTGGTTCATGATCCTTTAATACAATTCCTCTAATTACACTATGTGATGTTTGTTCTTTGCAAGAAAAGAAAATTGATGTGTGGATAATGGGCCAATTACTTTTCCAAATTATGCTATATGTGAGCATAATATAGGGAGATGAAAAATTAGTGCTTTGGGAAACATTATATTTCCATTTCCAACTAAATTGAATTATGTAACTTGATTTAGTTAAATGACTATACTTTTGTGTTTATGCATAAATCATTATTTAACTTCAAGTGATGCCACAATTGAGAACACCCAATAGAGAAACCATGTAAAGGATAATAAATTTGAAAACTAGTTGAAGGTATGCAATTTGTAAAATATTTTCACGCTTAAAAATTTATATTTTGCGTTGTAAATATGATCCTTTGTTAACAATGAAAAAATAATTCATTTAAACAAAAAATTTAACGATAAAAAACAAATTTATCTTTAATGTTAAATCATGAATTTGTGTTGGAAAAATAAATAAATTAATTATATATAAATTTTAACGATATATTACAATTTATGTGTTTAAAAAAATTCATTTGAAATATGTATTATATAGTTATAATGTGTGGTTAAATACATTTCTATGAATGGTTAATAAAATAGTACAATATTGTCAATTTTTTAAAAATAATTTGACAAATCATAGGAATATTGTCTCCATTTACTAAGTGAAGCATTTGACCTTTTTCAAAATTAGTTCTTCTTAGCAACAATTTTTCATTTCTTCAAGAGACTATATAAATCCTAAACTAAAAGTGATTTCTACAATAAACATCAAGTTACATTTTTGTTCATACATTTCATTCACCAAACATTTGAATTAAAATCTAATGGAAACTAAAAGGGATTGTGAGAACAGAAGGAAAGAGAAAAAATAAAAAGAATAGGTGTTAAGAATAAAATTAGAGGAATTGGAGAGTAAATTTTCAATATATACCTACTTCCCAAGTAATCTAGTCCCACAAGCAATAATATCTCTTCACTCTCCCCCAACACATGTTTAAGAAGTGAAAAGACCTAAAATCATTTGGGCATAGGATTGAAGGGTGTGTGATAAAGGTGATATAACTACAAAATATTACTAGTGAATCTAGGTTTGAAGCTTTGTTTGATTTCACAAAACGTCACATTTACCAAATGAAGCATTTCAAGACCTTTTTCAAATTTACTTCTTCTTAGCAACAATTTTTAATTTCTTCAAAAGACTATATAAATCCCAAACTAAAAGTGATCCCTACTATAAAAAGGATGGTATTACTCTTTTTTTCATATATCTCATTTACCAAACATTTCAATTATATAAATCCAATGTCAATTATTTTGTTGAAATTTGCAACAAGAAATAGTGAAATTGGCATCCAGAAACAACATGACAGCACACACACTAGTGTGGGATCATAGGTCACACAGTGATGGGTCCTAGTGATACATTAGTGTGCAAGCCAACTTATTAAATAAATTGGAAATGTGTCTAATTTAATTTTCCCTTAATTAAATTGGACAATAAATTGTAATCTTATCTCATAAACACTTGTAATAGTTAACTGAGTGTGATAGACTCAGTTAGCTCATGAATTTAGAGTTGAGGGTATCTGGTGAGGCATTTAGAGTGATTCTATTTGTTTTAGAGCCCAAGTTGCAGTTAGTGTACTATTTTAATGCATGAAAAATCAGTTAACTCAATTAAGTGAGTTAAAGTCAGTTTAACTAGTTGTAACTAATTGTTGCACTAGTGATAGGTAAAGTGAATTAAATCAGATTTAATTCACATGCAGTGATCTATCAAGTGACTGATGATTTACTCTTAATATCTGAATGCATGTCATTTCTGATGAAGACTGATCCAGGTGGATATTGGTGGCCACCCACCTATTCCATTTGGACCCCCACCATCGGTTCTTTCAATTTTGCACTTTCAACATATCTTACTATTTTTAGTAGGTTTTTGGGTCATGAACTTCTAGAGCCGTTTTGGGGCCGTAATGATCCAGGTGGATATTGGTGGCCACCCACCTATTCCATTTGAAACACCACCATTATTTCTTTCAATTTTTCAGTTTCAGCACAACTTACTATTTTTAGAAATTTTTTGGGTCCTGAAATTATGGCATTGTTTTGAGGCCCTAAACGACATTTTTTGGGAAAACTGGGAGCAACATGGGTCCATAGATCGATGTTTCTCACACAAAAATTTGTAATCCTCAAACAGATATTTCTAACGAGGTATTTAGTGTGTCAAACGAAGATCGTATGCCAAAGTTACATCCCCGAGAAGTTGAAACACCAATTTACCCAAACGGGGCCCATAGTTTTGGCGCTTCATCTCCTAGGGTTAGGTTTTGGATGTTTAGCATTTTGAATTGTTTCTCAACAATAAATAGGCCTTCGAGCCTCATTTTAACACAATTCATAGGCATGTAGCTACCACATCTATTCTAAGAGATAAGATACCATCGCCCTAGCTAGTTTATTTCCATTCTGTCTGTAAACATATTTCAGTTATTTTATATTAATGAAATGAAATATTATTTCCATTTCATCCCTGTGTTTATGTCTTTTTATATATTTTATTACGTTCCTGCATAAATCCAGATCAAAGACCCAGTTGAGATAGAGGTTAAAGGGAAGTTAACTATCAGTTGTATTTTTAGAAAACTACCCAAATGTAGTTAAAACACCATAGGATTTCCCATCATGTTTGTGCAGTCAAGGAAGGCTAATTATCATAAATAATAGGGATTAATTTCCTAGGGATTGCGTAATAAAGGCAGGCTAAGAAGAGGTTGAGAATTGGTTAAGTACTAGCCCAATTTTGTCCAGATTAGTGTGAGACAATCAGGATAGTGCAACAGACTCTTGTGAGAAGAGTATTGTTTCATGATTCCTTGGTTCATTATACAATAGAGATAAGGGTTTTTTAGCAGCAAGCTTTCCCCAATAAAAATATCTTGTGTTGTGGATTGATTTTCTTTCTCTTACTTGGTGTGATTGTCTTTAATTTCCACAAATTAATTATAGAAGGATTCGATATCTTTCTCTAGTATATCGCATGATCAGATTGAATTCATTGGTATACATATTGTACGTATAATTTCTACATGGTATCAAAGCACCAGAAATAACAATAGTGTAGAAGAAATTGAGTTTGTGTTGAACAGTATTCAAACTTGCAGATACTTTCATTGGTGCGACAAGCAGATCAATATGGCTTTCAATGGATTAAGATTTGAATATGCACTTGAGGGAAATTTTGATTATATCGCATGGAAATAAATAATGGAGGCAGTTTTGGAGGACAACGGATTGAAAGAATTAATTAATAATGACATTCCCAAGCCCGCAGTAGCAGACGTCGATCTTCTTGATTCTTAGCAAAAGAATGTAGCAATGGCGAGGAGGATATTATTAGAGGGAGTTCGAGATCAAATTTTCTCGAGTCTCCATGGCAAGGTGACTCCATGTGCAATGTGGAAGGCCTTGGCAGATCTGCTTCAAAACATTAGCGACCAAAGGAAGTTGGTGCAGAAGGATAAGCTCGAGAAAATCAAGAAGGAGAAATCAAGACAGTACCAACATACTTGGAAAATTTCACTCAATGTGGAGATGAGCTTGGAAGTGTTGGTGTGACCCTAGCAAATGATGACTTGGTAGCCTAGTACTTCTAGGCCTTCCCAAGAGATGGTATAGTTATTAGGACTCTGTCAATGGGAGGGAGAAGTTACCAAATTAGGAGCAACTTTGGTCGGATTTGGTACAAGAAGAATCTAGGCGGAATACCAGGGATGGATCCTCATCCAAGACTAATGATAAGGAATATTGTTCCTTGGCCAGTAAGGCAAAGAAGGCCAAGGGAAAGAAATCCCAAGGCAAAGCAAGCAAGAAATAATTTTCCAATATCATATGCTTTCACTATCACAAGCATGGGCACTATGCTACAAATTATCCACAGAAGAAGGAAAGCAAGAAGGAGCCTACAGTTGCAGTAGGTGAAGCATTGGCTTCACAATTCGAGCTTGATTTTACTCTCATTGCATGCACGACCAACACTATAATGGGATGCATGTGGTATTTAGACAGTGGTGCCTCATTCCATATGACAGGGAATGGATATCTCTTCAGTGACTTGGAGGAGAAGGACCTCCAGTAGAGCATAGGGTTTGGAGATGATGAGAGGTATAGCGTTACTAGCATAGGTACAATTACCTTTCAGAGTGAGAATGTCTCCCATCTTAGACGAGCAGATGTTTTGCATGTTCCAGGCCTAAAGAAGAATCTTATCTCCATAGTGGTATAGGAAGAATGTGGTTATGAAGTAATGTTTAGAAAAGGAAAATTTTTCCTTAAACACATATCCATGGGAAAGGTGAAGCATATCGGTGTAAGAGTCAAAAACCTGTATGCTCTCGAGGTTGAGGATGCATGAAAGGCTTTGAGGATCAAATCATTGGTTAATGACTTGGTGGTTGAGAGGGAATAATTATCTCTCAACATGCAGCCTCAGAAGTAGTCTTAGTAGGTTTTGGAGTAGCCGCAATTGGAGAAGCAGAGATGAGACCGAGTTTAAGATTCCACTCAAGCAGAGAACTCCGGGAGGGGTAAATTTTGACCCAGAAGGGTGGAGGGAGTACATGCAACTATACCTCCAGGTTTGAGGTGTGGCGATGTACAGAATTAATGCCAAGAAGAAAATCGGGCAGGATTCATTGATATGGTGTGTCTCGTGGATTGAACCTGGCTACGAGGAGCCCACAATATAGCAGTAGTAGGAAGGATCGGTTAGATTTATGCATTCAGATTTCAAGAAGACAAAAATTAGTGACGGGTGTCATATATTGGAGCACAGATCATAGTTGGCAACAGTTCAGAGTGCATGAATGCAGATGTCAGCAGTGCAAAGAGTCCAGTAGACATGTGCAGTAGGTACCAGTAGTGAGAAGACTTTGATGACAGATGCATTATATTGATTCAGTTGTTTGGAGGCTATTCAATTTCACAAGAGCTTCATGTGCGAACAACACTAGATAAGTCTTGCATGCAAGAGTTGCATGTCCACATGCAAGAACATTCCAAAGGTATCGGATTTGGACATGTTGATTCCTTTCTTGTTGATAGGGAGTGTTGAAATTTGCAACAAGAAATAGTGAAATTTGCATCCATAAACAACATGACAACACACACTAGTGTGGGATCACAGGTCACACAGTGATGGGTCCTAGCAATACATTAGTGTGCAAGCCAATTTATTAAATAAATTGGAAATGTGTCTAATCTAATTTTCCCTTAATTAAATTGGAAAATAAATTGTAATCTTATCTCATAAACACTTGTAATAGTTAACCGAGTGTGATAGCCTCAGTTATCTCATGAATTTTGAGTTGATGGTGGTTGGTCAGGCATGTAGACTGATTCTATTTTTTTTATATTCCAAGTTGTAGTTAGTGTATTAGTTTAATGCATGAGAAATCAATTAACTCAATTAAGTGAGTTAAAGTCAGTTTAACTAGTTGTAACTGATTGTTGCACTAGTGAGAGGGAAAGTGAATTAAATCATATTTAATTCACATGCAGTGATATGTCATGTGACTGATGATTTACTATTAATAGCTGCATGCATGTCAGTTCCGATGAAGACCCAGTTGAGACAGAGGTTAAAGGGAAGTTAATTATCAGATGTATTTTTAGCAAACTACCCAAATGCAGTGATAACACCATAGGATTTCCCATGATGTTTGCGCGGTCAAGGAAGGCTAATTATCGTAAATAATAGGGATTAATTTCCTAGGGATTGCGTAAGCAAGGTAGGCTGAGCAGAGGCTGAGAATTGGCTAAGCACTAGCCCAATTTTGTCCATATCAGTGTGAGACAGCTAGGATAGTGTAGCAGACTCTTGTGAGAAGAGTGCATTTCATTGTTTCATTATTCCTCGGTTCATTATACAATATAGATAGAGGGGTTTTGAGCAGCAATCTTTCCCCAAGAAAAATATCTTGTGTTGTGGATTGATTTCATTTCTCTTACTTCGTGTGATTGTGCGATCATATTTAATTTCCAAAAATTAATTGTAGAAGGATTCAATATCTTTCTCTAGTATATTGAATGATCAAATTGAATTCATTGGTATACATATTGTTTGTATAATTTCTACATATTTAAATCTACTCATTTGTATAACAATTTTCAAGTTTGTTGAACTAAATACTAATATAAATTAAGTTTAAATTCATATATAGGAAACTTATAAATACATATTTCAGAGGGAATTATTACTTAAAGAACTTAATGATATGGTGAATCTTTTGATTTGAGGGAATGAGAGATTCTTGAAAAATCAAGCTAGTTATTACCAAATTGAAGGGCCAAATTTATTTCATGAGAGAAAGAAAAATCTATATCTATAAATTTATACAAATTTAATCAACTATAAGATAAATCATGACTAAAAAACCATACAATACATAAATACACACTCCATGATACAATAAAGAACCTATTCAACTATTTTTTAAGTATGCTCATATTTGAAAGCCTACTATACAAAATAAAATTAGTTGGAAAAGTTTTTCTTCATTAGATGCGCCATATCATTTAGCGTTTTAAAATGTGTAACCAAAATTACAATCAAGCAACAGTAAGAACTTCTTAAATGAAGAACTTATTGTAACTATAGAGAATTTCACAATTCCAAATAAAAAGTGGAATAAATGTGGACTGAGAAGTATGAGAAGGACAATGAAATTGTTGATAAGGAAACAAAAAGAAATCAAGAGATAAATGATTTAGTGGATTTAGAAAATAAGGATGATGATTCAAGGTCTTATCAACAATGAATGTACATTGTTATCATTTATGTTGACAAGGGGTTCAAATAATTTGAGTGTTTTTTCTAGAGTATGTGCATGAAAAGTTTAAGGGCACAAGGAAGGGTAAGAGGATTTTAAAACTATATGTTTCTACAAGGAACTTTTTTTATGCACGTTCAAAGATGGATATTCAATGTCTTTTATGTTTTCAATTATTTTCATCAATTCTTGACAAAATTTAAAATAAGGAACTATTTTTTTAATTTGGAACCATGTTTTACAATATATTTCATGATTATATATTGAGAAACAACTAGATGAATTTAATCGACATTAAATTGCCACAATCTAAAAAGATTAACATTGTAAACATTTCTAGCATATCATCAATACATGCATGCTAATTATGTCTTTTGCATTTATTACTTATGAATTTAATATTGATTAATCACATGAGCCTTCCATGGAACATTATAGTTATATGCAATAATACACTCCTTTTTGTGCAAGCATGAATCTACACTATACTTTGTATGTCTTTAAAAAACTTTTTCTCTTTAACAAATTCTCATAACCTTCATGTGAGAAATGAAATAAGAAACTTGTGAGATTTTAAAAGGTAGGGTTTACCATTTAGGATTCAAAGAGCCATTAAATGGTATATATGATGATTAATATTACAAAAATTTAATGTTATTATATATGATTAACAAAGAATGTATTTTTAGTTCATGCACATCGGAAGTAGGGATATTTTTTTCCTCGATCTTCACACATTTTCTCTCTTTTAACTCCTACAAAGATATCAAACATTAATCAAACCAATGTTTATAGGTTTTGGAGCACCTAGGTGACAACCATTTTTTCTAATCCCACTTGTAAACAAACTGCCATGAATTGTAATTCATGTAACTAATATACATAAGTTATTTTCCAATAGTTTTCTTTGGTTAAATCACATCCTTAGTTTTTGTGGGTTATCCTAAACCATTACAATTCGAAGGTGGTTCATAATTTCATGAATTCAAGTGGTTTCAAAATTTTCCATTAAACCATGATCTCAAGTAGCTTTCAATAATTTGCATGGTTTCAAGTGGTTTTCTTTAGTTGTTGTTACATCTCATTTATAACTACATAGTATTACTTTCAATGATTTTTTATCTTAGTCTTATTGTTTATTTCCCATTTGTTTCTGGTTTTCAATAATATTTCCTAGTGCATACAATATGGAGAAATTAATATGAGAAGTGAGACAATATGAATTACATGTATTTGCGTGAATTTATTGAATTGCATGATCTTCTTGTTCTCTCAATGTTTGATGTATTCTTCTCATCCTTTCTCTATATTTTTCTCACACTTCCTCTATGGATGGAAATTTCTTTCCTTTTGCTAGATCCAAATCTCCAATTTCTCATGTTTGTTGAGAATATTTGTGTAAATTTCACACTTTGGTATTTCTCTCTGAACGAACGTGTGTTTTTTTTTTTTCTACATTCGAATTTATAGACTATTTTTTTTTTTTTTTTATGTTGACAGTAGAGGTATAGGCTTGATCAAGTCCTTGAGTCGTAGTATTTTTCATAATAACATTAAGAAAAGTTGGTAGATAGTTTGTAGTGGTTTAGCCTTTTAATGCACTTCGAGATCACAAAGAGTTTATCTCTTGTTGAGTGCACTCCTTTGGATTGAACAATTGTGCCTCTTCATTTACGAGTCCTCTTCAAAAGGGTACTCTTGGTTTTTCAATTTATTTAAATAGTTTAAAAAATTCTTACAGGAACACATGTGTCTCCAAAATGAAATTGAAATATTACTTCACCAACATCAAAAAATGATAAAAATATATATATAATTTTGCATAGAAAAATAAAAGTTTAATATGAAAAACTTAGTACTCTCCGTGTAGATCATGCTCTTATATATATATATATATATATATATATATATATATATGACATATTTATACTATGTTATGCTATGTGAACACACATATACCTCTTAAGTTTTGCAAAACATTGCAAGGACAAGTATTACATTTAAAGGAAAATTGAGAGATTATACGACACCAATTTTTTTTGCAAAAAATATAATTAGGACAACAACATAATTCTCCACATATTGTATTCTTACTCAGAATAAAAATTTACAATGCTTATATGAATTTTGAGGGCTGCCATTTTATAAAATGGGAAAAACTTGAAATTTCATCGCCACATTTGGCCCAAAAGTGTAACCCATCTTCATGCATTCACCCAAAAAAGGAATTATTGAGCTTAATTTTCTTCTCTTTTATGATAATTAAACTATGAAGGAGAATAAAAAGAGAAAATGGATGGGAATTCATTGAGTTATCAGTCAAAATAGTAGTTTCAATCACATTGCTCTTGAACATGGCACATGTTTATGTCAATTCCTCACAGTTGGGTGTTATTTTTCCTATGATTCATACCATAGATATGATTCTATTTACTCTTTCAGCTAGTTACTCTTCTTCTCACTATGGGGTGTGCTTCAATGCCTCCTATTTTGTTGCATGATATCACATGGTTCTCATTAGTCATTGTTGTCAAGTCACTTTTGTGTTGTGTCATTATATGTTCAAGGGAATTATTAGTCTTAGTCAGTGATTTGTGTTCCTTATTGAACTTTTTTTTCTATCCATCCAGGTGTTAGTATTACTTCATGAATTCATCCAGTCACATTATCTCTCGATATGTTCTGTATCAATTGATGGGGGATACATCAAGATCCTCCTTCGACATATCTTCTCTTGTTCACTTCAGATCATTATCCAAGAGCTTGATCTAGGAACCAGAAGCACCTTGGAGCTTGCATACCTCAGTGGCAGGTTTCATTGTGATTGAGATTTAGTTTACCTCATTGACTCCTAATTGGTCAAGTTCACCAATGGATTGTGCTAGGTACCTTGGGATCCTTTTTCATTATCGATGGGTCCCCTCATGCCGGTGTACGATATACCTCAGTGAAAAGTAATCAAGTAGTTTCTACCATTCTCAACATCAACACATCTATTCATTTGTTTTAGATTCGTGCCATCAGGGTTGTGTAGAATACCTTATGTTAGGGATATTTTACTCTTATATGGCACTCTTCCCAAGTTTTTTTTGATATATGTGTCGTCACATTGCTTGATTTGTTATTCTTATGTTTTCTCTAAGTGTTGCATCCTCCTAATTCAATGTTTTCTAAGTGTTGCCACCTTACCTTTAGAAGCGCTTATGTTATATTTTCCAAGGATAGGTGAAGTCATAGCTTTTCCTGACTTAGTAACTAGCCTTATTCACCATGCACACACCCAAATATAAAACAAAAGTAATAAAAAACACTTTTAAAGAAAAAGTGCACTTCGAGATCACAAAGAGTTTCTCTCTTGTTGAGTGCACTCCTTTGGATTGAACAATTTTGCCTCTCTTAGAGTGCACTGCTTCATGCTTAGCCAGTACGCCCTCACTTAACCACACTCATTCGACGCGAAGACTTGCGCCCTTTCAGAAATCATGCATTTTCTTTCTTTTTTCATGTGGGTGCACTCCTAGAAAATAGGAGGCCACTTCACTTCACTTAACTAACTCATTCACTCGTCGAAAAGTGGCGAGAATGCATGGAATGGATTTATAATTAGCCATGTTAATCATTATTTTCTCATAATGATTTCCATCTGGGTTGGGCACATATCTTTGGATGAAGAAGCTCTTTGTCGATATTCATTCCAAGTATTTTTTGCATGTCGATTCTATTGGTTTCATTTGATGTTTTTGTTGTCGATCCTTCTTTCCTAGTTTCTATTTTTTTGGTTTTTTTACTGGTGTTTCGGTTCATTCTTACTTCTACAAGTGTTTGAATCTTCATATTGCAGTCATTATTGAGACAAAATATATAAAAACTTGTAGATATTCCCTCTCAAAATTTTTATCATTCTATCTTATTAACGAAATTTTCCTTGAGCCATTCCATAACAAAGCGCACTTCTAGAAGCCAAATCCTGGCTATCTTAGAAAATTGTGCCCATAAGACAAGTTTTATTCAAGAGAGCACTCCTTTGTCACAAATAACTACACCCTCCTTTAGAACATGAGCGCACCCTAAAGGTTTGAGTGTTTTCCCCTTCGTCTTTTTAGGATGCCCCCTCCTTGTTCTCTTGAGCGCATAAGCACACCTTGAAGGCTTGAAGCCCTGAAGCGTTACACCTTTGTCTCCTAGGAGTGTGCCCTTGTGCCCTCTTATTCTCCTTAAGTGCATGAGTGCACCTTGAAGACTCGAATGATTTTCATTCATGCGTCGTCAGTGTGCCCTGCGCCTTTGATGATCTCTCCCTCTTGCTTGAGTGCATAAGCGCACCTTGGTCCTTAAAGACTTGAATTACCCTTTGAATTCCTTTGTGCTCTGAGACTGTTCCCTCATTTTTTTATGCATATTTATTGCTTGTACAAGCAACTATGTCCATGTTGGCTTGATGGGGCCTAGACCCAATTTCAAAGGTGGTTGCGTGAACCAACAAAATTGATTACTACCAACCCTTTCAGCAATGATCTTCTTGCACAGACCAAAGTCTTTCCTGAGGAAATATAGGGGGATGCTAGAGCCAGGTTTCTGCATCTAGAAGGATAGTGGGCTATGGCTTTAGGTCCTTTCCCCTTTAACAGTGCTTCGCAAGTCAGATCTATCAATTATAGAAGCGTTGTTCAACACATCTTTTGAAATTAATAGAATACTATGGGATTATTAGTGTCTCTAAGTCACCAGTGATCAAATTTACTCTTTCCATATGATTGATAGGGTCTTGGGTCAAATTTTTATAGTTTCAAATAAAATTTGATCATTGGTCAGTGTCTAGGTATTATTACTGCTCCCTCCATTTTCAAGGTCATAAAATGCCATCATGGTCATGTCATCACTCCTTGTGATAGGGCATCAAAAGAGTTTCTTGGTCATAATTTTTGTCATCAAGTTATAATCATGCATACTGCAAAGGTTCAAAGTTCGAAATCATGGTTTCACATATGCATTTGGTGTCATCATTAGGTCAGGTCATCATTAGTCATGTAGGGATTCAAGTCATCACCTTAGTCACCATCATGGGAATTAGTAATTAGGTAAAAAGTATTCAAAAATATTACAAAGGTACATTTAACCTTCATGGATATGTAACCTTGCGAAATAAATCTATAGCACTACAGTACACTGCCTCATCACATCATTTCTCAAAAAGTACGTGATGTCATACCTTCATCAAAAGAAAAAGTCGACTTTCAAGCTATAAAGAGATCCTCCAACCTTTCAAACACTTAATTTAATATTCCTAGAGCTCTCCTCCACCATTGAGTTTCACTTTAGCCTTCAAAACTCTGATTTTTCCATCTTCAAGCCCTTGCCAGCAAGCACGCTACGTTTTTTCCTAGCACATTGTGCTTCTGGTCAACACGTTGTGTTTTTTAGTTTGGAGCTTATAGGAAGCCAAAAAAAGGTTCATTCAACAATATATAAGTTCCAGAGACTCTCAGGAAGTAAGTATAGCCTCTCATCAATCCTCATGCAGTGATTTTCCTTCAGCAAATGATGAAATCTCTCTCCTAGGGTTTTTTACTGCACTTTTGGTTTTCTTGGTGTTTTCTTCAGTTCAAAGAGAAATAACCTATTTTTCCTGCCCTAACACCCTTGTACACACTTCATACACCTACCCCAACCATTTCCCATACTCATCTCCTTCATTTCCATCATTTTCCCCAAAAACCCTAGCCCATGCTGCACTTTTTCTAAATTTCTGGGTTAGGACTATGTTTCTGGTTTTTTCCGCTTTTTCCCTCACTCATTTAAAGATATTACACTTCCCATGTGTTCCTAACATCTACCCCTACCCCATGGATTTTTCTTATAAATTTCCCTAATCCCTATCCCCTCCATTCATTTCCCTAAAATAGCTGCCCTCTTTTCCCTATTTTCCCAATCCTACCCTACCCTTCCCTCCTATCAAAATAGGGGTTTTATTATGTAAACCAACACCATGGCCAGTGAAATGAAAAAGTATAACAAAGGAGGGCATATCTCTGTTGGAAATGTTGTCATTGATGGCAAAGGAGATGACAAATGAGGAGCACCTGAAACATCATTCAAGGAGTAGAGGAGGCAAAAAGAGAGGTAGCAAAGACAAAAAAAGAGAAGTAAGGAGCAACATCAGTCAAGGAGCAGAGGATAGCAAAGAAGCAGAGAGCTATTCAAGGTGCAGAGTAGTGAGGACAAAATGAGGGCCATTGGATTTTGAAAAAGGGGCAGAGTTAAGAAAAGAAGATAATTGGGAGTATAAATGGCTCCTATGTGCAATTGACTGTGCATGGATAATTGTGAGTCTATCAGGGTTTATAAACAGAGTTGAATAAACCCTGTGGTAAAGGAGAAGTACATGAACCAACAATAAGGAAATGGAGGCAAAAAAGACAGAGACAGACAAAGGAGGCAGCAAAGAAGTGAACAAAGGAAGCAAAGGAGATAGGCAGAAGAAGACTGTCGAAATGTAACAGTCAAATAGTAGAGCAGAAGCAAGAGCAGAGACAGAGAAAAAAAGCACAACTAAGGCAGAGGTAGAGGCAACGAATATAGAGGCAAAGCCATTATCAGAGGCAGAGGCAGAGGCAAAGCCGTTATCACAGCAGAGGCAGAGCCATTTTTTATGGAATGTAACCATGTGAAAACCTACATAATATTTCGAGAATCATTACCCAGCCGGAGGATACATAAACTCAATTCCAGGATTCTTAACCCAAGCAAAGTATATATATAAACCTTATTTCGGGAATCGTAACCCAGGCAGAAGCAGAAGCTTATATATATGCAGCGCATTATATACAAAGGACCAAAGCATATATATATATATATATATATATATATATATATATCTATACGTAGCACGAGATCTAAAGAACCAAAGGTTCTATCAAAGGAAAAGCCTTATATGGTGGACCCTCATCAATCGCATTGGAAAAAGTTGGCAGCGGAGCACATGCAACTAAAACTTGCGATTGTGATTAAAGCCCGGACCCGATGGGCTTATAAACTATGATTAACACGTATTTGAGTTTTGGACCCATACATCGCATCGGCAGAACAACGATTAATCGCATCGGCAAAATAAAGTGAACAGTCGTTCATCACATCGGAACAAGCCAAGATTGCGATTGCGATGAAGTCCCGGACCCGATGGGATTGTAAACCATGATTCATATATGGTTGAGTTCCAGCTTAAAAGTGATTCATCACATTGGAGTAAAATAGAGCAGCGGATCATATGAACAGAAAGTTGCGATTGCGATTGAAGCCCGGACCTAATGGGCATATAAACTATGATCAATATGGGTTTGAGTTCCGGTCTAATCGCATCAACACATTTTAATGAACAGTGACCAATCACATCCGAGTTAAAGCAGAGCATCGAAACATCTCAATGGAAGTTGTGATTGTGATAGAAGCCCAGACCCGATGGGTCTATAAATTATGATTTTATAGGTTTAAGTTCCGGTCCAATCACATCAACACATTTAAATGAATAGTGGTCAATCGCATCAGAGTAAAAGCAGGGCAGCGGAACTTGCAACTAAAATTTGCGATTGCGATTAATCGCAATCGAAGTAATCGCATCACATCAGAGTAATCGCAATCGGAGCAGGATCGGAGTAATCGCAATCAAAGTAGGATCGAAGTAATCGCAATTGGAACAAGCCGACATAACGGAACAAGTTAATAAAGCTTGCGATTGTGATCAATCGCAATCGGAATTCATTGGAGGAGGCTCATCACATCGGGGAATAGAAATAGTTCGGCAAGTGGGGTCCAACTTCTTATATATATATATATATATATATATATATATATATATATATATATATATTGAAGTCTGCGTTTTAACCAAAGTCGGGATTGATAAAGCATTGTTTAAATCAAAGTCGAAATTGATAGATAAAATTAAAGTGTCGTGGGTCAGATATGATATTTGGCACAATATAAAGTCTCGACATAGGTTAACATATGCGGAAAAACGAGTTATACTTCAAGTTCTAAACGCAAGCCGAACCTTGTATAAATGAAACTGTTTGCTGAGCATATTATTGTTATATGAAAAGGATAAGCTTTGGGCTTATGATATATTGAGTTGTAATCCAAAGTTGAAATATTCATTTAATGGCTTATGAAGTGGGTTGAACTATGGTTTAACCATAGATTTGAAATAGGTAAAGTTTTCGTATATGAAGAGTGTGAACTGGGGATTGATTGTAAATCAAAGATGTCAAAAGATAAGCTACCTCATACGCTTATTCAAATTTCTAGCGCAGGGAAAGCAAACAGAGAGACATTTTTATATGCTCCAGACTCTGATTTTATTTGGGGTACTTAATTAGATTGCTAGATTAGCAATTATATATATACAGCAGACACACAATCACAGTTACATATGTATGGCATAAGGCCGTTACCCAGCGACAGTGAACAAGGAAACAAACAGAGCCAAAAGGAACAAAGACATAGTCAAAGAAAAGACAAATGCGCAGCGAGCCAAGAGGATGAATGAGTGAGCTAGTGTTTTCATTATATGTGAATGTAAACATTGTAATTGAATTTTTCATTGTTTGTGATGCATTGGCAAGTCTCCGGAAGAGAACAAATATCCCACTGTAATGATAAATTGGTACCTGCAGTTATGTTTTCTGAATAAGCAGATAAAAGAGATGAGAAGGCAGAAGGCAAAGATACATGGCTCTCCATTTCGAATTCCCAATAGAATACAAACAACCATGAAGCTATTTTGTATAAAACAGGGTAATATCCAAGGGGAGAAAGGTGACGAAAATAGAGTGAGAGAAGAAGAGAGTGTGCAGTAGAATTGAAGAGAGTTGAAGAAAATAAGAAAGCTGCAAGAGATTAGAGAGAGTGAGAAGAGAGAATGCAGAGTTTGAAAAATATAGAAGAATGAGGCAGAGAAGATAAAGAAGGAGGAGCAGAACGAGGTGCTGCAAAAAGTTAGAGAATGCAGAAATGAAGCAGTGAGGCAGAGAAGAAGGAGGAGTTGAGCAGAGAAGAAGGAGGAGCTGATAGTGAATCTGAGAAGATGCAGAGATGATACAGGACAGATATGAAGATTGATGCACAACAATGAAGATGATACATAACAGAGCTGATATCCAAGGTAAATCAACAAGTGTTTTCCTTTTAAAAGAGTAAGGAAGTTGGAGCTTCCCTATCAAGTTGTAGCTTGATAGATGTCAGTTTACCTGACTGAGGTTGGAGCCTCCTGTGGGTTGGTGCCTGCAGAAAATAGATGGGAGTTGGTGCTTCCACATTAAGTTGTAGCTTGATAAAATGTCAGTTGTAGCTGACTGAGGTTGGAGCCTCCTGCAGGTTGGTGCCTGTAGAAAATTGATGGGATTTGGAGCTTCCTTGCAAGTTGTAGCTTGCAAAATTGAGGTTGGAGCCTCCTGTAGGTTGGTGCCTATAGAAAATCAATGGTGAGAGGGAGTTGGAGCTTGCCTTTGCATCACAACAATAATAAGATGTGTTTTTATCCCTTTATGGGTTTCAACTTATATCTAGTGTCTCTGTGCATGATGTGTATGTGTTGATATGGTTTATCTCATCTGCTTAATACTTGATACTCTCATATTAAGTTTGTTGTTACATTATATTAGTACTTTCTGCTCACATTCTAAGGTTACACACATATTAAGTTGAACATGAAATGAAGGTGTAAATAAGTTTTAATGAAAAGTTTTAAAATTCAATGAATGTGTTAAACTGATTCACCCCCCCCCCCTCTCAGTTTAACTAAGGGTTCAACAATTGGTATCAAAGCCGGTTCCTTTGGTGTAAGCTTAATAGCTTGAAGGAGATCTGGTTGAGTCATGGACTATCAAAATGTACATGTGCTAAATACAACAAACTTTCCTAAATGGAGAGATAAGGTTAAAACAGGTTTAATGGCTGATGAACCTGAGGTATTTAAGCTTGTTTGCGATGGTTATTGCACAGACTCCCCCACGGTGAAAGAACAACAGAGGAATTCCAAGGCAAAATGTGTAATATATAACAGTCTTCATAACAAGGACTTTGAGTTGATAATGGATCTAGACTCTGCAAAAGAAATTTGGGACAAATTGAATTTCATGCACTGAGTAGACATAGAGGACTGCATTGTCAAGAAGAAAAAGAGAATTAAGAAGAAGAAAAATTCATGTCAAAAGGAAAATGTTCTAGCAAATGAAGTACCTGCTAGTGTGAATGGAAGTCAGTTCCCTGAAGAAATTATAGTTGAAGAAAAAATCAAACTTGATACAGTCTTGATTGAAATAGAAAGATTGAAGAATGAAAACAAAGACTTTAATACATTGGTGCAAATATGTGATGAGAAAGCATATGAAGATAAGAAGGAAATTTTTGGCCTGAAGACACAGCTTGAAGAAGCAAAGAAAGTAGAAGACACTCTACTGCAACAAATGAGAGAGAAAAGTCAGGAATGTGAAAGATTGGAAGAAGAAGTAGTGAGCCTAAGAAAGAATTTAGAAAAAGCCCAAAGAGAACTATTAATGAATACACCTCTAATTAAAAGCCCTGGACAATTGGACAAGATGCTAAATGCTCAAATATCTCCTCTCATAAAGGCAGGCTTAGGATTTGTGGGAGAAACCAGTAAGACCAAAACATAAGATAACAATAATATCATTTTTGTAAAAGTTGTAAAGGACAATGAAGCAATTCATAAGATTCCTACAGTAGTAGAAGCCAACAAGAACATGAGTTGCAAAGAAACGAACAGAAACAAGCAGCAACATGAGAGAACAGAGAATGAGAGGATGAAACAATCAGCTGCTAAAGGCTCACATGCTCCTAAAGATGAATTGAATAAATTTGGAAGATGTCAAAGAAGGTTCTTTCCTCCTATGGGAAGTATCACTTGTTTTTCCTGCCACAAACCTGGACATATTGCATCATATTGTAAGACAAAGAAAATCCAGTCCAACTAGCAAAAGATGCAGCAAACAAGAAGAACACCTCAAGCAAGCAAAGGGAAAAGACAATCTTCCACCAAGTACACAAATCATTTCCATGGCTATTGTTATGCATGCAATAATTTTGGACATAAAATTGTTGATTGTAAAATGTATTCAATAAGAGGAACAAAATATTATACATTAGCTCAAATGCACCTTGGTCAAATAAGATGTTATGTATGCCTCAATCGTGGTCACAAAGCAAAATATTGTAACCTGCAATATATATTAAAGAACTCCAGACAGATGATGAAATCCAATCCAATCAAACAAAACTATGAATCGGAAAGGAGTGCAGACATTATGATGAACCCCAATAGAGTATGGAAAGAAAAGAGAAAAGGGGAGCCTATCATCTCAATAACATAATAAATCCTCCATAGTCTCAGGGGGAGCTGCTCTAGGAAGCAAAGCAAAAATCCATCCAGTGATAAATATGAAGCAACATCCCAGGGGGAGAGCAGTTCATATATAGACCCCATGAAAGCAGTCTAAGAAGAGCACCTTAGAATGAGAACGGCTATAAGATCATGAAGGGAAAAGAAAATTCCTCTAATAAAGAACTATATAGGAAGAAGATAATTTAGCTGACAAATTGATGGAAGGAGAGAAAGTAGCAAGAAACCATGATAATAGAAGAATTCATCAGCACCTTAAATGATGATCACATTGTGCATCATATTGCTATAATTGACAATGAATCACACTAAGAAGAACGAGTAAGAAAAGTTCCTGTCATCATTAATATCATTACATCACTCATCTATGAAAAGTCCCCTTGGAGGAGTACAGTCAAGTAAGTGATAAATTTCTGAGTGATCTTCCCATGAAGAGTCCTAGGAAAGAAATAGAAGATGTCTTCCCTAAGATCACTATGTTAGAACAGTTGAATTGTATGTAAAGCAACAATGGTTCTGGAGCAGTCCTAGAAAAGAAAACGTTGTGACTTCCTCTGAACAAAATGACAGAAAAAGCAAAAGATTAATGAGGTCAAGATCAGATTCAATATATTGATGATTGTTGTTGAAAACAATGGAGAGCTCAATGATAGAATTTATGAAGGATGTCTTATTATGGGTGAATGTGCAAGCTGAAGTGAAATCTTTGCATGGTTTATCAAAGTAATATCAATTGGTGTTTAGGTACAAGCAACATGCTTATCAATAGATTACCAAGCATTATCAGTGGAGCAGCAGTATGATATAGGTCCACAGGATCAAAGAAATATGGCAAAAGAACCTCAAGGTAATATTCCCAGTATTATTTGCATTCAGCATGAAAAGGTCAGTAGTAGAGAAAAAATAACATTATCTTGCTTACACTTGAAGTAGTATATTGAGCACTGAAGCAATATCTTCTTCTATATATATAATTGCATGTCTTCCTGAATTTGGTACACGTATATCTTCAAGGCCTCTTTCTTAAGATTAGTTACAAAACAGTGTGAAGCCTATTTGCTAAGTTTTCAATTAAACATCTTGAATATGCTCGTGTGGAAGTTCATCCTGATAGAACAGTCAAAGTATTTGAAGAATAAAGGACTAGTTGTGATTACCATCTGAAGCTCAAAAGTTTTTTTTTTCATCTAAACACTACTTCAGCACAAAGGATTTGCTGGTAATTCACCTTTAAATGAGAGATTGATCATAGACATACATACCTCCTTATGTCATAAATGAATTGCATGGTTGATAAGCGAGATTGACAAATACATTGAATGCATCCTACCTCAAGGTTTTGTTTTGAAAGTACATTATGCAAGCATTAAAGGCATTTTATCTCTTAGATCAAATTCTGGTTAATTCATTGATCACAGCTGTAACAAGAACCTTCAGCTATTAAGGATAATATCAACATCCTAGCTCATATCATCACCAACAGGCAGGAAAGGTGTACCACAACTATAAAAGACATATTGACATCATCACAATTGAACAAGTGTGGCACTGTAGATGTGTATAGCAGAAGAAGACATACTCCAATGACAACTTCCTCAACAGATGTGGATTTTTGATGAAGATAATACTAGAAACTGAAGTATATTTGAAGCATGCTCAGTATTTTAGGTTTAATCCAATGATGCATCTATGATTAGATAAAGTTGATACAATGTGTTCTATGAAGTGTCATTATCTTCACTTTCAGCTTTATACAGGTGAAAGGAGTTAGTGCTTTGGATTGTATCAATTTACAGTGTTTATTCAAGTCCAATAATCCTCAAAGTGTTCTCTCAACAAGTCTTGTACACCAGTCTGGATCAGCAGGGTACATAGTCAGAAGAAGGTGGTCTAAACACAAATCAGAGAGAGGAAATGGAAAGATAGAATCAACACTGAGAAATGTGCAACCCTTTGCCATTGATGTCAAAGGGGGAGGAAAAGCAGGTAATAGAAGAAAGGGTCTTCTAAAAGAAGCTAGCCAGAGAAATACTTGGAGGAAACATTGGATTATCGGTGGATGTGTTGCCATCAATGCCAAAGGGGGAGACTATTGGAAATGTTGTCATTGATGGAAAAGGAGATGACAAAGGAGGAGCACCTGAAACATCATTTAAGGAGAAGAGGAGGCAAAAAGAGAGGTAGCAAAGACAACAAAAAGAGAAGTAAGGAGTAGAGGATAGCACAGAAGCAGAGAGCTATTCAAGGTGCAAAGTAGTGAGGACAAAATGAGGGCCATTGGATTTTGAAAAAGGGGAAGAGTTAAGAGAAGAAGATAATTGGGAGTATAAATTGCTCCTATGTGAAATTGACTGTGCATGGATAATTGTGAGTCTATCAGGGTTTATAAATAGAGTTGAATAAACCCTGTGGCAATGGAGAAGTACCTGAACCAGCAATAAGGCAATGGAGGCAGAAAAGACAGAGACAGAAAAAGGAGGCAGCAAAGAAGCGAACAAAGGAAGCGAAGGAGACAGGCGGAAGAAGACTGTCAAAATGTAATAGTCAAACAGCAGAGTGGAAGCAACGAGAGAGACAGAGAAAAAATAGCACAACTAAGGCAGAGGCAGAGGCAACGAATATAGAGGTAGAGCCGTTATCACAGCAGAGGTAGAGCCATTTTTTATGGAATGTAACCATGTGAAAACCTACATAATATTCCGAGAATCACTACCCAGCCAGAGGATACATAAATTCAATTCCGGGAATCTTAACCCAAGCGGAAAAGTATATATATAAACCTTATTCCAGGAATCGTAACCTAGGCAGAAGCGGAAGCTTATATATATATGCAGTGCGTTACATATATTGCGCTTTATATACAAAGGAACAAAGCATATATCTATATATATATATATATATATATATATATATATATATATATATATATATGTATGTATGTATATTTATATGTAGTGCGAGATCTAAAGAACCAAAGGTTCTATCAAAGGAAAAGCCTTATATGGTGGACCCTCATCAATCACATCGGAAAAGGTTGGCAGCGGAGCACATGCAACTAAAACTTGCGATTGTGATTGAAGCCCGAACCCGATGGGCTTATAAACTGTGATTAACACGTATTTGAGTTTCGGACCCATACATCGCATCGACAGAACAACGATTAATCGCATCGGCAAAATAAAGTGAAGAGTCGTTCATCGCATCGGAACAAGCCAAGATTGTGATTGTGATGAAGTCTCAGATCCGATGGGCTTGTAAACCGTGATTCATATATGGTTGAGTTCCGGCTTAAAAGTGATTCATCGCATCGGAGTAAAACAGAGCAGTGGATTATATGAACAGAAAGTTGCGATTGCGATTGAAGCTCGGACCCGATGGGCATATAAAATATGATCAATATGGGTTTGAGTTCCAGTCTAATCACATCGGCACATTTTAATGAACAGTGACCAATCGCATCAGAGTTAAAGTGGAGGATTGGAACATCTCAATGGAATTTGCGATTGCGATTGAAGCCCGGACCCGATGGGTCTATAAATTATGATTTTATAGGTTTAAGTTCCGGTCCAATCTCATCGGCACATTTAAATGAACAATGGCCAATCCCATCAGAGTAAAAGTAGGGCAGCGGAACTTGTAACTCAAAGTTGTGATTGCAATAAATCGCAATCGGAGTAATCGCACCGAATCAGAGTAATCGCAATCGGAGCAGGATCAGAGTAATCGCAATCGGAGTAGGATCGGAGTAATCGCAATTGGAACAAGCTGACATAGCGGAACAAGTTAATAAAGCTTGCGACTGCGATCAATCGCAATCGGAATTCATTAGAGGAGGCTCATCGCATCGGGGAATAGAAAGAGTTCAGAAAGTGGGGTCCAACTTCTTATATATATATATATTGAAGTATACGTTTTAACCAAAGTTGGGATTGATAAAGCGTTGGTTAAATCAAAGTCGAAATTGATAAATAAAATTAAAGTGTCGTGGGTCAGATATGATATTTGGCACAATATAAAGTCTCGACATAGGTTAACATATGCAGAAAAATGAGTTATACTTAAAGTTCTAAACGCAAGCCGAACCTTGTATAAATGAAACTGTTTGCTGAGCATATTATTGTTATATGCAAAGGATAAGCTTTGGGCTTATGATATATTGAGTTGTAATCCAAAGTTGAAATATTCATTTGATGGCTTATGAAGTGGGTTGGACTATGGTTTAACCATAGATTTGAAACAAGTAAAGTTTCTGTATATGAAGAGTGTGAACTGGGGATTGATTGTAAATCAAAGATGTCAAAAGATAAGCTACCACATATGCTTATTCAAATTTCCAGCGCACGGAAAGCAAACAGAGAGACATTTTTATATGCGCCAGAGTCTGATTTTATTTGGGGTACTTAATTAGATTGCCAGATCAGCAATTATATATATACAACAGACACACAATCACAGTTACATATGTATGGCATAAGGTCGTTACCCAGCGACAGTGAACAAGGAAACAAACAGAGCCAAAAGGAACAAAGACACAGTCAAAGGAAAGACAAATGTGCAGCGAGCCAAGAGGCTGAATGAGTGAGCTGGAGTTTTCATTATATGTGAATGTAAATATTGTAATTGAATTTTTCATTGTTTGTGATGCATTGGCAAGTCTCTGGAAGAGAAAAAATATCCCACTATAATGATAAATTGGTACCTACAGTTATGTTTTCTGAATGAGCGGATAAAAGAGATGAGAAGGTAGAAGGCAAAGAGACATGGATGTCCATTTCGAATTCCCAGTAGAATACAAACAGCCATGAAGCTATTTTGTATAAAACATGGTAATATCCAAGGGGAGAAAGGTGACGGAAATAGAGTGAGAGAAGAAGATAGTGTGCAGCAGAATTGAAGAGATTTGAAGAAAATAAGAAAGTTGTAAGAGGTTAGAGAGAGTGAGAAGAGAGAATGCAGAGTTTGAAAAAT
Organism: Pinus albicaulis; assembly: GCA_034641835.2. Taxonomy (NCBI): domain Eukaryota; kingdom Viridiplantae; phylum Streptophyta; class Pinopsida; order Pinales; family Pinaceae; genus Pinus; species Pinus albicaulis. The sequence continues at coordinate 1,664,443,480 of CM076582.1, forward strand.
ATAGAAGATTGAGGCAGAGAAGATAAAGAAGGAGGAGCAGAACGAGATGCTGCAAAAAGTTAGAGAATGCATAAATGAAGCAGTGAGGCAGAGAAGAAGGAGAAGCTGAGAAAAGAAGAAGGAGGAGCTGATAGTGAATCTGAGAAGATGCAGAGATGATACAGGACAAATATGAAGACTGATGCACAACAGTGAAGATGATACAGAACAGAGCTGATATCCAAGGTAAATCAGCAAGTGTTTTCCTTTTGAAAGAGTAAGGAATTTGGAGCTTCCCTATCAATTTGTAGCTTGATAGATGTCAGTTGTAGCTGAATGAGGTAGGAGCCTCCTGTAGGTTGGTGCCTGTAGAAAATAGATGGGAGTTGGTGCTTCCACATCAAGTTGTAGCTTGATAAAATCTCAGTTGTAGCTGACTGAGGTTGGAGTCTCTTGTAGGTTGGTGCCTGTAGAAAATTGATGGGAGTTGGAGCTTCCTTGCAAGTTGTAGCTTGTAGAATTGAGGTAGGAGCCTCCTGTAGGTTGGTGCCTACAAAAATCAGTGGTGAGAGGGAGTTGGAGCTTGCCTTTGCATCACAACAATAATAAGATGTGGTTTTCTCCCTTTATGGGTTTCCACTTATATCTGGTGTCTCTGTGCATGATGTGTATGTGTTGATATGGTTTATCTCATCTGCTTAATACTTGCGAATCTCATATTAAGTCTGTTGTTAGATTATATTAGTACTTGTTGCTCACATTCTAAGGTTACACACATATTAAGTTGAACATGAAATGAAGGTGTAAATAAGTTTTAATGAAAAGTTTTAAAATTCCATGAATGTGTTAAACTGATTCACCCCCCCCCCCCCTTCTCAGTTTAACTAAGGGTTCAACAATCTCCAGATATGAGCCAACTCATATGCAAGAGATCAATGCCTCATCATTCATCAAGAAGTCATTTGAAGTTGTGGGTTCCCTATGGTTTTGTGAGAAAATACAAGAGGTGGGTTGCCTTGCTAAGTTGACTAGTCTATTTGTCACCTGTTTCAAGAGGAATAAGCCTACCATAGCAGGGATGGAATCCTTGGTATTAGCATAGGTGATTGGCATGATTTTATGGGTTGGATGTCATTTGATGCACACAGGGATAGTCTTACTTCAAAAGATGAATTTTAAAAATTTGAAAGAGGTTTTAGTCAATAATAGAGCAAAGAAAAAAAATTCCTTCAGTTTATGCACAGGTGTTATTATTTGAGAAAAATTCCCAAAATATAGTTTCTACAGGAGAGTTGCTGCATTTTGGATAGCTTGAATTCAACTCAGGATTTCAGGGGTTTGAAGCAAGTGTTTTTAGTGTTTTATCACTCTATTGTGTATTATAAATCATAATTTTTCCAACCATACCAATTTCAGCCAAAAATGCCTCTGGGAAGGCCTCCAAATCACTCTACAAACTTTCACTACACTTTTGCTGGAGCATGTTGCGCTTCTGCAATTTTTCGCTGTGTTTTTAATGACCAACTAAAAAGTTGTATTCTGAACAAATGGGAAATCATTTTTGAAATATGGAGGATGTTTTTCCTCATAACATACCTAAAAACAAAAAATATCTCAGTTTTGTAAAAACATTTATGGTTAGAGATATATTTCTCTATCTTTGAGCCCTATTTTTGCATAAAACCCAGAAATTTGACCCTACAGAAGCACAGTGTTGCCACGTTTTGCTTCTTCTTAGAGAATCCAAATGAAAAATAGAATACATATTTAGGTTTATTTCTACCTCTAAATTACATATATGTGCTTGGTATTTCATGTCAGCTCTTATTTTTGAAGAAAAAAAAAGTAGCAATTTTCATGTTTCTGCCACTATTCTGGACCCCATGCTGCACTTTTGGAGTAGTCTTAGAAGATTGGATTTTTAGGTGCTTTGGAGGTGGATTTTTGTACGCTTGAAGCTTCAATGGTATTCTAAAAATCCTCAAATATCTTCACCAACCATTAGTTCAGCTTAGATATCAATTAAATTCACCAAAAGAGCTCCTCAAAGACCACGTTGCACTTCTGTTGGACCACACTGCGCTTCTGTGGGAAAGCCAAATTTTAAGTTTTTCTTAGTCAAAGTTAACTTATTTTGGTGTAATTTTTTTTCCAAGGAATTTAATTGATGTAATTAAGTTTCATAGGGATGGTAAAGGTCAATTTCATGCCAATTCCACTATAATCAATGCTTGTAGAGTCAACTATGTCAGTTAAGTCTAAATTGGGAATTGGTTTCTAACCTCCCTAGGCTTTGGCATAGTTAGAGAGAATATTTTAATTAGTTCCTAGGATGATGGATTCGACCCCTGAGAAGGGGAATGTGGTTTCTCATCTATATGTAGCCTAATAAGTCAAATTAAAGGTTGGATATTTGTAGCTCAGACTTGGACTTGTGTACTTACCTATTTTGCAAAAATATAACGGACAATTGTAGCTATTTTCGTGGGATTCTTGTGTTGTGGTTTGTGGCTATTTTTTTCCAGTATTTTCTTTATATTTAATGATTCGATCTATCTAGCTACCATCTACATGCTTATTATTCTTTATCTTTTAATGTTTAAAACAAAAATCATCACATCTATGTTATGTTTTTTTTCCGGATAAACACTTAAGTGTTTTTCCTTCATAAGTGAATTCATGCTCTTGCTCACTTAATATCTTCTACATCTTCGTCACTATTACTACAATGAAAAACATTTTTGAGTCATTTATTGTATCTACCTTGCCCATGTTATGTATGCAGTTGAACTTTAGATATATTTGACCTAGTTCCTAGTTTTAGAGCTCTTATCCAGAAAAACCCTAATCAAACCCTAGTGAGTTGAATATCTAGCCTAAGATCTATTTTTCTCTCTAGTCACTTCATTAGCTGTGAGATTTTAGTGAGAGACCTATCTGATTTGGTAGGGCTAGCTACCAAGTCCAAATTTGGTATGTGGTTACCTCCTTTGGTCTCCTTTCTCAGCCTTGGGAAACTGAGGTGCTCTAATAGAGATCTTACTTATTCATGCATAAAACAGTGTAAAAAACCATAAACAGATCTAAATTATTCAATTATAGATCAAAACCCTTACTCAATACATATACTAAAAAAAAACAAGTAAGGAAAAACATGTCAATAGAAACTCAGATCTATATTCAAAGGTCTTGCATTCATATTCAAATCTTCCTCATACATTCACTTTCAACCTGCGCACTCAGCTGCAGGGGTCTGCGCACACAACTGCAGACTTCCTAAGGTCTTCACGCACTCAGTTGCAGGGGTTTATGCACACAGCTGCAGACTTCCTAAGGTCTTCGCGCACTTAGATGCAGGAGCCTTTCCTCTAACCAAAAATACATACTGTTGGGTCGAGGGGTCCTAACCCAGGTTCAAAGGTTCAAGGTTTGCTAAAAAACCCCTATACTGGCCCTTTCGGCAGTGACATTCTTGCGTAGGCCAATGTCTCACCCAAAGTAGTATGGGTGGGTGCTAGAAACCAGGTTTCCGCACCCTGGGAAAGGGTAGGTAAGTCAAGTAGAGCTGCGTTCAACCTTATAGTGACCAGATCTTATATCACAAAGCCTAGATCTATAGATTCCCTTCGCATCCACGTGCACAAAAGCAATGATATTCACAGTAATCAACAGATCATGAACTCATATAATGATAATGCAGTTATTCTAGATATTGTTGCAATAGAACAGATCCAGATCGTAGCATAAACAAGTAACAAAAGTATGTTCACAGCTTAAATCAATAACACAACAGCATATAGTAATTAACCAAGCATCACAGATTCACATCACAGTAATTTCAATAGATTCAGATATTCATCAATACTTTCACATTCATTAATCCTTCAGATCTTTCTTACAATACCCAAAACCCAACCCGTGCACACAGCAGCAGGGTCCACACACAACAAGATATAGAATCTTCGTGCACACAGTAATAGGAGTCCTTCCCCAACAACCCTAATCAGATCTATCAGTCCACACTAAGCATCAATCTCTATTCATTCCCCCCTCTTACAACTCAAAATGTCCTTCTATTTATAACAAGTTAGCCTAAAATTTCCTGTGGTCTGCAAACCGTGGTTTGTGGACTCTAGGTCTACCCTTTGACCCATTACAATGCTTTCGGGGCTTTGACCCACCCCAAAACCCTTGCGCTAGACCAAAATATTCCAAAACTATACAAAATACTTGAAATTGTCTCAGTTTGCAGCCGTTGGAGGACCCTGCTCCAACAGTCCCCCAACACAATCTTGTGACTTGTCCCTAGTCACTGTAGTGGCGTGGTCTCCACCTATGCACGTAGTGCATTGATGGCTACGATCAGTAGAGGCACCACCTCTTGACTCTGAGTAGTGGTGCTTTGCGCAAGGTCCACAAGCTTTTGGGATTTTGGTCCTTCAGTTTCTGCGGTGATACTTTCCAGTGTCTGGTTTAGTCGCTTGACCGCGCCATCTGCATCTTGTGAAAGCTCGAGGGCTGTGGCAGCCCACGGCTTCAATCATTCCTCGATGACATGCTTCTTGCGCCAGAGTTTCTCAATCTCATCTTGGAGAGCGTTGTTGGTCCTTAAATATGCTAAATGTTGTGTAGGCAACAAGGTGGGAAATGTAACCTCGACCTACTTGAAAGCTTCTTCCTTCTGCTGTAAGTCTTGATTGATCTCTTGGAGGACCAGATTGAACTAGACCATGGTCCAGAGCTGCATGGCTAACTCTAGCAACTGGGCACCCTGAGAAATCTACCCTGTGATAGTGTTTGTATCTTCAGTCACTAGCGCAACGCGCTGGGCTCGTACGTCCGGTGGTGTGGAAAGCTACAATTTGGCCTGTAAGTTGGAGATTTGCTACTCCAGCTGTGTCTTGATGTCCTGCATTTCTATCCTGGACACTTTCAATGTTGTAACCACTCTTTCCACTTTGGCCTAGGGCGTAGTTGTGGCCGGGATCCCGTTTGGAACCTCTGTGCAAAGCTGGTGGATCACTGTTTCAAGCTCCACTTGCTGTGATACCGCGAGGGACATTTCAGCGTTCTTTCATGGGATGGTCTGCTTGGCCACACCGAGCTGTAGGTGTATGTTTTGGTCTCGATGGTGGATCTCCCAGAACACGGTGGCATGGAGACCCTGTAATTCCTCATGGGGAAGCTTAGTCAGATCCAATTTCATCCCTGTACCTGCTTGAAGTTGGATTCCTACAAGGGCAGCGCTAGGCAAAGAGTAGAGACGGCTTTCTTCCGTAGCTAGTACTTTACTGCTGGTTTCCAAGGGAGCCCGTGTCTAAATTACGCTGGTTTGCAACGTATCTGTCTGCCACTGGAGGGCACGGAGCTCGGCCTGAATATTTTCAATTACAGCCTTCTGTTGTTCCTCTGCGACTACCCACCTATCCTCTATAGCCAGTGTAAGTGCATCTGTGATTTTCTCGAGGTCACCGTCAGTTAGCGTGACTGTCGCATCATATTCTTGGCGTTGGGTGCACTGCTTTTTTCGGGGCCCTTTTGCAGGATCGCCTGGCCGCTTCGTACCTTGGAGGGAGGTGGTATCTTTGTTATTCATCCCTTGAATGCTCAGGTCTAGTTGTGAACCAGCCTCGGCGTCCTTTTTGACAATCTGTGGTAGTGGTGAGCCCTTTTTCGTGGCTGCATCCGAGCCCCTCTCGCTCGGTCTTGCAGTCTCCTTGGGGTTGACAGTGGGGTCACTCCTATCACATAGGTCCCTTCGGTGCTCTTTTCACCAAGTATGAAGCCAATCCTCCATATAGGGAGCCAGAGCACAATTATCCTATCAATTTCTTCGTCTCCCGACCTAATCACCCTGATTTCCTCAAGTTCTGGCTCTGTAGGTATCGAAGCTTCTGCGAGGATAGTAGCTGTCATTCTAGCATGAAAAGGGAATCCCAATTCTGGGGGACTATTGGCAGCGAGAGTAGGTTGATTCATCATGAACAGGACGCTACAAGCCTAGATAATTGTGCAGCATAGAGAGAATACATACGGGTTACGGAAGTGATATAGAACCTTTTTTGGAGCTATTCTTCCTACTTTATAGTGCTTGCGGTCATCCAACGGTAGGGAAAATGTCACTTGGAACTTACCATCAAGTAAATGGTAAAAAATCTCAAGGAATCACCTCATTAATTTCCATCCGTGCACTCCATTCAAAAGTAACTTTTCCTCTTTACCAGATTTTTGCTCCTCATGTGTGCCCAGCGTACCTACTGCGCTTGGACTAAACACCTGTGCCTCCTGCACATCCTTCTTCAACATAGGCTTGTTCCCTAGGAAATTTGAAACCAAAGACATTTTCCTTCGACATGCGTCATCCAAACAGAACCAAACCCGCTTCGTAAGCAAGTTTCTCAGAGGTGTTGTGATCAGGGTGTACTATCGAACAAAATTCCTGTAATAACCTATGTGGCTGATGATTGAACGCAATTGTTTCTTGGTTCTAGGAGTTGCCGGATATATGATAACTCTGCTTCTTGTATCCGCATCCCCAATCTTAGCCAACGTAGGGTGTGTTTCAATGCCACTCATTCGCAACCTATATGGCTCGGTAACTGTGCGCATCCCTTCCAATTCTGAGTAAGAAGCAGCTTGTGGATCATTCTTACCTTCTTTTGGGGCTAGGCCATGGTAATCGACCATACTTGGTACTTGTGTTTCCCACGTGGGTATTTTAGGTGCAACATGCAGGTGCGATTCACCCCATGCCACAACATCAGTGTCTTGCTGATCTGTGTCAAGTGCCTCTGTTCCATCTACGAACCCAAATGTTCCCAGAAATTCATCCTGCAAAGTCTCCCAATGGCGAGTGCACTGATGTAGCTCCGCGTCTAAATACCATGCAGTGGGAAGTTGTCTTAAGGCATGGATAAACAGATGAACCCATTCTTCCGTAGTCCTATCACACCATTTCTTCATCCATGTGAACAGATACTTGTGCGGGTCTTCGGGGCCGATGTATGTTTGGACGCGCATGTGATCGGGCTATTCAAATCATAGGAACATCATATCCTGACACTTTTTCCAGTCCTGGAATGCTTCCTTATGTGTGTCCCACCACTACACAGGTGTGTTACACATGGCAAGATTAAGGGCCCCTAGCCTTCATCCTCTTGGAACCTCAGCTTCGAATGCTCGTAAAAATTCCTTAATATTACCAAAACCATCAAAATAGGGTAGGTCTCTTACCTCTAAGGAAATACATTGGAAGTCCTTTGTGACCTGAAGGCATCGCAATGCAGAGACATCATGTAACTGATTTTCCCAGTTCTCTATCTCCCCATTGGATTCGGAGAAACATTCACTGTCTTTTTCCCAGCAGAGTACACCATCAGCCGTGGGGTTGATCCAATATTTGTCCCACGCAGTCAGCTTATAAATATAATCCACATCCTATTCATCGTGCACTGGCTCGGTGTATCGTTCGCCTTCTGCAGGATATAATGGCACTATCACCCTTGTACTGTTATTATCAAACACCATTCTTCTCTTCTTCAAGTTAATGATACCTCCCATATCGATGGCCCAATCCAAGCCTAGGAGCGTGGGATAGGGGTCTGCATCTTCTACGATCTCAATTACCTCAAAGTACACCTGGGCCTTTACTCTTGCAATATCCACCACGATTTTCGATGGTCTCCCCAAGGGTATAATATTTTGCTGATTAGCCATGCATAGCTAGATAGTGGACGATTCCAACTTAGGTTCTCCCATTCATTTCCAAGTCTGTTTAGGTAATACATTCGCATATGACCCTAGCTCCAAAATAACCTGATCCATCTCATAATCACCGATCTGTGCAATCAACCGCATCTCCCTACTAGTGTGTTTCTTATATCTGTATAGTTTGTGCACATCCTTGATTTATGGAGGTAGGTTGGGTTGTGCTATGCAGCTATCTATCAATGCCTAAAGATTCTCTACAGCTGTTGGATTGTGCAACAGCTTCATACATGCATGTAAAAAGGGCTTGACCTGCTCATCTGCCTTAAGGCTCGCAGGTGTCTAAGAAGTAGATGCCTCTGCCTTAGCAAAGTCTTTGCAAGTTGCGATAAATATTTCTTTTTTCTTGCTTAGGTCCAACCCTTCTTGTTTGATAACAGCTTGTCAGATCAGAGATTTAGTCGCAACCTTCTCCCTAGGTCCTCCAGTGGCCATTCCACTACGCGTTACAACATTATAGTTTGGATCGTTGTCTCGCAGCTCAGCCTTAACCCACTGCACATTCTACATAGGTGTTGGCTTCTTCTCCTTAATTTTTGCTATCAAGATTGGACAGTCTTCAATTGCATGATCTAGCTTTCTACAGTACCGGCAGGAATGTCTCGTAGGATTTCTACAGTCTCTCGCAAAGTGTCTAACCTCTTCACAGTTATAACATATTAGTTGCCCTCGTCCCCGACCTGTGCTTCCACCTCGGCCTCCCCCCCTGCCCTTGGCTGGGGAGGCACCTATGCCTGCGGGGGACCTTGGCGATGCAGGGTTCGATTGTACCCTATATAAGTTTCCGTGATCGATAATCAAATCATATATTTGGAATTTCTATTCATCATGTTCTACTAATCTACAGAACTTGCACCATTTTTTTTTTACCTCTAGAACATATGCAGCAAGGCGGGGGCAGTGGTTTGAGTCGTGCAGCCCTGCAACACAACAATCATTGCACCATAATGCTGGCCCACTAGACCCTGCAATTTCCCTTGGGCGCAAAGGGCTAGGTCCCCCGACCTGCATATATTCTGCTAATAGAGGACAATTATCCTTGGTGTGACCATTCACCCTGCATTGTATGCACCACCTTTCAGGGCTAGCCTCTGCTCCTCGCTCTTTTCGCAGGTTCTGGATCTCCATGTGCATTGCTTCTAGTTGTCCTTGGATCTGTTGGTGTTGGGTGTGAAGCCTGATTATCTTGTTTACTTTGTATCACAACATTGGACCCTTGTACCTTAAAAGGGGTGGCAACACCACCCGTAATTAATCGATGCCGTGGGGGGTCCACGGGGGGGGCGGCAGCGCTTTTTGGAGCCCCCCCTTGGCGAGGGTTTTCGGGGGCAGCGCCCCCGAAGCTAAAAACAGATGTAAAATTGCCTTGTAAAAGTATAGTAATTTCTCGTCAGTCTGGGCCATTCATTAGGCAAATGATCTGACGGTAGAAGTTATGTTTAGTTTAGGTTTTTTTGCCCTAGAAGGAAACCCCTCACTTTTATGAGGGCATTGTATTGCAGCTGTGCATTACGTGTGTATTCTCAGAGCGAGAAATAGAGAGGGATACTATGAGAAAGAACAGAGGATATTACAGCGGATCTGCTGTAGGTTTTGTCTCTTCAGTTTTGCTGGATAATAGAAAGGAAGGACTGGCTTTTCGAGGTGGATGTAGCCCAAACTAGGTGAACCACGTATATCTGTGTCTCTCTGGTTTTATGTGTTTTTTGTGTGCTTGTATTTTCTGCATATTTTATGTGTTGCATTGCTTTGTAATATTTAATTTTCTAACAATTGGTATCAGAGCCGAAGGTATATTTCGCTGATAAACTCGCAGGAAAGAAGGGTTCCTGGTTCGAGTGGGAGCAATGGTGGAAGATGGTAAGTTTAGGGTCGAGAAATTTAACGGCCAAAACTTCCTGCTGTGGAAGATGCAGATGGAAGATTATCTGTATCAGAAAGATCTATACCTACCATTGAGCGGAAAAACAAAGAAGCCGACGGCCATGACAGATGCGGAATGGAACATTCTCGATAGAAAGGCACTCGGAACAGTACGGTTGTGTCTTGCGGCGTTAGTCGCCTTCAGTATTTCGAAGGAAACAAAAACAGAGGGTTTGATGCAGACGTTGGCGAAACTATATGAAAAACCCTTGGCCTCAAACAAGGTATTTCTTATGAAATGACTATTTAATATGAAGATGTTGAAAGGTGGATCTGTTGCAGACCATTTAAATGAATTTAATACAGTTACCAGTCAGTTAAGTTCTGTAGGGGTAAAATTTGATAATGAAGTTAGAGCTTTGTTATTCTTGTGCTCATTGCCAGAGAGTTGGAATGGTTTAGTAATGGCCATTCGTAACTCTGCCTCTGGATCTAGTACTTTAAAGTTTTATGATGTTGTTGGTGCTATCCTTAGCGAGGAAATGCGATGGAAAAGCTCCGGTGAGACATCGGGTAATGTTTTGAGTGTAGAGTCTAGGGGAAGAAGAATGGAAAGAGGAAAGAGCTCGGGATATCAAAGCAAATCAAGCAAAGGCATATCCAAATCCAGATCGGGGATAGTGTGCTGGAATTGCGGAAAGAAAGGACACCTAAAGAAAGACTTTAGATCTCGGAAGGGAAAAGAAGGAGACACACAGCAAGAAAACAATCATGAAGAAAATGTGACAAGTGATGTGTTATAAGATGATTTGATTCTTTATTTCGAAAATGTTACTGATTCTTGGGTTGTATATTTAGGGGCTTCATTCCATGCCACACCTGATAAGAAATATTTTCATGACTATGTTCAAGGAGATTTTGGACAAGTTCGTTTGGGTGATGATAAACCCTTTAAAATTGTTGGAATGGGTAAAGTTCTTGTAAAACAATAGAATGGAAACCAATGGCTACTAAAGGAGGTAAGGCATGTTCCAGATCTAAAGAAAAATCTGATTTCAACAGGGCAGTTAGGCAGTGAAGGTTGTGTGACAACTTTCACAAATAAAACTTGGAAGGTCAGCAAAGGAGCATTGGTAATAGCAAAAGGTGAAAAGGTTGGTACATTGTATTTATGCAATGGTATTTCTAACTCTGTTAATGCTTTAACTTCCAAAGGAGCAGATGCAGCATTATGGCATCATAGGCTTGGACACATGAGTGAGAAGGGAATGAATATTCTTCACTCAAGAAATTTGTTGCCAGGTTTGAAGAATGTTGATTTGGATTTCTGTGAGAATTGCATTTATGGAAAACAAAAGAGAGTCAGATTTCTCAGAGTTGGGAAAGAAAAGAAGAGCGAAAAATTGGAGCTTGTGCATACAGATGTATGGGGACCTGCTCAGGTATCATCTCTCAGTGGCTCTCATTATTATGTTACTTTTATTGATGATGCAACTAGAAAAACATGGATTTATTGTATTCAGAATAAATTTGATGTATTTGATACTTTCAAGAAATGGAAAGCTTTGGTTGAGATTGAGACAGGAAAGAAGTTGAAGCGTCTCAGATCAGACAATGGAGGTGAATATTGCAGCAAAGAGTTTGATAAGTACTGTTCAGAGCATGGAATTCGTAGAGAGAAGACAACTCCAAGAACACCACAAGAAAATGGTGTGTCAGAAAGGATGAACAGAACAATCATGGAGCGTGCAAGGTGCATGAGATTGCATGTAGGATTGCCTTTACAATTTTGGGCAGATGCTGTAGATACTGTTGTTTATCTAATAAACAGAGGGCCTTCAAGTTACTTGGATGGTGGTATTCCAGAGGAAGCATGGACAGGTAAAAAGGTAAACTACTCTTTTTTAAAGCCTTTTGGTTGTGAGGCCTTTTTCCATATTAATAAAGAAAACATAACAAAGCTTGAGGCAAAATCAAAGAAATGTACCTTTATTGGATATGGTGCTAATGATTTTGGTTATCGCTTATATGATTATGAAAATCACAAAATCATTAGGAGCAGAGATGTAATATTCAATGAAAAGGTCTTGTATAAGAATCAGCTGCAGGAAAAGAAATAGGAAAAAGAAAGCAAGGAATACACGGTTCTTGATGAGATAACTGAAAAATTAAAGGTGCCTGAAAATAATAATAATCAACAACCACAGCAGCAGCAACCACCACAACAGCAACAGGCACCTCAAACACCTAAAAGTGGTGTTAGAAGATCTACCAGGATAAGTAGACCCCCTGAACAATACTCTCCTTCATTATATTATTTATTGTTGACTGATTCTGGTGAACCTGAATGTTATGAAGAAGCAATGCAGGTTGAAAGTAGGAAGAAGTGGGAGCTAGCCATGGAAGAAGAGATGGACTCCTTAATGCATAACCAGACTTGGGACTTAGTCAAGTTGCCTGCAGGTAAAACTACATTGCAGAATAAATGGGTTTACAGGCCGAAGGAAGAAGATGGAGGAAAACAGAGGTACAAAGCTAGACTTGTGGTGAAGGGGTTTGCACAGAAGAAAGGTATTGATTTTGATGAAATATTTTCTCCTATTGTTAAAATGAATTCAATCAGAACTATTTTAAGTCTTGTAGCAGCGGAAGATTTACATCTTGAACAGTTAGATGTAAAGACAACATTTCTCCATGGAGATTTGGAGGAAGAGATATACATGCAGCAACCAAAAGGATATGAGGTAAAAGGGAAAGAAAAATTGGTGTGCATGTTAAAGAAGAGCTTGTATGGTTTAAAACAGGCTCCAAGGCAGTGGTATCTAAAATTTGACAAGTTCATGTCTGAACAAGGTTATACTAGATGTCTCTCTGATCATTGTGTTTATCTAAAAAGGCAAAATGATGGCAGCTATATTATATTATTATTGTATGTAGATGGCATGCTTGTTGCAGGGTCTAACATGCAGGAAATAAATGTGCTCAAAATAAAATTGGTAAATTCATTTGCAATGAAGGATTTGGGAGCTGCAAAACAAATCCTTGGTATGAGGATAACTAGAGACAGGAAAAATCGCAAATTAACACTGTCTCAAAATGAGTACATAGAAAAGGTGTTGAAAAGATTTAATATGTAGAATGCAAAACCAGTTAGTACACCTTTTGCTAGCCATTTCAAACTTAGTAAGGAGATGTGCCCAAAGACCCAAGAAGACATGGATTATATGTCTAAAGTTCCATATGCATCAGCAATTGGAAGCTTAATGTATGCAATGGTCTGCACAAGGCCTGATATTGCACATGCAATGGGAGTTGTAAGCAGGTACATGAATAATCCAGGAAAAGAACATTGGATGGCAATAAAATGGATTCTCAGATATTTGAGAGGTACCACAAATCAAGCATTATGCTTTGGTGGTTCAAACATTGCTCTACAGGGATATGTTGATGCAGATATGGCAGGTGATAGAGATAACAGGAGGAGCACTACATGATATTTATTTACTGTAGGTGGAACAACTATCAGTTGGGTTTCAAAAATTCAAAGTGTTGTTGCACTTTCAACAACAAAATCCGAGTATGTTGCTGCCACAGAGGCTAGTAAAGAAATGATTTGGTTACAAAGGTTTATGGATGAATTGGGTAAGAAGCATGATATGGGCACACTATATAGTGATAGACAAAGTGCTATTCATCTTGCAAAGTGTTAGTATGAATCTTTCGTCGTAAAATATCACTTTAGCTACGCATAAAAAATAGCCCTAACATCGATTATGGCTGCAAAATATCTTTAAGTCTGCTGCACAAATTCAGATCTAAGCACAAAAAGACATTAAGCAGATAAAATATAATATGGCTCCATGCATCCAATAGACAAGACAAGAACAAAGTGTTTAAAAGAATGATTTGTATTACATTAAAGAATGGGGCACCTGAGAGGAAAACAAGAAAGGTGTTTTCCGGTTCTCCTCAGTGGGATGGGTTCTTGGAAGTCCTCAGTGTTTCAGATCTAAAATTCCTCTCTCTTATTGGTGTAGAAAAACAAACATGGAACTCAATCGAGGTTCATAAAGCAAAATGGAAAATGGTGACCAAGAGTATATCCAGAGTGATCTAATGCAATGAAGGTGACTAATGAATGGGGAAAACCCCCCTATTTATAACAAAATATTGGGGCAGTCTAGAATTCGGTGCATGAATAAAATATTATTAATCGAATTTTAGAAACACCTTTTAGGAATATTTTATTATATTTATTGGAGGGAAAAGGATTCTTGACTTGGGTCAATTCCTTTATTTATGAATAATAAATAAATAAATGATTTACTTATCGTTTTAGGGGAATGATGGGAATATAATTAAATAAATAATGATTTATTTAATTATTTATGGATGATTTAGTCAAATTTAACTAAAAATATTATTTAAATAATGATTTAAATAACTTGTTCTTAGGAAATAATTAAATAAATAAGGATTTATTTAATTAATTTCTTTGTTTTGGGTTAAATATGACCAAATAAGTTATTTTATGTGGTGAAAGCAATTTTACTTAGAGTAAAATTGGTCTTACATGGTGTACTTGGGTTCATCTAATAATAATAGGTTAGATGACCAAAAAAATGGTGTAATAGATTGCCCCCCAACGTACGAGTGTTAGGAGCAAATCGTATGACCAAAGTACGTTGTAAGAACTCAATCATTAGATATCAAAAGGGAAGTGAGAGAGAGAATTGTAATGTTGTCTGATGTACAAAAGGACTAGACCCTGAGGAGATGAGACTTACAGGTGCAACAAGTCTCTAGTGTATGAAGTGGTACCTATGCTAAAGGCGGTGGGGGAGGCATACCTATGCTTGCCGAGACAAAGTACAAAGAATAAGGCGCCCAGAAAACCACAGAATGCAATAATGAAGCATGTGTTGGCCTAAACATCAGCCAGATAAATAACATGATGAATCCCACATACATGTGATGCCTAGAATAATCGTCAGGACTTATACAATAATTTGGTAGTACATGAGATACAAGTACACCCAAATGCCCCCTACACACGGGGAAGGGCTCGCAAACTCTGACAGATACATGCAAATAGAAGAGGTGTCGCAAGCGGTTGAGGCTGATATCATCAAATGGGAGGAGCTACATCAAGGGTGGAAATGAAGTCATCTGGGCATGTGGGGGGCTACCTGTAGGGCCACCCCCTCATGAGGGTTGAGACATCTCACACATGCCCGGGAATCACCAATAACTGCTATTGCGTCACTGGACCATCAAGTGTATAGATCACGATCATGCTGGGAAGAGCTCGAACCAAGGGTACACTGCCCCCTAGACCTGTCTTCTGGGATAAATGAGCTGATGTAGATAGAAGTAGGTCTACCATAGGTGAGGCAATAAGGGAACCCCAACTAAGGCATGAGGGAAAATAGTAGAGCGACGGTCAAGTAGATACTGATGATGATGATGGAATGAGAGGAACGGAGGAGCGGTTGGACGACTTCCCTTGTTAGAGCATAAAGTGTATGAATGGCTTGGCAGCGACTGACACAATATCATGATGGATGATGGACAAGGGTATGAATGGCCATAATGTGTGACACGAGACAGGGACCAAGCAGGAAAGGATGGAGGACTATGGCGGGGTACAAAAGGACTCGGGATAGACTCCATGAGTGTGATGGTGACTCGACTCAGATGCTCTAAGCAAGGGCGACTCGATGGTGCTGCCTCATAGTACGGGTCCAATGGGGGACCATAAAATCATGAGTACAATAGGGTGACTCATGACAAAAATCAACACGAACGAAGACGAGTAAGGAGGCAAAGTGGTGCCCCAAGTACAAGTGTCGTAAGTGAAGAAATTCGATTTTGAGAAGAGGTGAATAGACCCTTCGTGGACAAAATGGGTCCTGGTGAAGTATCAAAACATAAACAACTGAGAAATACCCATTTGAGTGCTTGGTGAGAGCTTTCCAATGGTGCAGACAGTGTGTCAAATGGAGCTACGGTTTGGTCGCAGCGGGCAAAATAAAAAACAAGGGTTTTCCTCTAATAGGGCGTTTTCCCTCCAAACTCATTCATTTGCTTGTGTAGCTGTGGTGAATGTGGAGAGGAGAGAAGGCCCTAAATCTTGCGGCGATCGTAGCGGACAAACCGACCGTTGGAATTGTGATCCGTCAGTTGCAGGTAAGAGGCCTAATCTTAAGCTTTGTTTTTGATGGATTCAAAGTGTAGATTAGGGCTTTAATTCTTGGTAACTGCCCCTATTTCATCATTACGGTCGGGTCGAAATTTTTGGGGCAAAAGCTGCGACCTGGAACGTAGGTTTTGGCTTGAAAAGTATGACCTGGCCTAGGTTTTGCCCAAAAAGTGCGACCTGTTAGATGTGGGGGGTTCAGTGTTGTTATGGGCTGAGATGTTGTTTTAATGTAGTTTGCTGATCTGGAGGCTGACAAAAATGATGTTTTTGTGTAGATATGGCAGATATACGGATCAAGTGGAGAGAGAGAGACTTAGGTACATTACGGATGGAGATCCAGGAGGATCAGGGTGTGCGTCATGCACTGGCTAGGTATGGGGTGTTGAAATTTTTGGAGAACCCTTTGATGAGGGCTGGAGAGCCCTTGTTGGCCCGTATTATCAGTTACTAGGATCCAGATCAGGAGGCATTTGTAGTGCAGGGGCACAGGATCGAGCTGAAGGTCTAGGATTTGTATTTCTTGACTGGTCTCCCACCATTAGGGATGGTGGGAAATATGCAGCCAATGTTACCACGTGGGCGTAACATTATGGAGTTTTTTGAGCGACATTGTCGACCAGGTGTCCGAGTTAAAGGGACTCGAATATCCATTGGTGATCTAGAGAGGTTGGAGACCCAGGCAGTGGCCGCAGTAGTGTTGCAGGTCTTGGGTAGCCAGGTGTTCCATCACATCACTGGAGGGCAGATGATGATCGTGGAGAGTGTGCTGAGTGGGACCTACTATGGGTGGGCCCAGATGATGTTGGTGTCGGTGAAACGACAGCTGTCGCTATGCAAGAAGCAAGTGAATCATGATTTCGCCTATGGGACGATGTTGTGCTCTTTCTTCTTTAAGAAGATCCTAACCTTACGACCTCATGTACAGTTGCCTGATGGAGGTCCGAGAGAGCCCCAGATGCGTCGGTGGGGACGACTACTGTGTAGAGGAGGGGGAGGGGCGGTCGGACGGGTGTTCCGACCAGAGTTCTTCGTGCATTGGGATCAGATGCCATTATATATAGACGACTATCCCTATAATGGGATGAGTTATTGGGGAGATCCAGACTTGCCGCTTCTGCCTGGTCGATTGTGGGGACCCGATGGTAAGTGACAAGCAACTAATCTGTTATGTTTATTTTAGAGTTTTGTGACTAGTATACATGATGCTAATCGTGATGTTTTGTGAAATGCAGATATAGCTCCGGTAAAACCGGCTGGATACATGGGATGACCTGCAGCGACAGGAGCTACAGGTGCCAGTGGATCAAGGACGGCGCAGAGCAAGGATATGGCTGCTCTGGTGGAGGAAATTCGTTGTAGATCTGAGGGGCTACTGACTGGTGTGTCGGAGCGTGGTTGGCAGGATTTAGATGACCGGTACATAGAGTTATGTATTGGGCTACCCTCGGAGTGGCGAGGTATCATATGACGCATGGCGATGGCCGGTCAGGCTGTGCGTGATCTACGAGCTGCGGGAGCAGAGCCATTGGCTTGGGATCCTCCAGAGAGTGATTAGATGTAGAGCAGGTGGTGTCCCCCAGTGTCTATGGAGGGGCAAGTGGTGCCCCCCATTTTTGTAGTTTTTTTATTGTGACATGCTATGGGCATGTGGTATGTTTTAGAGTAGATGGACTCTAAAAATACATGTTATATAATATATATGATGGATATGCATTTGATTGATGGTGTTAAATGTTATTGTGTTGTGTGTGATAAATGCCAGTCTAGAACATGATTTGCAATTTGATCTACGTAGTGATTTTGATCTCTAGGTATATGGTGAAATGTAATGAATCTAAATTCACGTATCAAAAGTTGCACTCGTAAATATTGTCTAAACAGGAGGGGGTTATGCACACGATAGACACCATTAAGTTGTAAGAAAACAAGCAGGGAATCTAAATGAACATGCAAATGGAGGATGCGGTGAGAGAGGGCATCGGCTAAGAGACCACAAAATGCATCATATTCGGCCTGATTATTGGTGGCCGTACCAATGCATACCCCATTTGCAAGGACCAGGGTATGCAAGGGGGTAAAGATGGCCCATGTTGCTGAAGCAAGATGGCGGGAATAGAGACTTGCTCCATCGGCATAGCCCGGATAAGGTCTGAATGAAAGGGCCGATGTAATAGTATCATAAGACAAGAAATGGGAAGGATGAGACAAAGGAGGGTAGCGTGAGTAGAGGATAGACCTCCAATGATGGCTACGGGAGGGAGAATTTCAGGTAGGAATTCTAGGACTCATGGATCGACGAGAGGGAAAGGAATGAGAATGATGGGATGGAGGGTGGGCACTCAGGCTGCGAAGAACATCGAAGATACGGATGGTATGATCGTGATTAGGAGAGGGAATGGAAGGGTCAAAGAGACCAGACAATGCTGCAAAGGTACCGAAATCATCAGTATGGGAAGAGATGCGCAGATATGGGTCATCACGGGGAATGATAGAAGAACAAGTAAAAAGATGGTCAAAATATGAAGAACCCGTGTCTGGAGGAGAATCAAGCAGAATAGGTGGAGTGGGTTCAGAAGGAATGTACTCTGGGGAGCGCGCGGATGATTTTAGGTATAGCAGAGAAGCAGCAGGGTCTGACATTTCAACATCAGGGGGAGGAATGTCAATGGAAGCAAGGGGATCCTCAAGTATACTTGACACATATTGAACAAGGATGGGAGAGGCGGATTGATTTTTTTCAACCTCGTACTCACGGATGACCTCTAAAGAGGCTCGGTAATGCGTGAGGTGAGGACAATGGTGGGAATAATGGCCATGGACCCCACACAGAGCAGAGGGCTTGTTGGTGCGAAGTGTCTTGGGGTTTTTGGCTACGGATGAGGAAGAAACAGAGGTTTCAGGGACCGTAGATTCAGGGAACGCGACTTTAACCATGGGTTGGATACAGGGCAACTCGGGACAAGTATGGGTGGGATGACCGATACCATCACACAAGGCACAAGGCTTAGCGGGTGGGGGAGGGGTAGGGTCAGGGGCGGTGGCCTTGTCAGTGGATGCACCCTTGCGAGTTTTTCATTTCTTGCCTGTAGCTGTCGCAGCATTAGGAGGGTTCTGCGAAGGGGCTAGGGGCACTGTGGTGGTGGAAGGAGCGAAGGGAATTGGTTGCACTGGTGTCATGGCTATGTATGGTTTGGGGTGGCCTGGTGGGGTCTCAGTTGGAGGAGTAAGATACCATACTAGAATTCCCAAGGTTAAATTAGGGAGGGAAAATGGTGGCCATGACGGGAATCGAATAGAAGCCAGAGGGGGGGCCAAGGAAAGGTATTTGACCAGCGGGGTAATGACCAGGGGGGATGGCTCCCATATGGTGGAGACCTAGGGGAACCGACTTGGGAGGGTAGGGAGGTTCCTGAGTGTGAGGTGGATGGGAAGGTCCAGGTGAGAGAGGTTCAGTCAGCTGAGGCAAAGGGCTAGGAGCAGGGTGTGGCGGACGAGGGTGAGGTTGCTGACTAGCCGAAGTAGGCTGCGGAAGGGCAACCTGAGACGATTGCATCATGCAAACATTCGCCAAGCTAGGATCAGAGACAGGAGGAGGAGGAGGACCTGGGAAAGTTCCAAGCAATGAGGAGTCTTTGTAGACGCCAGGGGAAACACTGGTCAAAGAATCAACCGTTTACTTGTTGGTGATAGTAGAGATGGTGGACTCAGGGGAGGTCTGAGATTTGGGTTCATGGTAGGTCAGTTGGTCAATGGTGACAATCTTTCCATTATGAGGGAAGAACATCTTGTGGTGGATTGCGGATGGGACGACAGACATGGCATAGGTGTAACTACGCCCCAAAAGGATGTTGTAGTCAAGAGGGGCGTCGATAAATTCAACGTCGTCACAAACCGTCTTGCCGGCAAGGGTGATAGGACAGTTACAGAATAGGCCAATGGACTGGGAGGCATGGCCATCCCATGCACGAAGGGTGATGGTGGAAGGGGCCAGTTCAGGGGATCCAAGTTCTTTCCAAATCGAAGCAGACATTACGCAAGTAGATGCCCCCTCATCAATAATACACCGAGCAACATTGGCGTTTCGGATTTTGACTGGGATTTAAAAAGAAACCGAAGGAGGGAGAGGGGGATGGTCTAACCAACGGGCATTGAAAACAATCAATTGGTCATCAGAAGGATCTATAGCGCCCACGACAGATAGTAGAGCCCTCTTTTGAGAAGGACACGACTGGAGGAGTTCCAGTGTTGAAATGGCAGCAAGATATTAGGCCAGATCATCTACTATGCTGTATGAATGGGCGGCCCGACGAGAGGCAGCATTTCGGCATAATGGTTCCTTAGGAGTCTTGGGATGGACCTCGACTTTGGGTGGAGGGAGTTGCAAGGGACCATTGGGTGTCGATAGAGGCTCTGTAGGACCTGACGATGGAGACTCAGAGACAGATGAAACAGGAGGTGTGGAATAATGACGGGACCGAGTTTGAAGGTTGAGGTCGACAGTGAGAGGTGGGTCAGAGGCCATCGTGAGAATCTGGTAATCAGAGGAACCAGAAGGGGAAGGTTGAGTGGTTACCGGGGCATGAGGTGGTTGAGTGGCCACGAATCCTTGCTGCAGGAAAATATCGGTAAAAACAGAAGGTTGAGAAGTAACGGGGGTGGGGGGGTAGTAGGGGAGGAGTGCTGTCCCCGTACGGTGGCCTGAGAATCCCACAGATGCCGCATTTGTGGTAATAAGGGACAATCGTGAGTGTAGTGACTATAAACACTGCAACATGAACAGGGCTTATTGGTGCGAAGTGGCCTGTCCGGCTTGGGCTGAGAGCCCTGTGGCTGGTTGGCAGTGGTAGAGTCGATATTGGAAGGATTGGGTCCACGAATACCAGAAGTGGATTGGTTGCCTTTTCTCTTTCTTTGAGAAGGAAGAAAATTAGGTGCCCCATGTTGTGAAAATACTTGCCTTGGAGGGGGTAGTAGGTGCAGTTGCGGGGGTGGAGAAGGCAAGGGGGTGAAAGGTCCAAATGCTAGAGGAGTGGGGACACCATGTTGAGAGTAAGGATAAGGATTAGGATGGGCAACATTGAGGTAAGCAGGGGTAGGGGAAAAAGGAGGAGGTATTCTGGATTCTGGATACATGCTACCTGGAGGGGTAAAGGTGCTGAAGGTGCTGGCCCCTCCTGGAGGGAGACCATAGCCCATAGGAGGTTGGGCAGAGGTATGGGAAAGAGCTCCAACAATACCGTCAGTGGAGTGAGATGCCCCTGGAGCGTTAGTGCCGCCGGGCTTGGGGAGGTCAGGAAGGACGGTATAAACATAACCAGATTGAGCATAAATAAGGTCATATTTCAAGGCTATTTGGAGGGCGGCTTCTTCGATTTGAGGGAAATGGGAGGCGACATCTTTGCCAATGGGAGGTAAGAGAGAGTGAAGGAACCAGTCCATATAAACCCGATCTTCAAAGGGAGGAGCTCGACATAAGCTTCTTCTGCGCCGCCATTCCTGGACATGAGCGGAAAGGCGGGTTGAGGAGGATTGATGGAAGGAGGTTAAAAGATTGGTACCGGTGTCGTATTGGAGAGGGAGCTGGAAATAAGATAAAAAGGCTTGGGAAATGGTCGCAAAAGTGGTATGGGATGAGGTGGCCTATTCAACATACCATTTAGAAGCTTCGCCTGTAAGCGTGCGTTGGAAAAATCTAAGACGAATAGAGTCATCAGTAATGGAATTGGAGGAACACCACATATGGAAGGATCAGATATGGTTGGAGAGATCCTCACTAGCAAGGCCTTCAAACTTGGGAATGTCGGAGGGGAGCTTGGTTGGCATAGCAGGCCAACTAACATCGTGGCGGATAGGATCATTAATCAGCTGATTGAAGTCGAGGAGACTAAGGTCGGCCATATAAGGGAGTAATGGGGTAGTCGAGGTAGGTCCCGAGGTGGTTCCACCGGAAAAAAACCCAACAGTAGTACTGGGGTTACTGCTGGTGGTAGGCCCTGAAGTAGACATGGTGAAAGTGACAGGGGGAGAACCAGGAGTAAGGGGAGAACCCGAACAATCAGAAGAAGAGTCAGAGTGTGGTCTCGGGGAAAGACTTACTTGATGACGATGGGAAGGAGGAATTCGACCAAGCGGAAACTGAGGATGAAGGCCAAGAAGTCTCTGGGAGAGGCGCCTTGGGGGCACAATGATGACAGGAAGAAGAGAAACCGAAAAGGGCAGGGGGGGACAAAATCAAGTGAGGTCAAGGGCAGAGAGGTGCAGTGACAATCGATTTTAAAGTCTTTGCCAGGTGGTGTTAACCAGGCGCTTCTTCGCTTAGGGTCAGTGTGCGGTGTGCGTTAATTTTAATTGTTTAAACCCAGACTTTTTGAGAGTAAAATAAAAAGTGTGCTGCATAATGGAAAAGAAATCTGAAGTAAATAAGACTGAAATAACAAAAAATTAACAACTAACGATGCAGCAATCTAACCCAAAAAGACGGGTCTCTGAAAACTGGTCTACAAGAGGGAAAAAACTAGGCAAATCACGCTAAAAAGATGCTAATAGATCTAAGGTCCGAAGGGACTGGGATCTAAAGGGTAAATCTGCTGAAAAGTGGTGCAGAGAATAGCAAAGAGGCAGAGGCAAGGTTGCTGCTAAAAAGGATGAGATCAGCTAAAGATAGAAGAGACAATGTGGTGGCCTTAGAAATGAACCCAAACAAAACGATATGAGGTGGTTTTGAGAGGGAGAAGAGCTGATCTAAAGGGATCTGAAAAGGAGGTATCAGATCGGAGAAAAAGAGGGCTGAAACTCTGGAAATTCAGACTTCTGAAACAGTAAAGACTTGTCCACAAAAATTGGAGGGTACTAGAGCCCTAAGGGGAAAGATTCCCTCTTAGTTGAGTGAAGCATATCAGAAACAGGTCCAAACGGGCAGAGACAGAGGCTGGAAAACCCTGACAGAAGCTTCAAACAAACCCAGAAAAAGTGTTGAAAAATTTGCAGAAAAAGTGCAGGTCGCAGGTTCTAACCTGTTTTCAGTCCAGGTCGCAGGTTTGGGGTAGAAAAGTGCGTCCAAAGGCTCAGGTTGCACTTTTTGGGCCGATAAGTGCGACCTGCAGATTTGGCTCTCTCGGTGGCAGATTTCATAAAAATTTGTCGTCTCAGCTACGGCTGATGTCTGTCACCTGCGCAATAAGGCCAGAAACACACGGAAGTTAAAAAGTTGACTGTTTGAGGGTTTTAGGGGTGAAAAACACCATAAAAATAGGAAAAACAGAAAATGGAAGAGAAACCCTAGGGTCTGAAACAGCTGGATATGCAGGAATATATAAAACGACAGTGGTCGCAAAAGAAAACCCATGTGGAGTCACCAATTGTTAGTATGAATATTTCGTCGTAAAATATCACTTTAGCTACGCATAAAAAATAGCCCTAACATCGATTATGGCTGCAAAATATCTTTAAGTCTGCTGCACAAATTCAGATCTAAGCACAAAAAGACATTAAGCAGATAAAATATAATATGACTCCATGCATCCAATAGACAAGACAAGAACAAAGTGTTTAAAAGAATGATTTGTATTATATTAAAGAATGGGGCACCTGAGAGGAAAAAAAGAAAGGTGTTTTCCGGTTCTCCTCAGTGGGATGGGTTCTTGGAAGTCCTCAGTGTTTCAGATCTAAAATTCCTCTCTCTTATTGGTGTAGAAAAACAAACATGGAACTCAATGGGAGTTCATAAAGCAAAATGGAAAATGGTGACCAAGAGTAGATCCAGAGTGATCTAATGCAATGAAGGTGACTAATGAATGGGGAAAACCCCCCTATTTATAACAAAATATTGGGGCAGTCTAGAACTCGGTGCATGAATAAAATATTATTAATCGAATTCTAGAAACACCTTTTAGGAATATTTTATTATATTTATTGGAGAGAAAAGGATTCTTGACTTGGGTCACTTCCTTTATTTATAAATAATAAATAAATAAATGATTTACTTATCGTTTTAGGGGAATGATGGGAATATAATTAAATAAATAATTATTTATTTAATTATTTATGGATGATTTAGTCAAATTTAACTAAGAATATTATTTAAATAACTTGTTCTTAGGAAATAATTAAATAAATAAGGATTTATTTAATTAATTTCTTTGTTTTGGGTTAAATATGACCACATAAGTTATTTTATGTGGTGAAAGCAATTTTACTTAGAGTAAAATTGGTCTTACATGGTGTACTTGGGTTCATCTAATAATAATAGGTTAGATGACCAAAAAAATGGTGTAACACAAAGAACTCAGCATTTCATTCCAGGACTAAACACATACATCTCAAGTACCATTTCATACGGTCAGTATTGGAAGATGGAGAGTTGAAGTTGGAAAAGATACACACTAGCCAGAATCCTGCAGATATGCTAACAAAATTTGTAACCAGGGAGAAACTGAGAATGTGCTCAGTTTCAATTGGTCTTCAAGGATGACGATGAAGATGAGGAACAGCCAGGTCCAAAGAGGAGTCATTGTCTAGCAAATGAAGCAGCGGTGGAGTTGCTACAATCAGTCTCCAAGTGGGAGATTGTTGGGTGTGGATCCTAATTATCTTGTTTACTTTCTATCACAACATTGGACCCCTGTACCTTAAAAGGAGGGGCAATGTCGCCCGTAATTAATCGATGTTGTGGGGGGTCTAGGGGGGGCGGCAGCGCTTTTTGGAGCCCCCCCATGGTGGGGGTTTTTGGGGGCAGCGCCCCTGAAGCTAAAAAAATATGTAAAATAGCCTTGTAAAAGTATAGTAATTTCTAGTCAATCTAAGTTGTTCATTAGGCGAATGATCTGACGGTAGAAGTTATGTTTATTTTATGGTTTTTTGCCCTAGAAGGCAACCCCTCACTTTTATGAGGGCATTGTATTGCGGCTGTGCATTATGTGTGTATTCTTGGAGCGAGAAACAAAGAGGGAGACTGTGAGAAAGAACAGAGGATATTACAACGGATCTGTTGTAGGTTTTGTCTCTTCATTTTTGCTGGATAATAGAAAGGAAGGACTGGCTGTTGGAGGTGGACGTAGCCCAAACTGGGTGAACCACGTATATCTGTGTCTCTCTGGTTTTATGTTTTTTTTGTGTGCTTGTATTTTCCGCATATTTTATGTGTTGCATTGCTCTGTAATATTTAATTTTCTAACAGTTGGACGCCCAGCCGTGTCTCATCCTGAGGTGTGGATTCTAACTTCATAGCACCCTCCAAGGCTTTCTCCTGTGATTCGAACATTTGATGACCCATAGGTATGTGCTGGTGAGGTAGCAGCATAGAAATGAACCATTATGTATGTTGTCTGTCATCATATTGAAATCCTCCTTCTCTAATCACCTTCTTTAGTCGTTGATCGGCCTCCCACATAGACTCAGAAGGCCCTCGCTTGAAATATTTTAGATCAACCACTATTTGAGAGTAGGACTTAGGCTTCTTGAATTGTTGCTTCAAAGTGTTCTTAATCTCCTCTATGGTTGCATTCCAGTCCAACGCTCTTCCTTCAAAGGCAAGGGAGAGTTGTGCCCGCTTCACTGCATCACCAGCTCGTTTTGTATAGTCCATACCTATTCTGTGACAAACCAGAACTGATCCATGTCTTCATCCCCCACACCCTTAAAATTCGGTAGCTTCATGTGTGCAGCCATTTCTTCTTCTGGTGGTGGTGGAGGCGTAAGCGACTTCTTACTCCTATGCTGGTTCGAAAGTGGTGTGCCATGAGGATTCTGCACAGCTACTTCTCTTACCGGGCTATACACAGATCTATCTCCTTCTACGTTGGTCCAATAGTATTTTCCGCTTCACGTCATACTTTCTCCCTGATCAGCGGTCATTCACTTGGTGTGACTACACAAGATACTCTTTTTGCACAGTAATATCTTAATCAGCAATGACAAGGTCTTCAAAAACTTACCCCGGAAACCCTTGAAGAATCTGCGCTCTACTTCAGAGTAGGATATGAACTGATCGATGGAAAATTCTATCATGAAACCTCCTAGCACACTATCCACCCAGTGGTCCACTGTGCGAGTGATGGTGTTATCAGTATTCTCTAACTGCTGGATCAATTTGGGGGTCCACTGCATGATCCGTTCGTCCTTCCAACACTTATAGAATTTGACCAACCTTGCGAGCCACTCCTAGAGCTCAAAATCAATTGTTACAAAGAATATCTCATAGATATCCTAAAAATATACTTATTTTTCCACTCCTCGGTGGTCAACCTCTTACTGTGGTTTTCTTTCACTGCGAATTCCCGAACTTGTCGTTCGAACCATTCATAAATTTCTTTGCTTTTAGGTTTCCAGTATGGCCTTGGCATTACCCAATCCCTCTCTCAAAATGCTCCAATTCTCAGCAACGGAACCATTTTTTGGGTCGAGGGGTCCTAACCCAGTTTCGAAGGTTCAAGGTTTGCCAACAAACCCCTATACTACTGGCCCTTTCGGCAGTGACCTGCTTTCACAGGCCAAAGTCTCACCCGAAGTAGTATGGGTGGGTGCTGGAACCAGGTTTCTGCACCCTGGGAGAGGGTAGGTAAGTCAAGCAGAGCTGCGTTCAACCTTATAGTGACCAGATCTTATATCACAGACCCTAGATCTACAGATTCCCTTCGCATCCATGTGAATGATATTCACAGTAATCAACAGATCATGAACTCATATAACGATAACGTGGCTATTCTAGATATTCTTGCAATAGAACAGATCCAGATCATAGCATAAACAAGTTACACAAGTATGTTCGCAACTTAAATCAATAACATAGCAGCATATAGTAATTAACCAAGCATCATAGATTCACATCACAATAATTTCAATAGATTCGGATATTCATCAATACTTCCGAATTCATTAATCCTCCAAATATTTCTTGCAATACCCAAAACCCAATCTGCACACACAGTAGGACAGAGAATATCCACACACACAACATAAAGAGTCTTTCCCAAACAACCCTAACTAGATCTATCAGTCTGCACTTAGCATTAATCTCTATTCATTCCCCCCTCTTACAACTCAAAATGTCCTTCTATTTATAGCAAGTTAGCCTAAACTTTCCTATGGTCTACAAATCATGGTTTGCGGACTCTAGGTCTACCCTTTGACCCATTACAATGCTCTCAGGGCTTTGACCCACCCCAGAACCCCTGCGCTAGACCAAAATATGCCAAAACTATAAAAAAATACTTGAAATTGTCTCAGTTCGTTGGAGGACCCTGCTCCAACACATACTCTGACTCAGAACAGTCTTACATCCAAATGCATTTCATCATATCTATCACAAGTCTCCCCTATGACTTCTATCTATACTCCTTATATAGATTTTACATTTACAATACCATTGTCCGAAAACCATGGGCAAAGTTCAACGTTCACAAAATACTCCCTTTACATTACATAATAAGGGGCTTTAACCCACCCCAAAGCCCCTAAGACTCAAAATGGACTCTGTGTTGCATGTTCTTCTCCTTGATTTGCGGAATATTTCTCTATTTTATTTCTTTGGCGGGATCCCATGTCCAACAGTCCCATCATTGATAAAATTATAATTTCAGCTACATTTGTTGGATTTTTTATTATGATAAGTTAAGTTATTTCTTGTAATAGATAGAGGATTTCATAAAGATAATATTTGTCTCCATGAGTGTTCTTCCACATACAGGTGTTCAAAATAATAGTATTGTTAATCTTTCATCATTTCTTGGAGAAATGCCTCTCGCTACACGTCGAGTGGCCTCTAAATAAGATTCAAAATCAAGCACTAAATAGTAAATAGAAGTTACAAAGCCTACCATTCCCATATTTACATATACACAATGTTTCATAGACAATTCTACTAAGGTCACGTGGAAAGAAATCAAAGACACATTCATGCAGAAATAGTTCTCTAAAAACTAGGAAAATTTGGAAGTATATATTAATATCTAGTGTTCCAGGATACATAGGATTGCATGCAGGTTCCCAGTCATTCCTTGTGCAGAAGTGATTGAATGGATTCTTACACACATGGATAATTCAAATATGGTGCTTCATAGTGAAAGAAGTGGTCAACTCGCCACCTGTTATGGAAAATACATGCAGACCTATTGTTATCACATTATACTCTATTTTTTTAAAATTTCATAAAATTTTGACAGTTTCAGTGTGATCCAGGGTAAATTATTTATACCCTTAATCAAGACCTTTTACTTCAACTGATAAATTAGAATTTCATTTAATTAAAGCGTTAATGAACATAAATGAAAAATTGCATGCTATAAAGAAGAGGAACGTAACATGTCAAGATCGGAAATCATAAGAACATGTCATTTGATAATGGAGTTTTCCCAAGAGGGACTACATCTTCGAGCCTCAATGTCAAGATGGTGTAGGCCGCTACATTAAGTGTTTTAAGGAGTGAATATGTACATGGATGTGTTTTCTCTAACATACAAGGAAAATTCCCTCGCGCGGAAGTGGCTAGACCTCTCTACGAGTCGTTCCACTACGGAACTCTCATGCATAAAAAAAAGGACTCCTATCAGTATGACAATAGCTTACACATAAATACTATGAGTATCCCACCAACATGGCAAACAAGGGATCTCAATGACATCCATGTGACACAGAGTATCCCACCAACATGGCATAAAAGGGATCTCAACAAAATACATGAGTATCTCGCCAATATGGCATCAAGGGATCTCAACCATAATACAAGTCCATGACAGAAAGTACATCAATAAAAAAACAAGACAAGATCCCATGACTCATACATCAATAGGGATCTGTACAACACTAAGCATCTCAGGAACAAAGAAGTACATAAAATCAACTCATCATATATCTCATGTTGAAGATGATCGAAGAATGGTTGTTGTTGCTACTGGATCTAAAATCACCATCACAATCATGGCATCGAAAGGTGTGAAATCGACTGCTCACTCGCTGAAAACTGACACCTGCAACTTCACTTCAAAAAATGATCGAAAATATCTATCTCAGATGGAAAACCTTAATATGCCATCAGATTCGTGACGACGAATAGTGCAAAATCGAGTGTCCATTTGTTGAATTCAGAGAAAGTGAATATTTGGGGAAAAAAGGAATTATTTAGATTCCCCCTATATTCCTCCATGATGATGCTCCATGGGTGGACTGGAAATCTACAACTCAAAAGGAAAATCCGACCTCGCCATTGTGTTCCTTACAGAAAACCGTAAAAAATGACTATAAACTTAACTATATTCCAACATGGAGAAAATTTACCTCCCTGGGAAAATTTCAAGGCTCATGGTTCTGCTCCAAGTTTTTGGGCCTGCTCATGGTTCCACCTGCAAATTTCCTCGATCTACGTACGTGCTCCTGCTCTGGTTTGGCCTGAGCACACTATGAAATTTAGAGTTTAAATGCATTTCTTGGTGGACTTAACCAAGTCCCATCATTGGCATGTTGGTAAAATTGCCATGTGGTTGAGGAGGGGTCGAGGGGTCAAATCCCGCCCCTCCCAACATAGCACGAGATGTTTTTTTACAAGGTGTGTTTTTGTTTTAATTAAGGTTTGGATGGCACGTGTTTCAATTAAATTGGTATGGGTCGGGTCAGCCTTGGGAAACTTTCCCAACAAACCTCGCTGACATTGTATAAAGCCATTGGAAATGCAATTGGGAAATTTTACTGCAGGTGCCCCGAAAGAGAGGAATATGTCAGAACCACCTATTCACACATCTGTGTAGAAATGGACTTCAGCGCCAGTTTCCCAACTGAAATAATCCTAACAAGCAAAGACTATGTATGGAACCAGAAACTTGACTATGAAAGTGTCATCTTCAGATGTCGATCCTGCTTTGAGATAGGCCATCTAGCCAAAAATTGCTCAAAAGTCTCCCAGAAATTTTTTTCTAGAAGGAATCACCATAGATCTACATGGTGGGAAGGAGCTCAAAAGGAACATTACATTGTCATCAAGGAATAATACTCTCCAGTAAACTCTAAATCACAAGAAATCAGGGAAGAAAGAAACAACCCTCAAGACAAGCAAGGAGAAAGCCCCGCCCAACAACAAAAAAATGAACTCGAGAGCCCCTCAAGCATCAACAACTATGCGGATTTGAATACCACACGAAATAAATCTTCATTTAGCAGCAAAGAAAATCTCCCAGATCCCAAAGATAAGACATTATTGTCCCAAGGATCAGAAGAGATGAAGGAGTTGCAAGATAAAGGAAGTAGGAAGACCATAAAGAAGAAAAATAAAGCTACAACACTAATCTCGCCAAGAAAGATGAGAAGCTAGACAGTTAAGAACTAAGAAAATTATAGGTCCGATAGACGAAATTCTGGTTTCAGTGGACGTTAACCATCATCATCATCATCATCAAAATACGGTGTTATGTGTTTTAATTACACCGAAAGTGTTCTATTGAGAGAATAGGTCGAGACACTGTTCATTGTAGCCAATGAATCAACTTGAATTTCATCGTCCCTTCATCCAATTCAAACTTTACAAGTGGCGAAAGCTCCTTCGGCGTTCTTTTTCATGCTTTTGTGAAAAATGCTAGTATAAAACATATGTATATATTTGTGGTGAACGGTTGTTATAACCATTTATAATGGTGTGTGGGTACGTGGCCCTCATCCACGTAACTTCCCTTGCTTTAAAACAAGCCCACACCTACCATGTTTAAACATTTTACAAATGACTTGTAATGTATCACCATAATCAAATTAATGTGATGACTTTGCTTTGAATGGCTTTACCCATGTGAATTTTGTTTTCTTTTTTTTTTAAACATTTGGTTGAGATTTAATTTAAGTCAAACCATATAAAGTTTGGTTTGATTTTTTTTTTTTGGGTTTTATATAGTTATATTAATAACTATATTAAATGATTTTTGTTTAAAATGTGTTTGTTTTGTCTTTTTGTGCAGGTTGAGGATCAATGGAGGGCACCATGTTTTACTAGATGATGGGCTTCCATGTGGGTCTCACATGCTAATTGGGACACCATGTGGCACACCATGGGCCCTACGTTACACCTTAACAAAAATTCAAACTACTATAACTTTGTCATCTGAGCTCAGATTAACGTGTCGTTCACACCGTTGCAATTATGGCGATGATCTCTTCAATATGAAGCTGATTTTGCAACATTTCCACCACTTATAATTTTGAGCTTTGTACTTGCCACTGGTGTGTAGATCCACCTGGATCAATCCTCCCCACTGAGGAGCTTTTGGTCCTCAAAAAGCATCAAAAATAATCTACATTGTTGTGTACTCACCACAAGCGTCTTGAAAAGTCACCCTTCCTTCTCCTTCACCTACATCCTTCGGAGCCTTAAGCGATGAACCAACACTTGCACCCTCTGCAAATCAGTAGTACAATCCCCTACAAATTACATGCTCAAATTGACCAACTATGCCCCATAATTTCCATGAGTTTATAACATGTACTTGGTGATCAAGTTTACATCAAGTGGAAATCACACCCCAGCTATCATTACAAGACAAGATATCTTTGTCGCATTTCAAAGTGATGGAAAACACCTCATCCCTTTTACATGAAATAAATGCATCACACGACTTATAAAACAAGGCCAAAAATATCATTGTCGCTTAAACAAGAGATGGAAAACACATCATCACTTTCACAATTAAAAATGTGACAAATGATTTACAAACATGGCCATGACAAGCTAACATATCTAGAAAAACAATCTAGAAGAACCATCGCTCACTTATCAAAGTGAGTGGATCATTTCCCTGTGGCGAACTTGCTTGTTGATTAGCTCTTTTGACTAGTGTATGCACGGGCGCTTTGTCTTTAAGGTGCTGCTCTGGTTGGAGTCTCCAGCATGTGGCTCTTTGGTGGCCACTTCGGTCGCAATGGGTGCAAAAAAATTTTCGCCTCCAAACCTGCTTAACTGATTTCTTTTCCTATTGGGGAGAAGGCTTTCCACACCTCATCCTCCTTTCTGCTGCCATCATTTTCCAACACTTAGAAAAAAAATGATTATGTAAACCACACAAATGACACATTTTGCAATGTCATGATTTACGACCGTGGTTATCAACATTCTTATAATCAAAATGCATTCTAGAATAATGAGACTTATTATACCTTCTCTGGTGATCTCTGGTGCAATCATGATGATGGGAGCTCGCCTCAGCTCATTCATTGTAACATGCATTACCATGGAATGGTGGTGAAATGTCCCATCATTCCTCTTCCCTGGAGAGTTCATCAATATTTGTTTTCCCTTGATGTCCTTCAAACATCCTTCTTCAGTGTACCCCAAACCTTAATAACGAGGTCTCTACACAACCTCAAATGGTTTAGTTATGCGTTGGCCACGAACCCAAGTCGTCCTCCTCTGTACCCCATCTTGGTGAGGAGTCTCATGTTGGTACATGTGATGGGTATCTCCACACTTCCAACCAAAATTACATCATGTGAAGAAGTTGAAGAGAAATCAACACAGTTTACCTTAGTTGTCGATTGCGAAACAGGTGAAGAAGGCTTCTCTAAGCCTTCGTTGCGCTTCACTTCCTCCAATGCCTCTGTTTTGGCTTGTAGCTGAAGCTGCAACTATTGCTTATCCTTCTTCTCTTATTGTAGGAATGCCTTCAATGCATTATGATATGATTGAATAATTTCATTGTTGCGCTTCAATCCTTCCCACGCCTCTATCGTGGCTTGCAATTGAACCTACAACTGATGTTTGTCCTCCTTTTCTTCCTGTAGTAGTGTCTTCGATTCATCGTTCTCTGCTGCTTGTTTTTCATAAGCCTCGTAAAAAATGTCCGCTTTCCTAGACACCCTGAGCATGGTCTCATACATGTCCTTGAAACTCTCCATGGCTCAACTCAGCAAACGTTCAATGTTCACACCTGCAATCCAATCAGTAAGAAGACCCGCTCTGATACCACTTGATCTAGGGTAAATTCTTGATACCCTTAATCAAGACCTTTTACTTTGGCTGATAAATTAGAATTGCATTAATTAAATCATTAATGAACTTAAATGAACAACTGTCTTTTGTAAAGAAAAGGAGCATAACATGTCAAGATCAAAAATCATAACACGTTGTTTGATAATGCAGTTCATCCAGGAGGGACTACATCTTTGGGCCTCAGTGTCAATATGGTGTAGGCCACTGCATTAAATGTTGTAAGAAGAAGATGTACATGGATTTGTTTCTTTGACATACAAGGAAAAATCCCTCATGCGGGAGTGGCTAGACCTATCTACGAGATGTTCCACTGCAGAACTCCCATGCATAAAAATGACTCCTATCAGTATGATAATAGCTCACACATAAAGACTGTGAGTATCCCGCCGACATGGAAAACAAGGGATCTCAATGACATATGTGTGACACGGAGTATCCCACCAACATGGCATAAAAGGGATCTCAACAACATACATGAGTATCCCGCCAATATGGCATCAAGGGATCTCAATCATAATATAAGTCCATGACAGAAAGTACATCAATAACAAAACAAGACAAGATCCCACTACTCATACATCAACAGGGATCTATACAAAACTATGCATCTAGGAACAAAGAAGTACATGAAATCAACTCATCATATACCTCAAGCTGAAGATTACTGAAGAATGGTTGCTGCTGATACTAGATCTGAAAAACGCCATCACAATTTCCGCGTCGAAAGGTGTGAAATCGGCTGCTCACTCGTTGAAAAATGATACCTGTAACTTCACTTCAAAAAGTGACTGAAAATAGAAATCTCAGATGAGAAATCTGAACGCGTCATCATTTTCGTGGCGTTGACTAGTGCAAAATTGATTGTCCATTTGCTGAATTTTGATGAAGTGAAAATCTAGGGAAAAAAGGAATATTTTATATTCCCCCTAGATTCCTCTACGTATTTTCTCCATGGGTGGACTGGAAATCTACAACTCAAAAGGTGAATCTGACCTCTTCATTTCGTTCCCTGCGGAAAACTGTGAAAAATGACTGTAAACTTGAGTATATTCCGACATGGAGAAAATTTACCTCCCTAGGAAAATTTCAAGGCTCATGGTTCCACCTGCATCATTACTACTCCACACTCATGGTTCCACCTACAAATTGCCTCGATCCACGTGTGCGCTCTCCTTCTCTACCTAGCCTATGTACATTCACAAATGACGGGTTTATAATAAATGAGGGGTGGATTTTATCACAAGAATCATTGTGGTGTGTTGGCAAGTGGTTAAAAAGGCTAAAGGGTGGTTGGGGGATCAATCCCAATCCCCATACTCGGAACCTCCATTAATGTTTTTAACTATGCCATGTTTTTTTTAGTAGCCCATAGCATTATTAAATAGCAAGTTAGGTATGTCATGAGGGGCCAAACCCAAATGGGACGACCCCCCCCCATTCTTGTTATGCCACATGGTGGTATGGGGTGGTGTGGGCTGGGTCCACCGAAGGTGGTCTGCCCACCCACGGCACTTGTTACATATGGCTGCGGTGGTGACTCTGGGGGCGGTGGGCTCATGGATGCTGACCCCCATAATTACTACATAATGTAGTTGTAATGTGTGGATGGGATGGTGGGGGTGGTGGCTCACCACCTCCCTTTTTCTAATAATTTTTTGTTCATATAAAACAAACCATACATTTTTTAAAATTCAGTTTTTAGGCGTTAGTGGGAAATTTATCCATTCCACAATATTTCCTGGAATCCTCCTGGAGCTGGCTGGAATCCATTGGCCGAAAAAAAGCGAAATTGTGCCTTCCTTAAGCGTACCACCTCATCAATTCAACCTAGAACTTTTACTGCCTCTAACTTTTGCATACGAGCTCGGTTTGATGAACCGTTCAAACCATTGTGATCAGAGCAACGAGCTCCTCAACTTTAACCTAGTTTTATAGCATTCCAAACGCTTTGATTTTTGAGCTTCCATAAGCCCTCTTTGTCCCGTGTGTGTCTCTAGAGCCACCTGGATCACAATGTCAACATTTTAGTTGTAATAAACAAGGAAATCATTGATAGAGAGGCTATCAGTGCTTTTTGTGTTCCAATTTTTTTTTTTTGAAAAATGTGTTGACAATAGATTTCTCATCATTTTCGATATAGTTGTCAGACTGATTATCAGTGCCAAAAAAAAATTCAAATTTGATTTCTTGAATTACGCTGAACACGTCAGCAACAATGATTAAGTTTGGAAACGTGCCACAGGGTAAGTGTTATGTTAAATGAGTGATTTTTCCATAACCACCAGTTTGTTTGTTTATTGATTAATCATGAGTTAAAAACATGAATTCAAAAACTATAATCATTCACTCTAACTGTAATCATTCACTCCACCGATTAAATTCATTTCACTTTGTAATTTGGTTACATTTGGAAAAACCACATCTGATTTTTTCCATGAAGATCCAGGATCAAATTCAAGTGAGTTATCGTGTTCATTTATCCTGACATCCAGCATCAATTTCAGCCCAAAACGCCTGATATTTTGGACTAGTCCAAAGCACATGATATTTTGGAGGTTTATCTTGACATCCAGCATCAATTTCAGCAGGCGGACTAGCGAGATTTCTTCCACCGATGCACCGACTACCACGATGTTGTGGCTTGTGCATTTTCTCAAGGTTTCGATGGAGATTGGGTGGAGATCAGTGGACTCTCCTTCCATTTCATAGAATAGTTAATAGCATAGGTCACAACATTTTTAGTAGATGGAGAACGGGTTTTTAAGGGCCATGTATTGGTCAGAATCGACGTTCCATTTTTTTGAAGGAGGAATTTAACAATCGTAACTGAATAGTTGGGGTTCAGAGAGCCTGGTTATAAGACAAGTGGAATTGGCTATTGAATATTACCTAGTCATACTTCACCTATGAAGGAAGTTTCAATCGGGTAAACCTCTATCACTTTCATTTCCTTGCACATTTATTTGGTCAAGTTAGGATGAATACATGTTTCTATTTGTTGGAGAGTGTAAAACATATGGCAACTCATTTCATAGCAATAAAAAACCCTTCCCCCCATGATTTCTACCATAAATCGCTCATCATGTTGTTGATTGAAAACCAACTAGCCAAATCAGGGAGAACCTAGAGCCACTTTCAATTTTGGTGAGGTTTTCAACCTCAACACCCTAAAGCTTTAAGAGGAAAAAATAAAACAGCCAAACAAGGAAGAAATACTCAGGTAACAGCTCTTATTGAGCCAAACCCTAGCTGAAAGGACACAAGTATCCATTATACATCCTATGACCCTAAAATCACCAAAGTCTACAAAAGAATAAGTGCCAAGCTCAGTAAACTAGACCCTGCATCCCCTGAAAAATTGACCTTTTTCTATCAGTTCTCCCCAGGTCGTGAGCTCATCTGTTGAAGAATCCCCTATAAAAAATAATTTTCCAGAGATTAGTATAGGCAAGGAGGTAAAAATTGAGACCTAAGTTGAAGAAACACGACCTAAAACCCCTAAAGGAGGAAAACAACCTCATACATGGCCAACAAATAAATTAAGGTTTAAAATCAAGCTGAGAAGCAATCTAGATTTGGCCAAAGAGGTGATTGTTGTAGATAATGTGCCATTAAAGTACCTTATCATAAAAAAAAATATTTTAGGCTCTAAAAAGAGTAGAGACAAATAATCTAATGCAAAAGGTCCTATGGAGACAAGGCAAAGAAAG
This sequence comes from Pinus albicaulis, assembly GCA_034641835.2. Lineage (NCBI taxonomy): Eukaryota > Viridiplantae > Streptophyta > Pinopsida > Pinales > Pinaceae > Pinus > Pinus albicaulis. The sequence continues at coordinate 1,664,479,955 of CM076582.1, forward strand.
AAACAGAGGATGGAGAAATTTTATGTGCTTCTAAAAGAAGTTAGCACCCTCAGTTAGGAGGCTTCGGGTTGTTTTGGAAGTTTTGACTATGCATTTGAGAAATAGTAATTTTTGGGTTTATCATTGACTGTGTTCCTGACAATGTTATACATACAGAAAAAGAAGGAAACACTGAAATATCCATTGTCAACGATTTTGAGGAGAAAAGCTGACATCTCCATAATCAACAATTTTGAATTGAAGCGCTAACATCTCCATTTTTAGTGAATTTTGAAAAAGAAAAGTTGACATTCCCATTGTCAGTGAATTCTGAAAAAAGGAAGAATGGAAATGTTGACAATCAGTCTGTCAACGAAATCTTCAACTCAAGAAACTAAAGAAGTTGACAGTAATAGTATCAGAAATTTCACCAGAAAACCCGAGGAAAAAGGATCTCTAACAGAAGGGTGTTTTTCAGTGAAAAATTGAACTTGTTTTTCAAAGGAACCTATTTTCCAGTGAGGAGTTTGTTCTATCATTAAGGGACATGTTTCTATGACTGAGGAAGATATTTTTAAGATACCTTTTCTTAGCCTATATGTTAGCATATTTTCCAGCAGATAGTTTTCTTTTAGAAAATATTAATGTAATTAAAAGATATTTTCCACATGCATGAAATTAGAATATTTTTTTCTATTTTGGATTATTGTAATTATGTTTGAAACTATAATCATATGATCAGTTGATGTAATTTCTATAAATACAATTTCTGGAGAATGAAAAAGGGTTGGCTTTTATTGAAAAACATAGCATTCTAGTGTATTTGAGCAGATCCTAAATATATTGCAGTTAGCATTTGCAAAAAATTCTTGTGTTGTAGTTCCATGTATGTTATTTCTCTATTTATAAAATCTTCTTCATGCCTTGAAAGTTTAGTATTTGGGATTGGGATTCATTTATTCTCCTTTCTAATTATTTCTTAGTCATTATTACTTGTTTTTCTATCAACTATAGTATTGTTTTTCTTTTCAGTTCTCTTCTTCTAAATCTCTCAAATTGTTAAAGGAGTTATTACTACCTTGATTTTTTTGTCCTGCTCATTATATATGTAACATCATCTGATAAATATTTTCTATACAACCCAACCAAATTTCATCACTTCTTAGACAAATATGGCCATAGAGATTAATGGGTAAACCTACTGCTATAATGACCTAGACTATTTGTGTTTGAGGGATCCTTCTCCGGGTTGAAGGGCCAACTTTCAACCTAATGTTATCTCAGATTTTTTCCCTAACAGCCAGGGTTTTCTAAGAGATAACATGTCGGCGTTGTTGTCGGGTAATGAAAGGTGTATTTTTCCCCAAACGATTATATTGTCTAAGATCATATCCCTAAGGGAAAACAGAGATTTGAATATCATTTTGGATGCAAGTTTTTTTCTTTGGTGACTCCACTCTGTATTCTAAAGTCTTTTTTGTGATGAATTCCTTGCTCATATAGGCATTTATACTTGGAGGAATCTTGATCCAAATCCATCATTATTTCTGTCAATCTCGTAGAAGTTGTTCAAGAAGAAAACTTCGAGGAAGTCAGGAAAATTCTAGAAAGGTATTGTTTGTTATCTGCAATGATTGAAATTCTTAAAGATTTACAATTTGATGTAAAATTTGAAAATACCTTGTTTAGATCTAAGTCTAAAAGTCATCTCTCAAACATTTTTTTAGATTCAACAACTTTCAAACCCTTTGTTTATGATTTTGTCATCCCATAAATAGAGTTATTTCCACAAGACCAAGAGATTCGGTCTCATTCTCAGACTTTAGAATAGAAAATTCATGAACTTCGGGTGGTTGTAGCTAGATCTACAAATGTTCCTTACTCTATTCCATTTCTTTTGTTACAACTACTCCTTCGTCTTTTACGAGATCTCACAACCCTGGTCCATCAGCCTATGCTAAAAAATATTTGTTTCCCTTGATATCTACTATCCAAAACCCTATTGTAACTGCATCTATTCACATCATGGCTGCTAGGTATGCACCTTTAAACCCTCAAGGCCAATTACATGATCTTCCCATAAATTATGGACAATGCTTGTTACAGTGTGATGGCAGTGTGTTTTTCACAACTCAACAGCATGTGGACAAGCTCAATGATTCTATTGAATTAGAAGAATTTGATCATGAAGACATAAAACTGACACTTTTTTCACACAGTCTATCAAGAGAGGTGAAGAGATGGTTTAGATCTTTACCAGGTAGCTAGTATAAATGACTTTCAGTAGCTTGAAAGGTTGTTTATTGCTAGGTGGGAGGTGAAAAAGAGTCCCTTGTAGATTTTTTTTGAGTATGAAAGTTTGAAGAGGAACCCAAGGGAGTCAATTCAGGAATTCACATCTAGATTTAACAACATTTATAATTCAATTCCAATTAAGATAAAACCTCCCCGTGGAGTGGCTTTATTACACTATCCTGATGGTTTTGATGTCGAATTGGATTATCAGCTCCGTGAGATAAATCCTGCTACTTTAGAGGTAAGGAAGAGTAATGAAATTTGGGTAGAAGTCAATTTTTTGGCTATGAAGGAAAAAATTAAGATCGAAAGGAGATTAGGTTTCAAATAATAATCATCTTCATCTCCTAATGTAAAGTTTGATGCGATTTTGAAAACAATGGAGAAGTTGGTGGATAGTTAATTCCTCCCCAAGATGAAAATCAACCTCAGGTGAGGAGTTGAAATTTCAGAAGACCCCAGGCTACTCAAAATCGTCTTAAAGAGAAGAAAGGCCCTAACGAACAAAAAATTGTTCTTTGGCCTCCTTTTCCATAAGCTTTCATTCATGAGGATCCCAATGATGAATAAAATCATCATATGGGGTGTTTTGATGATAAAGAAAACCAAGTATTTTCTACCAAATAATAACATGATATCTCTGTTGGATGCTCTAGAGAGAAGGACAACATTCATCTTTGTGATTCAGTTGTTTATCAACAGGGTTATAATAATGCGGTGGCAGATTTTCAAAGGCAATAAAACCTCAAAGATCGAACTATTCCTATCAAGACTCCACCACAAAATATAGTAGATGAACAACAATTTGAACCTAGGAAATAGATATTGAAGAAACCAGAGGATCCCAAGAAGGACAATCTGAGAAAAGTAAAAGAAGTAAAAAATGAGATCAAGGATTTAGAAAAAGCACAGTCAACATTTTATCTGGAAATTGAAATCTATAAGTTGAAATTATCCATTCCTTTTGCTGAAATTTTAATAAATGAAAAATATATAAAAATGATTTTTACTATGGTTAAAAGTTCAGAAAGTAATCACGTGAACATAAATTCATAGGATTTTCTAAACCTAGATGATGATGCTCCTGAATTTGTTTTGGGCCCACATGTCACTAGTATAAATGATGATGTTACCCCATTTTATATTGTAAGTATAATCATACATGATATGATCCTTCATAATGCCATGTTAGACTCCATATATTCACATTACCTCATGCCCAAGTCAGTCATGGACCATCTAGGACTCCAAATTACTAGACCCTACAAAGATGTGTTCTCCTTTGATTCCAACAAAGTAAAATGTTTAGGGCTGATAAATTGTTTAGTTTTCACCTTAGCTTAGATTCATGTTAAGAGTGTAATGATGGATATAGTGGTAGCATACATTCTAGCCATATTTGGCATGTTTTTATCTTGATCTTGGACAGTAAGATTGGGAGGAACTCTGCAGATGGACATGTCTTGCGCTTCCCATTGTTTGGTGAATTGAAAATATTATACCGAGAGGTAAAAATGGCCTATATGGTGAGCACTAGAACCCATTCAAATAATCACTACATCTATGCGGTAGATACAAAATTGGGGTCACAAATTTTCTTTAATGATTGTTGTTTTGAGGGATAAATATCAACAAAAGATGAGAATAATGTTCAATGAAAATAGGTTTCTAAATTTTCAGATGATGTTTGGAAGTTGTACTCTGAACACTTTACTTGTGAGAAGGGTTCTAGAGCAGGGATATGGATTTTTCCACCATATTGTACAATCTAATTAAATTCATTTAAATTGTACTTTGAATGTACAAATAACATGGAAGAACATTAAGATCTCATTATTGGGTTAAATGTAATATTCCAAATTGGAAATAGCAGCAACACAAGACATAATAATGTAAAACACAGGAAATATGATCATGACATGAGGGAGATCAATATGCAGCCATCATTTTATTAATATATCAGCAACAATATACAAAAATATCTTTAGGGACAAGCCACTCAAACAATAAGAAAAATCCTCCAATGATCAGAACAATCAGCACATGAGTTGATGCAACTGTATAGAATGTCGGAGAGCAGTGAAAGAACTGTCTATATCAGTGTAGTTGTTGTTGTAATCATACACAAATGAAATATGGCTGATAGAAATAAAATAAATTCCCAAAAAAGAAGATGTGGGCTCTAATACATGATTTCTAGTCAACCTGGAAAAGATTGCTAGAAATACCAAGAAATATACAATGTGACAAATAACCCTGGGGTTTAGATGTCACTACAAACTAGATCTAAATAAAATGAGGCTATGATAGATATGAAATTATTATGTACTCCTCCAATAGTATTTCTAAATAGAAGGCTAACCCCTCTACTCAGAAATAGACCCTCCTAATGAGCTCAATGAACCCTCCCAGCAATTGCCTCCAAAAATAACGTAGTTCAAAATTGTGACTACGCTGTGAGGGATAGTAGATGGTTGGCCTGATGCCAAATATGTGAAAATATGCCCAGGATCCATCCTTGTTGATCCTCCAATGGATAGGATACCTCTCCACTGAAAAACAAGCCCAGAAATAGCTCTATGTGGTCCTCCTTTGCTGCACCCTGCAACACAACCCTACTCTAAACAGAAACTGTGTTGTAGCTGAAGGAGGTAGCTTGGACAGAATTCTGGAATGAGGAAATTCCTCTCAAAGAACCTCTCCTTCCCTGAGGATAAGGTAGGTATTTCCAATCAGGAACACCCTTGTGCTAAACAACATAGCAACCCCGCTAAACAACAAAGGAATGCAAAGTCTAAAACATACCAATATCAAATGATAATCTAAAACATGAATAACAAAGGATGTAATCCTCTCCATATATATCAAGTGAACCTCCTCACATTGGGCCCCATCCATACTTGCCACCAAGCTCATGCAAGTTGTCCTCCACTAAAACTATGTTGTCTCATCATAAAGGTCACTCCTCCTTGACAGCGTTGTTGACTAGGTCAAAGTTGATTGAATCAACATGATCCAATCCTTGTTCACGCCCAAAGGTGCTTAATCTAGCTACTTATTCTTCCTCCTTTCACATTAGGAGTGTTATTATTCCTTATAAAGGGGTTTTATGATTCTCCCCACCCACTTTTTCATCTACCTAGTGATAAAACAAACTATAATATTTCATTTAGATGTAGGCTAAATTTTTGGAATATTACAGTCCTCCCCTCCAAAATGTTGCTTGTCCTCAAGCAACTATAAAGGTGGAGAAAATTTCCTCCCTTCCTCTCCTTGTGGCCTCCTCATCAATAGTTCCCACCAGAACTCAACATAATCTGCAATAAATATGCCCTCCAATGGTTCCTCCCAAGTATGCAAAACCAAATGGTACACATCATGAGAAACTAGAAGGTGTAAGTGGAAACCTTCTTGTTTTCCAATGGCCTCCTCAAGGTAGGAGTGATGATAAAAATAGGGAATCTCATCCCCAATGAGAGTCTCCCATACCCATGCTATCATCCAAATGAGATGAGCCATCCTAGGTAGCTCATCAAAGAAATTTTCAACCCTTAGTTTATGCAATGTGTTGGGGCTGCATGGAGAGATTAGATTTTCCCATACAAGTTTTTTCTCTCTCCATTTATGCTAAGCATGGGGTTGTTGCTGATATTGGGCTGAAATTTCATGGCCTCCAAGAATGGCCCAAGTTACCCCACCAAACAAATCAGCCATGAAGTGCCTCCTCCAAGAACTCAAGTTCTCCAAATGGCTCCCCCCACGTGAAGAAAAGAGATGTAGTATGGAAAACATGGTTTTCCCATTTTTTCTCCTGAAACATGCAACATGTATAGTAGGGAGAATCATAATCCCAATGGGCACCCTCAACTCATGTGCCACCCTCCCAACAAATCTTCCCATAAAGATAAGAACATCTCCAACATATGGAAGCAAAAACCAATGAAAACAAGTTGCCATATGAAAACCAGGAGGTGGATCATAGTTCCACATATGGAACCAGCATAGTGCATCCCTTGCTTGCCTAAAAAAAAATAATAACAAGTATCTTTCCAGCTACTTGTTTGCTTCCACAATAATCCTACAAGATAGAATCATGAAAGTAAAATTTGGTGCCAAAGGCGCACACCAAGAATCATGTGGCCTCCCCCACAAACCACCGATAGAATGGCCAACATCAATGCTGCAAATGGCCTCAAGTACATGAAAATACAATATACAAGAATGAAATATCCTCCTTGGTACAATATGTTGCTCACAAAAATTAAAGGAGTATAAATCATAATGTAAAAATGTACCTCTTGTACTATGTACTTTGGTCATTGAGCTGAAATGGCTCAACTGAAAGTTCTCCCTCACTCTCCATGAGTAGGGAAGTGGTTGTGAAAACCTTTCCATCACCATTTGGGCTATGCATCTCTCCATATGTTGATATATATCCTGCTGGATGCCCTCCCAAGTGAACTCCTCCATAAAAGAATGAAATGCATCAAAGTGCATGGAAATAAAGTCCACATGTGATGCATGTAGTAGCTTCCTCTTGAGCTCAAAAACTCTAGTCAAGAAGACTCTTCCATAAGAATATATGACCTCATAAACCACCATGTATCTATCATCTCCCTCTGGGTCATCAATAATCATGCAAACACTAAGATCCTTGGAGTACTCTACCAAGATTTGAGACCTCCAATATGGATCAATCCTCCTAAGAGACATCACTGAAGATCTGAAATGTGAATCTCCCCACTTATTGATGTCTTCTCCTTTGACATCCCTCATGCCAAATTCATCCTCCAAAATGCTGCCATGCCCATCATGCAGCTACTCATTCTCAAATAGAAGTGGTGACTTTTGGAGGTTCGCCTCCCATGAGAAGCTACCATCCAAAAAGAACCTCCTGATCTTGGCCAATGTAAGCATGAGTGGCCTCCATCTACCCCAATGTATGGAGGATTCCTTCCTTAAAGGAAGTACCCTATGTTTCTCAAAATCCATGGAGCAACTCCCTTGCACCATGAAGGTGCCATCCTCCATCACTGCAACAACTTTTGTCAGCACAATATATGTAGTGAGAGTGGGTAATGTTGAAAATGGGAGAATGTCTCCCTCCTCCTTGAGTCTATCCCAAACTCTCTACGTTGTACTAGACTCCTCCAAGGTCTTCACCCCTCTGGAATCTAAGAGTGGTGAACCAAATACCAAGATGTCTCTTACCAACTCCAGATTTGGTGGCCTCTCGGGTTGAATGCCCCCATGTAATGAGACATCAAAATATAAAGTGGACTGTATATGTGAGTGGACTGATTTGTCCCTCTCTACACTGCGTAATACAGTCTCCTTCTTTTGTGTAGAAACCTCCTAAAATAGATAAGGGTGAATGATCATCATCCCTTGATTCTGATCCTTCATTTCTCCCATCTCACAATTCACAAAAACTTATACATGCTGCTCCGGATTTGTGATTTGGTTCCCACATGTTAGATCATTTGGAACTCTTTGAAAAGACACAAGGGCTCCTCTATTGGAAGCAAAGGCTCCCTTTCCACCTCCATGTGGTTATGGATCTTCTCCCAATGGTACAGCATTGTTAACTCTTCTCTACTCATCCTCTTCATCAGTATTTGAGAATACCCCATCATCAATGAGAGACCCTTGATCTTGGTCTTCCCTTGAAGGAGGAACCTCCATGTCTTCATCTATAGAAGAGGGCTCATCAAGAAGTGGGGATCTTGCCCTTGGAAAGGCATCATGCATATTTTTATCCCCCTCAACAGAAATATGGAGTGGAGTTGGCACAATATATCTCTCCAACTCATGCGAAGGTTCTAAGTTTTTGGGTTCAACAAGAGATGTTTCACAATGTTTAAGAACAAAACTTTTCATTGATTTCTTAGTGAACCCTGCATAAGTGTTTACATTTGCATGATTAAATGAAGCAGAACTACAAAATCACCAATCATTGGCCATACCTTTGAGGTGCAACGCTGCTACTCTAATGGCCTCCTTTTCTGAAACTTGGTGTAGCTGGAAATAGGAAGCTAGCTCCTTCAACCAAGCTTTGGTTGTGCACTTTGCTGATCCATCAAAGTTAGATAGAAATATTCTACCTCTCTTGCTTCTATTATGGTTGTTGGATCTTTTTTATTCCTGGAGTTGGAAAAACCCTTGGAAGTCCAAGTGCTTTTTGAATCTCCACGATCGAGACACATACTCCTAAAGATAGTCACTCAAGGTCTCCTCCCTTGGTGCATCTTCTTCCTCCATCCTTCTTGCAATGATTGTGGGAAATAAATTGCGTTTCGGATCTGCATGTGTGGTTGAATTTCCACACCCATCATGTGAATACCTAGGGCTTTCTTTACTTTCAAACCCTATTGAATTTTTTCTACACCTCTCCCCTTTCATCTCCTTGAGATCTTATTTGATATTTTTCACAATTTGGAAAAGAAGCTGAGAGATCCTCTCTTCCTTCATTTCTCCAAATAATGGAGTCATGCCTTTGTTTCTTCTGTGCAACTTCTCTTTTATGTGAGAAAAATATTTCCTTCCAATGACATAATGTCTTGGATGCACAGGCTGAGCCAAGATTATGCTCTGATACCATTGTAATATTCCAAATTGGAAATAGCAGAAATACAAGACATAATCATCTAAAACATAGAAAATTTGATCATGAATTGAGGGAGATCAATATGCAGAAATCATTTTATTAATATATCAGCAAAAATATACAAAAATATCTTGAGTGACAAGCCACTCAAACAATAAGAACAATCCTTCAATGATTAGAACAATCAGCACACGAGTTGCTGCAACTGTATATAATGCGAGAGAGCAGTGGAAGCACTATATATATCAGTGTAGTTGCTATTGTAATCATACAAAAATGGAATATGGCTGATAAGAAACAAAATAAATGCCCAGAAAAGAAGATGTGGGCTCTAATACATGATTTCTAGTCAACCCGGAAAAGATTTCTAGAAATACTAAGAAATATACAATATGACAAATAACCCTGTGGTTTAGATGTCACTGCAAATTGGATCTGAATAAAATGAGGCTATGAAAAATCTGAAATGATGATGTCCTCCTCCATTATTATTTCTAAATAGAAGGTTGACCCCTCTACTTAGAAATAGACCCTCCTGATGAGCTCAATGAACCCTCCCAGCAATTGCCTCCAAAAATAACGTAGTTTAGAATTGTGACTGCACTGTGAGGGATGGTAGATGGTTGGCCTGATGCCAAAGATGTGAAAATATGTCCAGGAGCCCTATTTTCTGATTCTCCAATGCATAGGATACCTCTCCACTAAAAAATAAGCCTAGAAATAGCTCTATGTGATCCTCCTTTGTTGCACCCTGCAACACAACCCAACTCTAAATAGAAACTGTGTTGTAGCTGAAGGAGGTAGCTTGGCTAGAATGCCAAAATGAGGAAATGCAACTCAAAGAACCTCTCCTTCCCTGAGGATGAGGTAGGGATTCCCGATCAAGAACACCCTTGTGCTAAACAGCGCAGCAACCCTGCTAAACAACAAAGGAATGCAAAGCCTAAAATAGACCAATATCAAATGATAATCTAAAACATGAATAACAAAGACTGTCATCCTCTCCATATATAGCAAGTGAACCTCCTCACATTGGGCCTCATCCATACTTTCCACTAATCTCATGCAAGTTTTCCTCCACTAAAACTATGTTGTCTCATCATAAAGGCCACTCGTCCTTGACAACATTGTTGATTTAGTCAAAGTTGACTGAATCAACATGATCCAATCCTTGTTCACACCCAAAGGTGCATAATCTAGCTACTTATTCTTCCTCCTTTCACATTAGGAGTGTTATTATTCCTTCTAAAGGGGTTTTATGAGTCTCCCCGCCCACTTATTCATCTACCTAGTGATAAAACAAACTATGATATTCCATTTAGATGTAGGCTAAATTTTTGGAATAATACATTAAATCTATTAAGAGAGAAAAAGGAGAAAAAAATTTGCATTTTCGGAGATTCTGAACTGATTTTGAACCAAGTCAAATGTACCTATGAAACCAATCATCTAAGAATGAGAGACTACAAAAATGAGGTATGGGATTTATTTTCTAACCTCTTTTCTGAACATGAAATCTCATTGGTACCTAGAGAGGAGAATGGAATTTTAGACTCTTTAGCAACATCTGCTAGTGCATTTAGGATTCTAATTTATCCCAATGAAAAGTATGAGATCAATGTCAGACATAGGCCTTCTACTCCAGATAATACTAAGCATTGACAGGTGTTTGAAGATGATCATAAAATTAAAAGGTTTCTTGAAAGAACAGATGAAATTCTCATAGTACTCCAATTGACAAGGATGAAGATGAAATTACAGATAAAAATTTCGAAATAACAGTCTTTTTGAATACTATTGTTGGACATTAAATTATTCAATTAAGTAATAATCTAATCCTTAGAGGCTTGGTTCCTTTAGAAAGGTTATTTGATTCAAATGATGTGGCAATTAAGACAAGTATCCTACCAAGTGATGGTGAGATGGAAGACTACAATTTGGGAACTGACATTGATCCAAAGATAGTCAAAGTTCCTAATACTTTGAAAGAAGAGAAGAAGCCAAAATATGCAGAATTTTTGAAAGAGTTTGCTGATATATTCGCATGGAGATATGAATATTTGAAGATATGTGATCATAGTATCATCTAGCACAATATACCACTTAAGTAAAATGAGAAACCCTTTAAAAAAAAGTTAAGAAGGATAAATATAAATTTATTTCCACTGATTGAGAAGTAAAAAGACTGTTAGCTATGAAAATCATAATTCCTCTCTAGTTTTCAAATTGTATATAAAACTTGGTGCCAGTGAGAAAGAAGAGCGGGGAAATCTGCCTATGTGTAGATTTCATAAATTTGAATAAAGTCTCAATGAAGGATAATTACCCTTTACCAAAAATGGGCCACATTCTGCAGAAGGTGGTTGGAGCAGAAAGGATTTATATGTTGGATGGGTTTTTGGGATATAATTAGATCCTAGTTGATCCAAAAGATCAGTAAAATACTACTTTCACCGTGCCATGGGGTACATTCATGTATTCTAAGATGCCATTAGGACTCATGAATGTTGGAGCTACTTTCCAGTGCGCAATGGATATACATTTTTCTAACGAAAGAGATAATTTCATTGTAATTTATCCAGATGACATCATTGTTTTCTCAAAATATGAATCTTCCCATTTGAAACATTTGAGGACATTTTTTACCAAGTGCAGGAAATTTGGAGTTTCTTTAAATCTGAAAAAGTCACATTTCGCTATGAAGAAAGGAAAGTTGTTGGGACACATAGTATCAAATAAGGGCATCCAGATAGACCCCATGAGAGTGAAAAAAATCCAAAATATTGAGCAACAAGAAACAAGAGGGAGGTGCAGTATTTCTTAGGTAAAGTAAATTTTATGTGACACTTTATTCCAATTTTTGTAGAAATTTTAAAATTATTGTCAAATATGCTTAAGAAAGGGAGCGAGATTAAGTGGAACGAACAAGAAAAATGATATTTTAATGATATTAAAAGATATTTAGGCCAAGCACCTTTACTAATTAGTCCATATTTTTCTAAGGAATTTATAATTTTTTTATTTGCTTCCAAGCACACCATTTTTGGTGTTTTACTTCAGAAAAATTAGGCAGGTGAGGAACAATGAATATCCTTTTTCAGCAGGGCATTGAGAGATGTTGAACTGAAATACAATATATTGGAAAAACATGCATATGCATTGATCAAGTCACCCAAATGTTTTAGATTTTTTATTTTTCATTCTTTATGTGATTTCCTATGTGTCAGATGGTGCAATTAAAGGTATTTTAGTACAGCCAAACAGTGATGGCAGGAAGAGGACATGGATCTCTAAGATGTTATAATTTGACTTAGAAATCAAGCCTAACAAACTAATCAAAGGATAGGGTTTGGCTAGAATTATGACTGAAACAAATATTAACACTTTTGGTGTGAATTTGATTTTGGAATCATCAGATTTTCCAGATGAAGAATCAATGATTAAAGCAAAAGATTGTTTCAAAGAATGTGTGTGGTATGTTGATATTATTTACATCCTACAAAATCTATAAGTACCACCGGGGATGGATTAGACTCAGGCTAAATTTTTTAAATTGAAATCTGTCAAATATTATCTTTTAGATGGTTATTTGTATTGGAAATATCATCAAGGTATCTTATTAAACTAGCTGCTAAAAGATGAAGCTAAAACAATGAGTAAATATTTCCATGAAAGGACTTGTGGAGGACATCATTACTGGAAGGCTACTATAAATAAATTTTGAGATTTGGATTCTATTTTCCAACCATTTTTTCTGATGTTAGAAAATAATTTGAAGCCTGCCATAAATGTCAGTTTTTTCCCAAAGAAAAATCGTAATTTTATTAGTGAAAGAAAACAAATTACAGGTTATAGATGCTTAAAGCATTTGATGATTCTGGTCAAGATTGGTGATCATAAATCCATACAAAATAATATGCTAAAAAATGTGGAGAAAAAGTTAAAAATTTCTCCATTTTTTCTATTCACCCTTCCGTCATTCTCCTTGACAAGGTGTGGATGAGACAATTTCTAGCTAATGATCTTCTTCCATTCTTGGGATATCCTTATCTGAGTCCAAAATTTATTATACATGGAGTCATTTGTATCCCCCTATGTTCTTTTCTTTTGAATACCTTACCATCTGAGTTGTGGGGACTGAAATTTATGATGCTTCATGAGTTGCTTCCTTATTTTCTACATTTTCTTGTGTATTCCCCTCATTTGTAGGGGTACCCTTTTCTTCTTCTTCATCTTCATTGTCTGGTAGATTGGGGGGAATTTCCAACCTTTGGGTTGCTTTCCTGGTTTCTTCTTCCTTCGCAATTCTTTCTTTTCATCTAGGCACATATTTTGTAGATGTCCTCTCTATTTGCATATTTTAAATTTGAATGTTGTGTTCTCAAAATCAAGGAGTTGAGTCCAACTTTTCTTCTTGTATGATAAGTGTATGCGATCTAGCAGACCTTTTTTGAGATCTACCTCCACACGTATTCTTGCAAAAGTGTATATTCATTATTCCATTCTTTGTGTGTCTATATTAATGTATCTCCCTAAGACATTCTCGATGCCTTCTAGATATTTGTGGTACCAAAAATGAAGGGGAGGTTGCGTATCCTAACACATATCAGCATTCTTGATAAAATCATGGTGTTTGCATCAAATTTTGGGAACCATGGGGTCATGAATAGATGCGTTGATCCCCAGAACCATGGACCTTCTTGTAGGATATACTCTCGATCATCTAAATATGTGAACTTTTACTATGAAGAATCCTTTGAAGCAGAGGTGAATCTCACAATTTGCAATCCAATTTGTGAAGATCCATTGGTTTTGGCAAAAAATTATTGAATCTTCATATAATAGCTTGGGCTTCATATGTTGTGCATAGATCACTTTTTTCTGGGAGATCTATAATCAGTTCTAGAACATGATTCAACCACTCCATAATGTAGGGACTGGGGCTATTGTGTGTCTGATTTGGATTTGTTGATGCAGCTAGTTTACCTTGTAGAATATCTTTGAAGGAGAGCCCTCGTTGATATGCTTTTGGGTTGGTTCAGTTCCTTTGAGCAAAATGGAGCCCACAATACCTCCTTCACCCTTTGACTTGTTTTATCCGACAACTCTGCCTCTCAGTCTCAAGTTAAGGATGATGGTGGATGAATGGGATATATTAAAATCTTGAAGATACCAATCATACTGCATTGATCTGCTACCACAAATCAAAATTTGTTGGTATATTGGAATTCCAAGCATTTCCCAGATATCCAACTTCATTTGGGACACCCTTTGTGTTTCCTGAACCCATATCAGTGTTGAATTTCCTTCTGGATACTTTACAAAAAATTGGAAAGGGATATGCACTTCCAGATCTCGTGAGTCAAGAGATGCATGTTTCAGTGCAGATGAGAAATTTTCTTTCTGTAGCAAGTACAGATCCATAGTGGTCAGGAAATACTCAGAAGCATGCTGAGAAGACCCCAAGTCAATATCACTCATAGCTCTTGAGGATGGGATCGACGTTGCTAATGGTTCCATTACAATCAAAACCCCTATATTTTTTACAATCAAACCTATCGTTGGGGCCAGAGGAGGATTGATAAGGTTCTTTTAATCTATTTATGGTACCATATCTAGCTTACAACTATGTTCCTTAGGGCTAACGAGAAAATAACCCTTTAGGCATTACTCCTCCAATGCAAATCCTCCCTCAGATACAAGAATGGGTTTCCATGCAATCAGTTCAATGGTCGGCTCTCTCCTTCGACAAATCAATTCAAGTTTCGTATTGAGCACCTTTAGATCATGGAAAATGTATGGCAGATCCATTGCTGAGATAGGATCAGGCTGATGATATGAGACCAGGAGCTCTCCAACCGATCTGATCGACTCCATTTCTACTGCAATCAACAAACGATGAACAAGGGCCTTAACAGAAAACCCTGCAAAGTTAAACAGATCTAGTGACGACTCATGATTGGGTTTCCAATTACCTAGATCTAACCCATCGATTAGATCAAAATCATGCCAAGACCCTATGGCTAGTGACTGGCGCAAATCTCCAACGAGAACCATATGGTTGGCCTTCAAAAATAACATAATGGAAAACTTATTCTAGACAGTCGTGATCAGATTGGGGTATTCAGCGAGGGGGGCTAGAGTGGCCATGTCAAGATCGTTCCTTGTATAGATCCATTCTGCTTTAGAACACAGAGACGCCCTATCTGTGCATGCCATCCTCAGAGCTGATGTTAGTTGCTTTTTCAATTTCCATAAATGTCAGTTGTTTGAAGGTAAGTCAAAATTAATGTCTCTGCCTTTGAGACCTATTTCCGTGGAGGCACCTTTTCAGCAATGTGGCCTTGAATTCATTGGATAAATTAATCTAACATCTTTAGCACAAAAAATATGGATTTTAACAGGAATAGATTACATTGATTGAAGCACTTCCAAGTAGGCAATCTATTGATCTCGTGGTTATTCAATTTCTAGAAAAAATTCTTCCTAGATTTGGTTGTCCAAAGGAAATTATTACTGATAATGCATAATGCTTCAAATCTAAGAGGCTAGTAAAAATCAGTGATTATTACCATATCAAACTTTGTAATTCCATAACCTATTACCCTCAAGGTAATGGACTGGATGAATCCTCAAATAAAAGCTTGATCATAATTATTAAAAAAATATTAGAATATAACAATAAGTCTTGGCATATAAAACTTAAGTTTGCATTATGGGCAGACAAGATTGGTACTAAAAGGTCAATAGATACTACTCCTTTCCAGTTAGCATATGTTTTTGATGCTACATTTCCTATTTCAATTGGAATCCTTGTTATGAGATATTTACAGTAATTAAGAGAAGATTCAAATCATATGTAGATGAGGATAAATCAGTTAATTGAGGTACAATAAAAAGAGAGAAAGTGTATGAAAATTCGCACGAAGTTCAAAATCAGATCAAGAAGGCTTTTAACAAGAAGACTAAGGAGGATGAATTTAAATTCCAAGACTTAGTTTTGAAATGGGATTCTTGTATTGAGGATAAGGGTAAGCATGGGAAGTTTGAGAACATTTGGAAAGGACCATACAGAATAATAGCTTTTTGTGGTAAAAACACTTTCATTCTAGAATATCTGCAAAGAGTAGTACTGCCAGGAGGACCAGTCAATGGATGATTCCTGAAACATTACATCCCTAAAGATGAAGGATAATTTTCAAAGTTCATTGTACATATCCATATATTTTGTTGAAAAAATTTGTAGGTGTGGATGATCATTCTGAAGGACTTGAAGCCCAAAGAGAAGAACCTGAAGTTCTGATAATTTTTATTAAAATAATAATTTTTTTTACAATCAATTATGTTTCTTAAAGTTCAAAGTCTATAAAAAGAACATATTTTAAAATATGAATTCTTTATTTCTAATTCAGCAAAGTTTTTTTTTATGTTAGGTCCCTGTATTACTAATGTAGTCCCTTATAGTTGTTAGTGTAGCCCCCTTATTATTATTTTTGTACCCTTGTAATCCCCGTATTTTTATTATTGTGCCCCATAAAACCACACTATTTTTATTGTTGTGCCCTTACATTATTATTGTTAGGTCGGCTAGGATTATATTGTGACCCCATGGACTCCTATATATAGAAAGGAGGTTTTTTCATTTGAATCATCCAAGAATTATTCATTTATGTAATGTAGAGCAGGCTTCCCCCTTGACATGTTTCATTTCTAAGGCGATGATCTCTCTTTTCTTCTATTTTTGGAGTTGGTTTCATAACATTTGGTATTAGAGTTTTGGATTCTAAGGTTTCATTGCTTCAAACAGGTCATCGTGGAATTTTCACTATAATTGTTTTTGCTACGAAGGTTCAGAAGCTAAAAAAAACCCATTTTTGAATAAATCTTGATGAACATCGTGTAAAAAATTCATATCTTGGTTCACAATATTTTCGGAGATATGATCTGTGGAAGTTAGGGTTTTTGCAGGCTCCTGAATTTCATCTCAAAGTGGTGACCTTGGGAAAATTTTCATGACTCTCTCTCTGTACATCGAATTGGAATTCTATAAAAAGCGACTGAAATTACACAGACTGTAGTTTACTGTGTATAAATTTTAGAGTCAAAGGAGGAAACAGTGACACATGGCACGCCATAAAATTTCGCTCTATTGAACTGGTCCATAATTAGGGAATTGCAAGAGATTAGACATAACTTTGCCTTGAAGAATCCAAATCAGGTCAAACATGTTGCTTTGGAAATAAGATTCAGAGGGATACTAAAGGATATAATATAAAATCTCGGGGATCCTAAATTCCAGGGATACATCAGTTTCAATATCGAGCTCCTAAAAAGCAACAAAGAGGTGTGTTTTGTTTTTTCAAATTGCATAAGTCTTGTTTGAAAAATCAGTTTGAGGTGATTCCAAGGACATATTGAGGCATAGATATCAGTATGGGGTTCTATAATGATCCATAAAAGTAATTCAACACCCACTAAGCCCTTAGAAGGCTTTTCTATGACTCATGAAGAGGAAGAAGTGCAACATAATATATCAAAATTACAAGACCAAGTGCATCAAATTTCGCTCTCGCAAAGAGCAACAAAAAATGAAATGGAATTTTTGAAGAAAGGCATGGAAGCTAAGATGGATGGTTTTAAGAAATGCATGGAAGTTAATATGGATGGTTGGAAGTAAGGCATCGAATCTAATATGGATGGTTTGAATAATGGCATGGAAGTTAATATGGATGGCATGGAAGCTAAGATGGATGACATGGAAGCTAAGATAGATGAAAAAAATGAAAGACAACATGAGAGGCATGAAGAATGGTCTAAAAGCAGACATGGGAGTTTTGACAAAGTTGATACAAGAAATCATTCCTAATGGTAAAAATTTAGTACAAGAAACTCATGATGAGAACAAAATAAATGTTAATCGTGATTTCATAAACTCTTATGTTGGATTGAAGACCGACCATATTCCAAAGATCGATATGAGGAAGTTTGATGTCAAGGATCCCGTAACATGGATACTATAGATGTAGAAATATTTTGATCTCCATAATTTGCAAAACACACAAAAGGTACGCATTGCAACTTTATATTTAGAACAAAATACATTTGTATGGTATCGATGGCTTTTCTCTCGTAAAATAATTGTCACTTGGTCAATTTTTACGGAGAAAATGATAGCACATTATGAGGGTAACTAATATTACAGAGGAACACATGATTGATGCCTTCATGGGGACTTTAAAGGATAACATCTAACATGAGGTTCGCCTTTGGGAACCTGATTCATTGGATAAGGCATTTAGGTTGGAAAGAAATATTGAAAGTAAAATTATGGCGATAAGGAAGCCTACCACTCACATCTATAAATATGGAAGTGTTGCTACTCCTAGACTTCCAAAACCTACAAGGTTAACACCAAAAAAATTGGAAGAAAAAAGAGAAAAAGGGATTTGCTACAATTGTGATAGCAAATATACTAAAGTTCATAAGTGTGCTGAGAAGAAACTATTTTAAATAGAGTACAAAGAGGAGGAAGAAAATGAACAAGAAACTTCAAAAGAAGA
Source organism: Pinus albicaulis (assembly GCA_034641835.2). NCBI lineage: Eukaryota > Viridiplantae > Streptophyta > Pinopsida > Pinales > Pinaceae > Pinus > Pinus albicaulis. The sequence continues at coordinate 1,664,498,396 of CM076582.1, forward strand.
GGATATACACTAGGAAACAACCCTAGAGAAAGAATAAATGAGTCCGAACATATCCTATAATGCATTGGTAGGAATTACCACTCCTCAAACTCTCAAGATAGAAGGACATATCAAGAATAAAAATGTAATAGTGTTGATTGATTCAGGTAGTAGCCATAATTTTATTCATTGTAAGGTAGACAAGGAATTGAATTGCTTCCTATAACCAACACTAGAGTGTCAAGTGATGGTTGCAAATGGGGGGACTATAAATTTCTCTAGAAAATGCCATAATATCAAGCTAACCATGGGGGAATATGTATTGAATAGTCTAATGGGAGGTGTTGATGTTGTACTAGGAGTACAATGGTTACAATATTTAGGGACGATAGCTTTTAATTTTTAAGAACTTTACTTGAAAAAATTTTGAAAGGAAAGGAAGTTGAATTATAGGGTATTGCAGGGAAGCCGGGAAAGATAATAAGCTCTAATGTCATGAAAAAGCTTCTAAAGAAAGAAAAATGAGGTGTAATTCCACAATTATGCTCACTAGAAGTTCCAACATCAAAATCATCTATTTCTCCAGGTCTCCAAAAATGTTTGGACAATCATTCCAAGGTGTTTGAAACTCACAAAGGACTCCCACCTATTCATGATCATGATCATGCTATTCATTTGATTCCAGGAAGTGTTCCTCCAAACATCAGGCCTTACTTATATCCTTATGTCCAAAAGAGAGAAATCGAACATATGATTACAGAAATGTTAGAGGCTAGTATAATTCAACCTAGTCAAATTTCTTTCTCTGCTCCAGTAGTATTGGTGCACAAGAAGGATGGATCATGGTGCGTGTGTCTACATTATAGGGAGCTCAATAAGCTCACTATTAAATATAAATTTCCCATTCCTGTGATTGATGAATTATTGGATGAGATACATGGAGAAATTTATTTTACCATGCTGGATCTTCATTCAAGATATCATCAAATTAAAATGAAGACTGAAGATATTCTGAAAACAACATTTCGAACTCATGAGAGTCATTATGAATTTTTGGTCATGCCTTTTGGCCTTACCAATGCACCTTCTACATTTCAAGGGTTGATGAATTCCATTTTTAAACCCTTCCTTAGAAAATTTTTGTTAGTATTTTTTGATGATATACTAATCTATAACACGTCTTGGAAGGATCATCTTCAACATCTTGAGAGGGTGCTAAAAATAATGGAGGAGAAACAATTATATGCAAAAACATTCAAATGTTTCTTTGGAGTACAAGAGGTGGAATATCTGGGTCACATTGTATCTCAGGAGGGTGTTAAGGTATACCCTAACAAAATTAAGCCATTAAGGAATGGAAAGTCCCCACAACCATAAAGAAGTGCGATGATTTCTCAAGTTAACATGGAATTATCGCAAGTTTGTTAAGAATTATGGGAGAATAACAGCACCTCTAACAACATTATTGAATAAAGATGCATTTTCATGGAATCTTGAATTAATTAAGGCCTTTGAACATCTTAAAGAGGCAATGTGCCTAGCACCAGTGTTAGCTACACCAGACTTCACAAAAACCTTTATTGTGGAATGTGATGCCTCTAAAAAATGGAATTGGTGTTGTTTTAATGCAAGAAGGAAGACCCATTGCTTTTGAAAGTTGTCTAATCAAAGGAAAGTATTTACAGGAAGCTATTTATGAGAAGGAAATGTTGGCAATACTACATGCACAAAAAAATGGCGACCTTACCTAATGGGAAGACACTTCAAGGTAAAAAACTATCATGATAGTATTAAATACTTTTTCAAACAAAGACTATCTTCGGAAGAGCAGAAAAAATGGGTCACAATGATGTTGGGTTATGACTTTGAAATCATCTACAAAAAATGGAAGCTAAATGTTGTTACAAATGCACTCTCAAGAAAGGATGAGGAGGTGGAAGCATTGCTTTGTGTCATTTCTATTATCCAACTAGATTGGATAACCAAAGCAAGGGAGGAATGGAAGAATGACAAAGAAGTGTGGACACTCATTCAAAATTTGTAGCAAGATCCCAGTACATATGATACATTTAGTTGGAAAAATGATTCCTTATGGTACAATGATCGCTTATATCTTTGTCAGAATTCCCAACTAAAACAAAATATTATTTTGGAATTGCACACCTCTCCCATAGGAGGACACTCTGGATTTTCAAAAAATTACCACATGGTGAAGAAAGAATTTTTTTGGGATGGCCTTAAATCTGATATTCAAAATTTTGTGCCAGAATGTTTGGTTTGCCAACAAAGTAAAGTTGAGACAATTAAGACCCCGAGTCTGCTACAACCTTTATCCATTCCAATTCAACATTGGGAGAAGGTTTCAATGGATTTTATCACGGGTTTACCTAAGTCTGAAGGAAAGAGTGTCATCATGGTGGTAGTTGATAGAACTACCAAGTATGCACACTTGTTTTCATTTTCTCATCCATTTAAAGCAAGTACAATTGCTACTGCATTTATGGAAACAATTCAAAAGCTACATGGAAAACCAAAGATTATTGTAAGTGATAGAGATCCCATTATCACTAGAAATTTTTGGACGGAATTATTTTATTATTTGGGTACTCAACATGCCCATAGCTCATCTTATCATCCTCAATCTGATGGTCAAACTGAGATAGTGAACAAATGTTTGGAAGAATATCTTCATTTTTTTGTATCTAATAAACAAACACAATGGGTCAAGTGGTTATCTCTGGTTGAATGGTGTTATAACACTTCCTTCCATACTGCAGCAAAAATGACCCCATTTATGGCACTTTATGGATATCATCAATCTTCCATCACATCATATTTAAGAGAAAATTATAAGGTTAAAGCAGTGAAAGATCACATCAAGCATCAACAACAAGTTCTCCAACTCTTAAAGGATAACCTAAATTTGGCACAAAATCGAATGAAACAATAGGCAGATCAACATTGCAGTGAGAAAAGTTTTGATGTAGGAGACTGGGTATTTTTATGTCTACAACCATACAAACAAATGTCCCTCAAGCAAGCTAAGAAAGATAATAAATTATTGCCAAAGTACTATGGTCCTTACAAGGTGTTGCAAAAGATTATTACTATGGCATACAAATTGGAGCTTCCTGCTTCTTCTCGAGTGCAACCATTTTTCCATGTTTCATGCTTAAAGAAGGTTATAGGTGACAAACTTTCAGTTCAAACAATATTTACAGAACTTGATGAGGAAGGAAAATTCATATTGGGACCTGAAGCAGTCACAGAAACAAGAACGACAACTACGAAATCAGTCAATTTCAAATTATCTCATCAAGTGGAAGAACTTACCAGGGATAATTTTAAGAACCCCCCTAAATTTATATATATAAAAAATAGGCGAATCCCCATGATACATAGGAAAAATGGAAGGCGATTTTATTAATAATATAATATGTATATATAATTTTTTGGCGAATCTCTCACGAGATTATATTATCCTGTAAAATCATGGCGAATCACTACTACAAAATGGTGAATCGTTGTCTAGTGGAGTTCGGAGTGTTGGTTCCAATGAAGATATGGTAATTGAACCAGGAGTAGAAGGAAGAGAACCACCGAGACCAAGCATGGCACGTGGTGACTCGTGAGGGAAGTAGTTCTCGTGTAGTTTGGAAAACACGTTCTTCTAGTTCTTCTAAGCGTAGTGTTGTTTGTCATGCTACTACTAGCACTGATATTGAGGTTGGAGAGGAGTTTGAGGAAAGGTAGTAGTGGTGGAGAATTACAAAGAGTACCCCATGATGGGCTCCATTTTTCCCTTTGGTATTTGTGCCTGCAAGACCTTCTATCCATTGAACCAACAATTAGTCGTTCAACCAACAATCAACTTGACTGAGTTGATTAGGTACGAGTCAACTTAGACTAATATTCAAAACTATGCTTTGCACTATCCCATATTTGTCACACTAATGCTACACAACATTGTGCATTTGCACCTAACTCTCAATAATTCTTTTCCAAGAAAAATCTATAATAAGAAAAATATTTTACTATATTCTAAAAGGTGAAGATGTCGAAATCATGCCACAAAGCGAAAGGAAATAAAATATCTTTCCTCAAATATCCATTGACTTGTTATGACACAGGTGGTGAAGAAGGTCCAGAATCCAATCAAGTAGCAAGATAACCCAAATCATGCATGCCACCATATCCTCTAATATCCTTCGAGCTCTTCCTGAAGAACCGTTGATCCATTGACATGAATTGTTGCTCTTCATGATTATTAACACCCAACTGCAAAATCTAAGGACTTTATAGCTCAACAATGTAGCTATACTAGACTCAAAATTAACATTTTTTGAGTTCAATGATAGATCCATCTCCTGCTTCTGAAAAACCTATGGACCAATTTCATCTTTGGGCCAAATGTATACAGCCAAATGCTGAAAACCACCAATCATCATATTAAGTATGGTCCTCTGTTTTTTCTGTCAAATATGGGAACCCAACTCAAGATCTGTGACAATTTCCCTGGGGGATCCATTAAAACTTATGTGGTTACTCTTGATTTCCCAAGCAAAGAAAAACAACAATATTTCTCAGTATTCAGATCTCAATTCTCTTGTCATATTTCAATCCAAAAGGTTTAGTGGTTTTCATATGGGATCAAGTAATTTAGAACCTTGCAACATATATTGTCAAAAATAATTTCACCATTAAGCACAAGTTAGAAAAGAAGCCCCAAAACCTTTACTCTTACATAATTTCTGAAAAAAAACATGTAGCAATAGAGTCTATGGTAGTTTCAAGTAGCATATGCCATAAATATCCTTGTATATGCACAATTCAGTCCTTTTATTGACTCATGGTCCTCTGTTAAAACAAGCTCACTGCTTGACATACTCAATATAGATTGTTAACAAAAACATCCAAACACATTTTACTATGATACCCCTATACTCAACTTGTATCGACATATATAATGCATTAAAAAACCCTTCTCTTCCCAATACCAATCCTGATGAGAGAAATTCCAACCATATACATATGAACTCGAACATTGAAACCCATCTATAAGTAAATGTCATAAGTCATATTTTTTTAAAGGAGTATCCGATCAAATCAATAGATCGAAAACAACATTTAGATTTTATGGTGCAAATGGTTCTGCATACAACAAATTAGTGAAAATATTATGACCATAGTTCAAATTGTTTCATCCCACTCAGCCAAAACATCCCTTACTCAATAGTAGCAATATGTCCTTTATATCTTAGGGAAATCGTTTTAGTAGTTACTCTTGCAATATTTAGTGACTGATCATAGAATAGTATTGTCGAACATGAGTCATTGAAAAAGGGTCTTGGGGATCCAAATCACAACCAATCAAATCATACAATGATATGTTATCTATAGTATCATTAAGGGTATATCAATAAAAGGCACTCAGCATCACTGTAGCAGAGAAAATAAGCAGAAGCCTCATACTCCAAGGCATCACACTAGAAAACTGCCAAAACCAAGATGTAAATATATAGCAACTAAAATCATGAAGCCTCCCAATGAAAGCAACACACATTATAGATGGAAATATTTTTTTAGTAAAGAGAATGGGCAATGCCAACTACATAGAATAAGAATAATCTTTTTCATTTGTATTCTTATGCAACATTTCTGTTTGTGATTCAGAAAAACAAAATGATGGTTTCAACCATTTAAGGATTTGGGGCTACTATTTTATCAAAATTGCATGAATATCAACTAAAAACACAAGTCCAAAGCCCATTGATGTCCACTCATTATGAAAACTTAAGACTTGGGTCATATGGAAAAATGGATAAGATTGATCACAAACATAAAATGAAGGAATACACCAGAGAAACCATCTCATTTAAGTCCCTGTAAAGTTCTTTATCTACATATCCATTGACTTGTTATGACACAGGTGGTGAAGAAGGTCCAAAATCCAATCAAGTAGCAAGATAACCCAAATCATGCATGCCACCATATCCTCTAATATCCTTCCAGCTCTTCCTGAAGAACTGCTGATCCATTGACATGAATTGTTTCTCTTCATGATTATTAACACCCAACTGCAAAATCTAAGGACTTTATAGCTCAACAATGTAGCTATACTAGACTCAAAATTAACATTTTTTGAGTTCAATGATAGAAAACTCTCCCCGCTTCTCGAAAAACCCCTGGACCAATTTCATCTGGGCCAAAATGTAAGGCCACCAAATGCTGAAAACCACCAATAATCATACTAAGTATGGTCCTCTGTTTTTTCTGTCAAATAAGGAAACCCAACTCAATATCTAAGACAATTTCCCCAGGGGATCCATTAAAACTTATGTGGTTACTCTTGATTTCCCAAGCAGAGAAAAACAACAATCTTTCTCAGTATTCAGATCTCAATTCTCTTGTCAGATTTCAATCCAAAAGGTTTAATGGTTTTCATATGGGATCAAGTAATTTATAACCTTGCAACATATATTGTCAAAAATAATTTCACCATGAAGCACAAGTTAGAAAAGAAGCCCCAAAACCTTTACTCTTACATAATTTCTAAAAAAAAACATGTAGCAATAGAGTCTATGGTAGTTTCAAGTAGCTTTACAGTCCTTGTATATGCACACCAAGGAATTATCGACTCATGGTCCTTTGTTTCGTTAAAAAAAGCTCACTGCTTGACATACTCAATATAGATTGTTAACAAAAACATCCAAACACATTTTACTATGATACCCCTATACTCAACTGTGTATCGACATATATAATGCATTAAAAAACCCTTCTCTTCCAATACCAATCCTGATGAGAGAAATTCCAACCATATACATATGAACTCGAACATTGAAACCCATCTATAAGTAAATGTCATAAGTCATAGTTTTTTAAAGGAGTATCCATCAAATCAGTAGATCAAAAACAACATTTACATTTTATGGTGCAGATGGTTCTGCATACAACAAATTAGTGAAAATATTATGACCATAGTTCAAATTGTTTCATCCCACTCAGCCAAAACATCCCTTACTCAATATTAGCAATATGTCCTTTATATCTTAGGGAAATCTTTTTAGTAGTTACTCTTGCAATATTTAGTGACTGATCATAGAATAGTATTGTCGAACATGAGTCATTGAAAAAGGGTCTTGGTGATCCAAATCACAACCAATCAAATCATACAATGATATGTTATCTATAGTATCATTAAGGGTAGATCAATAAAAGGCACTCAGCGTCACTGTAGCAGAGAAAATAAGCAGAAGCCTCATACTCCAAGGCATCACACTAGAAAACTGCCAAAACCAAGATGTAAATATCTAGCAACTAAAGTCATGAAGCCTCCCAATGAAAGCAACACACATTATAGATGGAAATATTTTTTTAGTAAAGAGAATGGGCAATGCCAACTACATAGAATACGAATAATCTTTTTCATTTGTATTCTTATGCAACATTTCTGTTTGTGATTCAGGAAAACAAAATGATGGTTTCAACCATTTAAGGATTTGGGGCTACTATTTTATCAAAATTGCATGAATATCAACTAAAAACACAAGTCCAAAGCCCATTGATGTCCACTCATTATGAAAACTTAAGACTTGGGTCATATGGAAAAATGGATAAGATTGATCACAAACATAAAATGAAGGAATACACCAGAGAAACCGTCTCATTTAAGTCCCTGTACAGTTCTTTATCTACATATCCATTGACTGGTTATGACACAGTTGGTGAAGAAGGTCCAGAATCCAATCAAGTAGCAAGATAACCCAAATCATGCATGCCACCATATCCTCTAATATCCTTCGAGCTCTTCCTGAAGAACTGCTGATCCATTGACATGAATTGTTGCTCTTCATGATTATTAACACCCAACTGCAAAATATAAGGACTTTATAGCTCAACAATGTAGCTATACTAGACTCAAAATTAACATTTTTTGAGTTCAATGATAGATCCATCTCCTGCTTCTGAAAAACCTATGGACCAATTTCATCTTTGGGCCAAATGTATACAACCAAATGCTGAAAACCACCAATCATCATACTAAGTATGGTCCTCTGTTTTTTCTGTCAAATATGGGAACCCAACTCAAGATTTGTGACAATTTTTCCTGGGGGATCCATTAAAACTTATGTGGTTACTCTTGATTTCCCAAGAAGAGAAAAACAACAATCTTTCTCAGTATTCAGATCTTAATTCTCTTGTCAGATTTCAGTCCAAAAGGTTTAATGGTTTTCATATGGGATCAAGTAATTTAGAACCTTGCAACATATATTGTCAAAAATAATTTCACCATGAAGCACAAGTTAGAAAAGAAGCCCCAAAACCTTTACTCTTACATAATTTCTGAAAAAAAAAATGTAGCAATAGAGTCTATGGTAGTTTCAAGTAGCATAAATATCCTTGTATATGCACAATTCAGTCCTTTTATTGACTCATGGTCCTCTGTTAAAACAAGCTCACTGCTTGACATACTCAATATAGATTGTTAACAAAAACATCCAAACACATTTTACTATGATATCCCTATACTCAACTGTGTATCGACATATATAATGCATTAAAAAACCCTTCTCTTCCCAATACCAATCCCGATGAGAGAAATTCCAACCATATACATATGAACTCGAACATTGAAACCCATCTATAAGTAAATGTCATAAGTCATAGTTTTTTAAAGGAGTATCCGATCAAATCAGTAGATCAAAAACAACATTTAGATTTTATGGTGCAGATGGTTCCGCATACAACAAATTAGTGAAAATATTATGACCATAGTTCAAATTGTTTCATCCCACTCAGCCAAAACATCCCTTACTCAATAGTAGCAATATGTCCTTTATATCTTAGGGAAATCTTTTTAGTAGTTACTCTTGCAATATTTAGTGACTGATGATAGAATAGTATTGTCGAACATGAGTCATTGAAAAAGGGTCTTGGGGATCCAAATCACAACCAATCAAATCATACAATGATATGTTATCTATAGTATCATTAAGGGTAGATCAATAAAAGGCACTCAGCGTCACTATAGCAGAGAAAATAAACACAAGCCTCATACTCCAAGGCATCACACTAGAAAACTGCCAAAACCAAGATGTAAATATCTAGCAACTAAAATCATGAAGCCTCCCAATGAAAGCAACACACATTATAGATGGAAATATTTTTTTAGTAAAGAGAATGGGCAATGCCAACTACATAGAATAAGAATGTTTTTGCCAATGCTCTGGCCATATGATCAATTCTTACCTACAAAACAGTTTCAATCATTTCATATAATATTATCAGTTTCCATTATTACAGGAAAACTCTGAAGAGCCCATTCCATAGTAATCTAGATGAAGCAACATGAACATATCATTGATGGTGACAACTTTATCATGTTGTACAAGTACATAAATACAAATATGCCAAGGGCTACTTGCAAAAAGAATTTGTAGGTAGGGATTGAGCTCTGTCTTCTACAGCTATAGAGAGCAGCTGAGGTGACTGCTAAGGGCCAACAAAAGGAAAGTATTCTAGTCGAAGTACCCTGCAGGTTGACTTTCTAAACAGCTTGCCTTGTGCAGTCACAGTTTTCACTAACTGGCATGCTACAAAATATACAGGGCTCATACAACAATGTGATCTTATTGTAGCTTCCAGAAGCACAATTTTCTCATGGATTTCCATGATGCAACTGTAGAGAGCAGCTGAGGGACTGCTAAGGACCTACAAAAGGAAAGTATTCTAGTGAAAGCACCATGCAGGTTGAATTTCTAAACAGCTTGCCTTGTGTAGTAATAGTTTTCACTAACTGGCATGCTGCAAAATATACAGGGCTCATACAACAATGTGATATTATTGTAGCTTCCTGAAGCACAATTTGCACATGGATTGCCATGATGCAACTGTAGAGAGTAGCTGAGGGACAGCTAAGGACCTACAAAAGGAAATTATTCTAGTCAAAGTATCCTGCAGGTTAACTTTATAAACAACTTTCCTTGTGCAGTAACAGTTTCCACTAACTGGCATGCTACAAAATATATAGGGTTCATACAACAACAAGTGCCCTCTCATGCAAGCTCCAAGAGATGGGGAGTTAAGTCTCCACCAACACCCATTACTCCAGAGTCCATACTACTCTCTCATCGACATGTGAGCTTATGTTCAATACAATGGTTGAATTGGAAAATGTATGTGGGTTTATTTTTATGTCAATTCTGGAAGGACTCAATGCCATTGATTTCACCCCTATTCTCGACCTGCACAGCATTCTAACACTAGTAGCAAGCAAGGGTATTCTGCTCTAAGAATAATGTGGTGGAATTTTGTTAAATCCCAAGGCAACTCTTTGCAGTGCTAAGGTGAGGGGTAACCCAGTCTGGAACTTGTCTTTCTCTTCAGTAAAAATGGGCCACTATCATTGTAGGCATAAATGATGCAACTTGTATGAATTTTGAGAGGTTCAACAAGGGGTTAAGTGTTGTGAGCTTGAGGTTGTTCAAACCCAATGATGTGTGATGAATTTCACCATTTACTGCAATCAATAGCAAGAGGATTGTGAAAGTACATTAGAAGCCAAAAATAGGGCAAAGGTCCATGTGCAATGGAAAATACACCCTGACTACAGAACCTTAAGGAAATGAAGGAGATCACCAACTTCATGCAGATTGAAGCTAGAGTTTCAGATTGGTTCTCTAAAATCCCTAGTTAGTAGAATCTTGAGTCACCTCTACCTCCCATAGGAGATGGTTTCATCTCCTACCCCGTCAACTTCTAAATTGTTGAGGACTCCTCATTTTGCAACTTTCCCATGGCCAAGGATGAGGATTTGTGCATCTAACACTCCAAAACCAAAAGTGGAGGATCCTACAAGTGAAATCAACCCTGTGGAACAATTTGACATGTAAATGCACTCAACAAAAGCAACAATGGGGACTCAAGTGGGACTAAAACCTTAGAGCATTTCTAATATGTTTTGTATATCTATAGTATTTTGTCATTGTTTCAGTTTGCAAGGAAATATTCCTTCGAAGCCGACAGAGAATAGAATAGGGTGGGAAAGAATAGGGAATTTTGGATACAAGACTGTCTCAGGCTGCAGAAAAACACTAATATATATGTGTGTGTATTATACCATTGTCCAGTTTGGCTGCAGCTTTTTCTAGTTCAAAAGGACTGGATGAAGACAACGAGTATGCAAACTCTTCTTCCAATTTTTTAAAAGGCATTTCATCTCTAAACTTAAATGCTTTACCCATCGTTTAGTACATTGTTGAACCTTTGCATATACTATAATGAAACAGAAGGTTTAACTTTCCTCTATATCAGGCTGAATATATCAAGCTATCAACATGTCTTTGGACAAATGTATTACAAATCAAGAATCTCCTGCACTTAAATGTATGACTGGGGCATTTTTGTATTTTCATGTATTGTTAATGTAAATATCCTTGTTCATGTTAAAAAGATAAAAGACATAAATTTGCAAATCAAAAGTAGAGCACTTGAATCTCTTGAATAAAATTTTAACTGGACAGGTAGTAACTTCAGCAAAGCCACAGGTACATTTTTATGTCTATCTTCCACCAAGTCAGCTTCCTCTCAAGTCGACCTCAATCTCATCATGTTGACCTCCTCAACAATGTACAAGTTGGCCTATTGTTGGACGCTCAAACCACCATATATAGTAAAAGGTACTCAACCAATTTTGGTATCAATCTATCTGCAATTCAGATATAAGAAGGGAGTACAAGAGGGTAAAATGGAAGCTTTAGTTTTCTCAATAGAGAAACCAATACAACAACGAAGGAAAAAGGGATCCTTAAAAGATGTAAATTATATCCTTAATGCAATTACAAGGCCCAGGGTTTAGACTTACTTCATAAATACAAGTGAATGATGAAATTCCTGAAGAATCAAGATCACGATCAGGTTGTCTTAAAGGAAAGAAGTTGACTTGGTGGAAGGAATTTTTGGTCTAAGTGTGAAGAGTCCTGGTTGTCTCATTGTGATTTGAATGTACTAAAGGAAGTGAATTGAATGTACTAAAGGAAGAGTTCTTGACTGGATTTTCCAGTATATGGGGGTGTTCCCTCCTTGTGATTTTTATGGTTTGACATTTATTTTGATGAAAAATAATATAAACGAGTAAAGGAAAAACTAATAAGCATACATAAATATTCACTCACTAGTAAATGTCAAGATATTAGAGAAATATAATGCCCTAGATTTCTCAACATAAGCACTACACAATCATTCAACTAAAAACACAATGCATAAAATGTAGAGGAACTTGGTCATCAAAAAAGCACATTCTTTCTTCGTTTCCACAGCAATAACATTACAATCTCCCGCGAAATTTACTTCAACAAATGATGCACGAAATTCCATATCTATGACTGGGTAATAAATGAAGAAGATTTCATCCTCAATGGCAATACCCCGACTCTCTTTCGGATAAATACAGCCCTAAGAGATTGCTCTCGTCCAGCAGCAAACCCAAACTCCCCGACTCTCTTCCGGATAAATACAGCCCAAGAGATGGCTCTCTTCCTGCAGCAAACCCAAACTTAGCTCAACATGTGACTTTGCTAGGTTGATACTTAAAGCAAGCTGCAAAATTGGATTCCTTCTACACACATTGAAGAGCACTGACAGTAGGAAGAATCCCAAGGGGCTACTAAACGAAATAGCTCAACATGTGACTTTACTAGGTTGATACTTAAAGCCAGCCGCAATATTGGATTCCTTCTCCACACATTGAAGAGCGCTGAAAGTAAGAAGAATTCCAAAGGGCTACTAAACGAAATTTCTTCCCGGCAGTGAAGGGAGTGACAAGGGAGTGACATGGTTAAGTTGACTAGAAGGTTTTCTGGAGATTTATGTGGAAATAGTGTGCTTGAGCTTGAGAGCAATTGGGTGCAATGCAAGACTCAACAAAAGCAAACCCTAGAGCCTGCAAATTTGCCAAATCTCAAAATGCAAACATTTGGAAATTTGGAGTGCTGCAAAATTAGTCAAACTGCAAGAGGTTTTGCTGCTAAATCCATTAGGCATCAACCTTTGCCCTGTTGATACAAGCAACAAAGAGTTTAGTACCCTTAAATCATCAATAGTATAAACCCTTGAAAAAAGGAAATCCCTGATAATGAACAAGCTTAGTATAGTTAAAAACAAGATATTTGAATTCATGGAAAAAGATATTAACAGAATACCAGCAATAAATCAACTGAAACTAATGACTGTCTCACAACATAAGACACCATAGGTCAAATTGAGATGTGGAAAATTATGATGTAGACCTCGTGATTGGAAAATCCTCCATTGTACAGTAGGGAGAACTTTCAAGCAGAGAGGCACCAGACTTTGCTTTTTGCACAAATAAAAGCTATTGACCCATTGCACAGAGGCAGGATTCACAGCAGAACTATGTGCATATGATGCATCCATTATATACTTAATATCTTAGTAACATCGAAACAAAATGAGAAGGGCAAACTCGTTGTCTCACAGACTTTCTGCTCCACCATTATATCGAAAACTCGTTGTCTCACAGACTTTCTGCTCCACCATTATGTCGACATATGCAGCCCACCCAACACAGAAGCAACCGTGACCGTGCCATACTAGATATTGGGGCAAGTTTTACCAGCATCCATACTAGATATTGGGGGCGAAAGTCGTTGCAAAACCCTGGAATATAGTAAATCGGGGGCGAATACAATCCAAACCCCTGCAGACTAGTAAATGCGGAGGCGAATCCAGTTTTTCAGTTTTTATCCGCCTTTATTTTTTTTGGCTAAAGTATAATAATTAATTATTTTTAAAATAATTTTGGGGCTAATTATGTAAAACTATACAAAATAGGTTTTATATAAGAAATTCGCCCCTCTAAAATCTAAAATCCCTTAAATTTCGCCTTTGGGCTAAAATTCGCCCCTAAAATTATCCCTGGAACTTACCCACTGAAGATTCCACTTGGGAGGATGGGAATATTATACAGAAGCACCCATAGCTACTCAAGCGTTGAGGAAAACACTTTTTTGAAGGAGAGGGGCATTTTAGGTCCCTATATTACTAGTATAGTCCGTTATTTTTGTTAGTAAAGCCCCCTTATTATTATTGTTGTACTCCTGTAGTCCCCATATTGTTATTATTTTGCCCCCATAAAACCCCACTATTGTTATTGTTGTACCTGTTGGGTGTGGAGCCTGATTATCTTATTTACTCTGTATCACAGCATTGGACCCCTGTACCTTAAATGGGGCGGCAACGCCGCCCATAAATTAATCATTGCCGGGGGGGCAGCAACAGCTTTATGGAGCCCCCCCCTGGCGGGGGGGGTTTTGGGGGTAGCGCCCCCAAAGCTAAAAACAGATGTAAAATTTCCTTGTAAACATATAGTAATTTCTAGTCAATCTGGGCCATTCATTAGGCAAATGATCTGACGGTAGAAGTTATGTTTAGTTTAGGGTTTTTTTTTCCCTAGAAGGAAACCCCTCGCTTCCATGAGGGTATTGTATTGCGGTTGTGTATAGTGTGTGTATTCTTGGAGCAAGAAACAGAGAGAGAGAGTGTGAGAGAGAACAGAGGATATTACAGCCGATCTTCTATAGGTTTTGTCTCTTAATTTTGCTGGATAATAGAAAGGAAGGACTGGTTGTTCGGGGTGGACGTAGCCCAAACTGGGTGAACCACGTATATCTGTGTCTCTCTGGTTTTATGTGTTTTGTGTGCTTGTGTTTTTGGCATATTTTATGTGTTTCATTGCTCTATAATATATAATTTTATAACAATTGGTATCATAGCCGAAGGTATATTTGGCTTATAAACTTGCAGGAAAGAATGGTTCCTGGTTCGAGTGGGAGCAATGGCAGAAGATGGTAAGTTTAGGGTCGAGAAATTTAACGGCCAAAACTTCTCGCTGTGGAAGATGCAGATGGAAGATTATCTGTATCAGAAAGAATTGTACCTACCATTGAGCGAAAAAAAAAAGAAGCCGACGGCCATGAAAGATGCGGAATGGAACATTCTCGATAGAAAGGCACTCAGAACAATACGGTTGTGCCTTGCGGCATCAGTCACCTTCAATATTTCGAAGGAAACAAAAACAGAGGGTTTGATGCAGACGTTGGTGAAACTATATGAAAAACCCTTGGCCTCAAAAAAAGTATTTCTTATAAAACGACTATTTAATATGAAGATGTTGGAAGGTGGATCTATTGTAGACCATTTAAATTATTTTAATACAGTTACGAGTCAGTTAAGTTCTGTAGGGGTAAACTTTGATGATGAAGTTAGAGCTCTGTTATTCTTGTGCTCATTTCCAGAGAGTTGGAATGGTTTAGTAATGGCCATTAGTAACTTTGTCTATGGATCTAGTACTTTAAAGTTTGATGATGTTGTTGGTGTTATCCTTAGCGAGGAAATGTGACGGAAAAGCTCCGTTGAGACATTGGGTAATGCTTTGAGTGCAGAGTCTAGCGAAAGAAGAATGGAAAGAGGAAAGAGTTCAGGATATCGCAGTAAATCAAGAAAAGGCAGATCCAAGTCCAGATCGGGGATATTGTGCTGGAAATGCGGAAAGAAAGGACACCTAAAGAAAGACTGTAGATCTCGGAAGGGAAAAGAAGGAGACGCGCAACAAGAAAAAAATCATGAAGCAAATGTGACAGGTGATGTGTTACAAGATGCTTTGATTCTTTGTTTCAAAAATGTTACTGATTCCTGGGTAGTAGATTCAGGGGCCTCATTCCATGCCACACTTGATAAGAAATAATTTCATGACTATGTTCAAGGATATTTTTGACAAGTCCGTTTGGGTGATGATAAACCCTGTAAAATTGTTGGAATGGGTAAAGTTCTTGTAAAACAAAAAAATGGAAACCAATGGTTATTAAAGGAGGTAAGGCATGTTCCAGATCTAAATAAAAATCTGATTTCAACAGGGCATTTAGGCGGTGAAGGTTGTGTGACAACTTTCAAAGATAAATCTTGGAAGGTCACCAAAGGAGCCCTGGTAATAGCAAAAGGCGAAAAGGTTGGTACATTGTATTTATGCAATGGTATTTCTAACTCTGTTAATGCTTTAACTTCCAAAGGAGCAGATACAGCATTATGGCATCATAGGCTCAGACACATGAGTGATAAGGGAATGAAGATTCTTCACTCAAAAAAATTTGTTGTCAGGTTTGAAGAATGTTGATTTGGATTTCTGTGAGAATTACATTTATGGAAAACAGAAGAGAGTCAGATTTCTCAGAGTTGGGAAAGAAAAGAAGAGAGAAAAATTGGAGCTTGTGCATACAGATGTATGGGGACCTGCTCAGGTATCATCTCTCGATGGCTCTCGTTATTATGTTAATTTTATTGATGATGCAACTAGAAAAACATGGATTTATTGTATTCAGAATAAATCTGATGTATTTGATACTTTCAAGAAATGGAAAGCTTTGGTTGAGATTGAGACAGGAAAGAAGTTGAAGTGTCTCGGATCAGACAATGGAGGTGAATATTGCAGCAAAGAGTTTGATAGGTACTGTTCAGAGCATGGAATTCGTAGAGAGAAGACAGTTCCAAGAACACCACAAGAAAATGGTGTGTCGGAAAGGATGAACAGAACAATCATGGAGCGTGCAAGGTGCATGAGATTGCATGCAGGATTGCCTTTACAATTTTGGGCAGATGTTGTAGATACTGTTGTTTATCTAATAAACAGAGGGCCTTCAAGTTCCTTGGATGGTGATATTCCAGAGGAAGCATGGACAGGTAAAAAGGTAAACTACTCTTTTTTAAAGCCTTTTGGTTGTGAGGCCTTTGTCCATATTAATAAAGAAAATAGAACAAAGCTTGAGGCAAAATCAAAGAAATGTACCTTTATTAGATATGGTGTTAATGATTTTGGTTATCTCTTATATGATTATGAAAATCACAAAATCATTAGGAGCAGAGATGTAATATTCAATGAAAAGGTCTTGTATAAGAATCAGTTGCAGGAAAAGAAACAAGAAAAAGAAAACAAAGAATACACAGTTCTTGATGAGATCACAGAAAAGGTAAAGGTGCTTGAAAATAATAATAATCAAGAGCCACAACAACAACAACCACCACAACAGCAACATGCACCTCAAACACCTGAAAGTGGTGTTAGAAGATCTACCAGGATAAGTAGACCCCCTGAACGATACTCTCCTTCATTATATTATTTATTGTTGACTGATTCTGGTGAACCTGAATGTTATGAAGAAGCAATGCAGGTTGAAAGAAGGAAGAAGTGGGAGCTAGCGATGGATGAAGAGATGGACTCCTTAATGCATAACTAGACTTGGGACTTAGTCAGGTTGCCTGCAAGTAAAACTACATTGCGAAATAAATGGGTTTACAGGCTGAAGGAAGAAGATGGAGGAAAACAAAGGTACAAAGCTAGACTTGTGGTGAAGGGGTTTGCATAGAAGAAAGGTATTGATTTTGATGAAATATTTTCTCCTGTTGTTAAAATGACTTCAATCAGAACTATTTTAAGTCTTGTAGCAGCGGAAGATTTACATCTTGAACAATTAGATGTAAAGACAACATTTCTCCATGGAGATTTGGAGGAAGAGATATACATGCAACAACTAGAAGGATATGAGGTCAAAGGGAAAGAAAAATTGGTGTGCAGGTTAAAGAAGAGCTTGTATGGCTTAAAACAGGCTCCAAGGCAGTGGTATCTAAAATTTGACAAGTTTATGTCTGAACAAGGTTATACTAGATGTCACTCTGATCATTGTGTTTATCTGAAAAAGAAAAATGATGGAAGCTATATTATATTGTTATTGTATGTAGATGACATGCTTGTTTCAGGGTCTAACATGCGGGAAATAAATGTGCTCAAAAGAAAATTGGAAAATTTATTTGCAATGAAGGATTTGGGAGCTGCAAAACAAATCCTTGGTATGAGAATAACTAGAGACAGGAAAAATCGCAAATTAACACTGTCTCAAAATGAGTACATACAAAAGGTGTTGAAAAGATTTAATATGCACAATGCAAAACCAGTTAGCACACCTTTTGCTAGCCATTTCAAACTTAGTAAGGAGATGTGCCCAAAGACCCAAGAAGACATGGATTATATGTCTAAAGTTCCATATGCATCAGTAGTTGGAAGCTTAATGTATGCAATGGTCTGCACAAGGCCTGATATTGCACATGCAGTGGGAGTTGTAAGCAAGTACATGAATAATCTAGGAAAAGAACATTGGATGGCAGTAAAATGGATTCTCAGATATTTAAGAGGTACCACAAATCAAGCATTATGCTTTGGTGGTTCAAACATTTCTCTACAGGGATATGTTGATGCAGATATGGCAGGTGACAGAGATAACAGGAGGAGCACTACATGATATGTATTTACTGTAGGTGGAACAGCTGTCAGTTGGGTTTCAAAAATCCAAAGTGTTGTTGCACTTTCAACAACAGAAGCCGAGTATGTTGCTGCTAGAGAGGCTAGTAAAGAAATGATTTGGTTACAAAGGTTTATGGATGAATTGGGTAAGAAGCATGATATGGGCACACTATACAGTGATAGCCAAAGTGCTATTCATCTTGCAAAGAACTCAACATTTCATTGCAGGACTAAACACATACATGTCAAGTACCATTTCATACGGTCGGTATTGGAAGATGGAGAGTTGAAGCTGGAAAAGATACACACTAGCCAGAATCCTGCAGATATGCTAACAAAAGTTGTAACCAGGGAGAAACTGAGAACATGCTCAGTTTCAATTGGTCTTCAAGGATGACGATGAAGATGAGGAACAACCATGTCCAAAGAGGAGTCATTGTCCAGCAAATGAAGCAGCGATGGAGTTGCTACAATCAGTCTCCAAGTGGGAGATCGTTGGGTGTGGAGCCTAATTATCTTGTTTACTTTGTATCATAGCATTGGACACCTTTACCTTAAATGGGGCGGCAACATTGCCCGTAAATTAATCGTTGTCGTGGGGGGTCCAGGGGGGGTGGCAGCGACTTTATGGAGCCCCCTCAGCAGGGCGTTTCGGGGGCAGCGCCCCAAAAGCTAAAAACAAATGTAAAATTGCCTTGTAAAAGTATAGTAATTTCTAGTCA
Source organism: Pinus albicaulis (assembly GCA_034641835.2). NCBI lineage: Eukaryota > Viridiplantae > Streptophyta > Pinopsida > Pinales > Pinaceae > Pinus > Pinus albicaulis. The sequence continues at coordinate 1,664,517,467 of CM076582.1, forward strand.
ATCTGGGTTGTTCATTAGGCAAATGATCTGACGATAGAAGTTATGTTTAGTTTAGGGTTTTTTTTTCCTAGAAGGAAACCCCTCGCTTCCATGAGGGTATTGTATTGCGGCTGTGTATAGTGTGTGTATTCTCAGAGCGAGAAACAGAGAGAGAGACTGTGAGAGAGAACAGAGGATATTACAGCGGATCTACTGTAGGTTTTGTCTCTTCATTTTGCTAGATAGTAGAAAGGAAGGACTGGCTGTTTGGGGTGGACGTAGCTCAAACTGGGTGAACCATGTATATCTGTGTCTCTCTGGTTTTATGTGTTTTGTGTGCTTGTGTTTTCGGCATATTTTATGTGTTTCATTGCTCTGTAATATATAATTTTCTAACAGTACCCTTACATTATTATTATTATGTCGACCAGGATTATATTGTGACCCGATGGACTCCTATATATAGAAATGAGGTTTTTGTCATTTGAATCATCCAATAATTTTTCATCTATGTAATGTAAAGGAGGTTTCCCCCTCAAATTGGATTATTTCTAAGGCGTTGATCTCTCTTTCATTTTATTTTTGGAGCTGGTTTCATAACATTTTGAACTAGTCCTTTTTGTAATAAATAGGCAAGTCGTATATGGGGTTCTTGGTGCCATCAGTGATCGAAAGAATCCCCATTGAACCAGTTGTTATCACATTATACTCTATTTTTAAAAAAAATCAGAAAATGATGACAGTTTTAGTGTTCTCATTTTAGTTGTAATAAACAAGGAAATCATCGATAGCGGGGCTATCAGCGCTTTCAGTGTTTCGATAATGTTTTATGAACAATTTGATGACAATGGGCTTATCAAAATTTTCAATATAGTTGACAGGTCGACTATCAGTGCCAAAAACAAATTTCAAATTTGATTTTTCAAATTGCACTGACCATGTGAGCGGCAATGATAAGGTTTGGAAACATGCCAGGGGGTAAGTGTTATGTTAAATTACAATAACAAAATTGAATTCGGCCCCCCTAAGGAGAGTGGGTCTCTCTATTGTACCTCTGTCAGCATTTTCTCTCGGAGTAACTCAGTTCATTCCACGTAGTCTTCCTCACACTCTTCTCCAATATAGAATCGGCCCCAACTTCGGGATTTAATTATATTAAGGTCGACAACCAAACAAGTATCCCCGCTCGAAACCTTATGACAAGGTTAAATACTTCGAGGCTTATGTGACTAACCCGACTACCTCACCAACGGAACACTTAATTTACTTTAGGCCCTGGACCCACACTTACACGATGTGGATTCAATAAAATGAACATCCATACCTTAAGTTATCTCCCATGCTCCTTTGCATGCGATCACCGTTCGATGGCCACCCTCCAGATCGGACGGCGTACGCGGATATCGCGGTGCCTCCTCAGTCAATAGTTAACGCGCGATGAGGGTATTTTTGGAAACCCTCCTTATGCCATGTACCCTCCAACAAATGTGATCACTCCAAATTCTTGAATACCGCTCGTCCCGCAAGGCAGTGCGATCAAAACCGCTTCCAGCCTTTGAACAGTGATTGACCATGGGGTTAACTCCTTACTTTCTATGCTCTCTCGTTCACTGATTCAGGGTCTAACCTCTGGACAGGAGTTTCAATCAATAGCGAAACATTCTATTTCTCTTATAAGCGGAGTCTTCACTACCTCGGGACAGAGTTCGACGACCATGATTATACATGGACCTCTTCTACGAGTGGGATTTAATTCAACAGAGCTTATTCTGACAAATTAAGAGAAAACAATGGACAGATAGATGTGGAGATTATACAACAACTCCACTCAACGATTCTACAGATGATGGTGTTTCGACCACCTAGCAATTAAACAAATTCTCACACAAATATCAATTCAAGACAATTTGATAATCAACAAATACTGAAATTTATTCAACTGGAAGCAATTTCTTAACACACAAGTTCACTGTAGAAATATCCTCCCTTCAACACATCCGAGGGATACAATTTATATGCATTACAATGTGTCTCTTCGGTTCCTCGGTGAGGACCGTCTATCTTCTAACAAACTTAATTACATTATTCGAATAACTGAACATGACAGATGGACTGAACTAAACTATTCGACTTCCATTGACTCTAACTAATCTAAATGCAACAGGCAGCTAAGGTATTGACACCTTGATGTTGCAAATTTGAATGATTTTGAACCCTCCTAGCCACAACATGTGGACAAAACCTCCTACATTGTTGGCTAGTGTCTAATGCCCCTGCATCAGACTCCCGAGGGAAATTTTCTTCGTGGACTCCTGTCCATGAGCTCTTCCACTGATCTGCCTATCTTCTACAACATTCCTTCAGTCATCCAAGTGGCATCTTCTTCTGGCTTGTCCTTCCATTTGATTAAGTACTAAAATTACTCTTGTCCTCTAGTCTTCCTGAACACTCTTTTGTCCAATATCTTCTCTGGCTGCAGTGGTTGTGCTGGGGGTAACTGCTTTGCCCACTCAATCTGTTCCTTGTCTACGGGTTCCTCTTCTACACCATCATATTCATACTTGTACAAATCTGCAACATTAAAAATGGGAGATATTCCAACATCAGGAGGCAATTCAATCTCATAAGAATTAGCAGAAAACTTTCTAAGTATCTTGCATAGCCCAATATTTTTGAACTTCAGTTTATTATACAACTTCTTTGGGAATCTCTCCTTTCTCAAGTGTGCTCAAACCAGATCTCCTACTTCAAAATGGACTTCTTTTCTACTCAAGTATGCTCTGCCTCTGTATTTGATGTTGCTGCCTTGTAGCTGTTGTTTCACTTGCTCGTGTATGGCTTGGATCTCTGAAGCAAATTCCTCACCATCAGCGCTCCTTAGCTTTTCCTTTCCTAGATTTCTTAATTCTGATATTCCTCTGGGGTGCATTCCATTAACAATATGGAATGGACTCTACCCTGTGCTTCTGTTTGGTGAGTCATTATATGCATATTCTGCCTGAGGCAAAATATGGTCCCAATGCTTGGGATGTTCTCCTGTAAGACTTCTCAACAAATTTCCCAGACTCCTATTCACTACCTCGGTTTGTCCATCATTCTGAGGATGATAAGCTGAGCTGAAACTTAGTTTGGTACTAAGTTTCTTCCACAGTGTCCTCCAAAAATGGCCCACAAATCTGGTGTCTCTATCTGAAACAATACTCTTGGGTAACCCATGCAACCTAACAACTTCTTTGAAAAGAAAGTTAGCAACATGGGTGGCATCACTACTTTTATAACATGGAATAAAATGTGCCATTTTGGAAAACCTATCCACTGCAACAAAGACTGCATAATTCCTTCTCTGATTCTTGGGCAATCCTAGAACAAAATCCATACTCACCATGTCCCAAGGCCTGTCTGGAATAGGCAAGGGAGTGTACAATCCTGCATCCTGGCTCCTTCCTTTGGCATATTGATAGATTTTGCAATTTTTCACAAACTTGTCCACTTCTACTCTCATCTTGGGCCAATAATAGAAGTGACTCAGCTGCTCATAAGTTTTGTCAGTACTAAAGTGTCCAGCAAGTCCACCACTATGCTTCTCCTTGATCAAATTTTCTCTCATGGAACATTTTGGTACACACAGTTGGTTTCTTCTGAATAGTAAGTCCTCCTGCAAGAAATAATCTAGCCACTGGCTTCTATCTGTTAGAACAGGGTTACAACATGTCTCAAATGCTTCCTTAAAATATGAATCTGTTTTATACAATTCTTTGAGAAAATCAAATCCTACAACTTCAAAATTGGTTTCTTGAATAAGCATGTGCCTCCTACTCAAAGCATTAGCTACTTTATTTTCTTAGCCACTTATATGTTTCAAAACAAAATTAAAACTTTGGAGATACTCAACCCATTTGGCATGCTTATGATTCAACTTGGGCTGCTGTACAATGTACTACAAAGCATGATTATCAGAGTATAATACATCTTTGGTCATCAAATAATGCCTCCACTTTTTCAGTGCCTGAACAATTGCATAGAATTCCTTCTCATAAGAGGAATACTTCCTTCTGGTGTCATTCTGCTTTTCACTGAAATAAGCTACGGAACTATCATCCTGACTCGGCATAGCTCCAATGGCTTCTACATTGGCATCACACTTCACTTGAAAGGGTTTAGCAAAATCGGGCATAATCAAAACAGGCTTTTCAGTTATCTTTTGCTTCGAAAGTTTAAAGTTTCTCTCTGTTTCAATGGTCCATTCAAATGGATGTTTTCTCTTCTTTATTGTCTCAATGATGGGTGCATTAATCTTACTAAAGTTTCTTATAAATTTCTTGTAAAAACTGGCAAGTCCATGGCAACTTCTTACCTCAAAAACATTTATGGGTGAAGGCCACTCCACAATTGCCTTAACCTTTTATGGGTCCATATTCAATCCTTCTGCAGAGACAACAAAGCCCAAATACACCAACTCTTCCTTCATGAATGAGCATTTCTTTAAGTTTATCAACAGTTTCTCTTGGTGCAGCTTCTTCAAGACATAATTAAGATGCCTTAAATTTTCTTCTTTAGTTTTGCTGAAAAATAATATATCATCCAGATACACTATCACAAATTTACCAATGAATTCTTTCAATACTTCATTCATAAGTCTCGTAAAAGTGCTAGGTGCATTTGAAAACTCAAAAGGCATTACCATCCATTCATACAGTCCTTCATTCATTTTAAAAGCAGTTTTCCACTCATCGCCCTCTTTTATTCTAATCTGATGATATCCACTTTTTAAATCTATCTTTGAAAAATATTTAGCACCACTCAAACAATCCATTAAATCCTCTACTCCGGGCAAGGGCTTAGGGGAATCTGTACCTAATTGTTATCTTATTGATTGCTCTGGAATCAGTACACATCCTCCAACCTCCATCTTTCTTTGGGCTCAATACTGTTGGTACTGCACATGGACTCAAACTTTCTCTGATCAGTCCCTTGTCCACCAATTCCTGTACTTGCTTCCTGATTTCCTCATTTTCTGTGGGAGTCATTCTGTAGGCTGCCTTATTTGGCAGATTTGAATCGGGGATAAAATCTATCTAATGGCTGATCTTCCTCACAGGTGGCAGCTCATCAATTAAATATTCCACAACAATGTCACAATAACTGTCTAACATCTCTTGGATTTCTATTGGCAAATCAAATATCTTCGTAGAAGTAAGAACTACCTTAGGCTTGCAAACTAAAGCAAAGCTTACCTCTTCTTATTCAATCTGCTATAGATATTCCTTCCCGCCCAGCAACAAGGTCTTTGGATCAACCACTCTACTTGATGGCTCTCCTTCTTCCATGGGTATCAATGTATGATGTACCCCATCCTTGAATAACTTGTAAGTGTTCTTCTTGCCATCATGCACTGTTGCTCTGTCAAACTACCAAGGTCTACTTAGCAGTATGTGACACACATCCATGGGCATCACATCACACAAGACTTTGTCTTTATAGTTTTCCATTTGCAGCTCTATCTCACACTGTTTACAATCAGCTAGTGTCCTTTATGCAGCCAGGACACCCTGTAGGGAGTTGGATGCTCCCTTGTCTTCAGCTTCAACTTCTCTATCACCTCAGTGGAAACCAGATTGTCTGTGTTGCCACTATCAATGACTAGCTGGCAGCATTTCCCTTGGACTTTGCATATGCTCCTAAACAAAGTCTTCCTTTGTGCAGCCTCAGTGACCTCTTTGGCTTGTTTCAACAGGACCTTATTAACCACCAAGGACTCTCCCCTCTCTGGTAGAATTTCTTCTTCAATTTATGCCTCTACTCGAGCCTGGGAACAACAACATTTCTTGGACCAGCACCCACATTCTCTAGGCACTCATAGTGCTTGTGTCCCACTTGCTGACATCTATAGCACCTCAATTCTATACCTCTGCCTCTGCCTCCTCTTCCTCTGTAAGAACCCCTTATGCCTCTTGCATCACCCTCTGTAGATGCATTCTAAGGTGAGATACTCTTAGTTCCATCTCTGGGTGTAGTAGGCTTTCCTCTACTACCCTGACTTCCTTTTCCACGGAAAGTACCTCTCCCTTTGGCAGACTGCTTCTTCAGGAGTTTCTCCTCTGCTTTCAAGGCCATCTAATAGGCCTCTTCAACTGTCTTAGGAGACAGAATACCAATCTCATCTTGGATCTCTAGCTTGAGACCATTCACATATCTGGCAGTCTTCTCTGGTGTGTCTTGAAATTTCCCAACTCTTATTCTTACTCTATAGAATTCTTCTGTGTATTCCTTTACTGTCAGCAACCTCTGTCTCCAGTTCTGCATTTTCCTAAACAAAGTTAGCTGATAATCACTAGGCAAGAATTTACCTTTTAACTTAGCCATCATTCTGGTCCAGCTCTTGATAGGTTTCTTTCCAACTCTCCTTCTTTCTGCTTGCACTCCATCCCACCAAAGTGCAGCATGTCCCTTCAGCTTTGTTACTGCAAACTTGACCTTCTTATCTTCGCTCATTTCTTCATAGTCAAATCACTTATTCATTTCATTAATCCAGTCCACCAGATCCTCTAGATTCAGTCCCCCTGCAAAACTTGACACTTCAATCTTTGGCTTAACTGCAGACCCCAGAACAGGTCTGAGGAGCCTCATGTTAGGAGGAATCTCAGCAATTTCTCCAGCTTCTTCTATCTCAGGTTCACTGATGTCTTCAAGATCTCCAGGCTGCCTTCGCTCCATGGCATCCATTCTGGCCTCGAACCTCTGCAAGATCCCCAACACTTTTGCATTGGCAATGGGTCCGCCTCTCCTTCTACCATCACCTCTACCAACTCGGATTTCTATGTTAATTCTCTACAAAAACAACTCAAAAACAGCTCTGATACCACAATTGACAGCAAAAAAATTGAATTCGGGCCCCCTAAGGAGAGCTGGTCTCTCTGTTGTAGCTATGTCAGCATTTTCTCTCGGAGTAACTCAGTTCATTCCACGTAGTCTTCCTCACACTCTTCTCCAATATAGAATCGGCCCCAACTTCGGGATTTAATTATATTAAGGTCGACAACCAAACAATTATCCCTGCCCGAAACCTTATGACAAGGTTAAATACTTCGGGGCTTATGTGACTAACCCAGCTACCTCACCAACGGAACTCTTAATGTACTTTAGGCCATGGGCCCACACTTACATGACGTGGATTCAACAAAATGAACGTCCATACCTTAAGTTATCTCCCGTGCTCCTTTGTGTGCGATCATCGTTCGATGGCCACCCTCCAGATCGGACGGTGTACGCGGATATCGTGTTGCCTCCTCAGTTGATAGTTAATGCGCGATGAGGGCGGTTTTGGAAACTCGCCTTATGCCACGTGCCCTCCAAAAAAATTGATCGCTCCAAATTCTTGAATATCGCTCGTCCCGCAAGGCGGTGCGATCAAAACCACTTCCAGCCTTTGAACAGTGATTAACTGTGGGGTTAATGCCTTCCTTTCTATGTTCTCTCGTTCACTGACTCAGGGTCTAACCTCAGGAAAGGAGTTTCAATTAATAGCGAAACAATCTATTTCTCTTATAAGTGGAGTCTTCACTACCTCACAGAGTTTGATGACCACGATTATACACGGACCTCTTCTACGAGTGGGATTTAATTCAACAGAGTGTATTCCAACAAATTAAGAGAAAACAATGGACAGAGAGATGCAAAGATTATATAACAACTCTACTCAATGATTCTACACATGATGGTGTTCCGACCACCTCGCAATTAAACAAATTCTCACACAAATATCAATTCAATACAATTTGATAATCAACGAATACTGAAATTTATTCAACCGGAAGCAATTGCTTAACACACAAGTTCACTGCAGAAATCTCCTCCCTTCAACACATCCGAGGGATACAATTTATATGCATTACAATGTGTCTCTTCGGTTCCTCGGTGAGGACCGTCTATCTTCTAGCAAACTTAATTACATTATTCGAATAACTGAACATGAAAGATGGACTGAACTAAACTATTTGACTTCTATTGACTCTAACTAATCTAAATGCAACAAGAAGCTAAGGTATTGACACCTTGCTGTTACAAATTTGAATGATTTTTAACCCTCCTAGCCACAACATGTGGACAAAACCTCCTACATTGCTGGCTAGTGTCTAATGCCCCTGCATCATTAAATCAATGATTTTTCCTCCGCCATCAGTTTATTTTTTATTGATTAATAATGAGTTAAAAACGTGAATTCACAAACTATAATGATTCACCCCGACCTTTAATCATTCATTTCATCGATTAAATTCATTTCACTTTGTAATTTGGTAATTTTACTTTGTAATTTGGTTATTTTTGGAAAAACCGCATTTGAGTTTTTCCACGATGATCCAGGATCAAATCCCAGTGAGGTGTTGTGTTCATTTCTAACTAGAATTTACAATGGGGAAAGGCGGTAAGGCTAACCAGGCCGAGCACAAAGCGCATGATCTTTTGGAGGTTTATCCCAACATCCAACATCAATTTGAACAAGCAGGTTGGTGAGAGTTCTTCGACTGATGCACTGACTACCACAATGTCGTGGCTCGTGTGTTTTCTCAGGGTTTCGATGGAAACCAGGCGAAGATCAATGGACTCTCCTTCCCTTTCACAAAATAGCTAATAGCAGAGGCCAAAACCTTTTCAACAAATATAGATTGGGTTCTTAGGAGCCATGTATTGGCAAGAATCAGCATTCCTTTTTTAATGAAGGAGGAATTCAAGAATCGTAATTAGAGAGTTGGGGTTCAGAGAGCTTGATTACAAGAAAAGTGGAATTGGCTATTGAAGATTACCAGTCATACTTCACCTGCGAAGGAAGGTTCAACCTGGTAAACCTCTATCACTTCCATTTCCTTGCACATTTAGTTGGTCAGGTTAGGATGAATACTTGTTCCTATTTGTTGGAGATTCTAAAACATATGGTAGCTCATTTCAAAGAAAGAAAAAACCCTTCCCCCTACTATGTCTACCACAAAGCCCTCATCAAGTTTTTGATTGAAAAAAAAATGGGCCAAATCAGGGAGAACTTGGAGCCACTTTCTATTTTGGGGAGGTTTTCAACCTCAACCCCCTAAATCTTTAAGAGGAAGAAATAAAATTTCCAAACAAGGGACAAAGACTCAGGTGACAACTCCTATTGATCCAACCCCTAGCCAAAAGGACACAGAGATCCCTTCTACATTCTCTGGCCCTAAAATCCCTAAAGTCTACCAAAGAAGAAGTGCTAGGCTCAGTAAACTAGACCCTCCAGCCCCTAAAAATTTACCTTCTTCATTGGTGTGCGTGACATACACACTTGCCCGGGGCGTCCTATTACTGTAATGCACCGGCGCTTCACAACTCTTCCGCGCCGGTGCATCATAAAACACCGTGCCAAAACAGAAACCGCCTAGTGCGGTATCACAAAACCGCACCGGGGCATCATAAAACACCGCGCCAAAACAGAAACATGCTGGTGCATTCTTATCGAAGAGCACTAATGCGCCTATAAAATTCACACACCAGAATAGTGTTAAATAAAAAAAAATTACGGCCAAAACACCGGTGCTTTACGACTATTCCGCACCAATGCTTTATGACTATTCCGCCCCGGTGCATCATAAAACATCGCACCAAAATAGAAACAACATGGTGTGGTGTTAAGGAACCGCCCTAGTGCATCATAAACAACGCACCAAATATGACACTGCCCCATGCAGTTGTAAGAAACCGCGCCGGTGTGCCTATGAAACCTCGCACACCGTAATAGGGTTAAATAAAAAAAAATTATGGCCAAAAAACTGCATTTTTCACTTTCCTCAATGCTCCATAGCTCTCAAGCACTGGTGCCAGTTCTCTTTCTCTGAGCCGCCCTGACATCTGTGGTCCCTTTGCACCCATTGCACGCACTACTACTGTGCATTATCCACTAATCTCGAGCTTGCATTTTTCAAAACGGTGGGAAAATTTTCTTTTGCAAATTCTACAGCCAAAATGCCTCCTTGATTTTTAGTGGATTAGAATTTGAAATAAGCTTAAAAATAACCATTAAAAAGGAAAAAGAAAAATCTATCGCACGATGCGCATGAGCCGTTCAACTCGGTGCTGCCTGTAAAATTTACATGCCACACCACCACCGGTGCTAATGGTATCCACACCGTTTCCGGGGCAATACTGAAAGACACCCCGCATTATTTTAAATTTAAAAAAAAATGTGGTGCGCTCATTTAACCAGTCGCACCATTGACCATGGGAATAGCAGTGTGGTGCATTGACAGAATTATCTGCACTGGTGTCTTTCAATGCACTGCATTCGACATTATGAAAGGGTCAACGGTGTGGCCAGGTAAAAGACCGCACCATTGAATATGTAATTGTCAGGAAGTCGGTGCGCTGACACGACTATACGTGCCGAGGCATATATTTCAGTCAGCACACCATTCTTCTGACATCATATATAGTCAACAGTGCTTGAAAAAATTTCATATGCACCGAGGACGATGCATTTTATTTCATTTGGGGCACCGCCACCGGTGCGCTACAAACACAAGCTGCACCGGAACCAGTGCATGATTGTTTTTGTGGCGCACCGACTGGTCTTTTTTTTTTTTTAATATATATGTATATTCCTAAATACATGTCTGATTTAATAAAAAAAAAAATTAATATGTCGACAATTCAGAGAGAAGAGGAGGAACAACAGCAACAACAGGTGAAGCAGTATGATATGATTCACTAGTGGGAGGAAAAAGAGAGGGAGAGAGATGCATACCCTCACCCTATTATAGCAGATACCCAGGGGATCCTAAGGTAGGTAGGCCTCCTCAAGTTCTATGAGGAGGCTACTTCCCTAAAGGCCCATAGTGTGTTTTTGAGACATCCTATCCGCAGGTGGAATGCCCACCGACAGGCTTTCCACGTTGGTCCTGACCAATGGTACACACCCACTGAGGAGGATATTTATTTAATTACGGGACTATCGAGGAGAGGGGTGGATTTTCCCTCATTCCCAGAGGTTCCAGCTAGTTGTGTAGCAAGGAGTCAGTTAGTTTACTCCCAGAGATACATTGGAGCAGATGTATTGTCTCCTGTAGAGTTTCAGGTACCTGGAGGTTAGTTACGTATAGGTGCATTTGGTAGACAGGACATGCAGTGCCTCTCACTTATCATTTCAACCATTTCGCAAAACACCAGTGACGGGCAACACATTATTTTATTTCCTTTTTATTATGTTAATTCTTTAGTACCAGAGCCATGACTTGTCAGGTGGTCTGCCATTTTTTGCGGCAGTTTTGTATGGCCTTAGATAGATGTCATGCTCATGCACAAGGGAGGGTCAACTTCCCTTTTGCTTCAGAGCTTTTTTGTTTATTTTTTGAGAGGTTTCTAGAGATGAGGCCTAATTTTGTTTGGAAACCTCGTAGGCCGATGTTGGAGGCTCGGATGCACATGTGGGGGCAAATGATGCCTAAGAGGGGAGAGACTATGTTTCCAGCTAGGATATCGCATGATGCACTAGACTTACTAGCCAGTGTTGACGAGATACATCCCTTCATTATGGTCCCATGTCCTTATGCTAGATTAGATTGGCGAGGGTGTGCCAACATCCTCTTCACATATGATGAGCCGCCAGATGATAGAGGTAATATTACTGTTTTATTTATATTTATTCTAACATGTTCTTTAACTTATTTTTATTAAATTGTGTAATGAAATTGTCTAATTATTGTTGTGTACTTGTATATATTTTGTATACATTGGCTCTTTTGATGGCGAAGAGATGCCAAAACCACCACATGATCCAGGTGTGGATCCTGATGACGATCAGGACATGGTCGATGCCGAGGATCATTATCAGGATGAGGCCAGTGTAGAGAGACATGCTCCTGCTGGTGCACCAGTACCGCCTTTTACTAGGTGCGGTCGACCTGATACTAGATATAGGATGGAGTTGGGGAACCAACTCAGTGCATTGATTGTTGAGACGGGCATCAAGCCCACTCATTACAGAGACATACAAGCCGATGATAGGCTATTACGGATGTGGAGAGGCATGCAGCGTGACATGTACAGCCTGATGTGGCATGTCGTAGGAGCTACATCAGTTGTTATTTGACTGAGGACTTTTGTACGTTATAAGCGTAGTCGAGCTGCAGCACATGATGGATAGTCCGCGAGTAGCGACTCATCATCTCATGATCGTTCACCTCACACTACGCCTGATGAGCATGAGGCTCCACTAGAATCATCTAGCAGTCATCATGGAGATGAGGCTGGACCATCGGCCACGTCCAGTCAGCAACCTGCAGCATCCATTTGTACTAGTCATGATCATGAGCAAGCTAGACCATCGACCATCAAGGCTGCACTATTGACTAAGCAGGCCTCCACTACCACTGCTTATATTGATGTTTTACTACCACCAGCTGATCCATCCATCAGTACTAGTCATGATCATAAGCAGGCTCGACCATCGACCGTCGAGGCTACACAATTTACTGAGCATGCCTCCACTTGTACTGCTATTGATGTTGTACTACCACCAATTGATCCATGATATTTATGTTACAGTTGAATATTTTTAACATTATTCAGTTATATATGTATATGGTCCATGTATTTTATGTTCATGTTACAGTTGTACTTAATTTACATGTTGGTGATCATCATGATATGCATATTGTTAGGTCATGTTAGATATGTTCATTTAATGTTTAGCTTGCAGATAGATGTGTATATGTGATAGCATGAGTTATTTGACATGAGATGTATATTTGATGTTTGTGTTGTGATGATGTTAATATATAATGTTAAGTTGATGTTTGAATGTGTTTTTTAGTCGAATATGATATTTGTACGATGGTTATCATGATCATGATGATATTTATTAATTAATTTAATATTAAATGACCATGATATTTATTAAATATTATGTCGTGATTGTAATTGAAATTTAAATTCTAATTGTATGTAAAATTGTAAAATTGTATTTGTATTTGTAATTGTAATTGTATGTAAAATATTTAATGTAAAATTTTAATTGTAATTGTAAATGTAAATGTAATTCTATGTAAAATTGTAAATGTAATTCTATGTAAATGTAATTGTATGTAAAATTAAAATTCTAATTCTAATTCTAATCATAATTGTATGTGAAATTAATGTAAAATTGTATTTCTAATTCTAATTCTGATTCTAATTTTAATTGTAATTGTATGTAAAATATTTGTAAAATTTTAATTGTATTAATGTGAAAATTTTAATTGTATTAATGTGAAATGATTTTATTAAAATTTTTAAATTTTTAAATTTGTAAATAATTGTAAAATAACAAATCTAGAATAATATGAATTTTTGTAACATAATAAAGTTTAGAAAATAATGCAAATAAATTCATGTACTTTAGAATTATCATTATTTTCTTATGATCTTACATAAAAAAAAGAACTTTATATAGTCGGGTGCGCTTATCATGATAACACGCACCGGTGTGTCGTATTACTCAGATGCATTGGTGCTTCAAAACTCTTCTGCATCGGTCACGAATAAACGCAAATAAAAAAATGCAACTCTATTTTCTTTAAGTGGAAAAAAAAGGCGGCGATTTGAAAAATGGGCGGCAAAATATTTTTGAAAATCTAATTTCATAAAATAATTCTTTAAATACTAAACACTTTTCATTATTTCACTATTTTTTCTAAACTTTTCAGCCAGATATTTGCAGTAGACATACCTGGAGCAAGAGAGCACGAAGGCATTGTGGAGCAGCGAAATACGTTCAAACAGAAGTATTCATACAATCAGAAACCAAACCTCTGGTGATTCAAACCCTGTATCATAGAATTTCAAACCATCTCGTGATTAAATTTGATTATTTTTTTTTACTTTTTCTGCAGTTCTTTTACTTTTTCAGCAATTTTATCCATTTTTACGCTAAACCCTTCATTTTTTTGTTTTTGTCCTTTCTTCTCCCTATTTCTGTGATTTCAGAATTAGGGTTTTTTCATTTTAGATTGACATCCAACCCACGGGATGACTTGCATAGTCGGATCTCAATCTATTCAGCCATTGCGTGAATTTTTGGAAAAAAATGGATTTTTTTTATCAGTGCGCCCTGCATACCCTAGCACATTGCGCAAGTACGGTGTAATAAAAAAATTGAACTTTTTTTTTTTTAAATCAGTGCGTCATATCTGAAATAGGGTACTGGTGCTCCATTTTATGAGGATAGCACCGTACGGTCTGTTACACTATTTTTGCAGTGCATTTATAATACCCCACGCACCGTATGGTCTATTATATTGTTTTGTGGTGCATTTTTAATACCCCCACGCACTACACTATTTTTGCGGTGTGTTTATAATACCCCACGCACCGTACGGTCTATTATACTATTTTGTGGTGCATTTTTAATACCCCCACGCACTGGTGGTGGTGCGTACCTCATGAAAGGCACACCGGTGTCTTGAGATTTATTTTTTACCTAAAAAGTTGAGAATTTCTTTATAAATATATTAATGAATGATATGCTACAGGTTTCAGATTGATAAAAAAATGATTGATAAGAGATCAAGTAACAAAACTACTGATAACACATCAAGAAAAAAAAAAGGCAAGTTTTTTGTAAATTCTTTATAAAAAATATTATTTTTGAACTATATGTAAGTTTAACTAATATGTATTGTTTGTTGTGTATCATGCAGAGCCACAAAATGACGAAGCTCGATAAGATTATTTCTGATCTAGGACTAGAAAGGTGTAAAATCTTAATGGAAAAATTGCAAAAAGATGAATCAGGTGAATGAAAAAACATTATCAATTCAATATGAGTTTCTTTTTTTAATTATCATTAATAATATACTTAAAATTATAAGATAACATGTGTCAAACAGTCTATTAATTCACATCTGTTTAATGTTCTACATGGACCAACAACTCAAAAAAGGAACGTATTTCTAAGAAAATTAAAAAAAATAGAACATACAAATGAAAATGAATTGCTCCTTAGCTCATCTGGAGTGGTGTTGGAAGTTAACGAAAGGGGGAAAAACTTTTACAAAAGTTTGAAGGATCTAGTGGAATGAATGTATAGACGTTCTTTCCACTTACAATACAAAAATCAATCCAATGATTCCAAGAACCAATTTTTATCTAAACTACCAGAAGATTTTCCAGAGAATTGGTCAATGAGACATGTCAGACTTTTAATAGAAAAAACGACAACAACAAAAAAGAAGGAATGAAAAAGTAATATTCCTTTAAATGTTTGTCTAGAATTATTTATAAATATCACTTTTGTTATATTTACTTTTCATATATCAATATAAAAATTAAATATTTTATTGTCATGTTAGATTTTTCAGGAAGATTATGAAAATCTCAAAAGATGAACGAGCTGATATCAGAAATATGCTAGTAGGAATGTCTGAAAAGGTGTACAAGGAGATGGTCAAAGAAATGGACAAAATTGCATCGCAGGAGGAGCCATCTCAACAACAACGTGCTTCAAATGTAATATGTAATCATTAAATTTTTCGAACATTAGGTACAATGAATAAACAATTTAGCATTAAATATTAATTTTCAAAAAAATTCTTGCAGAAAAGAAAAGAAAATGGAACCCATTCAGCACATAAAACAGGACGATAAGGAAGAAAAGGGTTGATACCTAAGTTTTTGAGTAATTTTTACTTCCTTATAACAACTTAACTAGATTTCATTTTTGTATTTTTTAAGTTGTTTAAAAAAAATCATCAATGAATGTCTTCAAACAGATGCTAACATACAAAGAAGAACCATCAGACGAATTGATTGAAATTGGGTTAAATATTGGTTGTTAGTATATGTTAGCATATCAGAAATTAATTGTGGAATTTGTAAGCATCTATTGATCTTGTTTTACTTAGCTCCATCTATAATTAATAGAACAAAAACATCTTTTATATTAAATATATGATTTTTTATGGGGTATAAAACTTGCAGGAAACAAAGTATGGAATTGCGCCAATAGATGAAATTTTGAAAGATGGCATGGTACATGGTTTTGAAAGAATGTGTATAGTTTATGAGTCAATTGTTGCTATGGTACATCATTTTTATTTTCGATTTACATTGATGTATATTATTTAATATTGCAATTTTCATTATTCTCACCAATGTATATACACTCATTTCAGTTTATTTTTATGTTTGTAGATGGAAGGTGAAGAAGAAGAAAACAATCAATGCCATGAACAAAACATTCTTGAAAATAACCCAAGTCATGGAAGTAGCTCTAGCAGTGACAACAGTTCAAGCGAAGAATGATGATCACTATGTTTGGATATCAAAGCAAGGCATTTTATTTTTTGAAATATGTCAGTGAAATCAAACATTTTGTTTAATGTAATAGACATAGTGTCCCAAATGAAAGACAAAGGGATACCAATAACTATCCCATTTTGTATGATAAATATTGTCTTATATATATATATATATATGTATATATATATATATATATATATATATATATATATAATCATAAATATGTTTTAATTTAGTCTATTGCATTCTCCATTGTCGCTATTGCGTTCTCCATTGTCGTTCTCAAATGCACTAATAAAAATTTAATTCATATGAATATTGTTATAAGACATATATGTGTCGACTTTTGATGAATAATGAATTTTAAAAAACCACAATAATTATGATGTGATATAACAAATTAATCCAAACATCACATTCAAATGCATTAATAAAAATGTAATTAATATGAATATTGTTATAAGATGTGTCGACTTTTGATGAATAATGAATTTAAAACAATCACAATAATTGGACTGTCACAGGTCGATGTTTCTAAAAAATACAAAATGAAAACCGATGTATGTTAGTAACTGTACACCAGTGCGTTTATGTGTTTATACTCACCGGTGTCGTTGTACGATCTATGGGCACTGCACAAATACCGATACTAGTTATAAATATTGGTGCATTTGTGTGATACTGCGCACCGGGGCATTTATGTATCTATAAGCACAGGTGCATTTGTACAATCTATGGGCATGACACGAATACCGATACCAATTATAAATCTTGGTGCCTTTCTTTAATATTGCGCACCAGTGAATTTCTATAAGTCTACGCACCGGTGTGTTGATACGACCTATGGACACCACACAAATCCCAAGACCAATTAGAATGGCCTCATGCATTGTATGACCAACACTATGCCTGGTGTGGTTTTATACCTTAACAGCCTAGTGTGTTCTCCTGCGACCACCCCGAGGTGCCTTCTACATGTATGCACTTGTGCGTTAAATCGAGAGTAGCTCACCAATGAAAAAAACATCCATAATAACCTTCGGCCACCATTTTTTTTAGTTGTGTTGAATTTTCGTTAAAAGCTCCGCCAAAACCTCTGTAACCATAAATAGATGTTATAGAAAATGATTTTTTGACAATTTTGGCCAATTTTATAACACTAAAAACCTCCTTTATAACCTCCGCTAGAGGGTCTTTTCCTTGTAATGAAAGAGCAAAGACAAATAATGTAAGGGAAAAGGTCCTATGGAGACAAGGCAAAGCAAGAAATAGAGGATGGAGAAAGTTGATGTGCTTCTAAAAGCAGCCAACACCCTCAGCTAGGAGGCTTGAGGTCGTTTTGAAAGTTTTGACTATACATTTGAGTAACAAAAATTTTGGGTTTATCGCTGACTATGGGCCTAATAGTGTTATACATACAAAAAAATAGTGAAACGCTAACATCTCCATTGTCAACAATTTTTAGGAGTAGAGATGACATCTCCACTTTCAGCGATTTTGAAGGGAAGTGTTGGCATCTCTGTTGTCAGTGAATTTTGCAAAAAAATGTTGACATTCTCATTGTTATAGAATGCTGAAAACAAGTAGAAAGGAAATGTTGACATTCAATGTGGCAGAGAAATCTTCGACTCATGAAACTAAAGAAGCTGACAGCGATAATAACAACAATTTCACCTGAAAACTAGAGGAAAAAGGAGCTCTAACAGAAGAGTGTTTTTCAGTGAATAATCGAACTTGTTTTGGAGAGGAACCTGTTTTCAGCAAGGAGTTTGTTCTATCGTAAGGGACCTATTTATATCATTGAGGAAGATATTTTGAAGATATATTTTCTTAGCCTATATGTTAGCATATTTTCCAGCAGACAATTTTATTTTAGAAAAAAATTAATGTAATTAAAAGATGTTTTCCACATGCATGAACTTACAATATTTTTTGTTATTTTGGATTATTGTAATTAAGTTTGAAACTATAATCCTATGATCATTTGATGTAATTTCTATAAAGACAATTTCTGAAGAATTAAAAATGGTTGGTTTTATTGAAAAAAATAACATTCTGGTGTATTTGAGCATATCTTAAACATATTGCAGTATTTGATGATCATTTGCAGAAAATCCATGTGTTGTAGTTCCTTGTCTGTTATTTCTCTGTTTATAAAATCTTCTTCATGTCTGGAAACTTTAGTATCTGAGATTGGGATTCATTTATGCTCCTTTCTCATTATTTCTCATTATTTCTCATTCATTAGTACTTGTTGTTTGTCAACTATAATACTATTTTTATTTTCATTTATATTCTTCTAAATCTTTCAAATTGTCAAAGGAGTTATTACTACCTTACTTTTTGCGTCATGCTCATTAGATCTCTAGCATCATCTGATAAAACTGGACTCCATGCCCAATGGTGTATTTCCTATACAACCCAACCAAATTCCATCACTTCTTAGACAAATCTGGCCATAAAGCTTAAAGTGTAAACCTACTAGTACAATGACCTAGAGTAGTTTAGTTTAAGGAGAGATCCCTCTCTAGGTTGAAGGGTCAGCTTTCAACCTAAACTAGGTTTGAGGTTACCTTAGATTTTTTCCCTAACAGCCAGGGTTTCTCTAAGAGATAACACCTATTATAAGATGAAGAAGCTAAAAAAGTATGCCAATAACAACTTTTACACTAGATGGGTTGATCTCTATACAAGTGGCATCATTAACTCTTGGTGTCGAGATCTTGCTAAGTTCTGACACTGACCATATGCAGTTTACCCAAATAGGATTCTCAAGGATGTGTATAAATATCTCATTTCTATGTGTTGTAGGTTGCACGGGTGAAAGAACACAAAATTATTTGAAGAGAACTGGATATATATTCTCAACATGGTGGCCACCCATGGAAAAGTTTTCAATTGGGCAGATATATTGTCTTTTGAGTTGCAATGTCATGTTGGGTAGGCTAAATCAACTCTAATCTCAAACCAGGCACCATAATTCTACATGTATCCATTTCTATTGGATGGGATTTATGCACAATATGCATTCCCAAGAATGTATTGGAACTGTACCCCGCAGGACAAGTTTCTAGTTTACTTCCACTACAAGGTGTTGTTTGATTTGAGTTTCAGAGGGGCATACAATATATTGGCAGATCATTTATTCTCAATTGTATTTCAGATGATATATGAGATCGATCATACTTGCATGACTAACAAAGTGAAGGAGTCATTACATGATACCCTTGAATGGTTTGTTGTCCCTGAAGGTACAAACATTCGGTGCTTTGGATGTCATATTTCTCCTCGTCTCATGTCGCAATATGTAACTAATAAGGTGGTCCTATAAGAAGTGGCTTATCAATTGAACAAAGGGTTATCTAAAGTTCTTCACAAAAGGAAGAAAGCCCCGTGGCCCACTTTCCATTTGAGGATCAGATTGTATGAACTAAAGAGCCAAAAGTTGGTGAAGGCAGAAATACAAATGCTACATTTCTTGCACTTTGTGGTAAAGGAATTTCATGGATATGAGCCCATAAGAGTGTGCAGAAAACGTTGTGAAAGGATTGGTTTCACTTGGGAATACTCATCAATGTCCACAGAAAAAGATGGGACAATAAAGAACTTTTACAATGTAGTAAGAAGAACACATCCAGGAATTGAAGTTGGTTCCCCCAAGTTCCACCAGCTCAAGATATATAGGTACAGGAGGCACCACAAACAACTCCTCAAGCAAAGAGTGCAACTGCTAGGAAAATGATCAAGCATGATTCAACGGTAGAAATTAGCAGGAAATTGAAAGTTGATCCTTTGAATAAGGGAGATATTCAAGCTGAACAGGAAAGGAGAGAATTAGAAACAAATATGCAACAACAAGAAGAGGAGAAGAGGAGGCAAGAAGAGTTTCTCAGGAAGCAGCGAGAAGAAGAAGAGGAAAAAAGGAGAGTAGCAAAAGAATGACAAAGGCAGTCACAAGAGGAGGAAGAAACACAGAGGCTAGAGTAAGAACAATTGACTTAGGAGATAGAAGAAGAGTTGGAGGAAGATGATATCATCCAGCCCATATATAATGAACCAAGTGCTTCGACAAAACCTCCTCTTACAGGTGGTCATCTCCGATTTGGTGAAATGGGAATCACACCTCCACCAAAAGACCGAGTCATGGATGTATGTAATGTCATGTTTGATCAACTCAAGAAAAGGATCATGCAGCAAAGGGGAATATACTTTCCAAATGATCCTCAAAATCCAATCTTAGTCTCTATAGAAAAGGTGATAACTACTAATACTAGGAGGAATTCCTGTGTGATCATGGCAGAAAATGTTGCTTTTTCTATACCCACACAAGACAACTCAGAGTATTTTTTGAATGAGAATGCATGATTGAGAAAATAATTTCCTACAGTAAAGTAACAAGCAAAACATATCGCTATGGAAAATCAATTACTATCTTCCCACAACTTTAACGCGACAGAATGACGGTCAACCATATAGGAGGAATTTGGGCTGTTGTCTAGGTAAATCCCCTCTACAGACAGAGGCGATCCCTCTAGACCTAGGGTGGGTCTAGCAACTACGGGAACATACTAACATCTACCTTCCTAGATTGTAAATGAAATTCAGAGCAAGGAAGATAAACTACTTTGTCCTGATGCTATATTTTCGTCTTTTGTCAAAGATTCTTGATCTATCGCTCTTCTCAAGCTTGATGCACGCTGCTACCAACATTCTATTACATGTTCAGACAGTAAAGACACCATGACAAGCGTAAAATCACAACAAACATAAAACAATTACAACTTATCTAATTGATCAAGAAATGCTAGAAATCTCATTATAAATGTAAACAAGAGTGGAAGATAAACATCAGTTGCATTTTATTATGATAAAGACAAGGGGAGTTTACAACTAAGCCTTGATGTTGAGGCTCTCCTTCGCTAGGTATGTATCCAAACACATTTGCAACACCCTTATACACAAAGGTCCAAGATCTCACTATGTTCCTAATGCACAAAAACAATCACACTTTGCACTATTCTCCCGAAGCTATGGTTGCTTCTTCTCTCTCTGCTAACTAAGGAAGTAGAGGTGAAAGAGGTCTCCTTATATAACAATGGAGGAGGAGGTTATGGGCCTTCAAATAATGGGGAAAGAGCTTATCCTTTGGAGTAGTTACTATTTCATGGGAACAAGAAGCCCAAAGGGGAATTCCTCAGCCATATCTTCAAAACAAACTTCCAGCTCGTCGCCTCGTGAAGCTTCTAGTCGCGGAAGCTTCCTTTCTATTTAAAAAACTTTCCAAAAGAGGATCGGTGCGCGTCTGACATTAAGACAGAGCATTGATCGGCGCGGGTCTCAGTGCAAATCTCTGCTATTAGCGCGGGTCAGACACTGACAGAAAGCGTCGACCTTGAAAACCAAGTTTTTATAAGGATCTTCCAGAAAAGTTTTAAAGGGTGATGATTTGGCAAATAAAGTGTGGTTTAGGGCTGTGTATTCCATGCTTGGAAAGTACACAAGGGTCACTATATGGGTCCTCCAGAATCAAGGAACGGGGAGTATAGGGACGGTGACAAATTACTATGTAACAAATTCCCCTTAAAGTATGAAGTCCGAACATGAGTGAGGGTTGAAATTCTTTACAAGAACGTGCAAGGAACCAGACGTTGTCGTTGGGAGACCTGCAAATCAAGCATAGATACATATACATAACTGAAATCTCTGATGAAATTACATGAATCAAGGTATGGACGCATCCATCCATAAAAGAGACCATGTTATGGTCGCAGTCATCCATCTAAGAAGGATCTCATATAGACTCATGGCATGGTCGCAGCCATCCATCTGAAAGAAACATGTATCCAATCCTGGACAAATCATATTGTCTCGTAACCTGGACTCTATAGAATAAAATCCAGGGTCTTGCACTCTGTCACGACCCGATCAAGTACAATATCAAGCATGTGAATAAATGAGTTGAAGTCGAACATACATGAAAATCACCTGATTACCAGCCAATGATGAAAGGTGTTAACAGGTGCGAGAGAAACCACCAATAATGACAATGGCTCTCAAGGTACAACTAGTACAATCCACGGAGTGTGAACAGTGAACTGGGGTCAAAAACCCGCGAAATAACTTAATCGAAGGCCAATGATGAGGACCTATCGTCGAATGCAAAGAAATTGCCATTGAGGCATAAAGGCTTTAAGGTACTAGAAAGGAGTCTCTAGACACTAAAAGGAAAAGACCCTCTAGCAGATGTTTTTGAGGAACCCCTTATAAAAATACCCCAGACATCCGTTTCTAGTAGAAGTTCCTAGAGGAGGTTGGCGGGCAGACGTTTTTGCGAATGTATTTCGTCTGGTGCTCTTATCACTGTAAAACGCACTAGTGCGTTAAACATGAGAATGTACTGGTGCAGTTAAAAAATTGACACATTGGACACCATGCACTCCATACACACCCACCTGGCGCGTTATATTTCCGTAGAGCACCGGTACTTCACATAACTTGCACACTAGCGCCTCATAAAAAACGCGCAAAAACTGAAACTGCCCAGGTCACCCTTAAACACACCGAGTCGCCAACGCACCGGGTCACCAAAGCACAGGGCCACCCTGAAATCCCCGTGCACCGACACAGGGTTAAATAAATAAAAAATTGTGGCCAAAAAACCACACAAAACATAGGCACACCGGGAACTGTGCGCTCCTAACACACCCTCCCGGTGCGTCATATTCTTGTATAGCACTGGTTCCTTACATCTCTACCACATCGGTGCTTCCGAAAACGTGTGCGAAAATAGATACCGCCCGGTGTGGAATAAATCAACAGTACTAGGACAGCCATAAACCCGACGCACCAGCATATGGTTAAATTAAAAAAATTATGGCCAAAAAATCGCACAAAACATTGGCACACCGGAAACCGTGCGCTCCGTACACACAGAACCGATGCATTTAATTACGGAACAGCACTGGTGTGTGCCAACTCATCAACCTCGGTGCCTCATAAAAAGCATGTGCAACAGAAATTGCTCGGGGCGGAATGACTAAAATGCACCGGGATCCCCATAAACGTTGTGCACCGGAAAAGGGTTAAATAAAAAAAAAATTGTGGCCAAAAAACTGCAAAAATCATTGCCTCACCGGACACCGTTCCCAGTGCGCCATATTACTGTAGAGCACTGATGCATGACAGATATGCCTCCCTGGTGCTTCATAAAAGCGCGTGAAAATAGAAACGGCTCGGGGTAGCATACAATAAATGCACTAGTACGATAGTAAAAACCTCGTGCACTAGAACAGGGTTAAATAAAAAAAACATTCCTGCCAAAAAACTACATTTTTCACTTTTGTCAGTGCTACAAAGCTCTCAAGCAACGGTGCAAGCTATCCTTGTTTGAGCCGCTCTGACATCCGTGCTCCCTTTGCACTTATTGCATGCACTGCTGTTGTGCATTGCCACCAATATCCAGCTTGAATTTTATAAAACAGTGGACAATTTTTCTTTTGCAAATTCTACAGCCAATATGCCTCCTCGATGGGTAAATGTACAGGTATTTTTTATTGTTTTTCCATAATTAAACCTTTTAGCAGATTAGAATTTCAAAAAACCTTAAAATTAACCATTAAAAACAAAAAAAAATATTGTCGCGCGGTGCGCTCGAGCCGTTCGGCTCGCACCAATTTGCGATGTTGCCTGTAAATTTACAGGTCGCACCGCAACTAGTGCTAACGGTATCTGCACCGACTCTAGGGCGGTACCGCCAGGCTCACCGTGTTACTTAAAAAAAAAAAAAACTACGGTGCGGTCGTTTACCAAGCCGTAGCGTTGACAATGTGGTATCGCAGCAACACGGTGCGTTGACGGACATATCCGCCCCGGGGCGCGTGATGTGGTCAGCGCACCGCATATCGCAATTCGACATTTTCAACAGTTCGGCCTGGTAAACCGATGCTAAGGGTATCTACACTGGTTCTGGGGCAGTACCAAAGGTGCACCATGTTATGTAAAATTTCCTTAGAAAGAGTGGTGTGGTCGCTTACCTGGCCGCACCGTTGACCATGTTGAATAGTGGCGATGCGGTGCGTTGAACGATATAACCGCCCCGCAGTAGCTATTTTTGTTAGTGCACGTCTTACCGTATTTGGCCCACGTCAGTGGTGCGGCCTTTCACAATACCGCACCGATGACTATGTACGGTGTCAGGATGGTAGTGGGCTAACTTAGATATACACCCCGGGGTGTGTAGTGTAGTTAGCGCACCGCTCTCCTAAAACCACATGTAGTGAACGAGGTGCTAAACACATTTTCTGGAGCACTGCTTTTGGTGCGTTGAATGTCATTAGGGGCACCATATCCGGTGTGCTCTATGGAAAGACGCATCGGGACCAGTGCATGACTGTGTTTTTGGCACACTGACTGTTGTTTTATTTATTATTCAGAAAATATTTATATACGTATATTTCTAAATACATGTGTCATTTAATAAAAAAGTTGTGTTTAATATGTCAATCACTCAGAGACGTGAAAGGAGAGAAGAGGGGCAACCACAACAATAACAGGTGGAACAATATAACATGGTTCACCTGTGTGAGGCAAGAGAGTTGGAGAGAGATGCATACCCTCGCCCTATTACAACAGTGACGCAGGGGCTCCTAAGGGAGGTAGGCCTCCTCAAGTTCTATGAGGAGGCTACTTCCCTAAATTCCCATAGTTTGTTTTTGAGACATCTTATCCGAAGGTGGAATGCCCAACAACAGGCTTTCCAGGTTGGTATTGACCAGTAGTACACGCCCACTGAGGAGGATGTATATTTTATTACAGGGCTATCGAGGAGAGGGGTGGATTTCCCTCGTTCCCTGAAGTTCCAATTGGCTGTGTGGCATGGAGTCATTTAGTTTACTCCTAGAGATACATTGGAGCACATTTAGTATCTCCTGTAGATTTTCAGGTCGCTGGAGGGCAGTTACGTATTGGTGCGTTTGGTCGTGAGGAGGTCCAGTGTCTCTCACTTATCATTTCGATCATTTCGCACAACACTAGTGACGGGCAACGCATTAGTTGCTCACTTTTATATTATGTTGATTCTTTACTAAAGCAGCCATGACTTGTCAGGTGGTCTGCCATTTTTTTGCGGCAGTTATGTACAACATTAGATAGATGTCGTGCCCATGCACAAGGGAGGGTTAACTTCCCTTTTGCTTCAGAGCTTTTTTTTTTATTTTTTGAGAGGTTTCCAGAGGTGAGACCTAGTTTTCTTCGGCAGCCTCGTAGGCCGGTTACTGAGGCACATATGCATATGTTGGAGGCCCGAATGCACATGTGGGGAAAAATGATGCCCAAGAGGGGAGAGACTATGTTTCCAGCTAGGATATCGCATGATGCACTGAACTTACTAGCTAGTGTTGATGAGCTACATCCCTTCATTATGGTCCCATGTCCTTATGCTGGATTAGATTGGCAAGGGTGTGCCAACATCCTCTTCACATATGATGAGCCGCCAGATGATAGAGGTAATATTACTGTTTTATTTAAATTTATTCTAACATGTTCTTTAACTTGTTTTTATTAAATTGTGTAATGAAATTCTCTAATTATTGTTGTATACTTATATATATTTTTCAAACATTGGCTCTTTTGATGGCGAGGAGATGCCGCCACCACCACCTGATCCAAGTGTGGATCCTGATGATCACATTAAGGGCATGCCAGATGCCGAGGATGATCATCAGGAGGCCGGTGCAGATCAGAGACCTGCTCCTGTTGGTGCGTCGGTACGCGGTTGACTTGGTGATGCTAGATACAGGATGGAGTTGGCTGACCAACTCATTGAATTGATTTTTGAGGTGGGCATCAGGCCCGCTCATTACAGAGACATAGAGGTTGATGATAGGCTATTACGGATGTGGAGAGACATGCCGCGTGACATGTACAGCCTGATGCGGCATGTCGTAGGAGTTACGACAGCTTTTACGTGACTGACGAGGATGGTTGCATGTTACAATCGAGCTGCAGCACGTGATGGACATTCTGCGAGGTGCAGCGTACCATCATCTAGCAGGAGTCATGATCATGGAGATGAGGTTGGACCATCGGCCACTAGTACTGAGATTGATGTTGTACTACCATTAGTTGATCCATGACATTTGTATTACAGTTGTATATTTTTAACATTATTCAGTTATATATATATATATATATATAGTCCATGTATTTTATGTTCATGTTGCAGTTGTACTTAATTTACATGTTGGTGATCATCATGATGTGTATGTTGTTAGGTCATCTTAGATATGTTCATTTAATGTGCAGCTTGCAGATAGATGTGTATGTGATAGCATGAGTTATTTGACATGAGATGTATATTTGATGCTTGTGTTGTGATGATGTTAATATATAATGTTAATTGTGTTTTGTTAGATGATCATGATCACAATGATGCAATTAGCGATTTTGCAGAATGTGTTTTTTAGTCAAATTTGATGTTTATACGATGGTTTTTTGTAATTTTTTAATTTGTAAAATTGTAATTGTATATATGTAAAATTCTAAAATGTTAATTGTTGTAATTGTACGTGAAATTGTAAAATTGTAATTGTAATTTTAATTGTATGTAAAATATTTGTAAAATTTTAATTGTATTAATGTGAAATGAATTTATTAAAATTTTTAAATTTGTAAATTTTAAATAATTGTAAAATAAAGAATAATATGATTTATTGTAACATAATAAATTTTAGAAAATAATGCAAATAAATTCATGTACTTTAGAATTATCATTATTTTATTATGATCTTAGATACAAAAAAAAAGAATTAATTTATACAGTACGCCATTGTTTTTGAGATCAACATAATTAATGCAAATTATCAAGTGAATTATTGATTTTAACATTAACACAATGCAAATTACCAATTAATTCAAAATACATATTATATTAATATTTCGAAAAACCCATCTTAAAAAGTATAAATATTGATGAAATAACACATGTACTATATCACTCTCAGTTCTCATGATTACCCTCATTATCTTCTAGCTCGCATGGCATGATAACACTATTGTTCTCAAAAATATGTTTTGATCTAGGGGCATGTGTCAATACGAACCACCAATCCCTATCCAACACATCTGGGTAAAAAAGCACCTGGTTGCAGTGTTTAGGGAAAACATAGGGCTCCTTAGCTTCATCCCACATCTTTCTAGAGTTGATACATATCAACCTACTATCGCGATCTTCCTTTACATTATTCCGATCAAAGGTGTCCCACCATTTGCACCTAAAAATAAGACATTGGAAAGAAGAAAAATCCACTTCAATGATCTCTTGTATCTTTCCAACGTAACCTAATGTCCTTCGTACTAGGTTTTGATCACGGTGGCTAGATCGACTAGATTGATCGAACTCGACTTCCACTCCACAGTCTTGTGTGATGTTTCCAGCATCGGCATTTTCTATGCGAAAATGGTGTCCATATGCCCACATAGATGGGAATAAATGAACCTATTATAAAAAAGTTAAAAAAATCATAGTGTCATGTGTCTTATAAATAATAATCCAACAGTTAAAATATGAAATGTAGATGTCCTAATATAAGTTTCAAATTTACATATAAATTAAAAAGATTATTACCGAGTTGTTGCACCCAATACCTATGTTTAGTGTATCCTCTTCAACACGCTGGTAACAACCGGTAGCACCGTATTTCTCTTTGACTTGGTAAGCAACCCAACTGTTGGGGCATATTTTTGGCATATTTTCTTTTAAATTATCGGGATAAGGCACACTTATACCATTCAACCGTCTGAATTATTTCCTGTCACTATCCCATTTCATCCTGTTTTGTTCGTACACTGCGACCCATGGTTGTGTCGCTTCAAAATTGTAAAGAATGACTTTATTGATTGCTTCAATTTCTGCATTTTTTGATGAAATCAAACCAACATTATATAGTACTTAGAGTCAAAATATACATTATATTGAAGTTCAAGCTCTTTTTCCACTCGTTTGGAGCAACTCTCCTTCTCTTTTGTCTTCATCCATTTCATCATCCCAAATCATCGCACCTGGTCTGTTGTCGATCTGCTTGATGTACTCATTGGCATAATAGAAAGACTCATACGATATGTACCCCTCTGCCATATACTCCTCGGGTTTTTCCCTTTGTCGAACAAAACCTTTCAATTTCTTCAGGTACCTCTCTAAGAAGAACATCCAACGACAAGAAACAACCCCAACTAATTGAACCTCATCTACCAGGTGGATTATAAGATGAACCTGTAAGTCCATGAAACTTGTCGGCAGTTCCTTCTCAAACATACTAACAATCTCAACTATCTCTTGACGCCACCGTGGAATGCTAGCCACATGAATCTCCTTTGACGTGATCCAATGTACAAATGTAGATAATTTAGATATGGCACGTCCTAGTTCTTGAGGGAATTCATGTTTCACACACCCACGCATGAACAAAGGATAATGACATTGCAAAGTTATAAACATGTGCAATAACATACAAAATTAGTTATGTTTTATGAATATAAAAAATAATAAAATCATGCTTTTGACATTATACATACTCTTAGAAGATTCAAATGGTCATGCGATTTCAACCCTGACAAATGGTCATCCACAATGAAGCAGCGTCGTAGTGAAGACGCGTATAAAGTTGGCACCCTCACATCCATTATAACTTCCTTTGCCAAAGATATATCATCTTTTTTAAAAATCCATGAGACATCACCTTCTTTGAAAAACCATGAATTAGAGGGACCAGTGCCTACCTCTAATCTCGTACTTTCTAATCGTCTTGGCCAATGTTTCTTTTTAGTTTTTGAAGTAATAATATCTTTCCTAACAGCGAATGTGTCACTTTGTTTCGATGATATGTGCCTCCATAAAGAAGATGAAACATTTTTAAATATATCCATGGGATCTAATAAGTGGGCAATCTTAAGATGCTCCCAATATGGGAGGTCATTAAAGATAGATTTCCTTTTCATCCCAATGGGCAATTTCTCAACATAGGTGTTGAAGAAATTTGGATCATCGAATGTAGACTCCCCATTTGAATAGAACATTTCTATGAACTCCTTCTCCTTCTCTCTCTCATATGCTCTAAGCCATTCATTTGGTGTCATTATTAGAGGCCTTTGGGTTCTCTCTCGTTTACCATTGAAAGCGGATGCTGCTCTTCTGTAAGGGTGTTCTTCTGATAGGAATACCATGGAGCAATCATACACTGTCTTTCGTAGGTTCTTGGACCATCTAGCTTTCAGAGAAGGTCCACAACATTTACATCCAAAATACCCTTTTGTTACAAGACCTGCGAGATTATATTTGTATACATTAATTAATATGCATGGCACGTTAAATAATATCATGAAGATCATAACAAATATTACAACGAATTAAATAACTAATATGTGAAAGAATATTGTTACATATATAAACAAATCAATAAATTAAACATGTAATTTACCAGAGAAAACTCCTAAGCCTAGATAATCATGTGTCGTGTAAGCACATATGCCATACAACGTAAAAATCCTCTCTGCTACGATGGGTCTTGATACATCGTATACATTTATCCCATCCCATAATTCCTTCAATTCATCTACCAGTGGTTGTAAGTAGACATCCATATATCTTCACTTTTCTTCTACCAGGGAATATGAGAGCCAACATAAGATGTTCATTCTTCACAGACAACCATGGGGAGATATTGTTATTGATCAATACTACAGGCCAAACAGAATAGTTTTTGTTCTAGAGGGAATATGGGTTGACGCCATCCATGGCTATGTTGTCGTAGACTTTGTACTTTGTCCTTGAATTTTTCGGGCGATGTACCCTCATATTATTCATGGCTATTGAATCAGTTGGGATTCACATAACTCCCAACTCACTTTTGTGTGAGGCATTCCATCCCTGCAACATAGCTAATTATTTGCAACAAAATAGCCTTTGAATCCTTGGGATTATAGGCATGTGCCTAAATATCTTAAAAGGAGGACCAGTACGTGATTTACCCTTCTTTTTTTATTTATCATACCTGTCATGCCCACATTTTGGACACATCTCTTTGTTTGCATATTCTCCTCTATATAGAATACAATCATTTGGACATGCATGATATGATATGTACTCAACACCCAACATTTTCAACAATTTCTTTGCCTCTTCACAGCTACCGAGCAAGACATTATCACTCGGAAGAACCTTATCTTTGAATAACCTGTAATTGATGATCATGGAAAAATATATTAATAAATATACATTAATGTCGATATAATTATTAACGTTCATAAAATTTACCATTTGTAATGTTCATTGCAGTGTACCGATTATATTTCAAATTTATATATGGGGAGTAATTTATGGTAACTTATCTCAAAAGTTCCGAGAAACATGCATTCGACAAGCCAAAATTTGCTTTAAAGTTGTACAATAACATCGTTGTCCCCAACTGGGTAGAATTGACTGACCGTCAGGTCCAAAGAGAGAGGTGGTGGAAGCAAATTTAGGACTTTCAAAAAAGATGTCAGCGATATGAGCATCATCCCCTAGTTGATCATCATTTCAGAATGCATCTAACAAAATTGTCTCCATGGAAGTCGTATCCCTTAAGTAATGATCCATACCATCCTCTATTTGATTGCCTTCAGTGCCATCTTGTGAAGAACTATTATTGTTTTAGTCATTCCTAATTGGTGAATCTAGACGTAGTGGGAATTGAATCGGTGGTTGATTCAACCATTCTTGGTATTGTTTCTCTCCGATTTTTTCTCTTAATTCGGTATTATCTCGATTTTACATTGTCGTGGGGTGCAATGGAAGATGGTAGGTTGGTCGTTCATCATCACTAGAATCCTAATAATTAAAAAAAAAAATTGAACATGATTAGTACAAAATATATGATATCAATTAGTAACCACGTTGACAATATTGCATGATTATAAATTAGTTTGACGTTGAAATAATTACATATTAATCAATATATATACCAAACAATTATAATTATAATTACCATAATTGTCTCGGGATTGTGGCTAGAAGATGCAATATTGTTACAATTGGCAAGGTGAAGCGGTTGTCTATTTTCATCTACCAAATGCGTCTTGCGGTATGCAGCTCCTGATTAAGAATTTCCGATGTTTTGGAGCAGTTTGAATATTTTGTGCATCTGAACTCAATGTTGAATCTGCATGAACTTGCAAATTTGTATACATTATCAATTTAATTAAGTTGTGCATGATTGACTGCATGGATAAAAAACATAAATTCAATTAGATAGTGAAAAAATAAAACAAATTTGAAGTAAATATTACGTCTCTAGATGGATAGGGAGAACTCTGCGATGGAATTTGAGAAATATTATGGAACGAACTGGATTTTGAAGAATTTTCCATTCCATATAATATATGATATTTTCTCCCTTCATTTGAGAAAAAAAACAATAAATTTTGGCACACAAACCTAAATGTAATTTCGATGCATAATGTACATATAACCGCACTGGTGCGTTTTTGGTATTACGCACTAGTGTTGTGTTATAACCCGATGCCCCGGTGTGTTTCGATTAAGGGACGCACCAGTAAACGAATAACCGCAAATAAAAAAAGTGCAACCCTATTTTCTTTAAGTGAAAAAAAAGGCGGTAAATTGAAAAATGGGCAGCAAAATATTTTCGAAAATCTAATTTCATCAAACATTTCTTTATAAACTAAACACTTTTTATTATTTCACTATTTCTGCAAAATATTTCAGCCAGAGATTTGCAGGATACATACTTGGAGCAAACAGAGCACGACAGCACTATAAAGCAGGGAAATACGTTCGAACAGAAGTATTCAGACAATAAGAATTCCATACCTCTGGTGATTCAAACCTTGTACCATAGAATTTCAAACGATGCGAGTAAAGTTTATTGTTTTTTGTACTTTTTTCAGCAATTTTTTTAATGGAGTAAAAGAAAAAATCAAAGTCTATTGTTTTTTTTTACTTTTTTTTCTGTAGTTTTTTTATGAAGTAAAATAAAAAAATCAAAGTTTGTTGGTTTTTTTTACTTTTTTTCTGCAGTTTTTAGAAACAAAATAAAAAAAGAAATCCATTTTTATAAACAAAACCTTAGATTCTTTTTGTTTCTGAATTAGAGTTTTTCAATTTAGATTTGTAGGGTTTGTATAGTCATAAGACATCCAACCCATAGGACGACTTGCACAGTCGGATCCCAATCCATGTTGGCCCTTGTGTCAATTTAAAAAAAAAAAAAAAAATTTTTGGTCGGTGCACTCTACGTAACATAGCGCACTGGTGCGCTCTATTATACCAGCGCACTGCGAAAATACAGTGATAAAAATTTTAAAAATTAAAAAATATATATATGTTTTTATCAGTGCACCATATATAACATATGACACCGGTGCCCTATTTCATTATGACACACCGTAAACGTGTTGTTTTACCAAAAAACCATTTTAGAAACAAACCCTAAATTTTTTTTGTTTCTGCCATTTCTTCTCCCTCTTTCTTTGATTTTAGAATTAGGGCTTTTCAATTTATATTTATAGGTTTGTATTGCTAAATATAAGCCTAATACATCTAACCCACGGGAGGACTTGCATAGTCAGATCCCAATCCATGTCAGCCCTTATGTAAATTAAAAAAAAAAAAAATTTGTTGGTGCGCCCAGTGTACCTGAGCGCACTGGTGTGCTTTATCATCCCAGCGCACCGCGCAAGTACTAATAAAAAAATTATGTCAGTGCTTCATTTGTAAAATATGCATCTGATGCACTATTTCATTATAGTGCACCGCAAACGTTCTGTTTTGAAAAAAAAAAAACTTTCAGAAAAATACAAACCTTACATTATTTTTGTTTCTACCATTTCTTCTCCCTCTTTCTATGATTTTAGAATTAGGACTTTTCAATTTAGATTTATAGGGTTTTTATTGCTAAATATAGACCTAAGACATCCAACCGACGAGACGATTAACATAGTCGAATCCCAATCCATGTGGGCCATTGCATGAACTTAAAAAAAAAAACATATTTTTTTTTATCGGTGCGCCTTGCATATAATAGAGCACCAGTGTTTTGTATTGTCCAAGCACACCGCATAAGTAATTTGATAAAAAAAATTAATAAACAATTTTTTTTTTTTATCGGTACCCCATATGTAAAATATGGCACCAGTTTATGTTACAAAAATTAACACTCGACGATTTTTATTATTTTATCATGGTTAACCAGTGCGATGGTTGACACGTAATGCACCAGTGCTCCTTATTGATATAGAGCACCGTACGATCTATTATACTGTTTGTGCGGTGCGTTTGGAAGACAGCCACGCATCGGCGTCAATGCGTACACCATGAATGGCGCACCGGTGTCTTGAGATTTTTTTTTTAATTTGAAAATTTGACAATTTATTTATAAATATATTAATGAATGATATGGTACATATTTGAGATTGATAAAGAAATGACTGACAAGAGATCAAGTAACAAAAACACTGATAACACATCAAGAAAAGAAAAAAATGCAAGTTCTTTGGAAATTTTTTACAAAAAATATTATTTTTAAACTATATGTAAGTTTAACTAATATGTATTGTTTACTATGTATCATGTAGAGCCACAAAATGATGAAGCTCGATCAGTTTATTTACGATTTATGACTAGAAGAGCGTAAAAGCTTGATGGAAAAATTGCCAAAGGATGAATCAGGTGAATGAAAAATACTATCGATCCAATATGAGTTTCTTTTTTTAATTTTCATTAATAATATAATTAAAATTATTATATAACATGTATGAAACAGTCTATTAATTCACATCTCTTTAATATTTTACAGGGAGCAACAACTCAGAAAATGAATGTTGTTCTAAGAAAAGAAAAAAAATAGAATATGCAAATGAAAATGAATTGCTTCTTAGCTCATCTGGAGTGGTGCTGGAGGTTAACAAAAAAGGGGGAAAACTTTTACAAAGGTTTGAGGGATCTAGTGGAACGAATGTATAAACGTTCTTTCCACTTACAATACAAAAACCAATCCAATGATTCCAAGAACCAAATTTTATTTAAACTACAAGAAGAGTTTCTAGAGAATTGATCAATGAGACATGTCAGACCTTTAATAGCAAAAACGTACAACAACAAAAAAAAGAAATGAAAAAGTAATATTCTTTTAGATGTTTGTCTAGAATTATTTATAAATATCACTTTTGTTATACTTACTTTTCCTATATCAATATAAAAATTAAATAGTTTATTGTCATGTTACATTTTCAGGAAGATTATGAAAATCTCAAAAGATAAACGCGCTGATATCAGAAATATGCCAGTAGGAATGTCCAAAAAGGCGTACAAGGAGATGGTCAAAGAAATGGAGAAAATTGCATCGCGGGAGGAGCCATCTCAACAACAACATGCTTCAAATGTAATATGTATTCATTGAAATTTTCGATCATTAGGAACAATAAATAAAAAATTTAGCATTAAATATTAATTTTCAAGTATTTTATTGCAGAAAAGAAAAGAAAATGGAACTCATTCAGCACATAAAACAGGATGACAAGGAAGAAAATGATTGATATCTAATTTTGTGAGTAATTGTTACTTCCTTATAACAACTTCAATAGATTTCATTTTTGTATTTTTAAATTTGTTTTACAAAAATCATCATTGAATGTCTTCAAACAGGTGCTAACATACAAAGAAGAACCATCAGAAGAATTGATTGAAATTGAGTTAAATATGGGTTGTGAGTATATGTTGGCATATCATAACTTAATTGTGGAATTTGTAAGCATCTATCGATCTTGTTTTACTTAGCTCCGTCTATAATTAATAGAAAAAATAAATCTTTTATATTAAATATATGATTTGTTATGGGGTATAAAACTTGCAGGAAACAAAGTATGGTACTGTGCCAACAGATAAAATCTTGAAAGATTGCATGTTACATGGTTTTGAAAGAATGTGTATAGTTTATGAGTCAATTGTTGCATTGGTACGTCATTTCTTTTCGTTTTACATTGATGTATATTATTAAATATTGCAATTTTCATTATTATCACCAATGTATATACACTCATTACAGTTTATTTTTATGTTTGTAGATGGAAGGTGAAGAAGAAGAAAACAATCAACACCGTGAATAAAAAATTCCTAAAAATAACCCAAGTCATGGAAGTAGCTCTAGCAATGACAGTAGTTCAAGCGAAGAATGATGATCACTATGTTTGGATATCAAAGCAAGGTGTTGTATTTTTTGAAAAATGTTTGTGAAATCAGAGATTTTCTTTAATGTAATGGACATAGTGTCCCAATTGAAAGATAAAGGGATTACAATAATTGTCCCATTTTGTATGACAAAGAATGTTTTATTCATATATATATATCATAAAAAAAAATTAATTTATTCTATTGCGTTCTCTATTGTTGTTCTCAAATGCACTAATAAAAATTTAATTCATATGAATATAGATATAAGATATATGTGTCAATTTTTGATGAATAATGAATTTTAAAAAACCACAATAATTATGATATGATATAACAAATTAATCTAAACATCACATTCAAATGCATTAATAAAAATTTAATTAATATGAATATTGTTATAAGATGTGTCGACTTTTGATGAATAATGAATTTAAAACAATCACAATAATTGCACTATCACAGGTCGATGTTTCTAAAAAAAACAAAATGAACACTGGTGTGTGTATACTTATACCAGTGCGCTTGTATTCTTAAGCGCCCCGATGCATTATTACGATCTATGGGCACCACACAAATACCAAAACCGGTTAAAAATATCGAGGCGTTTGTGTGGTACGGCGCTTCGGTGCGTTTATGTCTATATACGCACCAGTACCCTTTTACGACCTATTAGCACCGCATGAATACAGATACCAATTATAAATCTCGGTGCGTTTGGATGATAATATGCACCGAGGCGTTTTGTGTATATACGTATCGGTGCATTTATATGACCTATGGGCATCGCATAAATACCAATACCAATTATAAATCTCGGTGCATTTGTGTGATACTGCGCACCAGGGCATTAATGAGTCTATACGTACCGGTGTATTTGTATGACATATTTGCACCGCACAAATACTGATACCAATTATAAAGCTCGGTGCATTTGTGTGAAAGGGCGCATCGGTGCATTTATATAAGTCTACGCACCGGCGCGTTGATATGACCTATGGGCACCGCTCAAATCTCAAGCCCAATTATAACGGCCTCGTTCATTGTATCACCAACACTACACTTGGTGCTATTTTATACCTTAACGGCCCGGTGCATTCTTCTTCGACCGCCCCAGGGCGCCGTCCACAGGTACGCACCGATGTGTTAAAACCTAATTAGCACACCGAGGAAAACAACATCCGTAATAACCTCCGGCTGCCCATTTTTTTATAGTTGTGTTGAATTTCCATTAAAAGCTCTGCCAAAACCTCCGTAACCATAAACGGATGTGGTAACATATTTTTTTTTGACAATTTTGGCCAATTTTATAACACTAAAAACCTTCTTTATAACCTCTGGTAGAGGGTCTTTTCCTTGTAGTGAGATCAACTTACTAGATAGTGAACTGAAGTCGACAAGAAGTGATCCATCAAAGGAGGGTATAATGAATCCCACACCATCGACAAGAAACAGAGAAATGTAATATGAGTGTTAACCAAGACTGAAATAGAGGATCAGGGAATGTACAAACTGCAGAAGGATTTGCTCTTGAACATACTAGTGACACGACTGGAATTTGGCAACATTTGAATCAAATAGGATCAGAGGTCATGTTGACAAGATTGGTAATCAAATGAGAGGCAAACAGATTTCCCAAACCCATGGAGGAAAAGTGACAGAGTGAAGATATTCCAACCTAACACGAATTGCAGACAAGTGTCATGTTCAAGAGTGACATACTGCCGACACAACTGATGAATAACTTCCATTTTCCCCCACCATTTCTGGCGAGTACCTCTTTATTTTTACACAAGCTTGAAGAGGATGGCATATTCTTGTCATATAAGTTTGTCCTTCGAACAAATCCATCCTAGTACATTTTACGAGCCCTAGGAAGGAGGAACTCGGTTACGTCATGGTGACAATTCCCGATGTCATTTAGATTTTAACAAGTCTGACAATGGAAGAACTCGACATCTTTTCATGTTTAGAGAGTTTGAAAAGAAGCGGAAAAGAAAACTCCAGCAGGATCCTTTCCATAGGTAGTCTCACATATCCGAAAAGGTAGAAAACAATATCTGGGAGAACCTCTTAGTCGTGATTGACTAGGGTTTTCATTTCTCGTAAATAATTTGTCCTAGCCCGAAAAATGGGTCAATGTATACTGGGAAGATGATGTTTCGCAGCCTTTAACGAGTTTAAAACGACAAGAGCTCGACAATATTTTCATGTTTTGAGAGTCAGAAAATAATTGAAAGTTGACTACTCCTAGAGAAACGAGTAGTGTTAAGGGTAGCAACTGGTTCCGGTGATGGTGGAGCTGCGCAGAAAAAATAAAGGTTAAGAGGTTGGCTAATAAGAGCACTCATCGCAGATGTTCCTCAGGAATGGGTAAAATAACCAAGTGAGGGCATATGATCGACCAAGCAGATTGTGACGATGGAATGAGAACACCAAGGCTCATCTGGAAAAACAGGCTGATAAAATGGCAATCACGAGAGATAAAATGAGAATGATTTCATTTTTACACAAGCTTGAAATCAGGAAACTCTGCTTGAAGTTGGTTTCATTTTTACACAAGCTTGAAACTTCTTAGAAAACAATGCTTGAAACCGGTTTCATTTTTATACAAGCTTGAAATGGGAACAAACTATGCTTGAAAATTTTTTCATGCCCCCAGCGTGGTGACTCAATTCAAGGTACATGCCCCCCAATCTTCAGTGCATTCACCAGAGTAGACTGCTAGTTACTGATAGGTGGATGGAATGAAGATACAATTACGAGATCAAGAGAAAGACTCGACTGGGATTTTACGAGATCTAATCAAAAGCTCGAAATGAAAAGGGAACCTGTTTCATTTTTTAACGAGGTTGACACGGTAAAATTACTATCCTCATGACACCTTGTTTCATTTTTTAAGGAGCTTGACACAAGAAAACGAACTTTGCTCCAAAGATCTTGTTTCATTTTTTAAGGAGCTTGACACAAGACAAGGAACTCTGCTCCACTAGCTGATCAAGACATACAAAGAGTCATGGCTTCCAAAAGGTTTGCATCCGATGGGAGCAAAACATCTTGGAAGTCAGGACCCAACACCC
Source organism: Pinus albicaulis (assembly GCA_034641835.2). Lineage (NCBI taxonomy): Eukaryota > Viridiplantae > Streptophyta > Pinopsida > Pinales > Pinaceae > Pinus > Pinus albicaulis. The sequence goes on from CM076582.1 coordinate 1,664,556,035, forward strand.
CCAGCAGACGATGCACAACGACACTATCATTGAATACGGGCATGGGATAGGTAGCCACATAATTGACATGTGGCGGGGAGGACACCACCGGCAGGTAAGGACCAGGAAGGGATGACAGTAGACTAGATGTCACATCAGGACCAAAGAATGAATCTGATCAATGGTCACGATCTGACCTTCATGTGGAAAACAGATCACGCGAAAGAGGGAAGAGACAAGCGCACCCATGGCATAAGCATAGTCGCACCCCAAGAGTAAATTAAAATTCAAGGGGCCTTGGACTATAATCACGTCTATATAGATGGTTTTCCCCCCCAAAGTAATAGGCAACTTCGGAAGGATCCCTAATGGTTGAATTATTCCTTTGTTAAAAGCCAATAGATTCTGAGTAACAGGAACAAGCTGTGGAGAACCCAAAGCTTGCCATGTAGTTGAGGACAGAATACTAGCTGAGGCGCCTTCATCTACAATTGTTCCTAGTACAACCATATTGCAAGCCCATATAGTGATCTCAAAGAGCACATAAGAAGGAAAACGGTATCCCGTAAATCGACTCCAATCAAAAGAAGCAACCAAAATACATGGAGGGGGTGCCATAGGAATCATAGGATTACCCCCCTATGTTACAGGAGTGGAAAGACCATCCTCCTAAACTCCGAGAATGAGAGGAGGAGGATCACTTTCTGAAACTGCGGCAACGAGAGTTGGAGGATCATCCTCCTGGATCATGGAAACGAGAGGATCGTTCTCCGATCCCAGGGAGTCAGAGGAAACAAAAAGAACCTAACTGGAATGAGGCCCACTCTCAACGGAAAAGACCTAGTGAACTGTAGATGGAATCAGGTCGACCTTTTTCTCAACCAATGATTGGTTGGAAATGGACTCGGGAGACTGACTTTCGAAGAGTCTAGTGGAATTGATTGGAGATAAATCCTGATTAATGGGTTGATCAACTATTGGAGGACTTGAAGAAATCTTCCGGTAACCGACGGGAAGATAGGACTTAGAATCCAAAAGGGTATCCAATACCTTAGAAGCATCATCCATATAAGGATAGAGGTGAATGGGATAGTTCCCTTCACACAACCTACAGGGGCATTTGATCGTACCATGTTTCTTACGAGTCTCATTATCTTTAGTTGAAGGCTCATCATCAACATGATGCCCAGAGGTTGATGATGAAGGATGAATCGAACCAATAGACCACACTTCCAGCACCTTGGGAATACTAGGGCAATCACGAAGAAGGTGGTCACCCTCACATAGCTTGCAAGGGAATTCGACTCTGCAGGACAAAGTGGGAGGTTTCTAGATAGTAGTTGCATGGGTAGAAATAGTTGTTGATTTGCCCCCTAGCTTATTTTCCTTCTTCTTCTTCGACTTCTTTTTCTTCTTCTTAGCCACCTGGTTACTAGAATCCAAACTTTCACCAGGCAAAGAGGAAGAACGAGGTGAAAAAATAGGCGAAAAAGGTGAGGGGTCAACTTTAGAATCAACATGATATTGTTCAGGCGAAGGAGACGGTTGAAGAGAGGTTGGGACACTCAGGACCACTAAGGTAAAAAATAACCATACGGGCAAACCAACAGTTAACCGATGAAGGGACAATGTTGCCATATAAGGAGCACCGACATTCCCAAAAGAAGGAAAAGGACCAGGATTCTCTTCGGAGGGGATTCCTTGGATGGTAAACTCCGGAAATGTTGCCATTGGAAACAACCCTCAAAAAATCACTAAGGAATATAACTTTAACCAGGAATATTTCGTGGGCAGTTAATATTTTAGGACATTGAAACAAAACTCTGTTGTTTCATATTTCAAGAGTCGAGAAACAGGCAAAAGGTGACTCTATCACTTTTAGGTTTAAACGAGCATGAAAGGACAAGAGCTCGATGATCTTTTCACTTTTAGAGAGTCACGAAAAGATCAAAATGACTACTCAGGTACTCTAAGCAAGAGGCCCAAGTTTCTGTGAACTGCAATATACACCTTGGTAATCAAATGAAGGAGAAATGACCAAGGACTTGACGTACGTGCAAGTAGTCTCCCTGAATGTTGTGTTCGGTGTATCATAGTTACAGGGCGGCAGACTCGGTTTCATATTGATAAAGGATTGCAACCTATGAAGGTCTCCCTTTATATATGCGACGGTATGGGGAGCACAAGTCCGTACTAGTGCTCTCTAATACCAGATGGCGAACGACAACTACTAGGCTTAACGACACCGGAACATGTCACTAACCTAGACCTCTAAATGTGAGCGTTAAGTTTCAATGCTTCCTTAGGTTGATTGAATAAATTTTAAAGGTTGATCTTGAATTATGTCTTGGTTTCAAGGCCCTACCACTGTCATCAAAGAAATTTTATATGCAGCTATATGAGAAAATAAACCTATCAATTCAATGAATGTTATCTAGTTAAGGGAAGAGTCTCAAAAAATGAGGCAACAAACAATAACACTGCAAACGAAGATTTTGCCTAACTAGATGACTTTCACTATCCAAAAGTAATCTAAAACATTAAAATATGTGAATTATGCAATGTAATCTATACAAAATCCTCATTTTGAAAACTATGCAATTGTAATCTATGCACAATTTCTTTTTTCTTTTGAATGAATAACAATGCACTCAATGTATTTTTCAATGAAATGAGAATCTACTTAATGCGAGCTTTTAATGAAATAGGATGCACTCAATGTGACCTTTAGTTTCCAATCATTAAACAATGTAATCTAATTTCAATGATAAATTTCAAACATGACTTTTCAATGCAACTTGATCTAATGCATTTTAACGAAAAGCAAACTTTGAAACGAAAACTAAACGAACACAAATTTGCTTAATGAAAAAGGGATGCAACAAACATTAAGAATACAATCATTGTTTTGAACACTTTGTAATTAAATTCTTCAAAAGGCTACAAGACATATGAGTTCAAGGACAAAGAGGACTTCCAAAGCATGGGATCAAAACAAGGCATTCATTCCCTTCTACATCAAGAAATCAGAGAGAGAATACTTTTCAGCTGAACAATGAGCAATGTAATCTATGCTCACAAGCGAACAAGCGTACCAAATGAACTTGAGAGACACTTGAGACTTGAAAACTTAATCAACCAAAAAGTAAACGTCAATCAACTAGAGATGGCTCACCAAGCAAGGACACTGACTCAATCAGCAGGGCGATGTCCCGCGAAGCATGAAACCAGGAAATTGATGCACGATCCTAGAAAAACTAGGATGTAAGGATGCACGTCCCAAAAAACAACCAAAAACCAAGCCAATGAGTCATTAAAACCAACTTGATTGAAGGGGAGAAAATGTAAATCATACAGAGAAAAATACCGAAAGGGCAAGACACACTGGTGAAAGACTTAGGGAAAAAATCTTAATTTTTCACACATGCTGGAATTGGCACGACTTTTGTGGCTGAAACTAGTGCCAACTGGTGCGACTTTAGGGGCTGAAACTACCGCCAACGGCCCATTGGCGTGGCTTGATAATTGACAATTAGCGCCAATAAGCACGACTGTCAGACAAATAAAAGCGCCAATGCCTAAAAAATAAATAACAAATAATTTTTCTTAACCAAGACTTGACTCACCACTTCAAGAAAAAACTAAAAGATTGTAATTGATGAAAAACATAGGAACAAATAGGGAAATGGTCATTCGACTAAACTCTTCAAATGACTAAGACCTCAAAGAGTGACAAACTCACAGGAAACTCCCCAGCGGAGTCGCCAATTTGTTGTCTAGGTAAATCCTCTATGCGAACACAGGCGATCCCTCTAGCCCTATAGTGGGTCTAGTAACTACGAGAACATACTAACATCTACCTTCCTAGATTGTAAATGAAATTCAGAGCAAGGAAGATAACCTACTTTGTCCTGATGCTATGTTGTCATCTTTCGTCGAAGATTCTTGATCCGTCGCTCTTCTCAAGCTCGATGCACGCTGCTACCAACGTTCGATTACCTGTTCAGACAGTCAAAACACCATGACAAGCTAAAATCACGACAAAAATAAAACAATTATAACCTATCTAACTGATCAAGGAATGCTAGAAATCTCATTATAAATGTAAACAAGAGTGGAAGATAAACATCAGTTGCATTTTATTATGATAAAGACAAGGGGAGTTTACAACCAAGCCTTGATGTTGAGTCTCTCCTTCGTTAGGTCTATATCCAAGCACATTTGCGACACCCTCATACACAAAGGTCCAAGCTCTCACTATGTTCCTAACACACAAAAACAATCACACTTTGCACTACTCTCCTGAAGCTATGATTGCTTCTTCTCTCTCTACTAATTAAGACAACAGAGGTGAAAGAGGTCTCCTTATATAACATTGGAGGAGGAGGTTATGGGCCCTCAAATAATGGGAAAAGAGCTTATTCTTTGGAGTAGTTCCTATTTTACGGGAACAAGAAGCCCAAAGGGGAATTCCTCGGCCACATCCTCAAAACAAACTTCCAACTCATCACCTCGCGAAGCTTCTAGTCGTGGAAGCTTCCTTTCTATTTAAAAAACTTTCCAAAAGAGGATCGACACGGATCTGACATTAAGACAGAGCGTCGATCGGCACGGGTCTCAATGCAAATCTCTGCTATCAGCGCGGGTCAGACACTAAGAGAAAGCGCCGACCTTGAAAACCATGTTTTTATAAGGATCTTCCAGAAAATTTATAAAGGGAGATGGTTTGGCAAACAAAGTGTGGTTCAGGGGTGTGTATCCATGCTTGGAAAGTGCACAAGGGTCACTGTATGGGTCCTCCAGGATCAAGGAATAGGGAGTACAGGGACGGTGACAAATTACTATGTAACAGGGGCCAATGGAGGGCACCATGGCACAATTGTATAATGAAATGGCACTTCTACGGTAAGTAGTGGCTCCCCTTGTTGGCATTCAGAAGATAGCACAAGAAGTCTTAAAGCTCCTGAAAGTGGCAAACAAAGTTGTTGATCAACTCCAAGAATGGGCTGCCAAATATCCAAATGTTCTGTAACATTTATATAGAAAGGACAGGATTGTTGCTGAGATAGACAGAGTACAGTTGAGACTCCATTATCAGAACTATATCCGTCTTGGGGAACAGTCGGCTAGCACTATTGCCACTTATAGTTGACTGCACAATGGTTTCAAGTCTTTAGCACATAGACATGGGATGCCTATAGTAAGATCACTTGAACAAGTAGAGGCAGGAAAATCATCTTTCAGGAACTTAGGCAATACATAGAACAAATCAAGCAAACATTAGAACAAGAAGACTTGGAGATCACCAAAGGCATTATTCTACAATACGTCATCACAGCAGCTAAGGTCCACATGAAACTGTCATGGTTATGGAATAGTGCACAATAGAGCTCCAAGACCATATTGATAGAAGCACTAGAGGTGAAGATGCAATATGCAACAGACTTGTCGGTTCGGATCAAAGCCATCTCTACGGAGTTCAAAGCATGACACATATACACTACCAATGAGCTCCACGAGGAAGAAAATGAATTTCAATTTGATAACATTTTTTTGTATTAGTAGTTTGTCTCATATAGCCAATGTCTCATATGTAATTTGCCTTTTGTAATAAGTTGTATGTAATGGAGTCCAAGAGACACATGTGGGATGTGAAGAGACATGTATACAATATGAAAAGGTGTATGGAAGCCCATAGGTCATAGAAGATGAAGAGTCACGAGGAAACTCAAAAGTCATTGTCATTTGGTATAAATAGTTCATCATAACTCAAGCAAAAGGCTTGGATTCTTAGAGTCTAGCCTTGGCTTCTCCTGTAGTGCATAGGAGATAAATCATTCTTTGGAGAAACAAGTTGTGGCTTCATGTTCCACTACTGGATCTAGTGTTTCACCTATGTTACAGTGTACTTGGTATCTTTCATCTATAATTAGAAGCTCTATGAGTTAGCACTTCGTCATGCATGTATCATGGATGTAATAAGACTATTCATGTTATGTTTGCGGTATATGTTGACTTAATTACATACTGAGATTAATGAACTATTTCGTTGCTTAGATATGGATATTGTTGAATGAGTGTTGTTATGTTTTCATGATTGTTGTTTATCTTGTGAACTAATTTGAAAGTAATCAACAAGCCTTTCTCTTCGCCCCTAGGTCTCCCTTAGGATAATACTATTACTTCCCTAACCGAAGGCCCGTTTCCCTTTACAAGCCGTGAAAGTTTCCTATGCATCTTACATTTGGTGTCACACAAAGTTTACATACCTGTTGCCCCAAGGATGTGTTTGTGATATCTTGTGTACGTGTTGTAACCAAGACATATTTCTAAAAGCTTTGCAATGGTGGTTGGACCATACAGCCGGATGGGACTCCTGCACCAAACAGTGTGAAGTCTAATTGGGACCTCATATCGGGGAGATCCCCTTATATGTTGGTGGTATCCAACACCGTCAACAAATGCAAAAATAAAAAGCCTATCTTAATTTTTTTTCTTCCAAACAAAAATACTTCATATTTACAATTTTATGAGTAAAAAGAAGAGCAAATTTAACATGCCTTTGAATGGCCACAAGAATCCGATAAAAAATTCCTCCAACATTGTAGGTGGGATGTAGCCTCCAGTTTCGATGCCAAACGCACCACAAGCTACCCACAAAGAATGTGAAACAAGCTCCAGGATCACTCCAGATTGCAACTCTTCAATGTTTCTCTACGAACTCCAAATGCTCACAAGTACTTAGTGAGAAAGATGTGAAACAAATATAGGGGTTGTCCTTAAATAACAGTGTTTTAGGGTTTAGTGGGCCAAGTAGGGTATTTTAAAAGACATTGTCTAACTATTATATATTTTGGAGTAAAGTTGGTGAAATTTTTATCTCTGTTGTTTAAAATCGGTTTTTTATTTTATATATGAATTCAGCACTTTGAAAAACCTTTAGAGCACTCAAATCATGCAGAGCACAACTTAAACTTGTGATTCCAACAAATTCCTGCTAAATTATAGGCAAATTTGACTGGAAAATATGCCAGAAAAACTTCTAAAATGTATAATAAATAGACTACAACATTTTTTAATTTTTTAATTGCTGGATCCTTGCAGCAAACATAGTCAGTCTAATTTGGTATGGAAAGGGTTGAACTAACCAGTTTGATATAGAATGGAACTAGTCGCCGAACCTGTTCAATGGCCAATTCAAGGGTTTTAGGGGTTAAATCGATCAAACTAGTCGGTTCCAGTTCGAATTCTGGTTTGGTGTGTTTTTAAAATGATGATTCAAGAAGACATGAAAGACATTGAGTATGTTTTAGAGCAAGTTGTGATAACAATGATGAAGATTAGTAAAGAAGAGCTTGAGGAGTGGAATGCAACGATTATTGCAACGATAAGTAGCTTAATGATCAAAGCGGACCCCAAATGGGAAGTGCGAAAGAGTAAATGGTTGTTTGGAGAATAAGGAAAAAGAAAAGAAAGAATAATATTGAATGGGTGATTTTCACAGAATGTTCACTTTCAATTCACTAGGGGAGTTAAATGTACGAGTATCTTGGCGTTGCTGGAGATTTGTAGGAAAGGGACCAAGAGATTCATGCAAAAAAAAATTAAAGGGAGTTGTTTATTGACGCAACAAAAGAGTTTGGACGGCAGGTTTTTGCCGGAATCCGATAAAAAAAATTCAAAAAATCAGGTAGTGGGAGTGTTTGAAATTTTTTTTATGGTGAAAATAGATTCAACACTATCAAAAACCCCTTGGGGTACCCGTTTGACAGCTGTAACTCAGATTTTCAAAAATTTCTGCCAGAATTTTTCATAATCTTACCGGAATTTCTAGATTATTTTGTGAGTTTTTTTAGTCTACGCGATTCTAAAGAAGTTGTTTTGATCCCAGGTGGCAGCTGGTAAATGGCAGGCTTGTTGACGTGGTCAACTACGATGAGCAGATTTCGTGGAGGATAAGAGCTTATATAAAAGCAAGAATATCTATTAAAAAATAGCTTGGAATAGTTAAATAGTTAGAAAGCTTGGAACAGCTCGAGGGAGAGCTGAACTTTTAGCTTGTGAGCTTTGATGGCTCTATAACATGACAGGATTGGTGGCTCCGGAAAGAAGCTCACAGATATGAGATAATTTATCCAGAAACAGGTTTATGTTAAGCTGCTTTTGAAATCTGACAGTTGTAATGGATACCAAGTTTGTGTGTGTTTCCAATTCTGTTGTGCATTATGGGAATGCAGAATTACAGGTTATTGTGTTTACTTATTGGCCTGTCAGCTGCCTGCAGCAACTAGCTTCTCTCGGTGCAATGATGCTCTCAGCTCTAAAGCTTCAAACACTCAAAGAATTTAGAACCTGGTTACCTATTTGCAAAATAAAATTGTGAAACTGTGGACCAAATCGAAATAAATCAAAACAAATCCAAGACGCTCTAAAGCTTGGGGTTTCATAACAGAAAGTGACCATGAAATGCAATGGCCAATTCACCTTGTTAAGATACAAGTATACGACATACAACACTAAGGATTCGATGGGTTAAATTCAAGATATTGTCTGAAGCCTCGAACTGATCTACCACAGCACTGCGACATCTAAATTCCTATATGCTTCATGTCTTCAGTTCATATTCCCACAAAAAATCTGATTATTATGGTCTATACCTATATAGGAATGTAGATCTGCAACTTTTCTATGATTACCAAATTATTACACACTTGATCTTCAAGCATGACAGTATAATGCAATAATAACACCTAGCATTGGGTGGCCAGCTCGTGGAAGATTATGTGCATAAGTTTCCAGTAATGGGAGGTTATGTTTATTGTTTAAGATCACCAGTAATCCCCGCAAGAACATACTCCATCCTTGAAATGATGGAAGCGGTTTAAATCTCTTACAATAATTTCTCGCTCAACAATTTTAGAGATGAATTTAGTGGCATTATGGCAGTCGCCACAAGCACGAAGGTTTTTGGTGATACGTATAGTAGTTCCAGGACTTGTGTTGAGAAGCCCAAAAGCAATTGCCAGCTTCTCACTGTGGCTGCAGAGCATGTATTCCTTCACCTCCTCCCCCACATCATGCAGCACAACGTTGGTATTAGGGACATACCCTGCTGCCTCCATCTGCCCAGTCAAGGTCTCTAGCATTTTATTGATTTGTGTATATTGAGGATGTGATCTGTCACCCACAAGGAATGCATGGACCTTGTTATCTACCTCAATCATGCTGCAACCCGGTGTTTTTTTCACCCCCCTGTCTTCCATTGTTCTTCTCACAATTTTTGCATCATCCCACCTACTAGCTCCTGCATAGATGTTCGAAAGAAGTATATAACAACCATCATTTTTAGGATCTAAGGCAGAAAGACGTTCTGCCACACGTTCTCCTAACTCAACATTATTGTGGATTCGACAAGCACCAAGCAAGGCACCCCACACACTCGGGCCAGGTTCTAACGGCATCTTCTTAATGAAGTCTTCTGCTTCATCTAGGTATCCACAGCGCCCAAGAAGGTCAACCATGCATGCATAGTGCTCCATTCTAGGTGTGATACAATATTCTTTAACCATGCAATCAAAATACTTCCATCCCTCCTCCACCAAGCCTGCATGACTGCATGCAGACAAAATACCAACAAATGTAATATGATTTGGCTTTGTGCCTTTCTGCTGCATTTGATGAAAAAGTGCAAGGGCATCTGCAACATGGCCATGCATACCATACCCAGAAATCATTGCACTCCATGAGACTACATCTCTTTTCAACATGTTATCAAACAAATTGCGAGCAATATCTATACTCCCACATTTGGCATACATGTCTATGAGGGAATTCCCGATACAGATATTTGAAACAAATCCATTTTGAATTACATAATCATGAAACCACTTACATTGTTGCAAGGCTCCTAAGTGGGCACACGCCTGAAGCACACTCACCATTGTCACAGAGTCAGGCTTTACCTTTGCCAATTGCATTTGATCAAAAAGTGTCAAGGCCTCATTGGCATGTCCATTCTGAGCATACCCAGCAATCATTGAGTTCCAAGTTACTAAGTTGCGTTTTGACATCTTGTCAAAGATCCTCCGTGCAACCTCTACATGCCCACACTTTGTATACATATCTACCAAAGAATTTAAGACAAAGATATCTGACTCAAACCCAGTTTGAATAATATAATAATGAATCCACTTACCCTGCTGCAAAGCTCCTTCACGAGCACATGCCTGGAGCAGACTCACCAAGGTAATTGAATCAGGCATCATGCCTTCCACTCGCATTTGCTTAAAGAATGCCAAGGCCTCGTTGGCACATCTGCTCAGAGAAAAACCAACAATCATGGCATTCCATGAGACGACATCTCTTTTAGGCATGCGACTGAACAACTGATGTGCAAGCTCAAAATTCCCACACTTTGCGTACAGAGCAATAAGGGAATTCTCCACAAATATATCCAACTCCAGTCTACTTCGGATGATATAATCATGTATCCACTGACCTTGTTGTAAATCTCCTAATTGGGCACATGCCTGAAGCACATTGACCATGGTGACAGAATTAGGTTTGATGCATGTCTGTTGCATTTGAGAAAAGATCTCCAAGGCCTCAGTAGCAAACCCATTCTGCGCATATGCACCAATCATTGCACTCCACGAGACTACATTTCTTTCAGACATTTTGTCAAATATATGGCGGGCAATCTCTACTCTGCCACATTTAGCATACATATCAATCAATGAATTCCCTACAAATACATCCAGCGTAAGTCCACTCCTCTTTACATAATCATGTATCTTAATGCCCTCTTGCAAATCTCCCAAATGTGCACATGCCTGGAGTACGCTCACAATTGTAACCGGGCTGGGTTTTATGTCTTCCTGTTGCATTTGATCAAAGAGTGTCAAGGCTTCATTGGCATGGCCATTTTGGGAATACCCTGCAATCATTGCATTCCATGAGACCACATCTCTCTCTGGCATTTTGTCAAACACCTTCCTTGCAGACTCCAAACTTCCACACCGTGCATACATTGTTACGAGGGAATTTCCCAAAAATACATCCCACTGAAATCCCTTCATAATTATGTGATCATGAATCTGCCTTCCTTCTTGCCGAGCTGGTAAACTAGAGCATGCCCTCAGCACGGCACAGAATGTAAAATTGTCTGCCTGCATACCTGCCGAATGCATTTTGTAATAAACCCAAAGAGCCTCTGTGCAAAATCCATGCTTGGCATACTCTCTAATCATCACATTCCATAAGAAGACTTTTGGTTTGCATATTTTGTCAAACACTTGGTGCACATTATCTGAATCACCGAACCTGGCATACATGGTCACAAGTTTTGTTTGTACGAACTTATTTTGGTGAAGTCCCGTGATGATAATGTGCGTATGAAGCTGGCTGAGAGATTTGATGTTGGTACAAGCCTGCAGCAGAGCAGCATAGGTATCGCCATCGGCATTTGGATTTTTCAATAAATTCTGTGTGTTGGCATTGTTGGGTTGGAAAATCAAGGCCTGTTCATTAACAATGGCAGCTGCAGAATGAAGATGATGAATATGAAAAACATATAGATGCCTATGGTTTTTCAATTTGTATAGTTTATGGTGATGGTGTTCAAAACAACAAACCAATATTGCTGCTGCCATCAAATAAGTTGACACTCACCACCACAGTATGTCTCAAAGTTTTCTAACCTTGAAACTGCATCATGGAGTCCACTGCCCAGCTTAGAATTAAAACTAATTCTATGCTTATTAAGTATCCACATTCTTGCTTTCGAACCTGTACATTGAATCTTTTGATTCGAATTCATCTCTGCTATGCCATGGGTTATTCCTATTCGAAATTTTTGGAGTGACAGGAGATCAGAATCATGAGTTGCGCTTATCAAAATGGCGCCAAGGCTCTTGAAAACAACTGAATTTTCCGCCGAGAACGAATAACTACTGGCTCTCACCTCTGAAGGCATTGACAAGATTTCTCTGCACAGTTGACATATTTGCCAGGACAATCACGGAGATTTCAGCATTGAATTGGTCACACTGATTGAGTTGCTATCAAATTTATACGCTGTAGTCCAATGGCAAATCCATGGTGAAAGGTTCACCATCCTCATTAATGCGATCGAATCTTTTACTCCTTTGAGATTTTGAATCGCGTCTTCTGAGTGGAATCAAAAGTTGACTTGCAAATCTCTTCATTTTTTAAGGTTGTTATGGTTGGAAACCAAACAAAAATTTGAACAAAGATTTAAAGTAAAAGTGAACTGATTCCTCTACTTCACAATTTTCGGAATAAGATAGATGGAAATACATTGATTTTAATTTTAGATAACCACATTAAAGTTATTTTTTAATTGTGTAAATAAAAATAACTAGCAATTGCACCATATGTTGCAAAGGAAACGCTCTAAAGCAGTAGCAAAGGAAATAGTAGTATAGAGTAAGTTGAGTTTTAAGGTGGTGAAGGAGTTGGAGCTTAAGAATATGCATCATTTTGGGAAGGCTTTGGTAGCTAGATGCATATGGAGGCTCATATCAAATAAGGGTCTATGAAGCTAAGTTATCCTCTAAAAATACAATGAACCTAATTCATTAGAAGACCTTCCAAAAATACTCATAATATAATTTGTTGATATGTTGGAAGGCCATTGTCCAAGCCTTGATGAAGAAGTTGAGTTTTAAGGTGGTGAACTGGTTGGAGCTTACGAATATGCATCATTTTGGGAAGGCTTTGGTAGCTAGATGCATATGAAGGATCATATCAAACAAGGGCCTATGAAGCTAAGTTATCCTCTAAAAATACATTGAACCTAATTCATTAGAAGACCTTCCAAGAATACTCATAATATAATTTGTTGATATGTTGGAAGGCCATTGTCCAAGCCTTCCATCTTGTGCGGAATTGCCTACTGTGGGAAGTTGTTAATGGAGAAAGAGTAAAGGTAGGAGCTAATCCTCTCTGGGGTTGGAAATGGAGAAGATTATAAAGTCCTTGAAAACAACTATAACTTAGATTATACAACTGCCATAGAATCCTAATGTATATGGCATCAAGAGTGGAAGAAAGCAAACTTGTTAGGTTTGGATGGTATTGAAGGAGATGTATTGCAGACCTATACAAGAAAACTTAAAATGAGTCACCTTAGACTTAAGAACATAGAGGATAAATTGGTTTGGTCAAACAATGGAGGCCTGAGTCAAACATTGTAGGAGAGACTACTTTTTTGAACAATTTTAATATAAGCTTTTGAGATACTTGTATGACAATAGAAGACTCTTGTATGTGGTTGTGTTAGCTTTTAGAGTAGGGTAGAGTTTAGACAGGATATCCTTTATGGTTTTTTTGGATAAATTTATTTTAATTTATTCTAGAATGGAATATATGCTTTTTTTAAATAGTATCAAAAAAAATAAATTGTGTAATGTAAGGTAGCTCTCAAAAATCATTAGGAAAATTATTTTAAACTTTAATCTCTATATAAGAGGTTATAGGTAGGGTTGATATCCTATACATTGATAAAGAAACCTATATTATGTGTTATATTTTTTCCACGATTAGTCACATGGTTTTGTGTATGGGTTTGCACATGGTTTTGGGGCATGATGGTTTTCGGTCCCTCGTATTTTGTAGATCCAGTCAAAGGAACTATTGATCCGGATTTATGCAGGAATGCAATAGAATAAACACATAACCATAAATACAGAGATGCAGCAGAAATAACACTTCATTTCATTAATATCAAAGAACTGAAATTTGCTTACAGACAGAATGGAAATAAAACTAGCTAGGGTGCTGGTAGCTATCTCTGAGAAGAGATGTGGTGGCTACAGGCCTTTGAACTGTGTTACAATGAGGCTCGAGGGCCTATTTATTGTTGAGAAACAATTTAGAATCCGAAACGTCCAAAAAAACCTAACCGTAGGAGATGAGGCGCCAAAACTGTGGGCGCCCGTTTGGGTAAATTGGTGGTTCAACTTCCCGGGGGTGTAACTTTGGCACCCGATCTCCGTTTGATGCACTCAATAGCTCGTTAGAAAGATCTATCCAAGGAGTACAACTTTTGAATGAGAATCAAATGGAGCAACATCTCCGTTTGAATAAGCAACATGCGTCCATGGACCCATGTTGCTCTCTGTTTTCCCAAAAAACGTCGTTTAGGGCCTCAAAACGGCTCCAGAAGTTCAGGACCCAAAAAACTGCTAAAAATAGTAAGTTTTGTTGCAACTTGAAAATTGAAAGAACTGATGGTGGGGGTTCAAATGGGATAGGTGGGTGGCCACCAATATCCACCTGGATAATTAAGGCCCCGAAACGGCTCCGAGAGTAGAGGACCCGAAAACCTGCTAAAAATAGTAAGTTGTGCTTAATGTGAAGAGCTACAAGAATTGATGGTGCTAGTCCACATGGAATAGGTGGGTGGCCACCGATATCCACCTCGATAATTCCTCCCTCCTTAGGAAGCAATGGTCCCCATTGCGTTGAGATCCTCCATGAGATGAGGCAAATTCTGTTGAACTGAGTATTAGATGTGTTGAAGATGTCAAGGACCTACGGGTGGACATGCTGGATGCATTTAGTAAATTTGGTTTCTTTATCAGCCTCAGACAGTACATGTTTGGATTATGTATGTGTAGTTGCAGGATGTATGGCAACATCAGGCGGTGGTGCGTTAGGAGTCAGATCAATGGAGTGCTTGTCCTGACAATGTAGAGAAACCTCTATGAGTGAGGGGAAAACTTCCTCGTATTCCTCCATGACTTTGTCCATCTGCTGCAGCCGTGCAAGGGAGTCCTGTTTCGAGGTTGTGGCCACAATAATTTTCTTTCCCTGTGAGTGAGTTGTAAGGAAAATGAATTTCCTGGTTTGGGAAACATTCTTACTGCGTTGTTTTGTAGTAGTTAAAGAGATGACAGGAGGCGGTGCTACCTCCATTATCCTATACAAGTTATTTCCCAAAGTAATAATAACAGCACGAGGCCTAGACTCATACACAGCATGTCGCCTCCACAAGTATGGTTGGCCCAATAATACATCAACTACATCAAGGGGAGCAACATCACACAATACCTCATCCGTGAATGGCTTGATACTGTACGGAAGGCGGCACTGCTGGCGGATGCGGAGATCTCTCCCTGGGTGGAGCCACCCGATGGTATACGGCTACAGGTGTGCTATGGTAGGTAGGCCAAGCCTCTTCACAACCTCTGCTGAAATGAGGTTCTTTTGGCTTCCGCTATCGACGAGAAATTGCAGCGGAGAACCCTTCACCCACATCTGCGACTGGAAGAGGCGCTCCCCCTCCTCTAGATCCTCTGGACCCTCCCTCTGGATCTTGGTGGTGGAAAAAATAGCACTGGGATCCGCATCAATGATCTTCTTCCCTTTGTCATTGCCTTTGTCTAGTTCTAATTCAGGATTAGAAAATGCATCTAATTCGGGTGCCTTTAGTTCGGCCACCAAAGATTGTTTGGCCCGACACTCGTTTGTGCTATGAGTGGGGCTATTATGAAATTCACACCACTTCCTTGTGTCCTTATTTGGATTTGTGGTGTTGTTCTGAGTTTCATTGCTTTGGCCTTGCCCCTTGTTCTTCGGTTTGGGGGCACCTTTCGGATTCGCAGATCCAAAGTCTCGCTTCTTCTGCTTAAATTTGTGCTCGATCTTTGCGGCATAGCGATATGCCGTGCCAAGCGATGTAATTTCGAGGAACTCCATTTCCTCCTGAATGTGTTTATGCAGACAGCCACGGTACTTGAGCACCAAATGTCTTTTTGAATATTTAATACCCAACTTTGTGCACAGGGTATGGAACAGATTCGTCAGTTCGTTCACATCTTGATCCTTTTGTTGCCGCAGCGTGGTCCATTGGATGTATTTGTCTTCATAGCTCCCCACGGGGTAATATTGTTCCTTGATGCCATCTCGGAACGAATTCCAAGTGGATGTGGCTGAGAACAGAGAGGGTTCCCTTTCGCCCTCTTGCTCACGGTAGGTTTCCCACTAGTCTTTGACATGGGGGGCAGCTTTGAGGAGTGAAAAAATAATCTTTTGTTGGTCAGAGAAGTCATGGACCGAGAAATACCCTTCCAACAAATTTAACCATCTGTCTACGGCATCTGCATCTATTTTTCCTTCAAATATAGGAATGTCAAAGTTTACCTGTACCTTGAAGGGAGTGGCGCCTCCAGAGTGGCTGTTGGATGCAGATGCGCCATATGTGGGCAGTCGATGAAGGATTTGAGAAAAGTTATCCATCATCACATTCCTTTGTTTCTCGAGGGCCTCCTCGAGAAATATTTTGATAGGATCTCCCCGTTGAATCGTCTTTCTTTTTTTTCTTCCGCTTGCGTGGAGTGTTGGGAAAACACTGTGAGAGGGGGTGAATCAAGATTAGGGCAAACTAAAAACTTTTTACTTTTTCATGCTCTAAAAACCCATACGCTACTGTCCTTTAGTAAACTCGCGTATACACGTGGATATCTTTCATGCAACTCGCGTATACACAGAGATCTAATTATGTCATTAGTTCTTTGCTTATATCATTCCATTATTCATTCATCAGATGTTCAATAAACAGTAAACATGTGCAGTAAGAACAGAATAAACCATCACACAAAGCATCACACATGAACACCAGGATTTTTAAGTGGAAACCCAAATCGGGAGAAAACCACCGCTGCAGTTGCTCAGCCTTCAATATTTTATTATAGAGAAAACATCTTACAACATATGTGCTGGCGCAGACTTGACCAGCACGCAGGCACCCACCTGCGCTCGTTTACTAGCCTCTCCTGGAAGGGAGCTACAACCCCCTGACTCGTTTACCAGCCTCTCCTGGAAGGGAGCTACGACCCCCTGATCTCGTTTACCAGCCTCTCCTGGAAGGGAGCTACAACCCCCTGACTGAAGGCTACAACCCTCAGCACCTCTATGGACCACGATTCATCAATTTTCACACTGGATCCAAAGCTTCCTTTAGGACACCACTTGCAGGCCACGCTTCATCATATTTTCAGACTGGACCCACTCCATACTTTTAAGCTCAAACATACATCACCAACAGATACTTGTCAATTCAGATAACCCAGACAGATAACAGTAACATAGCAGAACAGATCAGACATTTCATAATCATACTTTAGCAAACCCTAGTTTTGCATACGCGCTTTCCTTTCACTGATGCCACGTATATACGCGCCTTATGCCATACAAAACTATGTATACTTTAGTATATATTATAGAGCCAATTTCACTGTGCATACACGCTTTCTCTTCAGCGAAGCCGCGTATATACGCGCTTCCTCTGCGCTGAACTAGCGTATGGTTCTTCAGACATTTAGGTCATTACAATTCTTCAGAGCAAATACATCACACAGATTTTACCCTTTACTTCAAACAGATGTTCGCCTCATCTCAGATCTAATCATTCCATAAACAGATCTAGCAAGTACAAATACATTTCAGATCAAGATTCCCTTCTTCATCATTTTCTTCATAGGTGCTTCATGCATTCAGATCTATCATTCAACTGTAACCCTTTCCATTCAAATATACTTCAGAGAGAAGTATTCATTCAAGCTCAGACATCTTGCACCACACTCATGATTTTCACAATGAATTTCTTCTCCTTATATAGGTTTACCCTTTTTCAATACCATGAGCCAAAACCACATTACTTCCGATGGTATTCCTGGACGGGGTCACATAGACGAATCATTACTCAATACAATGGGTCAATACCATGGTGGTTACCCCTGGTTTTGCACTTTTTGAGCGCTTTTTGCCCATACGCGACTTGGCACGTACTTTACTGCGTGCATACACGACTTCTACTAGACAAATCTGCGTATGCCTTGAAACATACTCTTTTCATCATGGATCTAGCACATACTGAGTTCCTTTCTTCATTGCCTTCTATTCTCACTGTAGACACATCAGTTTTACATCATTTAATAAGTTCGTCAAGCACAACTTCATCAAGTAGGTTGCCATCATCTTCATCAAGTGGGTTGCCTTTCAAGGACAACACTCTATCAATTGGTATGTTCATCAAGGGCAACACTCAGCATCATATTGCCAACAAACATCATATCACATCAGATTTACATCATCCATCAAGTCACAAATAACTTCATCAGGTGGATTGCCATCACGGACAACACATGTCAACAATCTCATGTCTTCATCTTCATTCAGTGGGTTGCCATCAAGGACAACACTCTGCATCATATTGCCAACAATCTCCCCCTTTGGACTTGATGGCAACCACGATGGTGTTTGGTTACCACAACAGATAGGTACATTAAGAATACAATGACACCATGTCACTCTCCCCATTTTTGACATCATTCTTTCTCTTCATTCAAACACCATGTCACTCTTCCCCTTTGACATCAAGGGCAAAGGGCGGATCAAAACCAACACACTCTCCCCCTATTCTCCTCATGTAGCAGAAGCGTTCTGCAGATCTGATATATACTGAAGTGACCAAGCTCCCCCTGAGTTCATGCTGAATCTTCAAACATATTTTTCAATGAAGTACATGACTCTATGAACTTCCTATCACCAAAGACTCATACTTACATCAAATATCCAACCAAGTGGATTTACATATGAGACTCAAATACCCAACCAAGTGGGTTGACACATTTCAATTCAACTACCCAACCAAGTGGGTTTACAAATTTGACTCAGCTACCCAAGCAAGTGGGTTTACAAAATTTGACTCAGCTACCCAACCAAGTGGGTTTACAAATTTGTCAAGTCCTTACATGACTGAATATTACAATTTTACATTATGGGTCTCAACAAGACCTTTTCATCAAATTACAAATATGACTTGTCATGACCAATACCAGAAAGACCTCGAGAAAGACCTCAAGAGAGATCATATATCAGAACCATCATAATGCCAACAATGCATTATACTCAACAAAGCCAATGCTCCCCCTGAATCTGTGCATCCAAGCATCCTTTCCATATGACTAAGGCTCCCCCTTAGTTTGTGCATCCTGAACACTTTCACCAACAAATCATCAAGGCATATTTATCAAAACATCAGAGATAGAAACAATATTATAAGAAATGGAACACCACCAGAGATACCAAACAGCATCATAGATACCAAACAGCACTGCAGCTGTGTTGAAGAAAGCTGACCCCAAACAGAAATTTGTCAGCAATCAGACATACGCGGTTTTATGTGCATGAACTCGCGTATATACGCGACTGTGTTTCATGAAATCCGCGTATCCACTACCATCTTCTATATTTTAACCAGATCTGATCCTCTGTGAGGCAAAGACATTGTTCAGCTTCTTTCTGAGATATTTGAATGCTTCCCTGGAATACAGTTAGATAGAACAGTGTAGTTGTGTCTTCAAGCGTCATCCAATGGTTGTAGCATAAGCACATTAGTAACCAAGCCTTCAGATTCTTTGCAGCATCAATACATTCTTCCAAGAGAAATTATCATACCAGAACAACATCTTCAAATATGTGTCAAGCAATCATCCATGTGGTCCAATATCACCATAATCTTTAAGATTTAACATGATGTAACATATGTAGGAAAAAGGTCTCAACCATAGTAACAAACTCTGCATGATCTATTCTTATCTCTAAATCATAAGACTTCCAATTCATCCATGTGTGAGCACAAAAGATACTTTTCAGCAAACAAGGCTCAAAATCTCATCATAATAAACCATGTACCAAGTCATCATCATTTAAGCATAAGTATCACAGTAACCAAGAATAAGCAATCATAGTGTCAACAATGCAATCATTAGTATTCAACCTGCTGCTCCCCCTGAACCAGTGCTCTTCCTTGACTTGTGCAACCTGAATACGTTCATCAGCCAGTCATCAGCAACAATCTCTGCATGAACTGCCCTTATCTCCGAATTATAAGACTTTCATCTCAGCAACGAATACTCTTCATCAAAAAGAAAACAGGACTCATCCATAATCTTCAACATAAGACATCAAGTATTATATCATCATTATTTAGAACCGAGAAATTAAGCTGATACAGAGTCAATAATACAGTTATTAACAATCAGACTGATACTCCTCCTGAACCTCTGCTCCAGATCTTCAGCTATCATATAAATTCTCTTATCATCAATGCATACGCGACTGTGTCTTTTGGAACTCGCGTGTATACACGACTTTTGTTCATCGAACCCGCGTATGGAAAGTGAAGCATAGAAATTTTTCACATTCCTTCATCTCCCCCTGAACTTGTACTTCCTGTACCTGTCTTCTTCATATCAGATGCTCTGTCAGAAATACATATAACCAGAAAAATCAAATCAACCATGAGAGACATCATACATTGCTCCCCCTGTGACGATACATTACTAAATCTCATAATGTATCCCACATCATTCCTGCAGTCAATAAGAAAAGTAAGCTTCAGAAGCGGATGACTGCAGTAGAGTCAATATTCCCTACGTTTCTGATCGGTCCTCCATCTTTTTCCAGATTTGTTTGATCTTTCTATTTGTGTGCTGGAAGTTATCCAATTTCTCATATCTGTTCAACCTGCATTCCTTTTCTACATGTCCATACTTGTTACAAGAATAACATCTCATGTGTCTAGAAAAATAAGCATAAGAATCATAATGAGTATTTCTAATCTTCCTCCTTTTACAATCAGCTGCTTTATGTCCATACTTGTTACATGAAAAAAAATATCCTTTGAAGAAACCAGAGAACCTTTCTATGTAGGATCTGTTAGTTTGTGGTTGAAGTGATTTGCTCCTGCAATTTGCTGCAACATGCCCATAATTATGACATTTAAAACATTCAACATTCTTGACTGATTTCCTTTGAGATTTCATCATTGTTGGTTGACCTTTTGTCTCTTTCAACACTTCAGGTTTAGCATTGACATCCTCTGGAATTTTTAGCACTTCCTTGTGAGCTAGATTCTCCTTTAACAGTTTCATGGAAACCAAGGCCAAGTTTGATAGCAGGAGACCTTTGATTACTCAGAATATTGTCCAAAATATTAGTACTATCTTGAAACCTCAAAAGTTTAACCTTTTCTTCTAATTTACCTTTGAGAATGTTTACTTCAACCTCCAAGGCTTGACATTGCTTCGTCATGCTTTCTTCCTTCCTTCTTCCATCTTCTACTTGATCCTTTAGATTTAGAATCTCTTCTTTCAACCAATTTTCGTTTTCTTCACATGTTTGTTGCAGCTCTTCATTCTTCTTATTTGATTTTTCGAGATCTACATTTAGATCATTGATTTCTGCTTCTAGTTCTTTAATTCGATTGGATGCATAAGTATGAAACCTTTGATACTTGTCCACCTGTCCATTCAGCATTTCTATTTGTTTTTCCATTTGAGAGATCATCTCTTTGTAGATACTTTCTTGCTTATTAGATGAACTTTGTAGTTCTTCAACTTTAATCTTGAGAGATTCTTCTAGATCCACAACTTTACTTTCATTATCTTCACTATTGTTTGCACAAAGAAGATTATTACAAGGACCCCAATCACTACCTGATTCATCTTCTTCAATTTCTGCTATACATGTTTTCTGAGATATCTCCTTGCTTCGAGTAGCCTTCTTCTTTTGCTTCTTTGCCATGAGTACTTTCAGATCATGGTCAGATTCTTCTTCATCTTCACTGGACACTTCATCATCATCTTCATTTGCATAATAACTCTTCCTCTTTTCAAATTGTTTCCCTTTACCATGTTTTTCTCTATAAGGACATTTAGCAGCATAGTGACCAACTTTTCCACACTCAAAACATTTGAAGGGAAGCTTACCTTTGAATCTTCCAATACCTAGTTGGAGCTTTCTCACGAAATTCGCTTCTTCTTCATCGGATATATAGCTGGATTCTTTGACAACTTCCTTTTCCTTTCCTTTTGTAGATGCCTTAAAAGCAGCTTCTCTTACGTGAGAAGGACCTCCTTGTCTCATTTCAAAAGCAGTCAGAGTACCATGTAATTGAACAATAGTAAGCGATTGCAGATCTTGCCTTTCTTCAATAGCTGAAACTTTAGAATCAAATTTTGAAGTCAAGGATCTTAAGACCTTTTCCACCAGAGTAGTATCAGTTATGGTTTCACCCAAATTTCTCATTCGATTTACAATATCATCCAGACGTAAGAAGAAATGGGCAATACTTTCATCACTATGCATCTTCAAATTTTCATATTCAATTCTAAGAGTTTGGAGTTTTGCACTTTTTACCTTTGTGTCTCCTTCATAACTCAGAATGATTTTGTCCCATATTTCTTTTGCTGAATGTAGCTGCATCACTTTGGAAAATTCTGGTTCATACATGCTTCCTAATAAGACATTTACTGCTTTGGCATTGGTTTCATACTTCTTCCTTTTTGCTGCATCAGTAGGAATACTTGTCGGGTATTGATAACCTTCTTCCACGATTGCCCATACATCTACACCAAGACTTTGCAGATATGCTTTTGTTCGTACCTTCCAGAATATCAGATTGCTTCCATTGAATAGAGGTGGCTTTAGAGACATTACTCCTTCAAGACTTCCCATTGCGACGAATCTCCTTCAAGCGATCAAGCTTCTGCAGAAGGACCTCCTCTGATACCAATTGTTGGGAAAAATACTGAGAGGGGGGGGTGAATCAGTATTTAGGGCAAACTGAAACTTTTTACCTTTTCATGCTCTAAAACCCATACGCTACTTTGCTGAAGCCAACTAGCGTATACACGCGGATATCCTTCATAAAACTCGCGTATACACAGAGATCTAATTATGCCATTAGTTCTTCACTTATATCATTCCATCACTCATTCATTAGATGTTCTATAAACAGTAAACATGTGCAGTAAGAACAGAATAAACCATCACACAAAGCATCACACATGAACACCAGGATTTTTAGGTGGAAACCCAAGTCGGGAGAAAACCACCGCTGCAGTTGCTCAGCCTTCAATATTTTATTATAGAGAAAACATTTTACAACATATGTGCTGGTGCAGACTCCTACCAGCACGCAGGCACCCACCTGCGCTCGTTTACCAGCCTCTCCTGGAAGGGAGCTCCAACCCCCTGACTTGTTTACCAGCCTCTCCTGGAAGGGAGCTACGACCGCCTGCTCTTGTTTACCAGCCTCACCTGGAAGGGAGCTACAACCCCCTGACTGAAGGCTACAACCCTCAGCAACTCTATGGACGACGTTTCATCAATTTTCACACTGGATCCAAAGCTTCCTTTAGGACACCACTTGCAGGCCACGTTTCATCATATTTTCAGACTGGACCCACTCCATACTTTTAAGCTCAAACATACATCATCAATAGATACTTGTCAATTCAGATAACCCAGACAGATAGCAGTAACATAGCAGAATAGATCAGACATTTCATACTCATACTTCAGCAAACCCTAGTTTTGCATACGCGCTTTCCTTTCACTGATGTCGCGTATATACACGCCTTATGCCATACAAAATTGCGTATACTTCAGTATATATTATAGAGCCAATTTCACTGCGCATACGCGCTTTCTCTTCAGCGAAGCCGCGTATATACACGCTTCCTCTGCAGTGAACTAGCGTATGGTTCTTCAGACATTTAGGTCATTGCAATTCTTCAGAACAGATACATCACACAGATTTTACCCTTTACTTCAGAGAGATGTTCGCCTCATCTCAGATCTAATCATTCCATAAACAGATCTAGCAAGTACAAATACATTTCAGATCAAGATTCCCTTCTTCATCATTTTCTTCATAGGTGCTTCATGCATTCAGATCTATCATTCAACTGTAACCCTTTCCATTCAGATATACTTCAGAGAGAAGTATTCATTCAAGCTCAGACATCTTGCATCCACACTCATGATTTGCACAATGAATTTCTTCTCTTTATATAGGTTTACCATTTTTCAATACCATGAGCCAAAACCACATTACTTCCGATGGTATTCCTGGACGGGGTCATTTAGACGAATCATTACCCAATACAATGGGTCAATACCATGGTGGTTACCCCCGGTTTTGCACTTTTTGAGTGCTTTTGCCCATACGCGACTTGGCACGTACTTTACTGCATGCATACGCGACTTCTACTAGAAAAATCCGCGTATGCCTTGAGACATACTCTTTTTCATCATGGATCTAGCACATAATTTGAGTTCCTTTCTTCATTGCCTTTACCTCTGTAGACACATCAGCTTTACATCATTTAATAAGTTCATTACACAACTTCATCAAGTAGGTTGCCATCATCTTCTACTGCGGGGTTGTCTTTCAAGGACAACACTCTATCAATTCGTGTTCGTCAAGGGCAACACTCAAGATTTATTGCCAACAAACATCATATCACGAGATTACATCATTTACCAAGTCCATCAAGTCACAAATAACTTCATCAGGTGGATTGCCATCACGGACAACACATGTCAACAATCTCATGTCTTCATCTTCATTCAGTGGGTTGCCATCAAGGACAACACTCTGCATCATATTGCCAACAGGGAGGTCATCGGGGTTTGCGAGGCTGATCTTGCAAGGGTTCAACCAGATCGAACCCTAACTCCTTATACCCTGACCGCGTTGGGGACATGCAAATAAAAATAAAGAAAGAGCAGACCCCGCTCTGATACCACTAATCCAGATTTATGAAGGAACGCAACAGAATAAACACATAACCATAAATACAGAGATGCAGCGGAAATAACACTTCATTTTATTAATATCAAAGAATTGAAATTTGCTTACAGACAGAATGGAAATAAAACTAGCTAGGGTGCTGGTAGCTATCTCTGAGAAGAGATGTGGTGGCTACAGGCCTCACTACTACATTTCGCGGAAATTCCGACACCTGTTTCCGACGCTTTTGACCAAATGTCGGAAATTTTCCCAAATTTTTTCCATCCCGCCCGAAACCGTCGCTATACCGACGTCTATAGAAAAGTGTCGTAATACCGACACTTAAACTAGTGTCGCAATTACGACGTTTAAAGGAAGACGTCGCAATTGCGACACCATGGCCCAAAGCGTCGCTATTGTGACGACTCTAAACGTCGCAACGGCGACACAATGTCTAGGTGTCGCCATTGTGACGTTTGGAGGCACCGTCCTAAGAGCGACGCCTTTTCCGCCGTCGGTATAGCGACAGTTATTTTCGCGCTACATAAAAATACCAAACTTATATGGGCGCTACATAAAAATTCGAAACTTATATGCGCGCTACATAAAAATGTTTGGTATTTGTCGCAATAGCTACGTTTGATATCACGCACGCATTCACTCTCTGGTCTTGCAGAACAGCATTTGCGGTCAGCATTCGCGCTCAGCTCTTGCAGAACAGCATTTGCCCTCAGCATTCGCCCTCAGCGTTTGCCCTCAGCTCTTGCAGAACAGCATTCGCCCTCAGCGTTCGCCCTCAGCTCTTGCAGAACAGCATTCGCCCTCAGCTCTTGCAAAATGGTAAGTTCTTACTGCAGGCCCTTCCTCCTATAGTAGGGTTGACTCTATTTGGGTTTTTTTGGTCAATTCCATTGGATTTTGTTAGGCTGTAGGGTTCTCTGTAGATGTCAAGAGTCAAGATTCAATACCCTCTATTATCTTCATCACCCAATACAAGATTTAAATTTTTCCCGAAGAAACGCTTATTAATTTGGCAGCCATTATTTCTCCCTGCTTTAAAACCCTACATTTAAATGAAAACAAGCATTGCATTTCAACTACAAAAATCTATTAGTGTTCAAATGTACATGTGTGCTACATTAACGTCTGATGTCACGCGCGCATTCACCCTCCGCTCTTGCAGAACACCATTCGCCCTCAGCATTCGCCCGCCCCCCCCACGCATTCGCCCGCACTCGCCCGAGCTCTTGCGTGCACGCATTCGCCCTCGCATTCTCCCCGAGCTCTGCAACAGCGCATTCACCCCGGATTCCCCTAGCCTCTTTCAGAACAAAGATTCGCCCGCATTCGCCCCGCCCTTGGGTGCACGCCTGCCCTCGCATTTCGCCCGCCGTTCGCCCCGCCCCGTGCACATTCGCCCTCAGCGTTCGCCCTCAGCTCTTGCAGAACAACATTCGCCCTCAGCTCTTGTAAAATGGTAAGTTCTTACTGCAGGCCCTTCCTCCTATAGTAGGGTTGACTCTATTTGGGTTTTTTTGGTCAATTCTATTGGATTGTGTTAGGCTGTATGGTTCTCTCTAGATGTCAAGAATCAAGATTCAATACCCTCCATTATCTTCATCACCCAATACAAGATTTAAATTTTTCCCAAAGAAACGCTTATTAATTTGGCAGCCATTATTTCTCCTTGCTTTAAAAACCCTACATTTAAATGAAAACAAGCATTGCATTTCAACTACAAAATCTATTAGTGTTCAAATGTACATGTGTGCATCACTTGTGTAGGGTATTCCTTTTCCACTTTCACATTATCCAAGAATGTGTGCAGTATAGTTCATATTTTTTGTGATTTAGATTATCTTGAAAAAGGAAAGGTAAATTATTTCCCATGGAGAAAGAAGGTTTTCCCTTTTTATAGGTTGTTTGGACTTACGTGGAAAAAATTATGGTATGCCTTTCATATTATGTAGTTTAAATTTGAATTAACAGATTATTCTACATGAAAATATAATTACCTATGTGATGTCCTTCATCACTAATTAAAATTATAGGCTTTCAATTTCCTAGACTCTAACTCATCTGATGCTAAATTCTAGGTTCTCATTGGTGGATCACTCTTCCATTGATTTCCTTTCCCTCCGGATCTTGTCATACTTTAAAAGTCATCAATGATACATATATTATTTCAGGTATCCCAAAAGGCTTTATAGTAGAACATATTGTGAAGTTTTTTTGACACTTGAGGATTCTTTTAGAACTGCAACGCGGTCTATGCTATCGAGTTATATACCAAGCAACTTGTCCTTAATAACCACACTATGAGGTAGGTTCAACCAATTTGAACTTGTTGGGACATAGCATATGAAGTTGTGTGATGAGTCCATATCACAGGTCTATTATGGTGACAAAAGTGAAGACACGTAATGATAGTTATTATGTTAACATTACTAGAAATATTTTCGAAATTATCCATGCTATCAAGATGTCAAAATTCCAGGCATTAGGTGTCAATACTCGTAGCTAATAGATAATAATAATAATATTAAAAAATCACAACGTTATTCTTGAAATATGATTGTTACACATTGGAACCTAGTTCATGAGTTACTATCACCCAAAGATTGCAAAACAAACTTAAAATATAAATTAAACCAACATGAGAATCCAACTAAGGGTTTCTCGACAAAATCATGCCATAACCTAGCATTTTGAAACCCAAATTTGAATCCATCATAAGTAATACAATGCAAACTCATATGGATTTTCAATGCATGTTTGCATGCTACACTTATTCTCTGTCTAGATATCATTTTTTAAATGGAACCATTAGTCAAGCCCACAATCCTTTTTATGTGAAAAATTTCAGCTCTATTTGAGCTCTTTTTTGCTCCACCACCTCCATAAACCAGTGTTACACGGGGTCTCGCCCCCCCACCTAGGGGTCTAGATTCCTCGCCCCCTCACGCTCCGGGGTCTTGGGGACTTCTAGGGGATGTTTCCCTCGCGCCCCCTCACGTCTCCTCACCGCCCCTTTTAGTTTATGGTTTCGTGTTAAAATTTGATGTGCCACTTAGCATATTTGAGAATCCAAGTGATTCTGATTCAGATGGTGACATGGTTGATCTTGATATATTCGTGCAGAAGTTGGATGCAGAGACTAGTGGGGCATTAACTTGAGCATTTATGCTCATTTATCAGTATGATGATATCATTTGATATCCATATGTTATGTTTTATGTTTTATGTTTCAGACATAACTTATTTGCGTTTAAGTTTTATGTTTCAGACTTGAGTTGTAAACTTCAGTTTAAACTCTATTTTGAATCTCGATATAATATGTCATATGATATCTTAAACTTTATTTTCATTGTACAATGTTAGTAGTTACATTAATGATTATATAGTTACAAACTTACAAACTTACATGCATGATTGTATGATGTATGTTTTAACTTTTAACTTTTAAATTTGTTTCAATTATATGATTTATCATTCATCGATTTGTAATTTTATCATTTATGATTTATCTTTCATGATGCAAGTGTATGATGACCGTATATACATTCCTTGCAAAAATATAGTTACATTTTAAATATTAAATTTTATAATTTTTATGACCCCGACGTCCCCCCACATTTCCTGAAAATTGGTAGGGAGCTTTTGCATAGGCCGCTCCCGCGCTCCCTCGTCCCCTCTCTCCCACCTCCAGGGGACTTGGTGGAACATTGCCATAAACATATGCAAACATATATCATGATCTTGGAATCCATTACATATGTATGTGCCAATGTTCCATAATCTTGCCCCATCATCAATTTAAGAAATTTCCATTGACTATCAAATTATGGAGGGGGGAACTTTTTGCTGCAACATTTGGCTCAAAATCAGGGACCATCTTCGTATGAGGTGAATGAGAACTATAGATATTTGAAGAAGTAGATTAGTGCCTTTTCCTCTAGCCATGAAGTCATATACAGTCATCCATCACAAAAAAATTTCTTTGTTCATTCTCACCTTGAAAGTTGCAAAAAATCATGCCCTAATTGAAACGACACTAAATTTGAAAGATATAATAAAAATGCAAGCTAGAAGTGCCCTATTAATACAAAGGGAAAACCTTCCTCCCTACCCTAACTGAGATAAATTTTGATTGAATAGGAAACATGATATTTCCTATGGAGTTGATCCAACAACTTGTTAAATGTATGGGACTAAATCATGCATTTGATTTCCAGGGAAACATGCGCATGAAGAGAAAAAGTGCAGAATTAATGGAAAATCCATACATGTCACTTATAAAAACTACACCGAAAGGTCAAAAAATACTTAAGGCCTTAACTTAATTTGAATCCAAAAATGAAAAAACAGGATTAGTGAAAACACGAGAGTGGTGTGGGTGAACAACATAAATAAAAAGTGAGGATACCTTTCCCCAAGATGCCTTTGTCACCGTTGTATGAAAACATGTTTTCCTTTCCCTTTATACATGCAAGTGAATGCATTATAGGCATGGTGTTTTCCCAGAATAGGAGAAGCCTACTTAAATATATCATTTGTGGATTGAATGTTTGGGTGCCTTAATGTGCAATGACATGTTTCCAGGACTGAATTCAATTCAAGGCATATTTGAAACTCTAACTCTGTCTTCCGGTGTCTTATTAGAAATTATTTCAGTTTTCATTTTGTGTTTTCAAGTTATATATTGTTTTCAAGTTTTTACATTTATAATTTTATTGCAATGTGGCAGACTGATCAGGGCAGTACAGGAACAACCCCGAGACAGGATGATCGTGGAAAGAGGCCAGTGGAAGAACATGTAAAGTGCCAGCATTGCTCTATCTTCAGGTATTTTAGTTATTTACATAATTGAAATAATATTAATTTTGTTCAAATATGCAGACACCTAGCCATGGTACGCCTGATGATTCCCTCTTTGAGGAAGAGCTTTTTTCATCCCTATCTCCAGAGTTGTTGTTGCAAAAAAAGGCACGAGATGCAACGTCGGAATTTAATGCTTTGATAGATGCGCCTCAAACACCTGAAACAGAAGAGAGGATACAACATCTTATGAGGAAGCTAAATAGATATCAGGTAATAATAAAAAGTCAAAAGGATATTTTTTTTGTTCTACATGAGATGAATTGTGATAGTTTGATTTTTAATTTTTACATTGACTAAACTAACAAAAAATTCTTTTGTATGTAGCGTTTTCTGGCATTTGCTGAACCTGGTGTTGGTGGTAGTGGGACACAAGGGCAAGAGATTGCCCAACAACCCTCTCGTACACCTTCTACTCCTTTAGGTGCTAGCCAAGAAACACACCCTGCCCAAGCAGACACCCAGCCAACCGCTGAACGTGTTGGCAATGATGAGGCCGATATGGCCAACTACATTATTGCGTTTCCTGGAGCTACACGTGTCAGCTCCACAGGGACCATTAATGGCACGTTGTTGGTGAACGATGAGGGTGTCCCTATAAAGCATGTACAACTCCCACGTAAATTTTAATATTTTAACTATTTCATGTACTTTATCTAAAACATATTTATCATGATTTTTATTTTTAAATTAATGATAATATCTTCTTTTTCTTTTGGTTTTATTCCGTGTAGGAAACAATGAGTTCTACAGGATTCTGGAGAGCCATGCGTTGGTAATTTTTGGCCCAACCATACGTACAGGGTGGAATTCCCAGAATTCCAACCTGAAAAAAAGAACTTTTAGATTATCTAGAAGCCCTTTTTGGGGTCGGCACATTTGACAGAAAAGCGGTGGCTCAGGTAGCCGGTAAATATTTGAAATATACCAGGGACACCTATAGGACGCAATTGCAATTTAACCCTAGATATGAGCGTCCTCTCGCAGTTTCAGAGAGTGAGTGGAGAGCACTCATCCATGATGGAAAAGAGAAAAGGGCAAAGAAAGAAGGAAAAATGCCAACCGGACCCGCAAGGTAAATTACAACTTTAATTCAATAGCTTTAATTTTCTTTATGTCTAAAATAAAAGTGTGCTACGTCATATCTGACTTCAATCTTTTGATGCTAGGTTGCCCGACACCTCAAAGGCAACCAAAGCTAGGATAGAGAAAAAGGGCCATCACAAGCTCGGCCAGGGTGGCTACTTGAAATTAGCTGCAAGAATTGTAATTAAGTAGCTAAACATCTTATAATTAATTGTATCGCCTTCCAACGTTTTTGTAATCCTATCAGATATGATTAAAAATACACAATCATATATAATGTAGTGTGATGACTTTGGAACAATAACTACAGAGGAAGATAAAAATATTGCTTTCCGTTTTGGCTATCAAGCTGTAGTTGAACGTCGCAGAAGCTTGGGGCAGGTCCCAAGATCTACAATGCCTGATAAGGTAAAACATTAACCTTTCAATATTTTTGTTTTCGTCCATAAATTTAATGTCTAACAACTTTGTTTAAATCAGAGGAGCAACACTACCGACGAGGTAAATAACCCAGTTTTAGAGCCAGATGTAGATGATCCTCTCGTGCAACCTGATCATTGTAGTGGGGACCAGGCCGACAATGCTGCTATCAGTGAGGGCCGTGACGGTAATTAATTTCCACTTATAATTTTTTCTAATTATACCTCGATGGTTGTCCTTATAACGTTTTTTGTTTATATGACAGAGAATGTTTCCCTTGAGGATCTTACCACCAGAGAGGAAGACAGGGCAACAGTCCCAACGGCGACAACTGGTGCACCAGGTAAATAATCTCATTGCAATTTTTTTTATTAATATTATCGAACTAGTTCAATGATATTTAAAAACTGATAATTAAAATTTAATTATTATCTATTTTTGGAGGCGATGCCCCGTCACTGGATGAGACCGGACATCGTGACAATGCAACTAGGTCAGCGGCGACAACTGGTGCACCAGGTAAATAATCTCATTGCAATTTTTTTTTATTAATATTACCGAACTAGTTCAATGATATTTAAAAACCGACAATTAAAATTTAATATTATCTGTTTTTGTAGGCGATGCCCCGTCACTGGATGAGCCCAGACATCGTGAATACGCAACTAGGTCAGCAGTGCGGGTCGAAAGGCACGAAACAGGAGCAGAGCACGATGATATTGATGATGTAATTAGGAGCTTTAAAAATAGGAAGAAGAAAAAGAAAGTTTGACAATGTAAAATATTGTATTATTATAAGACAAACGTTACCATACTTGGAACATTTTTTTTCGTTATATAAAAAACTCATTTATCATACTATTTTTATGTCAAGCATTAATTGCAATGTTTCCTTTCGTACTTTTTGTTGAATTGTTTTTTTACTAGTTATTGAATATTTTTTTTTATGCTCATGAAAGTAAAAATTGAAATATAGATTGGGTATTGGGGAATTGATAGTGATGTGAGGGGGGGGGAGGGGCCATAAGAGCTTCCACCTTCACGTGGTTGGCCCTGTTTAGTAGAGAATAATTTATTGGAGCGATTTAATCTTGGAGCAAACCTCCCTCGATCCAGCGTAGCAACAAAAAAGTCACCGTTGACTTAGTTGCTACTCTTTCAGATCGTGGGAGGCTTGTTCCAAGTTCATGCGACTCCAATAAATTTTTCTTGAAACGAAGAGGAGCTTATTCAGGTATGTTTTCACATTTTCAACATATGTTCTAACATTATCATAAGAATGCATCTTAGAGTAAAAAATACTACATCAATTACTTGTATTTATTGTATAGATAATGATGGATTTCGATTGACTTGGCAGTGCAGGTACAAATCCTCTTGCATCATGAGCAATACAACTTGTCAACCAGGGTCATGTCCAGGATATTTTTGCTTGTGCGCTTGACATTTTGTAAGTTCCTTTACATTTCATAATTCAATATTAAGCTTGTGCACGATTATTATCTAGGTTTTTTGTATGTGTTTTTTCATCTATTTGATTGTAAGCAACTATGCATGTTTCCTGTTGTCCACTATGATTTCTCCCATTACCACTCCCAGGATGAATTCGAATTTATTGTTACATAGGTTACTTTATTGTTACTATGATTTCTCCATTTACGATTTCATAGGTTACATCATGTAAAGTTGTCAATCTCAGGTTGGTGATGAGCTTTAGTTCTCTAGATTTGGGGCTTTTCTGATATTTTCTCCCTCATGTCATTCCTGCATCACCTCGTTGTTTGAGCATGCCAATTGTCTACCACTTGTACCAATTGGCAGATGTCAATCTCTGAGTGGTGCCACATTTCACCTATTTTCAGTGAGAGTTTAGGGTTTCTCTAACATAGCTTCAGAAATCCGATTGAGTGCCTGCTTGAATATTGTCACATAATACTTATGGTTTGGATTGATGAGCATGTTATGAATGGTTGGTTGATTCATAATAACCACCCATAAATCTCCCTTCCTCTAACACACAGAAAATAAAAATTTCTTTGACAGGAGACAAAGTTTCAATACTTTGAAAACAAACTTCTATTCCCTTCAATAACTCAAAAAAAACTATCACAATACTTCCTCACTGAGAGGGATTACAAAATTATGACTGCTACAAAACGCAGTGCATAAAACCAACTCACTGTATGTTCAAAACAAACATACTCTGTCTCTAAAACACTCTGCTGTGTTTTTCACTTTCGCACTGCTGTGCATACACACTTAAAAAGTTACACTCAGTCTTTCACTTTTTACACACTGCTGTGTAATAAAAAATTTACGTACTGTCTATAAAAAAAAAACTACCAAGATTTTTTGTCCTTTTTATTTTTATATGCCGTAACATATAAAACATATTATAATAAACCCTCTTTTAAAAAAAATAAAATTAAAAATAAATTCTATGGCCCACCTTTCATTTCACATATGATATATATATAACATATGTAAAATTAAATTATCAAAACATAAAGAACCCTTTCCGTCGGACTTCAAAAGTCTAAACAGATTGAATTTCAAACCAAATTCGCGTTCCAAAATGGGATGCTGACGTCTGCCTAATTTGTAACGCGAATTCTCAATCCAATGTGCCTTATAAAAAATTCGGGTCCGGTTTTCAGGTTTTCAGATTCCCTTCAATTTCATGCGATCTAATATTAATGCTCCACGTGTCCTCCTTTTGAATTTACAAAACTGTCGGGTAAATTTCTGTTTGTTTAATTTCTGGTTGGTGAATTGCGTTAATGCTGGCTGTTGTGTTTAAATACAATCCTGTACAGAAATATGGCTGTGGCCGTCTACAAAAAAAACTTGCAGGAATTTTAAATGCCGAATTAAATTTCTGGATGGCATGCAAGCAACCTCCAAAAAAAAATGTTGTTGCTGCATCCGTCCTTCTGCTGCAGCAGTTGAAGTTAAAATTCAACAGCACAAGGTTTAATAAGTGAGGGTGTAAAGGTAACTTTTTGTCGATGGTACTGGATTAAGATCATCTATTCATTTTTGTAGGGTCTTATGGTGTTTGGTTTTTTAGTTTTGGGTTGGGTTTATCGAGTCTAAGATAGTTTTTGAGTGAAAAAATTGCTATCAGGTATTAAAAAAATTTGGTTCTTTTGTCAAAATTTATGAGCTTGTTAGGAAATACAAAACTGACAATGGTTGTATCTTAAATTTGTGGAAAATAATTTGAAATGAAACCTTTTGTTTAGGTTGTTGCAGCAGGTGCAAACCCCATTCAAATTACTAGGGGCATTGACAAGACAATAAAGGCCCTTGTTTCGGAACTCAAAATTTTGTCAAAGGAGGTAAACGCTTGCCTTTCGAGTAGGCTGGTTTTCCTTTTTGCTGATGGTTTGGTGTATCTAATTGAATTAGTTGCCTAAGGTATTTTTGGTTGCAAACTCCTTTTCATTTTTCATACAGTATTGGCCTTGTGGAATACATTTGATTGTGTGGTCTCGTTAGATCTACAACATTTGTAGTTGTTTAGTCTTATGGCCGAGGTGCACTTTTATTATGGAAATAGTTGATGCAATATTGTCATTTAATCCTTACTGCAGGGTAGCATGTTGAGAAGGTTTTTGTGAAACATTTGGTATTCAAAATGACACTTGATCCTATACAGCATCATGCACTTGACTTCAAAATTTATATTCAAAGTGTGCCAGACAATTCTTGCAAAATTTCAAATATTTAGGTTGTTTTAAACCAAAATTTCAATCACCCTACAGACTTATGCTAATTATCCGCCAATCGTTTAATTAAAAAATTTCATTATACTCCGGCCCCACCTATATATATCAATAACCAATCAAACACTCGTATCGTACCTGGCTATCCTCCGCACACCTTAGTTAACCTCCGGGCAAGTTCAACGTGCGACCACCGTCCGATGGCCCTTCTCCAAATCAACGACTCTTGGCAATTTCGCCCGGCTTCCAACGTCGGGCTTTAACGTGCGATGGCGTGGGTTAAACGGTTGTTTGCCGGGGTCACTTCGCCACGTGTCGCATTCCCTATGGAATCGCTCGCGAATAGGAAATACCGCCTACTCCGCAAAAGCGGTGCGATATGGGCAACCCGCTTTTGTGATTCCCCTCGTGGTTTTGGTAGAGGGCTTGACCACGGGTGCATGTCTGGTTCCGCTATCCTTTTGTTTGTTAACTCATGTCCAATCCTCGGGTCAGGTTCCGAAAGCACAACAATTTTGTCTCTTTATTAAGCGGGATTTTAATATGTGTATTATCAAAGAAAACCAACACAAATTTTATAAGAAAATTGTTCAAAAGTCGAGCCTGCCGGACTTCAAACGGCGATAAACCATAATTCAAACCAAATTTGCGTTACAAAATAGCCTGCTGACGTCGGCCAATTTTGTGATGCGAATTTCTTATCAAATTCGCCCTAATATTTTACGGGTCCGGATTTCCACTGCGCGAGCGGCCCAAACAAAGATCCGCTCCAATCAATTTTTGCCACGTGTCCTCAATAAAAACTTGCCCTGCTCCCGGCTGCGGGTGCATTCGATGGCGTTTAAGGTGATGGGACATGGATATGGTGATTTCATATCATTCGCATTAACATTTAACGCTGTTGAATTAAGTTTTCACATCAAATCTAGATTAATTAATTTTTAACACTGTTCAAGATCGGACCTCCACTCCTCTGAGCGATTCCGCACGCTCCAATTTGATCCGGCCTTCGGCTCTCATTATTAATGATCAGAGATTCATTATGACGGCTGTCCTTTGATTGCATTGCAGATGGGTCGACATAAAAAATGGCGTTTAGCCATGGTTTTTCAGACAAGCCGGTTGCTGGATTACACTGTCTGGTAACTGCGACGATAAGGAGAAGTGGCCAGCGGAACTTCTGCCTAGACTTTGCCGCATATTTCCATTTCTCTCGATTCTGTTTCTGTCTGTCTTCCTCTGTTAATTGGAATTCTGCTTCTTCGTCTCTTGTGCCCACTGCGCCTGAGATTGCACCCATGCCTCGCGTGCGTCATAGGATGCGTTGCCGCAGGGGGAGCACTAGAGGTCAATCCCGGTGCGCTCCCTCCAGCACCTCAACAGAGGCTAGTTCACCTTCTCCCACGACGCGCACTGCGCAATTTTCCTTTGATTGCACTCTCAACCGCCCGCGAATCACAGCTGTAGTCACTGTGGTCTTCCGCGAGGAGGCCCAAACGCAGGAAGAATGCACTCGTCCGGCGGGTCTGAGCGGGTTTTAATTTATTTTTCTTGCTTAGCAGGCCCAGTTAATTGGGCTGCTTTTAGTTTATTTTACTGTGCTGGACCTTTAAGTAATATTTTTGAATTCTGTAAATTAAACGTTCAAGACTGGTTTCCCCGTATGAGGGCAGTCTTCTTAATTTTTTGATTTTTTGATGACAAATTTGCCATGAGTATGGCCATGCAATGTTTTTGACTTCGGTGTAATTTTATTCGCAATGTTAATAGATTAACTTTACTTTGAATTCTCACATGATTAGCGTTTTTCTTGATCTGTTCAAGGATTTTGGGTACTTTAATTTGTATTTGGAACAATGGACGTCGGTACTCTATCTGTTGCTTTACCGTTCTACATACTACTATTTCACTTTCTTATAGATGCCTCGGGCATATTTGAATGCTTTCTCAGATTGTCGATAATCTCCATGTGGACCGTTACTGGATTTTATATCATGTCCCCGTATGTGACATGGGGTATTTTTCTATCATTGTCTGGGGTGGGACTTCCACTTTTCTGGATGGATATTTGGGTTCCAATCTTCAGATGTGAAAATGTAATGACTTCATGGACTGTTTTACTTCATATAATATATTCAAAATAGCATTTTTTTCTCTTCTGAAAAAAAAATGATTAATGTTTATCATTCTGCCTTCAAAACTAGCGATGCTGGTCTATGTTGCTGGTTTATTGATATGGTCTGATGGTTTTTTTATATTTTGGACATATCACACTCCTCACATGATTAGCGTTTTTCTCTGTTCAAGGATTTTGGGTACTTTAATTTGTATTTGGAAAAATGGACGTCGATACTCTATCTGTTGCTTTACTATTCTACATACTGCTATTTCACTTTCTTATAGATGTTTCGGGCATATTTGGATGCTTTCTCAGATTGTCGATAATCTCCATGTGGACCGTTACTGGGTTTTATATCATGTCCCTGTATGTGACATGGGGTATTTTTCTATCATTGTCTGGGGTGGGACTTCCACTTTTCTGGATGGATATTTGGGTTCCAATCTTAAGATGTGAAAATGTAATGACTTCATGGACTGTTTTACTTCATACAATATATTGAAAACATCGTTTTTTCTTTTGTGAAAAAAAAAATGATTAATGTTTATCACTCTGCCTTCAAAACTAGCGATGCTGGTCTATGTTGCTGGTTTATTGATATGGTCCGATAGTCTTTTTATATTTTGGACATATAACACTCCTCACATGATTAGCGCTTTTCTCTGTTGCAGGATTTTGGGTAATTTAATTTGTATTTGGAACAATGGACGTCGGTACTCTATCTGTTGCTTTACTATTCTACATACTGCTATTTCACTTTCTTATAGATGCCTCACGCATATTTGGATGCTTTCTCAGATTGTCGATAATCTCCATGTGGACCGTTACTGGGTTTTATATCAAGTCCCTGTATGTGACATGGGGTATTTTTCTATCACTGTCTGGGGTGGGACTTCCACTTTTCTCGATGTATATTTGGGTTCCAATCTTCAGATGTGAAAATGTAATGATTTCATGGACTGTTTTACTTCATATAATATATTCAAAACATCGTTTTTTCTCTTGTGAAAAAAAAAATGATTAATGTTTATCACTCTGCTTTCAAAACTAGCGATGCTGGTCTATGTTGCTGGTTTATTGATATGGTCTGATGGTCTTTTTATATTTTGGACATATCACACTCCTCACATGATTATGATTAGCGTTTTCCTCTGTTGCAGGGTTTTGGGTACTTTAATTTGTATTTGGAACAATGGACGTCGGTACTCTATCTGTTGCTTTACTATTCTACATACTGCTATTTCACTTTCATGGACTGTTTTACTTCATATACTGCTATATCACTTTCATGGACTGTTTTACTTCACTGTTGTAGGGTCTTGGGTACTTTAATTTGTATTTGGAACAATGGACGTCGGTACTCTATCTGTTGCTTTACTATTCTACATACTGCTATTTCACTTTCATGGACTGTTTTACTTCACCGTTGTAGGGTTTTGGGTACTTTAATTTGTATTTGGAACAATGGACGTCAGTACTCTATCTGTTGCTTTACTATTCTACATACTGCTATTTCACTTTCATGGACTGTTTTACTTCATATAATATCTTCACTTTCATGGATTGTTTTATTTCATATAATATCTTCACTTTCATGGACTGTTTTACTTCATATAATATCTTCACTTTCATGGACTGTTTTACTTCACTATTGCAGGGTTTTGGGTACTTTAATTTGTATTTGGAACAATGGACGTCGGTACTCTATCCGTTGCTTTACTATTCTACATACTGCTATTTCACTTTCATGGACTGTTTTACTTCATATAATATCTTCAAAACAACGTTTCTCGTCTTTTAAAATTTTAATTTTTTTTTTTAAAAATTGAACCCTCCGTCGGTCTACCGACGCCTTGTAGACGTCGGAACTGCGACAATCCAGAAACGTCGGACGAGAGACAGTATGAAAACTTCGGAAGCGCGACGTGCTAAACGTCGGAACTGCGACAACCCAGAAACGTCGGAAGAGAGACAGTATGAAAACGTCGGAAGCGCGACGTTCCAAACGTCGGACCACATATCGTCGAAATTACGACATCTTCCAGACGTCGGAAGAGTGACGTCCAAAACGTCGGACCACGTTTAGTCGGAATTGCGACAGGTTACAAGCGTCGGAAGAGCGACGCCAAAACGTCGGACCACGTTTAGTCGGAACTGCGACGGTTAATGAGCGTCGGAAGAACCACGTTTAAAACGTCGGAGCCGCGACGGTTTGTGATACGTCGGAAGAGTGACGCCTGTTCGGAACGTCGGAATAAGTGTCGATAGTGCGCACTTTTTACTTGCGTCGGAACGGCGACGGCAGGAGAAACCACGGTTTGTCCGCCCTTGAACTGTCGCTCTTGCGACGAATATGTGTCGGAATAGCGACGAATTGGCCGTCGGAATTTCCGCCAAATTCTCTAGTGCCAGAAACGTCGGAAGAGAGACAGTATGAAAACGTCGGAAGAGCGACGTTCCAAACGTCGGACCACATATCGTCGGAATTACGACATCTTCCAGACGTCGGAGAGTGACGTCCGAAACGTCGGACCACGCTTAGTCGGAATTGCGACCAAGCCATATGCCGCCGCCATTTAATGCCCAAAACGCCGCTTAGACCGTGCCATGTGACCGCCATTGCTAATGAGCGTCAAGAAATCCACGCGAACACAGCCAGCGACGGTTGTGATATCGCCGTGAAGAGTGACGCTCGCTCAACGTTTTTCCGGACAAGTGTCGATAGTGCGACACTTTTTACTTGCGTCGGAACGGTGATTTTTTGGCAGGAGAAACCAGAATACAGTTCCGCTTGAACCGTCAGTTTTAAGCGCATCAATACGCTTTAATAGCGACTAATTGGCCGCTCTGAATTTCCACAATTTAGTGCAATTAATCCAGCTACAATGAGGCTCGAGGGCCTATTTATCATTTAGAAACAATGGGAAATCCTAAACAGCCAAAACCCTAACCCTAGGAGATGAAGCGCCAAAACTATGGGCCCCGTTTGGATAAATTGGTGTTTCAACTTCCCAGGGGCGTAACTTTGGCATACGATCTCCGTTTGACGCGTACCATACCTCGTTAGAAAGATCTATCCGAGGACTACAAATTTGGACCATACCATACCCATGTTGCTCTCCGTTTTCCCAAAAAACGTTGTTTAGGGCCTCAAAACGGCTCCGAAAGTCTGTGACCCAAAACTCGCTAAAATAGTAAGTTTTATCGTAACTTGAAAATTGAAAGAACCGATGGTGGGGGTTCAAATGGGATAGTGGTGGCCACCACATCCACCCGGATCACAAGGCCCCGAAACGGCTCGGAGTGAGGACCCGAAAACCCTCGCTAAAAATAGCAAGTTGTGTTGAATGTGAAGAAATGCAAGAATTGATGGTGCTAGTCCACATGGAATAGGTGGGTGGCCACCGATATCCACCTGGATCATCTCTCCTCCGGCTCCTCTGTAGAAGCAATGGCTCCCATCGCGTTGAGATCCTCCATGAGATGAGGCAAATTCTGTTGAACCGAGCATTAGATGTGTTGAAGATGTCAAGGACCTCGCGAGTGGACATGCTGATGCATTTAGTAAATTTGGTTTTTATCGGCCTCGTACGTATAGTATGTTGGATTTATGTGTAGTCGTGTGATGGGCACATTAGGTTGTGCGTCAGAGCCATCAATGGAGTGCTTGTCCTGATAGTGTAGAGGAACCTCTATGAGTGAGGGGAAAACTTCCTCATATTCCTCCATGAATTTTTCCATCTGCTGTAGCCGTGCAAGGGAGCCCTGTTTCGAGGTTGTGGCCACAATACTTTTCTTTCCTTGTGAGTGAGTTGTAAGGAGAATGAATTTCCTGGTTTGGGAAACAATCTTACTGCATTGTTTTGTAGTAGTTAAAGAGATGACAGGAGGCAATGCTACCTCCGGTATCCCGTACAAGTTATTTCCCAAAGTAATAATAACAGCACGAGGCCTAGACTCATACACAACATTTCGCCTCCACAAGTATGGTT
The DNA here is from genome assembly GCA_034641835.2 of Pinus albicaulis. Lineage (NCBI taxonomy): Eukaryota > Viridiplantae > Streptophyta > Pinopsida > Pinales > Pinaceae > Pinus > Pinus albicaulis. The sequence continues at coordinate 1,664,596,847 of CM076582.1, forward strand.
GGCCCAATAATACATCAGCTACATCAAGGGGAGAAACATCACACAATACCTCATCCGTGAATGGCTTTATACTGTACGGAAGGCGGCACTACTGGCGGATGCGGAGATCTCTCCCTGGGTGGAGCCACCCGATGGTATACGGTTGCAGGTGTGCTATGGTAGGTAGGCCAAGCCGCTTCACGACCTCTGCTGAAATGAGGTTCTTTTGGCTTTCGCTATCGACGCGAAATTGTAGCGGAGAACCCTTCATCCACATCTGCAAATGGAAGAGGCGCTCCCCCTCCTCTGGATCCTCTGGACCCTCCCTCTGGATCTTGGTGGTGGCAACAATAGCACTGGGATCTGCATCAATGATCTGCTTCCCTTTTTCATTTCCTTTGTCTGGTTCTAACTCAGGATCAGAAAATGCATCTAATTTGGGTGCCTTTAGTTCGGCCACCAAAGACTGTTTGGCCCGACACTCGTTTGTGCTGTGAGTGGGGATATTATGAAATTCACACCACTTCCCTATGTCCTTCTTTGGATTTGTGGTGTTGTTCTGAGTCGCATTGCTTTGGCCTTGCCCCTTGTTCTTCGGTTCGGGGGCACCTTTCGGATTCGCAGATCCAAAGTCTCGCTTCTTCTGCTTAAATTTGTGCTCGATCTTTACGGCATAGCGATATGCCGTGCCAAGTGATGTAATGTCGAGGAACTCCATTTCCTCCTGAATGTGTTTATGCAGATAGCCGCGGTACTTGAGCACCAAATGTCTCTCTGAATCTTTAATACCCAACTTTGTGCGCAGGGTATGGAAAAGATTTGTTAGTTCGTGCACATCTTGATCCTTTTGTTGCCGCAGCATGGTCCATTGGATGTATTTGTCTTCATAGCTCCCCACGGGGTAATATTGTTCCTTGATGCCATCTCGGAACGAATTCCAAGTGGGTGTGGCCGAGAACAGAGAGGGTTCCCCTTCGCCCTCTTGCTCACGATAGGTTTCCCACCAGTCTTTGACATGGGGGGCAGCTTTGAGGAGTGCAAAAATAATCTTTTCTCGGTCAGAGATGGACCGAGAAATACCCTTCCAAAAAATTTAACCATCTGGCTACGACATCTGCATCTATTTTTCCTTCAAATATAGGAATGTCAAAGTTTACCTGTACCTTGAAGGGAGTGGTGCCTCCAGAGTGGCTGTTGGATGCAGATGCACCATATGTGGGCTGTTGTTGAAGGATTTGAGCAAAGTTATCCATCATCGCGTTCCTTTGTTTCTCAACGGCCTCCTCGAGCAATATTTTTATAGGATATCCTGCTCCCTCGTCTTTCTTTTCTTCTGCCATGGGAGGTCGTTGGGGTTTGCGAGGCTGATCTTGCAAGGGTTTAACTAGATCGAATCCTAACTCCTTATACCCTGACCGCATTGGGGACATGCAAAGACAAACAAAGAAAGAGCAGACCCCGCTCTGATACCACTGATCCAGATTTATGCAGGAACGCAACAGAATAAACACATAACCATAAAGACAGAGATGCAGCGGAAATAACACTTCATTTCATTAATATCAAAGAACTGAAATTTTATTACAGACAGAATGGAAATAAAACTAGCTAGGGTGCTGGTAGCTATCTCTGAGAAGAGATGTGGCAGCTACAGGCTTCTGAACTGTGTTACAATGAGGCTCGAGGGCCTATTTATTGTTGAGAAACAATGTAGAATCTGAAACGTCCAAAAAAACCTAACCGTAGGAGATGAGGCGCCAAAACTGTGGGCGCCCGTTTGGGTAAATTGGTGGTTCAACTTCCCGGGGGCGTAACTTTGGCACCCGATCTCCGTTTGATGCACTCAATAGCTCGTTATAAATATCTATCCGAGGACTAAAACTTTCTGGACGAATTTGATGATCAAATTCGTTGGTAAAACGATACCCAAAAAACGTCGTTTAGGGCCTCAAAATGGCTCCGGAAGTTCAGGACCCGAAAAATTGCTAAAAATAGTAATTTTTGTTGCAACTTGAAAACTGAAAGAACTGATGATGGGGGTTCAAATGGAATAGGTGGGTGGCCACCAATATCCACCTGGATCATTAAGCCCCCAAAACGGCTCCGAGAGTGGAGGACCCGAAAACCTGCTAAAAATAGTAAGTTGTGCTGAATGTGAAAATCTGCAAGAATTGATGGTGCTGGTCCACATGGAATAGGTGGGTGGCCACCGATATCCACCTGGATCATTCCTCCCTCCTTAGGAAGCAATGGTCCCCATTGCGTTGAGATCCTCCATGAGATGAGGCAAATTCTGTTGAACTGAGTATTAGATGTGTTGAAGATGTCATGGACCTGCGGGTGGACATGTTGGATGCATTTAGTAAATTTGGTTTCTTTATCAACCTCAGACAGTACATGTTTGGATTCTGTATGTGTAGTTGCAGGATGTATGGCAACATCAGGCAGTGGTGCGTTGGGAGTCAGATCAATGGAGTGCTTGTCCTGACAGTGTAGAGGAACCTCTATGAGTGAGGGGAAAACTTCCTCGTATTCCTCCATGACTTTTTCCATCTGCTGCAGCCGTGCAAGGGAGCCCTGTTTCGAGGTTGTGGCCACAATATTTTTCTTTCCCTGTGAGTGAGTTGTAAGGAAAATGAATTTCTTGGTTTCGGAAAAAATCTTACTGCATTGTTTTGCAATAGTTAAAGAGATGACAGGAGGCGGTGCTACCTCCGGTATCCTGTACAAGTTATTTCCCAAAGTAATAATAACAGCATGAGGCGTAGACTCATATACAGCATGTTGCCTCCACAAGTATGGTTGGCCCAATAATACATCAGCTACATCAAGGGGAGCAACATCACACAATACCTCATCCGTGAATGGCTTGATACTGTACGGAAGGCGGCACTGCTGGCGAGTGCAGAGATCTCTCCCTGGGTGGAGCCACTCGATGTTATATGGCTGCGGGTGTGCTATGGTAGGTAGGCCGAGCCGCTTCACGACCTCTGCTGAAATGAGGTTCTTTTGGCTTCCGCTATCGACAAGAAATTGCAGCAAAGAACCCTTCATCCACATCTGTGACTGGAAGAGGCACTCCCCCTCCTCTGGATCCTCTGGACCGTCCCTCTGGATCTTGGTGGTGGCAACAATAGGACTGGGATCCGCATCAATGATCTGCTTCCCTTTGTCATTGCCTTTGTCTGGTTCTAACTTAGGATCAGAAAATGCATCTAATTCGGGTGCCTTTAGTTCGGCCACCAAAGACTGTTTGGCCCGACACTCGTTTGTGTTGTGAGTGGGGCTATTATGAAATTCACACCACTTCCTTGTGTCCTTCTTTGGATTCTTGGTGTTGTTCTGAGTCACATTTCTTTTGCCTTGCCCCTTGTTCTTCGGTTCAGGGGCACCTTTCGGATTCGCAGATCCAAAGTCTCGCTTCTTCTACTTAAATTTCTGCTCGATCTTTGCGGCATAGCGATATGCCATGTCAAGCAATGTAATGTCGAGAAACTCCATTTCCTCCTGAATGTGTTTATGCAGACAGCTGCGGTACTTGAGCACCAAATGTCTCTCTGAATATTTAATACCCAACTTTGTGCGCAGGGTATGGAACAGATTCGTCAGTTCGTGCACATCTTGATCCTTTTGTTGCCGCAGCGTGGTCCATTGGATGTATTTGTCTTCATAGCTCCCCATGGGGTAATATTGTTCCTTGATGCCATCTCGGAACGAATTCCAAGTGGGTGTGGCCAAGAACAAAGAGGGTTCCCCTTCGCCCTCTTGCTCATGGTAGGTTTCCCACCAGTATTTGACATGGGGGGCAGCTTTGAGGAGTGCACAAATAATCTTTTCTCGGTCAGAGAAGTCATGGACCGAGAAATACCCTTCCAAAAAATTTAACCATTTGTCTACGGCATCTGCATCTATTTTTCCTTCAAATATAGGAATGTCGAATTTTACCTGTACCTTGAAGGGAGTGGCGCCTCCAGAGTGGCTGTTGGATGCAGATGCGCCATATGTGGGTAGTCGTTGAAGGATTTGAGCAAAGTTATCCATCATCGCGTTCCTTTGTTTCACAAGGGCTTCCTCGAGCAATATTTTTATAGGATCTCCTGCTCCCTCGTCTTTCTTTTCTTCTGCCATGGGAGGTCGTCGGGGTTTGCGAGGCTGATCTTGCAAGGGTTCAACCAGATCGAGCCCTAACTCCTTATATCCTGACCGCGTTGGGGACATGCAAAGAAAAACAAAGAAATAGTAGACCCCGCTCTGATACCACTGATCCAGATTTATGCAGGAACACAACAGAATAAACACATAACCATAAATACAAATATGCAACGGAAATAACACTTCATTTCATTAATATCAAAGAACTGAAATTTGCTTATAGACAGAATGGAAATAAAACTAGCTAGGGTGCTGGTAGATATCTTTGAGAAGAGATGTGGTAGCTAAAGGCCTCTGAACTATGTTACAATGAGGCTCGAGGGCCTATTTATTGTTGAGAAACAATGTGGAATCCGAAACGTCCGAAAAAACCTAACCGTAGGAGATGAGGCGCCAAAATTGTGGGCGCCTGTTTGGGTAAATTGGTGGTTCAACTTCCCGGGGGCGTAACTTTGGCACCCGATCTCCGTTTGACGTGCTCAATAGCTCGTTAGAAATATATATCCAAGGAGTACAACTTTTGGACCCATGTTGCTCTCCGTTTTCCCAAAAAAGTCGTTTAGGGCCTCAAAACGACTCCGGAAGTTCAGGACCCAAAAAACTGCTAAAAATAGTAAGTTTTGTTGCAACTTGAAAATTGAAAGAACTGATGGTGGGGGTTCAAATGGGATAGGTGGGTGGCCACCAATATCCACCTGGATCATTAAGGCCCCGAAAGGGCTCCAGGAGTGGAGGACCCGAAACCTGCTAAAAATAGTAAGTTGTGCTGAATGTGAAGAGCTGCAAGAATTGATGGTGCTAGTCCACATGGAATAGGTGGGTATCCACCTGGATCAAATATGGTTATGTTCTAATCCAGTGCTAATGGACTGAGGTTTATGAATGGTTTGGCATGTATATATATGTGTTGTAACACTAAAAGGAATATAATGAAAAATCAAGCTGCTAGTCCCGATAAATCGGGATCCAGGGGAAAATCTCTGTGTATATATGTTTTATGTTTTATTCTCCCGTTATTGTTTATTTTCTATTTTTAAAAGTTGTTTGTAGATAATCTCTGTGTATATATGTTTTATGTTTTATTCTCTCGCTATTGTTTATTTTCTGTTTTTAAAATTTGTTTGTAGATAATCTCTGTGTATATATGTTTTATGTTTTATTCTCTCGCTATTGTTTATTTTTTGTTTTTAAATTTTTTTTATATATAATTTCTGTGCAGGATTAAAACCTACATTTTTAACATGTGCACACATTTTTAACATGTGAATATTTTTTTAACAATCACATTATTACTATGTAAAATTTAATTATATTTATGACACATATAACATTGTGTAGGATTGCTCATCCATACAATCCCATATTTGATTAAAAGAATTTATTCGTAGCATCATGTGCCCAAGGCGTAAGGAGCAAAGATAATATGCTAAATCTTGTTTAGATGGGACATGCTCCACTTAAGAGGGGATTTGCATTATTGAGCAAGTGCATTCATGAAAGTGAAGACGACCATTTCGGAAGTATGACCATCTATATACAAAACTTCAAATATGTTACTTATCAACTAGATAATGGGAAAAACAAAAAATATATTAATGAAGTTTTAAGTAAGTTAAGGTAACATTATTTCGTACTATACATCTTTAAATTCAACATATATTTCATTATTTCTAACTAATAATTTCTCCTTTAGCATTAACTAAGAAATGGCAGAATTGTGTGCATCAAGGAGATTAACCATAAATATTTTTGTTTGTGTTACATACACTCAATATGGCCTCTTTTTATACAGGATCTTTCTCTTGCACTTGAAAACCATCCAGAAAATAATAACTTATATCCAACCTCCCGTTATTGTGAACGTAAAAGTGTCCAAACATGTTAGGGTAAATATCCAGTTTCCTTTTTCGTTTTAACCCTCCTCTACAACTAACCACAAGAATTTCTAACAAGTAATTTAAATGCTTGGGCATCAAGTCAGGTGAAACCAAATTTATGAAATCTATTGTTTAAAAAGAATTACCAATCAAGTTTTCTGAATTTTTTTTGACCATTAAATAATTCTTTAAAAAACCTTATCTGGGACGTCAAATTCCAAGCCTGATAGGTGACATATTCTGCATACACATAGCTAGATAACATGCAAAAGAGCCAGCTTAAAAAGGTTTCAATACTGAACGAATATATCTAAGTAGTTTTTACATGAACCTTTGAAAGGGATCAGCCGGGTGGGAAAAAACTTGACAACAAGTATGGGACGTCAAACCAACAAGTCCCAACTAAATCATCAAACTGGGCATGTTTTAATTTGTTGATAACCCGGAGAAATAAAATAAGGTTCAAACTGTGAAATCAATCTTATCCTATCTATTTTGTGGATTCTTCATTGCAACCTACAACAAATGGAAGCATAGTTCCAAATCAGAATTGTGATGACGTTTCTTGCAATATCTGGTGAACAAATTTCTTCAAGTTGTTGTAAGAAGATCCTCCAACCTAGCATGCTAGAGCTGCGCTATCCCTAAGCTCTAATATATTTTTCCTAATCATCTTTACTTCGTCATTGTCGAGATTCATCAGTCTTGTCACCAATGCCTACATGCTTTCTCTGGAGACCTCCTGAAGCATCTTGAATCCGATCTTCCAAATATGATCAACAAACCTTTTGTTTGTTTGCTGCTTGCAAAAGAAGGGCCAGCAGATCATGGGAACTCCCATGCATATACTTTCCACAGTGGAGTTCCATCTGTTGTGTGTCAAAAATCCACCGACGGATGGGTGAGACAGGACTTTATATTATGGTGCACAACTAACAAAGAAGCTGAAGTTTGGAATTTGGGTAAAAAAAAATTAAGAAATTTTGTAATAATAATGTTTGAATCATGTTTTTTTAATAATGAAAATAGATTTCACAGCATAAAAAATCTTTAATACATTTTTAAAATTTAATAACTATAATATGGATTTACAAAAATCCTTACCAAACCATAACTTTTTTTTAGAAAAAAAAATATATATATATAATTAGACAATGGTTATCATATCGATCTAATCACTGAAAGTGAACATTTTGGTGAGGTGATTATAGTTTTAAGGAGGTCATAAATAAAATTATTGGATTCAATTATTTGTATCACAAATTTGGAATTCCCATTGTCCAGGAAAAGTAAGTAAGGCAGATTTACCTTGTCATAACATTGAAAGTCACCAGGTGCCAGACCCCATTCCAACTTCAATTTCCTGCGTGTATGACAAACTTTCATTCTCAAGAAGGAAAAGCACAAACTGAGCCTATTCAGATCAATCGAAGACTTAAAATGGAAATCTATGTTTCAATTAATCGGAGAGAGAATTAGATGGTCATATAATCTCTGAAACTTCTCATACAATCTATGTATCAGTTCTTCCTTTGAGTAGAGGTAGGGTGTCACACTCTAATGAGATATACTCTTTGTTTCTCCTTCCAGCCTTATCGGTGTATACCAAATCTAGATTTCTCTGGACTTCTTCCAAAGCCCAACGAGGTAAGGGAATGCTACCTCCACAACAGAGTAGCAATAATAGTATAAGTAAAAGCACAATGATGGCCTTATCATCCGAGAACAAAGACTGGAGAAGCATAGAAAATAGAGACCAGAGTTGCTTGTATGCATTTAACAAAAAAATTGATAATAGAGAGACATTTATTTGCATTTAACAAAATTGAATTAACAAAAGAAGACACACCACACAGAAGCAAAGAGACTATATAGAATTTGACCATATCAGATGAACATTAACACAAGAAGGCAAAGAAAGTTGAAACAAAGAGACTATACAGGATTTTACCAGATGATTCAAGAGAGGAGGATGGGATGACGATGTGGATGTGGGAGGATTGAATAACACACCTCTTTAACTCTGTGCCAATCAAGGGCAAGGCTTGTGAAGTAGTTTGCAGCAGTCGCAGGAGGCACGCCATGCCAAGACAAGATAGTGGTAGCCAGTCTCTGTTTGCCATATTTTATGTAGCACCACCCAGTTAAGAGCTTGAAAAGGGTCGGCCAAATGATCTTCATACTGCAACATTGATCCCAAATCAAACTACTTCCGGCTAATCCCACTAATCCAACTCATTGGGTTGATCATGTATTTTTGAATATATAACTAGAAAAAGAAGAAAAACAGAGAGCTATTTATATGCATTTAACTAAATTGAATTAAAAAAAGAAGACACACATAAACAAAGAGACTATACAGAATTTAACCATATCAGATGAACATTAACACAAGAAGACAAAGAAAGTTGAAACAAAGAGACTATACAGGATTTTACCAGAAGATTCAAGAGAGGAGGATTGGGATGACGATGTGGATGTGGGAGGATTGAATAACACACCTCCTTAATTATGTGCCAATCAGGGGGCTTGTGAAGTAGTTTGCAGGAGGCACGCCATACCAACACAAGACAAGGGTAGTCAGTCTCTATTTGTCATAGCTTATGCAATGCAAGAAAACACATCTCTTTTTCATCATGGAATGGAATGGAATACCAATCGATCACTCTATTTCTTAAAATATTCATACCTGTCTGTTTGTGCTGGTTGAATAAGACTGGCATCATGCAGCACAGTGACTCACTATTTTGAAGGAAGATCCACATAAATAGAAACACCATGCAGAGGCTAAACAAGTCTCTCCATCGGAGACGCCTCCCATCCTAAGGATAGAAAATACCCGCTCGAGACATTTAAAGTTGTTTTACTCAGCTGAGATGAACGCTCCTTCCCAAACAAAACCTCGAAGCTTGCAGCCGATTTTGTAACAAAACCCTTGAAGCTTGTAGCCGATTTTGTAATTAAATTACTTGTAAAACAGTTTTCTTTATTTCATAACTGAATAATAACAGTAATCAATCAAAGGTAGAAATCATTTGAATCGTCTAACATCAAAATCAATGGTGTACACTGGTACACCTTGCAATTAGGAAAGTTTTTTTCAAATAGTGACGCTTTACAATGTAATTAAAATTAAAATTTATTTTAATTTTAATTTGACATTTATTTATTTTAATGACAATTGAGATGTTTTTTCAATACTCATCTTGTGTGCCAAGCAAAACTTAATAGAGTATGTATTTATTTATCTTGTTTAGTAGGAGTAATAGGCTTAGTCTAGGAAAATATATCATCCTATTGAGCTTTTGTATAGTTATCAAATCTTACTAAATATCTAAGAGGTTTTGGGGTGAACTTATAAGATTATATATAATTTGTTCAACTGATTTCAAGTACACTATTGGAAATCCCTATGTGAGTCTATATGTGGGAACTTTGAAGTAAGCATCACCCTAGCTCTATTTGAAATAGCTATTCAACTTCCAATGTTTATTATCTTTTGAATAAAAGAATTGCTTGTCACTCTTATAACAACATACAACACATTATTAATTTCTAGTGTTCTACAATTTGAATTATATCTCTAACATTCATTAATAGATCACATAAATGCTTTTAATTATGATTTCTTTATTGTTCCTAAAAATTGTATCAAAAGTCATAATTTCTTTGGTTAAGTTTCATATTGTTCTATTATTTATCTGATATGATATTTACATCCATATACAAGGTTATTCATAACATGGGGAATTTGTTCCAAATGACCTAAAGATATAATCCTCTCTCTCCAAAAAGAACAAATGGATTTTTCAGGAAAATCTTGACAAAGTTGAGAATCAATTTGTATTGAAAGTTTTCTCCATAAAACTCATCTTATCAATAAGGATATATTTGGGATATCCCATTTCCTCTTGGAAGTTAATCGACGATGACACTTAGGAAGTGCTCATGTCTTGACAAGTATATGAAGTGCAAAGTGCACTATTGGTGTAGACATGTTTAACGTGCAACACTACTCAAGACCAAAAGGAGCAAAGGGGTCTTTTAAGGAAGATATTCAATTTCAAGGGTCTATTTATCAAGTTTAGTCAAGTAAGTCTACTTGGTATTAATATTGTCGCCCAATAAATATTCCACAGTTTTATATTGTTGTCCTTATGGCTAGGCTCTTTTTCATTTGATATTTTGTCTTATTTCTTCACCCCTTTTCTCTAGAATGATATGTTGTCACTAGTTTTCTCTTCAATATTGTTGGAATTAAACATTAAACCTAAGGTTTAGTGCGTTGGCCAACAATAGAGTTCATTATTATCGACATTTTCAATGTCTTATAAAAGCTAAGGTTTCATCTAAGTCACTAGTGAACATTACATACAAGGATATAAATGATAAGTAAATAGACATGAATCCTAAACATACATTAAGCCATCATCTATCATTCATCATCCAAGAAAGAAAATATATAGAAATACATCACATAGAAATAATAGTGCTCAATTTTTTTAAAAGGGGGAACCAACACATGACCCATTCCATTTCATTATAAGAGAGACATTACATATAGTTCTCCTTATCACTCCCTATCAAAAACCCCTCTTTTATCTCAAATATAACAACAACATATTAACTGAGTACTAATACTAGTAACCCCAACTCTTCCCTCTATACCCTTAAATATACATATTCAAGTTGGTTACAAGGTTTCACGACCATATTATAAAAATCGTTTGTTAGTGGGTGTGTAATATCCCCTATGTGAAGTATATAAGGAACCAATGTTGTTTACCATAATGATGAGTGGAAACCCCAAGTTGCACAAGCTATAACTTCTCATAGAAGTTCCGAAAATGTAAAATAAGGTGCCAACAAGACCACAATGTAAAAATTTGTCTCACATTTAACACAACTAAAATAAATCCTAAAAAATAGGGCACAAATATGGAATCTCCTTCTTCAGCTACTCGTGCAAATCAGTGAATGTCTTAATCATTATAACATAGAAAATATTAATGTTATAGATATGCTAACAGTCTTAAAAAACTCTTTTTGAGTAACTTGTTGTTATGAACCTTGCACCTTAAAAATGAGAATAAATCGATAAATATAGTCCACTTTGAGGGGAAAACCTCCTTTTACAAATAAGAAAATGTAGAAGATAAGATTTGATGATCCTAAGATTAAGTCTTCTTAGTTTATATATAGGAGATAAAGGGTACAATTATAATAAAACGGGACCACAAAGGGTTCTAGCCTACATAACAATATAACAATAGAAATGTAATCACTCAATATTTAGGGCTTAATAAGAGTTTTAGTGTTAACATGGGGCTTATATAGGGCCTTATATGCTCCTCCCCTTCAAGAAATTGTTTTCCTCAACACTTTAATATCCGTGGGTGTTTCTACAAGAACAAATCATCTTCCCATGTCACCTCTTCCACTAATATGTTCTTCCATTCAATAAGGTAATTAGTGATTGCTCAGTTTCTTAGTTGCTTAATCCTTGTTTCTAGGATTTTTTTTGGTTCTAGTATTATCTTCTATTCTTCAGTAATATTTGCTAAAATATTTTGGACTGGGACCTTATCATTGATTACCTTCTTTAAGAAAGAAACATGGAACACTAGATGTACATGTGAAGATGGAGACAACTCTAATTTGGAAGCTATATTGCTAATCCTTTCAAACACCTTATAGGGCCATAATACTTTGTTACTACTATATTGTCCATATTTTTTTACTAGAGGGACATTTGTTTATATGGTTGTAGTCTCACAAATACCCAATCTCCCACTTCAAATTTCATTTCACTGAGATGTTGATCTACTTGTTGTTTCATCCTATTTTTTTTTATAACAAATTTATGCTTCAATTGTTTAAGAACCTTTTGTTGATGTTGTATTTTGATCCGAATTTATGCAGAAACGAAATAAAATACATAAATAGCCATAAACACAGAGATGCAGTGGAAACAATACTTCATTTTATTTAAATCAAATGACTGAAATATGCTTACGGACATAATGGAAATAAAAATAGCTAGGGTGCTGGTAGGGTGTCTCTGAGAAGATATGTGGCAGCTGCAGACCTCCGAACTGTGTTACAATGAGGCTTGAGGGCCTATTTATTATTGAGAAACAATGGAGAACTCTAAACATCCAAAAACCTAACCCTAGGAGATGAAGCGCCAAAACTATGGGCCCTGTTTGGGTAAATTGGTGTTTCAAATTCCTGGGGACGTAACTTCAGCATACGATCTCTTTTTGACGTGTATCGTACCTCGTTATAAATATCTATCCAAGGAGTACAAATTTCGGTGTGAGAAACATCGGTCCATAGACCCATGTTGCTCCCGATTTTCCTAAAAAACGTCGTTTAGGGCCTCAAAACAGCTCCGGAAGTCTAGGACCCGAAAAATTGCTAAAAATAGTAAGTTGTGTTGCAACTTTAAAACTGAAAGAATTGATGGTGGGGGTTCAAATGGAATAGGTGGGTGGCCACCAATATCCACCTGGATCATTAAGGGCCCAAAACGGCTCTGGGAATGGAGGATCCGAAAACCTGCTAAAAATAGTAAGTTGTGCTGAACGTGAAAAGCTGCAAGAATTGATGGTGTGGGTCCAAATGGAATAGGTGGGTGGCCACCGATATCGACCCGGATCATTCCTCCCTCCTTAGGAAGCAGTAGTCCCCATTGTGTTGAGATCCTCCATGAGATGAGGCAAATTCTATTGAATTGGGTATTAGATTTGTTGAAGATGTCATCGACCTGTGGGCGGACATGCTGGATGTGTTTAGTAAATTTGGTTTCTTTATCAGCCTCAGAAAATACATGTGTGGATTCTGTATGTGGTGTTGTAGGAGGTATGGCAACGTCAGGAGGCGATGCGTTGGGGGTCAGTCAATGGAGTACTTGTCCTGACAGTGTAGAGGAACCTCTATGAGTGAGGAGAAAATGTCCTCATATTCGTCCATGACTTTATCCATCTACTGTAGTCATGCAGGGGAACCTTGTTTCGAGGTTGTGGCCACAATATTCTTCTTTCCCTGTGAGCGAGTTATAAGGAAAATAAATTTCCTAGATTAGGAAACAATCTTACTGCGTTATTTTGCAGTAGTCAAAGAGATGACAGGAGGTAGTACTACCTTTGTATCATGTACAATTTATTTCCCAAAGTAATAATAACAACACAAGGCGACTCATACACAGCATGTCGCCTCCACAAGTATGGTTGGCTCAATAATACATCAACTACATCAAGAGGAGCAACAACACATAATACCTCATTCGTGAATGGCTTGATGCTGTACGGAAGGTGGCATTGTTGGCGGATGTGGATATCTCTCCCTGGGTGAAGCCACTCGGTGGTATACGGCTGCAGGTGTGCTATGGTCAGTAGGTCGAGCCGCTTCACAACATCTTCTGAAATGAGGTTCTTTTGGCTTCCGCTATTGACAAGGAATTGTAGTGGAGAACCCTTCACCCACATTTGCGAATGGAAGAGGTGCTCCCCCTCCTTTGGATCCTCCCTCTGGATCTTGGTGGTGGCAAAAATGGCACTAGGATCCGCATCAATGATTTGCTTCCCTTTGTCATTTCCTTTGTCTGGTTTGGACTCAGGATCAGAAAATGCATTTGATTCGGGTGCCTCTAGTTCGGCCACCAACGACTATTTGGCCCGACACTCATCTGTGCTATGAGTGGGGTTGTTATGAAATTCACACCACTTCCCCGTGTCCTTCTTTGTATTTTTGGTGTTGCTCTGATTTGTCCCACTTTGGCCTTTCCCCTTGTTCTACGGTTTGGGGGCACCTTTCCCTGGCTTTAGATTCACAGATCCAAAGTCTCGCTTCTTCTGCTTAAATTTTTGCTCGATCTTGGCGGCATAGCGATATGCTGTGCCAAGCGATGTAATGTCGAGGAACTCGATTTCCTCCTGAATGTGTTTTTACAGACATCTGTGGTAGTTGAGCACCAAATTTCTCTTTGAATCTTTAATACCCAATTTTGTGCATAGGGTAAGGAACAAATTCGTCAGTTCATGCACATCTTGATCCTTTTGTTGCCGCAACGTGCTCCATTGGATGTATTTTTCCTCATAGCTCCCCATGGGGTAATATTATTCCTTGATGCTGTCTCAGAGCGAATTCCAAGTGGGTGTGGCCAAGAATAGAGAGGGTTCCCATTCGTCCTCTTGTTCACAATAGGTTTCCCACCAATCTTTGACATGGGGAGCGGCTTTGAGGAGTGCAAAAACAATATTTTCTCGGTCGGAGAAATCATGGAGAGAAATACCCTTCCAAAAAATTTAGCCATATTTCTACCACATCTACATCTATATAGCCTTCAAATACAATAATGTCAAAGTTTACCTGTACCTTGAAGGGAGTGGCGCTTCTAGAGTAGCTGTTGGATGCAGATGCGCCGTAGGTGGGCAGTCGTTGAAGGATTTGAGCAAAGTTATCCATCATCGTGTTCCTTTGTTTCTTGAGGGCCTCCTCGAGCAGTATTTTTATAGGATCTCCTGCTCCCTCATCTTTCTTTTCTTCTGCCATGGGAGGTCGTTGGGGTTTGCGAGGCTGAACTTGCAAGGGTTCAACCAGATCGAGCCCTAACTCCTTATACCTTGACCGCATTGGGGACATGCAAAGAAAAATAGAGAAAGAGCAGACCGCTCTGATACCACTGATCTGGATTTATGCAGGAACACAATAGAATACAGAAATATAAATAAACACAAAGATGCAGCGGAAGCAATACTTAATTTTATTTAAATCAAATGACTGAAATATGCTTACAGACATAATGGAAATAAAAATAGCTAGGGTGTTGGTAGCATATCTCTGAGAAGAGATGTGGTGGCTACAAACCTCTAAACTGTGTTACAATGAGGCTCTAGGGCCTATTTATTATTGAGAAACAATGAAGAACTCTAAAAATCCAAAAACCTAACCCTAGGAGGTGAAGTGCCAAAACTATGAGCCCCGTTTGGGTAAATTGGTGTTTCAACTTCCCGGGGACGTAACTTCGGCATACGATCTTTGTTTGATGCATATCATACCTTGTTAGAAATATATATTTGAGGAGTACAACTTTTGGTGTGAGTAACATCAATCCATGAACCCATGTTGCTCTTGGTTTTCACAAAAAATGTCGTTTAGGGCCTCAAAACGACTCTGGAAGTTCAGGATCCGAAAAACTACTAAAAATAGTAAGTTGTGTTGCAACTTAAAAACTGAAAGAACTGATGGTGGGGGTTCAAATGGAATGGGTTGGTGGCCACCAATATCCACCTGGATCATTAAGGCCCCAAAATGGCTTCGGGAATGCAGGACCCAAAAACCTGCTAAAAATAGTAAGTTGTGTTGAATGTGAAAAGCTACAAGAATTGATGGTGCGGGTCCAAATGGAATAGGTGGGTGGCCACCGATATCCACTTGGATCATATGTGGTCCTCTACTTCTTGAGTCTTTATATTCCCTTTGAAAGGTGATGTGATTGATGAAGGATGATATCCATAAAGTTCCATAAATGGGGTCATTTTTGCTGCAGTATGGAAGGAAGTGTTATACCACCACTCAATGAGAGGTAACCACTTGACCCATTGTGCTTGCTTATCAGATACAAGAAAACGAAGATATCATTCTAAAAATTTATTCAAAATTTTAATTTTCCCATCAGATTGATGATGGTAAGATGAGTTGTAAGCCAATTGATTACCCAAACAAGAAAATAATTCAATCCAAAAAGTTTCAGTGAAAATTGGATCTCTGTCACTTACAAAAATATTTAGTATTCCATGTATCTTTTGTAATTTTTCCATGAAATATTCTACCATTGTGAGTGCTTTAAGAGGATGGGAAAGAGACAAAAATTGGCATACTTTATCATTTGATCTACCACTACCATAATGCAATATTCCCAAATTTGCACATTACATTTGGAATATTAGAGTCCTTGATTTTCTTCATGAATTAAGTAAATAAAAGGGTGGAGGGACCCACAATCCTCAATAAGAATAAATATCCACTTTATGTGTGTGAATGTGGATTACTCTAGACTAGATCTGCAAAAGAGGTAGTTGAGCAACTACTAATGTGACTGAAATTGGAGATCATGTCTCATTTAATGAGAGAGATCATGGAGGGTTCATTTAGTCAACTAAGATCTTGAAGATTTCAAACAAAGGGTCATTGAGCATTAATGATCAAGTGGTGGAGGATCATGTGCAAATGAAGCACACATGATGGAGGAGGTGTATATTGCACCTAGACTGTTTGGTTGATTTGGTCAAACAACGCAGTCACACTTGGAGGATCTTGTCCACATGAGACTGCGCAGTTGAGATTAGGGCCAAGGCTTGGGATGGCTCAATCATTATAAAGGAGATGAAGGCAAAGGTGAAAGGATCGGAGATTATTTTTATGTATGATCTTTTAGATATGGAATTATCAAGTGACATTCCACTGCATTCTTGGGTTGTTTAGCAGAGATTGCAGGTGTTGTTTAGCACAGGGTGTTCCCAAGAAGGAATCCCTCCTCTTTATTTGAGTGATATCCAAGAAAGAGGTTTGTGCTTCATTATACATTAGGCTTTAAGTGTCATTTCCTTTTTCTACTTTCTACAGAACATTCATATTCAGAAAACTGTAGTTTTCTGAAGATCAGTTTGGAAGGTGGAAGTTGTCTTCAGTACTTCAACTGGAGAACAAGGTGAGGGATTATTCCCTAGAGCCATATTGTAGATCTGGCATCAGGCCAAAAATTATTGACCTCCTAGCAGCAACATTCTTCTCAATAATAACAATGTCCATATTGCAGATCTGAAAGGAGGAAGGAATTTGCTAGTACTTCAGCTAGCATTCCAGTGGAGGATCATTCCTCCACATTTCCATCAGTCTTACCATCAGCCTGGAGTTTATTGCAGCATATTTCAACTAGGAAAAAGGCCTCTATTTCCCTCACAGTGCAGTTTTCAGAGGCAGTTGTGTTGCAGCGGCTGCAATCATCTTTTGGAGGATTGAGAGCTAGATCTAGAGCTCCTAGCTCATAGATCTAAGGAAGGGATCAGCCCTTCAAGCATAGATCTGATCTGGGCATACATTTCAGCCATATTTTCTTCATATCTAGCTTCATATATGTATTTCCTAGCAGATCAAGGATCAAACCCCGGGGAGGTAATTTTTCCAAAGTTGCAGATCTGGAAAATCATTTCTGGGTTATCTTGGGAATCCATCACATTGGCCGGATCTTGAATCTTCGCATCATCAGAGCTCTAGTTTTGAGTATATATGCATTTCTCTTTTCAGCCTACAACTCCATGTTTATATCCTACTAAAGAGACAGCATAGTATTTGCTGCAAATCCTCAACAGTTACGATGTACCTACTTCATATATGTTTTCAAGGTGATCCTAGCTCATTTTCTTGGCTAGATCTACCTATCTCTTGTACTTGTGTAACTGAATCATCTCCAATATAATAAAATGGCTCAGCTCTTTCTGCATATTCTGATTTTTACTTAGATTTATTGTTTATCTTGTTGTAAGTTCTTATATTGTGTGAATTATTACTACATTCTCCGTTTTGGGATATTAAAGTGGTATCAGAGCATGATCTTTGTCTCAGCTTGTGGACACTTCATCTTTTTACATTGAAAGAAGAACAGATAGATGAGATATATCATGGAGAATGAAAAAACTGTCACTCTTTCCCTTAGATCCATGCAAGATCTCTCTAAGGAGGTCTATCAAATGAAGGAGGAAGAATAGAGAGAAGATCCAAGAAGAAGATGTGATGAGGAAAGTACTTCCTATCAGCAGCAAAGAAGATCAGAGAATCCTAGATATCCTCATAGATCCACTAAGCCCACTTTCTTTGAAGAAGGTGAGAGGTATAGAAGTGAAGAAAGAAATGAACCTGAGACTCATGAGACTCTCAGTTTATATCTTGAAAAGTAAAAAGCACAGTATAGAGCTTTCAAGGAGAAGCTAACTCTCCAACAATTCTCCCAAATTAGAGAAGAAATAGGATCCTATAGCAGCAACAGAAGAAAGAGGCATAATAGATTCTATTTGCCTACATTTTATGGATCTTACTCAAGCAATGTCAAGGCTTGGAGGAGGGAGTTAGATTCATTTATCAAGCTACATATTGTGGCTGAAGAAGAGGTTGTTCAAATTGCAGCACTTCATCTCTTGGATGAAGTAGAAGATTGGTGGTTTGGGCACCTAGAGCATGCGAAGGTGACCAAGTATTCAGATTTATTTCACCAGTTGAGGAAGCTGTTTGATGTGGAGAGGTCACTACTTTCACCACCTGTTGCAAAAGTACTTGTATCTATAGAAGAGGCACTGGCATCTTTTCAAGGTAGTCCTGAGCTCTTGACATATGGAGTCCCATGCATGGATCAGGAGATGCATGGGGAAGAGGAGGAAGATACCAGCGTTGGTACACTTGAAGAAAAGAGGCCATCACTCTTATCGATAGTTGGAGACACTATTTTCCTAGTTGGAGGAACTCTTGTGTTCTATCAAGAGGTTCCCACATATCAGTTGATCCAAGGTATGCATAAAATTTCAGCACATATGGTTTCAAGATTAATGCATAACCAAGGGTTAGAACAAAATGCTGATTTGAAGAAAATACATTTCACAGCGCAGAGGACCCTTGATCTAATCAAGGAGGAGACTAAAAACTATCCCTGTTCATCATTTTTTAGCTATATTAAACCCTTTTAGATGAGATTTAGAGTTTCATAAAATGGGATTATCATTATCCTACATACAATGACTGACTGTGAGATCAGTGTTGTAACTTGCTTTGAGACAGTGCATGTATCACCCTGCAGATCTACAGCGCTGTCACTTAGTAATTGTGACAAAGAAATGGCTTCATCATTCTTGGAGCATTATGGAGGTAGCTTCACTCATGAATCAATGGAAGCAAAGATGATAGATGGTAGACATCTTGAAATGAGAAATCTTTTCTCCCTTCTAGATGACACTTTCTCAATGAGCCTCTCACTGCTCAAAGAGAAACTTCTACTTGAATTAAATCCAAAACTCCTTTGGTTTTGGAGGGCCTTTGATGGAGAGATAATCTCATTAAGAGATCTCATTAGAGATGCATTTTAACATTTCACAAAATTCAAAAGTCTTCAACAGTTTGGGAAGGATGGCATTCTACAAAGGGAGGATGCCATGATTATACAGTACCTCATTCATCATCCCCATGGGAGTGAATGGGTAAAGATAATAAGCAAGGGGTTGCAAAGCCACTTGCATATTTGTATGTGCCCGCATGCCTGGTTACGTTGGTTTCCATTGGAAGATTTCTGTCACTCTCCAAAGGCACCTATTTTTCTAATCCATGCCTTGAAAGGAGGCATGGCTGCGTTGGCTACTCTTGGGTGAGTATGGATACCACCCAATAGCTCATCATTTTCTGAATCATGCCCTTTTTTTCAATGATAAATTGCAGCAAGGGAAGGCATGTTCATTTTTGTTTCACTTGAGAGAGTTTGGCCACCACATGACATCTCCTATGTCTATGTGTTTTGTGTTGTGTAAAACTTGGCATAATGATCTCATGATGTGCATTGATGATGTTTTTTTGTATGGGGCTGATGAGACATCTCATATGTCCATTAGTATGCTTTTGCTTCATGATGCACATGAGGAGGAGAGAAAGCATCAAGATCTCTTGTTTCTTAGATTGCTTTTGGGGGAGTTTGGCTTGTCCATCTTAAATGGAGGAGATGGAGGATCGCAACAAAGGGCCTTACTCTGATGGTTATTGTTAGGAGAATATCGTTTGAAATATTTGTCTACCCATATTACTTCTTCCCTTCTTCTTTTTCATAACCTTGAAATGATGGAGTTTGGATCCAACAAGGCCAACAGTGCTAAGTATGGGAGCATATTAATGCTCAATCTAGTTCATGAAACATGGGATGAAGGATTGTATTGTATGATGAAGCTTTTCCTTTGTGGGAAGAGCTACTTTATTTTATGTCTCTCATGTATTGTTGATGATGTTGGACATCATAAGGTTGTCACTTGGTACTTCATGATGGAAGGAGGACATCTTGTTAGCCCCCCTATGAAATTTTTGATGAGAAAAATAGGGGCCTAAAATGTTCTTGAGTCTTCAAGGAATGCATTTCCCTTGAAAACACATCATCCTTGAAGCCTCTTTGTGCCTTTTTCCTTGGATAAAATCCCCTCTACTGATTCCCATTATAAAGCCTCTCTGTTATGTGAAGGAATGCCCAAAAGGCATTTTTCCCTCTTATTGCACCCCCACCTAGCTTCTATTTTGTTTCTCCTTCTCTTTCCCTTCTTACCTTTTCAAATCCCCTTTATATTCTTCCCTTCCCCTTTGTTGGCCATCATTCCCCTTCATTCCTCTATCGTACCCCTTCTTGCCTCTAAATCCGTTGAAATGGGCTTAAAAACCACTTTTAACTTTACCATAGGCCTAAACCACTTCCCCTTTTCTATACCCCGCAAATACATTCCATATAGAACTTTATTATAAAGTTCTTATATATTAACCCACCGCTTATAGCGCAGATCGCAAATCACATTTTCATTTTTTGTGTTCGACCAATCCATCACAAATATTTGTGATCGCAGATATTTGCGATGCGATGGATCACGCCATCGCACTTTCCGCCAGTCGCATTTTTTCCCATCACACTTTCTCTATTTGTGATTTTGCGATCAAACTTGGGCCCACCATACAGTCTTCCCGCCCATCGCATTTTCCCTATCGCATTTCTGCTCCATCGCAGAGCGCAAAGCGCGGTTTTCTGTTTGGTGCTGATTTCCGCCGTCGCACTTTCTCCATTTGCAATTTTGCGATCAGACCCCCGGGTCCCACATCCATGGCTCCCCTCATTGCATTTTGTTCATTTCCTTTATATTTCCTCCGTTAGTTAAACCTTTTCATTTTACATTAAATTTTAATCCTTTGTAGCTCGGCCAACGGTTAAACCTTAGTGTTTAGCACTAAAGGCATTCTCCGCCATTGTTACATGTGTTCGCCGTTTCCACAGTCGCCACTGCCTTTCCACCACGGGCCTCCAAAGCATTTCTCCATCACCACTTCCCGAGTTTGTAATAGTTTTATTTGACTGTTTAGTTAGCACAGAGAGGCCAGTTCAGCGGCCAAATGAAACAGCAGAGACGGATTTGATGGATTCAAGCCGGTTAATTGAATATTAACAATTTTAATCCTGCATTCAAAGGAAAAGGCGCAATTTGAAGATCCAAGCACATTGTTAAAGTCTTATCTATGTTTAATATTAGCAGGGTACTCTTCTCCAAACGTAAACCTTCCTACAAGAAATCTCCATGCCTCCTCGAGCCTTGAAACAATTAATTACACTGACTGAAGCTCATTTAAGACAGTCAGGCAGCAGTTATGGAGGTATGGAGCGGCCTATAGATTCCGGCCAGACAAACATTCTAGAAGGCCTTACGGAGCTCCGAGATGCCATAAGGACTTGAAGAACATATCAGAGGTCAATCTCGACTTGACAGAGATCTCCAAAATAGTCTACGGAGTACAACACAACGCCATTAAGGAGAATGGGCTCAGCCTCCTCCACCATTTTGTCTTAATGAGACTCATATAATTTGTATCTACTCTTGCTTTCATCTCTCCTTCTATAAGAATCCCCAAGAACATAATGTAAAGGTTGTTGTTGTTGTTGCCTTGTTGTGGTAGTTGCTGTTAGAGGGATTCATTTGACTGTTAGAACAGTCGTGGGAGGGAGTAGCAGAGTAGTTGTATGTAATAGGCTGGGAGGAGAAAGTCTGGGGCTGTAACAACCATTGAGCCTATTGTGCATGACTGGTTTTGCATCAATTAATGAAAGCACATTTCACAGGATCACAGTCTGTATTACTATTGGTGATGTTTTCTAACTCTTGTATATCACATTTTCATCTTTGTTTCATGTTCTTCTGGTAGGAAACATAAGTATAACATAGGATTCACCAACATTAGGTGCCTTATGTTTTCTGCTCTCCACCTTTTATGTTTCTGCCTTATGTGCTATCTAAGAGTTGATTTCAGTTGATTTAACCAGTGTAGTGGATGTTATTTCCTACTCTCTGATGTATGAATTGGTTGAATCAGTTCTTAGATGTTCTTTTTGGGTTTAAGCTGGAAGGTTTGGGAACACTGGGGATGAGTGTTAGCCCTGTCCACTAGGATCCTTGCGCGACCAACTGGACTTTCTAAGATCCCTTCTGTTTAACTTATCTCTGTTTTTCCTCTAGAGTTGCTAAAGCAGACCTGGAGTTAAATGACCTCTGGTCTGATCTATAAGCTGCCCCTTTGTCCACCTTTGAGAGCTGCCTTTGAGTATGTCCAAGCAGGTCTGGAGTTAAATGACCTCTGACCTGATCTATAGACAGAAATTGGGTGCCTCTCCTTCTTCTACTTTCTCTCCTTAATGTTCCATTCCACCATCTGCCTAAAAGATCCTTTAGTGTAGATGACTTTCCCTTTGAAAGCCTTGGCTAGTTGTTGCATGTAATTTCCTTTCATGACTCCATAGCCCAATGGATGGCACTTTCTCTGCCTATCCTCTTAGCTGAAACTTCCTGCTGCTTTGTTCCTTCCCTCCCATTATTTTCTCAGCCTATGATCTCCTAACCAACCCAGCAACCCTTCAACCAAATCATTTAAAAACCCCCCATTTGTGCTTCATAACTAGCCTAATACCTAATCTCGAGCTTCAAAGACATACCATTCTTTATTTTATTGGAGAGATCCCTCTCCGGGTCCAGGAGGGCTAGATCCTAGGGCCCAAAAGTGGTTCTGATGTTGTCTCATCTTTTGGTCTTGCCAATCTGGCCAAAACATGGGAACCCCAACATAATGGCGACTCCGCTGGGGACGAATCTGAGAGTCAAGAACTGCTAATATTTGGTCTATTTCCCATTGTCGTCACCAACATATTGGCGACTCCACTGGGGAAGAGACCACTTTGCCTTTAGATTGGCATTCAATTGCTGATGGTGGACATCAGCCTGCTCCAAACAGTCAAATTCATCCACCTGGCGACTCCACACTCCACACTCCACAATCCTCGAAGACTCCACTGGAGGAAGAACCTGAAAGATGGCCAGACCTCATAGGAGGGTAGAACATACTGGTTGGATTTGGTTTAAAGAGTTTATTGTTTTTGTCTATCACTATGTCCTGTCATATTTTAAGCCAAATCAAGTGTACAAAGATGAGACCCATGATGAGTATGGGAAAGATCTCAAGCCTCAGTCTTCAGACCGTGAGCAGACCTATACTCCTGTGAAAAACCTAGTGGAACAAGAAGCTCATGTTGTATCTCCCACCCTTAAAGAAGTTTCAAGCAGCCATGAGCCCATTGTTTCACCACCTACACCTACCAAGGTCATAGAAATATATAACCCTCTGGTTTTACCTCTTATCTTCCAACCCCTCCCTTCAGAGCTTATAAGCCAGCTGCCTCATTTTGATGGGGAAAATAAAGGGTCCACTGCAGAAGAACATGCTCAAAACCTTGAGGATTTACTAGAGCTATATGAAATAGAAGAAGATGATGTGCGCATTAGAATGTTTGCCTTGTCATTACAAGGAAATGTTAAGAATTGGTTCAAAGGCCTGCCTGAGGCGAGCATTTTCAGCTTTCATCAATTTTCTCAAGTTTTCCTTGATAGGTGGGCAGCCTCGAAAAAAGCTCTCCTCATCCTAAAAGAATATCAGAATTTGAGAAGGCAGCCAGGAGAGACAGTGCAGAATTTTTCATCCAGGTTCAATAAGGTATATGATGTAATGCCTTCTGATATAAAACCACCTTTGGGATGGGCTTTATTGCACTATCCAAATTCTTTTGACCCCAAGGTGGAATTCCATATAAGGCAAAAAGAGCCTTTGAGCCTGGAAGAAATGCAAAATATAGCTATCACTGTTGAATACAACATAAAGTGCAGGGAGGAAAGGTTAAAGGCAGCAAGGAAAGACCGAAAAAAGCAAATAGTGCATATCTCTTTAGAGAACAAGCTGCAAAGATTGATAGAGACTGCCAACTCCTTGCTAAATATAAAAGAACGAGGATATGAGGATGAAACCAGAGAGAATGATTGGGAAAGACCTGCTCCTCGTCCTCAGAAAGGACATACCAGATCACTGCAAGACGTAAGCGGCATGCCAAGCATGTATGATGAACAAGAGTTTGAATCAGGAAATAAACTTGCAGACTGTCTTGAAGAAAAGCTTGCTGAAAGTCCCGAAGATTTGATGGGTGACAGTACTTTTAATTATGATTTCTCTGATGTTGATCTGACTGATGATCATTTTTTCCAAGGGGAAACTGAATTTGCAGGGCTATCATCAGTAATTCCGTGGGAGGAAGATCACGACCATCAACTTAAAGAAGATGATGAGCCAATGCAGGCCATCTACGATACTGATGAAGAAAACATCAAAATCATGATAGCAGACGAGGATTCATTGAATCTTCTCTCTGTTTTATATTCGAACGTCAGTTATACTTGCCAAGAGGATAGAAGCCAGCAGCTCTTCAGTGCAGAGGAAAAGGAGGAAAGAGATGAGGAAATTCCTGAGTGGAACGAGTATCCATAGCCTTCTCCAAAAGGGATTGAGGTAATCAAAGAAACCCCCCCGTAGGAAAGTGCTAATTTTTTCACAGAGTTCAGTCCACTCCAGCAGAACTGGCCAGGGTTAGAAGAGGATAACCCTGCCATATATGACAAGCCCTCCAGTTCAGGTTGTAGTGAAAATGGGGGAGATCTCCTTCCCCATAGACATCTTTGTCCTGATCCAGTGGAAGAAGAGGTTTTCCTGGTTAATTCTCATATGACAAATACTCCCAACCAGGAAAAAGAGGAGTGTGATTACAAAGGCCTCAATGCAGATGCAGTGATCGAAGCTGCTCGGGACATAGACAGCCTACCAGCCATGGCAGGCCTTAAAAAAGAAAGTTTATATCATGTGTTGATTGATCCTGTGGCAGAATACATGGAGGCCCTGATTGGCTCAGCTCCTCAAGCATCAATCCTTTGCAAGAGCCAAATACATCAGATTTGGTCACCACTGATGGTGACTTCAGTTTTGAAGGACCACATGCAGAGCACCCTGTGGTTATCTCTGACAGGAAGTCAGTGCTCGTATCCTTTTTTTCTATTACTTGACTGGCTGCATTGGCATTACTGCATCACCTAAAGCATTAGAGTTTCCCAGTTAGAGTAGGGTAGGTAGGAAAGCTCAATAAGGCTCAGCCCATGAGCATGTAGTTAGTTGTTTCAATTCCTGTCTTAGAATGTAGGTGAAGAAACCTGTTGGACAGTTTAATCCCAATAGGTAGTAGATTAGGTAGAGAATTGTATGAGGCCAACAGTCTAATCTGGCCTCATGGAGCAATAAGGGTAGATTTAGAATAGGTTTGTTTTTGTTTTGTAAAATAAAATTTAAAGGGTCTTCAAGCTCAAATGCACCCATAAGAAGAATGCTAGGACTATAGTGTGGGTAGGTAGCTGTATGGGAGAATGTTATTGCTGATTTGATGTCTTAGTGATTTGTGGCAGCTGATCAATGAAAGAAGAAAGGTGGCTTGAGCAGCAGGCATCTGGCCTACACCAAAGATTTGTTTTCTGAATTCTTGACTCCTTCAAGAAGAAGCCATCCCCATGTGGAGCCACTGTTAGCCCCCCTATGAAATTTTTGACAAGAAAAATAGGGGGCTAAGATGTTCCTGAGTCTTCAAGGAATGCATTTCCCCTAAAAACACATCATCCTTGAAGCCTCTTTGTGCCTTTGTCCTTTGATAAAATCCCCTCTGCTGATTCCCATTATAAAGCCCCTCTGTTTGTGAAGAAATTCCCAAAGGGCCCTTTTCCCTCTTATTGCACCCCCCACCTAGCTTCTATTTTGTTTCTCCTTCTATTTCCCTTCTTACCTTTTAAAATCCCCTTTATATTCTTCTCTTCCCCTTTGTTGGCCATCATTCCCCTTCATTCCTCTATCGTACCCCTTCCTGCCTCTAAATCCGTTGAAATGGGCTTAAAACCCACTTTTAACTTTACCATAGGCCTAAACCACTTCCCCTTTTCTACACCCCGCAAATACATTCCATATAGAAATTTATTATAAAGTTCTTATATATTAACCTGTCGCACTTATCGCATATCGCAGTTTCATTATATGTATTCGATTGATCCATCGCAAATATTTGCGATGCGATCTGATCGCGTCGCAAATATTTGCGATGCGACTGCCCGTCGCACTTATCGCATATCGCAGTTTCATTATACGTATTCGATTGATCCATCGCAAATATTTGCGATGTGATCCGATCGCATCGCAAATATTTGCGATGCGACCGCCCACTGCACTTGCCGCCATCGCACTTTCCGCCCATCACATTTTCCCCATCGCATTTTCCCCATTGCACTTTCCCCATCGCATTTTCCGCCAGTCGCATTTTCTCCCATCGCACTTTCTCTATTTGCGATTTTGCGAGTCATCTTGGGTCCCACCTCATACGATCATTCTCATCACTTTTCATTGCATTTCATTCAATTCCTTTGCATTCCCACCAAAGTCTTAACCTTCGCATTTTTCATTAAACTTTAATAAATCACCCTCCGCCCACGCCAGGTCCCACATCCATGGATCCGCTCCATTGTTTTTCCCCATTTCCCTTTGTGATTCACTTAAACGAAAACCTTTCGGCCTTTACACTATAATCATTTCTTCCGCTACTTCTCATTGTTTCCGCTGTTCCCACTGTTCTGCCACCGTTCCACCACAGGCCTCCAAAGCATTTCTCCATCACCACTGCCCGAGTTTGTAATAGTTTTATTTGACTGTTCAGTTAGCACAGAGAGGCTAGTTCAGCGACCAAATGAAACAACAGAGACGGATTTGAGGGGCTCAAGCCGGTTAATTGAAGATTAACAATTATAATCCTGCATTCAAAGGAAAAGACGCAGTTCGAAGATCCAAGCACATTTTCAAAGTCTTATCTGTGTTTAATATCAGCAGGGTACTCTTCTCCAAACGTACACCTTCCTACAAGAAATCTCCATGCCTCCTCGAGCCCTGAAACGATTAATTACACCGACTGAAGCCCATTTAAGACAGTCAGGTAGCAGTTATGGAGGTATGGAGCAGCCCTGCATATCTTTCAGCCAGTTCATTTATTCTAGAAGGCAGCACAGAGCTCCAGACGCCATAAGGACTTGAAGAACATATCAGAGGTCAATCTCGACCTGATAGAGATCTCAAAAATAGTCTACGGAGTACAACACAACGCCATTAAGGAGAATGGGCTTGGCCTCCTCCACCATTCTGTCTTAATGAGACTCATTTAATTTGTATCTACTCCTGCTTTCGTCTCTCCTTCTATAAGAATCCCCAAAAACATAATGTAAGGGTTGTTGTTGTTCAGCTTTTGGGCAATTTGCGGTTAGATGGATTCATTCCGACTGTTAGAACAGTCGTGGGAGGGAGTAGCAGAGTAGTTGTATGTAATAGGCTAGGAGGAGAAGTCTGGACTGTATTAGCCATTGAGCTTATCGTACATGACTGGTTTTGCATCAATTAATCAAAGCACATTTCACAGGATCTTGGTCTATTACTATTGGTGATGTTTTTCTAACTCTGTATATCACATTTTCATACTGTTTCATGTTCTTCTGGTAGGAAACAGAAGTATAACATAAGATTCACCCTTGTTAGGTGCCCTATGTTTCCTGCTCTCCCTACCTTTAATGTTTTCTGCCTTATGTGCTATCTAAGAGTTGATTTCAGTTGATTTAACCAGTGTGGTGGATGTTATTGCCTACTCTCTGATGTATGAATTGGTTGAATCAGTTCTTAGATGTTCTTGCTAGGTTTGAGCTGGAAGGTTTGGGAACACTGGGGATGAGTGTTAGCCCTATCCACTAGGATCCTTGCACGACCAGCTGGCCTTTCTAAGATCCCTTTGTAATCTTATCTCTGTCTTCCCTCGGAGTTGCTAAAGCAGACCTGGAGTTAAATGACCTCTGGTCTGATCTATAAGCTGCCCCTTTGTCCACCTTTGAGAGCTGCCTTTGAGTATGTCCAACCAGGTATGGAGTAAAATGACCTCTGACCTGATCTATAGACAGAAATTGGGTGCCTCTCCTTCTTCCACTTTCTCTCCTTAATGTTCCATTCCACCATCTGCCTAAAAGATCCTTTAGTGTAGATGAATTGCCCTTTGAAAGCCTTGGCTAGTTGTTGCATGTAATTTCCTTTCATGACTCCATAGCCCAATGAATGGCACTTTCTCGGCCTATCCTCTTAGCTGAAACTTCTTGCTACTTTGTTCCTTCCCTCCCATTACTTTCTCAGCCTATGATCTCCTAACCAACCCAGCAACCCTTCAACCAAATCATTTAAAAACCCCCCATTTGTGCTTCATAACTAGCCTAATACCTAATCTCGAGCTTCAAAGACATACCATTCTTTGTTTTATTGGAGAGATCCCTCTCCGGGTCCAGGAGGGCTAGATCCTAGTGCCCAAAAGTGGTTCTGATGTTGTCTCATCTTTTGGTCTTGCCATTCTGGCCAAAACATGGGAACCCCAACACATCTAACCAAACAGTTGGAGGTCATTCTTTATGTTTTCAAAAGACAACTTTAGAACCAAACATACATAATCTATTACAACAAATGGAGGAAGCCTTCCTTATGTGGATGCCATATGGAGGGGGATAGATGGCCTTGCATCTACTTTTGGAGTTGCTTGAGGACAAGCAACGTTTTTGCCGGGGGGGAATGTAATATTCCAAAATTTGTACATTACATTTGGAATACTAGAGTCCTTGATTTTCTTCATGAATTAAGTAAATAAACGGGTGGAGGGACCCACAATCCTCAATAAGAATAAATATCCACTTTATGTGTGTGAATGTGGATTAATTTAGCCTAGATCTACAAAAGAGGTAGTTGAGAAACTACTAATGTGAATGAGATTGGAGATCATGTCTCATTTAATAAGGAAGTCATGGAGGGTTGATTTAGTCAACTAAGATCTTGAAGATGTCAAACAAAGGGTCATTAAGAATTAACGATCAAGTGGTGGAGGATCATGTGCAAATGAAGCACACATGATGGAGGAGGTGTACATTGCACCTAGACTGTTTGGTTGATTTGGTCAAACAACGCAGTCCCACTTATAGGATCTTATCCACATGATACTGCGCAGTTGAGATTAGGTCCAAGGATTGGGATGGCTCAATAATTATAAAGGAGATGAAGGTAAAGGTGAAAGGAATCTTGGATTATTTGGTATATGATCTTTTAGATCTGGAATTGTCAAGTGACATTCCACTGCATTCTTGGGTTGTTTAACAGAGATTGTAGGTGTTGTTTACCAAAGGGTGTTCCCGGGCAGGAATCCCTCCTCTTTATTTGAGTGATCTCTAAGGAAGAGGTTTTTACTTAATTATACATCAGGCTTTAAGTGCCATTTCCTTTTTCTACTTTCTATAGAATATTCATATTCATAAAACTGTATTTTTCTAAAGATCAGTTTGGAAGGTGAAAGTTGTCTTCAATACTTCAGCTAGAGAAAAAGGTGAGGGATTATTCCCATCACTTGGGCTTATAGATCAACACTCCCAGAGCCACATTGCAGATATGGCATCAGGCCAAATGTTATTGACCTCCTAGCAGCAGTATCCTCTTCAGGAATAACGCTGTCCATATTGCAAATCTGAAAGGAGGAAGGAAGTTGCTAGTACTTCAGCTAGCAATCCTGTGGAAGATCATCTCTACACATTGCCATCAGTCTTTCCATCAACCTGGAGTCTCTTGCAGCATATTTCAACAGGCATGTTGGCTTGAAGGGTCCTGATCCAAGTTCGGTGTGCAAGGTTTTCCAACAAACCCCTATACGACTGGACCTTTCGGCAGTGACCTGCTTGCGCAGGTCAAAGTATCACCCGAAGTAGTATGGGTGGGTGTTGGAACTAGGTTTCCGCACCCTGAGAAAGGATGGGTAAGGCAAGCAGAGCTGCGCTAGATCCTGTAATTCTTAGATTACCTTGTTCTGTGCAGAGTTAATTAAGTCTCTATTCACATCCACGTGCACTAGATCTATAATTATATGCTTTTTATAACATCAACACAACATTACATAAAAAGAACATAACAGATCTAGATCCAAGAATGTAGTTACACAAATATTCACAGATTAAAGACAGAAAATGCACAATACAACAATTATCAGCAATTCACACAAAAGTACTCACAGATTCAGTTCTCTAACAATATTTCGTATTCATTCATTCATCAATTCTTCCTTACAATTCCCTTCCCAACCTGCGCACACAACAGCAGGGTCCGCACACAGCTGAACTTGGATATCCACACACACAGCCAGTAGGATTCCTTTCCCCAAACCCAAATAGATAGCTTAAACCAAAAATCACATCAATATCTCATCATTTCTTGTACTTTACAATACAAAATGCTTCTCTATTTATAATAATCTAGCCTAGACTTTCCTATGGTCCGTAAACCATGGTTTTCGGACCCCTGGTTTACCCTTTTACCCATTACAATGCTTTCGGGGCTTTGACCCACCCCAAAACCCCTGCGCTAGACTAAATATAATAAAAAATATTCAAAATGGACTAGTTTCGCAGCTTGTTAGGAGACCCCGTTCCAACAGTCCCCCAACACAATCTTGTGACTCGTCCCGAGTCACTACGGTGGTGCGGTCACATAGTCCTTAGCTTGGTATGGCTTGAGTCGACTACCATTGACAAAGCCAGGAACGAGGTCACCGCGCAGGGTAGCTAGCTGGACTGCTTCACCATTCGTAATCTCCTTAACTATGCAGGGACCAAGCCAGTGTTGCAGGAGTTTCCCTGGATGTTTTGCAAATTGGCTATCATATAACAGGACGAGATCACCTTTGATGAATGTATTTTGGTGAATATGTCGATCATGCCAGGCTTTATCGCGAGCCTTCTGAACCTGCTAGTGAAAATTAGCAATAAAATGATCTTCCTCCAAAGCCACCAGTTGTGCCAGACGTTCCTCTATGATATCTAAGTCTGCCATATTTGTGAATGCAGCAATACGTAGGCTAGGAACAATGTATTCTACGGGCATAATGGCCTCCTTGCCATAGACCATTCGGAAGGGGGTCCTGCCCGTTAGCTTCTTTCATGTTGTTCAGTAGGCCCACAAAACCAAGGGGATGCGCACATCCCAGTCACTTCGATCAGCGTTGCAAACCTTAGTTAATGCCTGTTCCAATTTTTTTTTAAAGCTTCAACCACCCCATTTTCCTGGGGATGATATGGTGTACTCTTCACATGGTGGATTCAGAATTCCTCATTCAAAGCTTGAATCGTTTGGTTAACAAAGTGCGTACCTCTGTCGCTCATCAGGATCTTTGGGCAGCCAAACCTGGTCAGAATCTGCTCAAAGATGAAGTGGGCAGCGGTATCCGCAATATAGTCCTTTACCGCTTGTGCCTCAGCCAATCGAGTGATGTAGTCAGTGGCAGTGATAATGTAGCGCGCACCTGTTTTCTTGGCTGGTGGATTGATGGGTCCTATAAAGTCAATGGCCCATTTTTCAAAAGCCTGTAGGGCCACTTGAGGTTGTAATGGCATGTCATCTTGTCGCGAGGGTGATCCAGTTCACTGGCATGTATCACATGATCTGCAATAGGTGTACGAATCCTGATGTAGGGTAGGCCACCATAATCCAGCCCTCAAAATATTTTTTGTTGTAGCTCTTCCTGCATAGTGGCCTCGTGCGACTCCATCATGTGCTTCTGCTAAAATGGTGGGTTGTTCATGTTCCAATACATAGCTACATAATATTTCATCTGCGCTTAGCTTGTATAACTATTCGGCGATGATAGTAAAGTCCGCAGCCTGGGTAACCAACTCCTTCTTCTGCTGCACCGAATATGCTGCAAGAGCCTCGCCTGTAGTAAGGAACTCAATGATATCAGCAAAGCGAGCACCAACCACCTTAATGGTAAACAACTGCGCATCAGGTGAGCCCTCGTCCAAGTTAGTAGGCTCTTCTCTTGTTTCAATGCGAGACAGATGATCCGGGCCTGCATTCAACCTCCCGGGTTTAACGATGATCTCAAAATCATATTCCTGGAATAGCAACAGCCAGCAGCAAATCTTCCCCCCCAACACAGGCTTGTTGACCAAATATTTAAAAGCCGAATGATCAGTGAACATCTTAAAGTGTCCACCCAGCAGATAGTGCCGATATTTTTTTAATGCATATACCATAGCTAATCCTTCGCGCTTAGTGGTAGAGTAATTCCTTTCTACGCTTGAGAGTTTTCGACTTGCAAAGGAAATCAGGT
Source organism: Pinus albicaulis (assembly GCA_034641835.2). NCBI lineage: Eukaryota > Viridiplantae > Streptophyta > Pinopsida > Pinales > Pinaceae > Pinus > Pinus albicaulis. The sequence goes on from CM076582.1 coordinate 1,664,629,250, forward strand.
GGTCAATGTATCCATCTCCAAGTTGAGTGAGAACCATGCCCAGAGTGATGCCTAACGCATCGACATGTACATGAAATTCCTTTGACCAGTAAGGAAATATCAGTATGGGTGCATAGATCATCTTCTCCTTTAGCATTTCGAAGCTCTTCTGACATTCGTCATTCTAGAAAAAAGAGACATCTTTTTTTAGTAGCTGTTCCATGGGCGCTATGATCAGAGCGTACCCTTGAATGAATTTCCTGTAATATCCCGTATGACCGAGAATAAAACGCATTTGTTTTTCCGTTGTGGGGGCTGCAAGGTTGATAATTACGGCTATCTTCGTAGGATCAACCATCAATCCTTGCTGACAGACGATGTGTCCAAGCAAGATTCTGAATGGTACACAGAATATGCACTTTTTGATATTTAAGGAGATCTGGTGCTTCCGGCATGCATCCAACATTAATCGCAGGTTCAAGACATGCTCTTTTACCAGGCCAAAGACCGTCCAGTCGTCGAAGTAAACCTCCAGCAAATTATGAATAAAATCCTTGAACACAACCACCACGACACTTGAAAAGATAGCAGGTGCATTCTTGAGACCAAAGGGCATGACGGTATACTGGAAGGAACCCCATTCGTTCGCAAAGGTAGTCTTACTGCGATCTTCAGGTGCAATTCTGATCTGGTGGTATCCTGAGAACCCATCGGTGAAGGAATAAGCCTCCTGAACACCCACGCTATCAAGGATTTCATCGGAGAAGGGTGTAGGGAAGGGGTCATGGATGCAGGTGTCGTTTAGTTTTCATAGATCCACACAGATGCGTATTTCCCCCTTTTATTTTTCTCCTGGATGACCATTGGACTTACCCAACCTGACTGTTCAACTGGTTCAATGATACCTATGGTAAGCATTTTTTCCAACTCTTCTTTGACCTTTTGCTTATATTTAGGGTTCAGCCTATAAGGCCACTGCTTGACGGGGTGCGCCTCGGGTTTCAGAGTGATGTGCATAATGCCTAGGTCCCCAGTGATTCTTTTGAGCTCAGAAAACTTCATTGGAAATAAGTCTTGGTACTCTGTAAGTAGCTCTGCAATTTTGCCTACGGTGCCTTCATCCCAATAGTCCCCAATTTTAGCCAGCTCAGGGTGTTCTTCTGTCCCAACATTAATTTTGTGTAGCTTGAGAGGTTGCGTTACATCAGCATCATGTAGCGATGGTACGATAACGGTACGTTCTCCTTCAGATTCCAGAACAGAGATATTTCACGGATTATTCTCTTCTTTGTTAATCGCTAAGCTCTGGCAGTTGAATATGTCTTGCATCTGGGCTTCCCATGTCAGGACGGCTGGTGCGGTGTGGGGTGAGGCTTTTTAAAGATAAATGCATCGATATCCTGTAGAGCTTCGTCAAGCGTCTCTGTTTCCCCAATTAGTCCAAATGTTCTGATAAAGTCTTCTTTTAATATTTCGCAGTGGTGGGTACGTTGATGTAACTCCGCATCTAAGTACTAAGCGGCATGGATAGGGCCCAAGGCATGCACAAATAGATGGATCCATTCGTTTAGGGTTCGGTTGGACAATTTAGTTGTCAAAGTACATAGATGCATGTAGGGGTCCCCGAGTCCCAGGAATATCGTGGTGTGCATGTCAGCGGGAGGTGCGAACCACAAAACCATCCTATTCTGACATGTTTCCCAGTCCGGAAATGCTTTCTTGTGGGTATCACACCATCGTGCAGGTGTTCCACACAGAGCCAGATTGAAGGCCTAGAGCCGCTGTTGTTTTGGTGCCCTAGCCTCCAATGTTCTTAGGAATTCCTGGACATTACTAGACCCATCAAAGTGGGGAAGGTCTCTCACCTCTGAAGTAATGCAGTAGAGGGTCCTTGCAGCCCGAGGGCATCATAGTGCTGAGACATCATGTAACCGGGTCTACAAACTCTCTAGTTCTTCATCAGGATCAGAAAAGTACTCCCTGTCCTTTTCCCAGCAGAGTACTCCGCCTGTTGTAGGGTTACCTTGGTCTTCGTCCTGCGCCGTCACCCTGTAGATGTGATCTAGTTCCTCCTCTGCATATGTTGGTTATGTATACCACACACCCTCGGTGGGATTTAATGGTACTATTACGCACGTACCATTCTTCTCAAATACCATGTTGCATTTTTTTAGATTGATGACACCCCCCACGTCTATAGCCTAGTCTAGTCCCAGGAGTGCAGGGTAAGGATCCACATATTCCACAATTTCTATTACTTCAAAGTCAGCTAAGACCTTTACTCCTGCGATATCTACCATGACTTTTGGCAACCTTCCCAGAGGGATGATCTTATGTTGATTCACCATGCACAACTGGATGGTGGGCCAGTCTAACCTAGGTTCTCCCATTCGTTGCCATGTTTGCTTTGGTAAGACGTTCACATTCGATCCAAGATCAAGAATAATCTGATCTATCTCAAAGTCGCCAATCTACGCAGTCAACCGCATTTCCCTCTCAATGTGTCTCTTATAGCTAATTTGTGTACTTCCTTAATCTCAGCCATTGTGTTGGGTTGGGCTATGCAGTCATGTAGTAATTCTTGGAGATTTTCTATAGCATGCGGTTTGTGCAGTAGTTTTAGACATGCCCTTAGAAAGGGTTCAACCTCTTCCTATTTTTGGAGGTGCGTTGGCAGCTGTGCAAGGGCTTCCAGCGGCTCTTGTTCCTTGAAATCTATTCTCTTTCGAGAAGCAAGCTCCTCCCTTGCTCCCTGGGTGACCACCCCGCTGTGTGTCATGAATTTTACACTTGGATCTGCATTCCTTAGCTCAACTTTGACTCTTTGCACATTTTTCATGGGGGTAGGTTGTTTGTCCTTCATTTTCATTATCAAGACCGGGCAGTCTTCGATCTCGTGGTCTAGTTGTTGGTAATATTTACAGGATTTCCTGGTGGGATTTGGGTAGTCCCTGGTGAAGTGCCCTACCTCTCCACAGTTATAGCAGATTAGCTGGCCCCGTCCTTGTCCTGCGCTTCCTCCCCGACCCCCCTGCCCCTCACAGGGGAGCCACAAAAGGTCGTGGGACATCTCGGTGACGCAATATCTGATTGTACCCTATAGAGGCTCCCCCGATCTACCAACAAGTCATATGTGAAACAATTCTGCTCATCGTGCCCTACCAATCGGCAGAACCTGTACAATTGTTGCTTCAGTTCACCCATACTTATCCGAGGGCATTGGGCTGTATCATGCAGTCTCGCTACCCGGTAGTCTTCGCACCATAGCGCAGATCTGCTGGACCTGGGGCGTAGTGGACTGGGTCCCCCTGCCTATAGGTAATCTGTCAATAGAGGACACTGGTCCTTGGTATGACCAGACACCTGACATCTTATGCACCAGAGGTCTGCGCTTACTCCTTTTCCCTGTTCCGTCAGTAAGCTCTGTATTTCCATGTGCATGGCTCCGAGCTGCTCTTGAATCTGTTGTACTCCCCCCAACGTGTTGTCCTTAGGCGTGGATTCGAGTTTCATGGCAGCTTCCAAGGCTTTTTCCTGTGATTCGAAGGTCTGGTGGCTCATTGGTATGCGTAAGTGAGGTAGCAACATAGTGATGAACCATTCTGTGTGCTGTCTGTCATCGTACTTGAACCCTCCTTCCCTGATCGCTTTATTTAACCATTGATCAGCCTCCCATACTGATTCAGAAGCACCTTGCTTGAAGTATTTTACTTCTGCTACCAACTGAGAGTAAGATTTCGGCTTTCAGAATTGTTTTTTTAGGGCATCCTTAACATCTTGAAGCGACACACTCCCGTTCTGAGATATATACCACATATACCAGTCCAGAGCTCTTTCTTCGAAGGCCAGGGATAGCTGTGCCCTTTTCATAGTATCACTTACCACCCCCTACGCAATCCACATTGAGTCGGCTACGAACCAAAACCACTCCATGTCCTCATCGGCTGCGCCTTTAAAGGTAGGTAATTTCAAGTGTACTACCATGCTTTCCTCTGGTTTGCTTTCCCGGAGGTCTGATGTTGGAGTAACCGACAGAACTTGTGCAAGCACTTTCTTTGGCGAGCTATGAGCAGAGTGATCCTCTACTTGATCAGTTCAATAGTACTTACCACTCCGTGTTGTGCTATCACCCAAAGTAGCACCCATTCAACTCCGCGTTAGATCTCCACTATTCACTTGTCATTACCAATCCCTTCCTCATACTTCTTCTGGTCCCGGCAACGGAACCATTTTTTGGCTTGAGGGGTCCTGACCTGGGTTTGGTGTGAAAGGTTTTCCAAAAAACCCCTATACTAATGGCATGGAAAATTTTAGGGGCTAATATTCGCAGGTGGGCTAATTTTCCATGTTTTTTCGAAAAAAAAATTCGCCAATTCCCCTTTTTTTAAAAACTAATTCGCCCAAATTTTATAGTATAATAATATTTTACCCTAAAAACCACCAAAAAAGTATATATAATAATATAAAATGATTACAAAACTAAATATTTTTACAAAAATAACATAAAATTCTACAATTCACATATTGGGGACTACTAAGATTCGCCAAGTTTTTAAACTTTAAGATAAACATTCATCCTTAAAATTTTCCCTGACTACTAGTCCTTTCGGCAGTGACCTACTTGCGCAGGTCAAAGTCTCACTCGAAGTAGTATGGGTGGGTGCTGGAACCAGGTTTCTGCACCCTGAGAAAGGATGGGTAAGGCAAGCAAAGTTGCGCTAGATCCTGTAATTCTCAAATTACCTTGTTCTGCACAGAGTTAATTAAGTCTTTATTAGCATCCACGTGCACTAGATCTATAGTTATATACATCAACACAACATTACATAAACAGAACATAACAGATCTAGATCCAAGAACGCAGTTACACAGATCTTCGCAGCTTTGTTGGAAGGGGGTCTCCTAATAAGCTACAAAACCAGTCCATTTTTCTTATTTTTGTTATATTTAGTATAGCGCAGGGGTTTTGGGGTGGGTCAAAGCCCCGAAAGCATTGTCTTGGGGTTAAAGGGTAAACTAGGGGTCCAAAAACCATGGGTTGCAGACCATAGTAATATTAAAGCTAGATTTTTATAAATAAAGAGACATTTCGGATTGTAAGAGGTAGGATTTGATGAGCTATTGATGCGATCTATTGTGTAAGCGATCTTTTTGGGTTTTGGGGAATGGAATCCTGCTGGCTGTGTGTGCGGAGATCCTAGTCCAGTTGTGTGCGGACCCTGCTGCTATGTGCGCAGGTTGGGAAGGGAATTGTAAGGGTGATGAATGAATGAATATGCTGGATTATTAGATCTGAATCTGTGAGTACTATTGAATGGATTGCTGATAATTACTGTGTTATGCATTTTCTGTCTTTACGCTGCGAAGGTCTGTATTTTGAATGATTAGATCTATTATGCCCTGGTTATATCTTGCTGCGAAAGTCTGTGTATTGAAGTAAATCTAGATCTGTTCTATTCAGGTTATGTACTGTTGTGTTGATGTTATGAGAAGCATATAATTATAGATATAGTGCACGTGGATGCAATTGGATACATATTTAACCCTGCGCAGAGACAAGGTTATCTGAATAGAACACAACCCTGCTTGCATTACCCTTCCTTTCTTAGGGTGTGGAAACCTGGTTCCAGCACCCACCCATACTACTTCGGGTGAGACAGTGACCTGCACAAGCAGGTCACTACCGAAAGGGCCAGTAGTATAAGGGTTTGTTGGCAAACCTTGCACACCAAACTTGGGTCAGGACCCCTCAAGCCAACAAATGGTTCCATTGCCAGGACAAATCTGAGAAAGGGATCTGGTAATGACAAGAGAATACTGGAAGCCTGAAAGAAAAGAGATCGAGGACTAGTTCGAAAGGCAGATGCAGGAGTTTTTAGTAAGAGAAAACCCAAGTGAAAAATTGACGGTGGAAAGGTGGAAGAATAGGTCTGTTCTCACTGAAAGCTACGAAATATTCTTTGTAACCTTTGTAATTGAGCTTCAGGAGTGGCTGGCTAGGCTGGTAGAATTCCAGAAGTGTTGGAAGGACGAGCGAGTCACTCAGTGGACTCCAGATATTCTTGAACAGCTGGAAATAACTGATAACACTATTACACGCACGGTGGATCATTGGGTGGATAGTGTGCTCAGAGGCTTTGTGATAGAGTGTGCCATTGATCAATCTGTATCATACTCTGAGGCCGAGCGACAATTATTCAAAGGATTCTGGGGTAAGTTTCTAAGGACGTTACCTTTACTGATCAAGAAGTTGCTGTGTGAGAAGAGCATTCTATGTAGCCATACCGACCTAATGACCTCAGATCTAGAAGGGAGTGTGAGACGCAGTGGTAAGTATTATCAGACCAACCTTGACGGAGGAAGGGCTGCCTATAGCCTAGTGAAGGAACCAACCACATCACCACCTAGGGCACGCAGAGGCAAGAACTCACCTATAACGTCATCCCTAGATAGTGATATGGCTACACATCTGAAACTACCTACCTTCAAGGGGGTAGGAGATGAGGACATGGATCGATTTTGGTTCATTACAGACTCTATCTGGACTACACAGAATGTGGCAAGCGATACAATAAAAAGGGCGCAAGTGTCTTTAGCATTCGAAGATAGAGCTCTGGACTAGTATATGCGATATGTTGCCCAGAATGGAACTGCCTCCATTCAGGATATTAAGGATGCTCTGAAGCAAAAGTTCCGCAAACCAAATTCCTATTCCCAGTTAGTGGCAGACGTAAAGGACTTCAAACAAGGTGCATCTGAATCAGTGTGGGAGGCGGATCAACGGTTGAAGAAGGCACTCAGGGAAGGGGGGTTCAAGTATGATGATAGGCAACATACAGAATGGTTCATCGCCATGTTGTTACCTCACCTGCACACACCTATGAATTAGTAGACCTTTGAATCACAAGAGAAAGTTGTAGAAGCCGCTATGAAGTTAGAAGCTCTTCCCCAGGAGGATACCTCAGCAGGAGTCCAACAGATCCATGAACAACTTGGGGCTATGCACCTAGAGATACAGAACTTACGAAAAGAGCGAGGAAAAGACATTTGTGTGGATCTCTGGTGTATACGTTGCTGAGTGTCTGGTCACACAAAAGATCAGTTCCCTCTACTAACTGATTATATGCAAGCTAGAGGACCTAGCTCGCTGCGCCCAGGGGTAAGTAGGGATCCTGTCTTGTTGCGACCAGGATCAAGCGGGTCTGCGCTATGGTGTGATGATTGTCGGGTAGCAGGGCTACACGATACGAACCATTTCCCATGACTGGGTGCATGTGTCCCAGAGCTAAAACAACAATGGTGCCGATTCTATCGATTCGTAGGACATGACGAGCATAATTTTCGAACGTATGACTTAATGATGGATTGAAAAAACTTATATCAGGTACAATCAGATCCTGCATTGCCTAGACTGATTGCGCACTTTGGAGCATCACGGGCCCGAGACAGAGGAGGCCGGGGACGAAGTGAAGGCTGAGGACGAGGTCAGCTAATCTATTATAATTGTGGAGACATAGGGAACTTTGACAGAGAATGCCCTAATCCCACCAGGACATCATGTAAATACTACAAACAACTGGACCATGAGGTAAAAGACTGCCCGATCTTGATAGCTAGAATGCAAGAAAAATAGCCTACCCCTACATAGAACATACAGAGGGTTAAGACTGATCTAAGAGAAGCAGATCCAAGTGTAAAGGTCATAACATGTAGTGGGCTGGACACCAAGGAAAAAAAAGAGGTACCTTGCGAAGAACAGGCACTACCAGCAAACCCTGGACAGTCTCAAAGCGAGGAAGAAATTGAGACCTTTTTGAAGTCCTATCTGAAATTTCTCAGGAACCCACAGGCCATAAGAAACCTCCTGGCTTTAATGAATACCTACGCAACTCAGCCCACCCTAATCCTTGAGGCCAAGGATGTGCACAAACTGTACATCTCTAAGAAACGCACAGGGAAAGAAATGCGGCTAACTGCACAAATCGGGGATTATGAAATGGATCAGGTTATCTTGGATCTTGGATCCGATGCCAATGTTTTACCTAAGAAAACCTGGCAACGAATGGAGAAGCCTAAGTTGGAATGGTCCACTATCCAGTTGTGCATGGAAAATCAACAGAAAATTATTCCCTTGGGGAGGTTACCCAAGGTTATGGTTGACATTGCAGGGGCAAGGGTCCTAGCTGACTTTGAAGTAATTGAAATCGTTGAAGATGCGGACCCCTACCCTGCGCTTCTCGGACTAGATTGGGAAATGGACATGGGAGGCATTATTAACCTAAAGAAATGAAGCATGGTGTTCAAAAGCGGAGGCACGCATGTCATAGTACCCCTCCATCCCACAGAAGGTACCCGATATACTGAGCCTGTCCATACGAAGGAAGAATTAGATTATATCTATAAGATCAGTGCGAAAGATGAAGATTAAGTTAACCCCATGGATGAAGGGATGCTCTGTTGGGGAAAGGACAGTGAATTCTTTTCCGACTCCGATGAGGAGATGGAGAATTGGCAGAGCCGACTGCATGATGTTTTGGCACTTCATAACCTTTAGACCGTCAGAAGCTTCCGTCGCATTTCTACCATGGAAAAAACCTTGCCTTTCCAAGAGGTCGCAGATGAAACTCTGAAACTTGTGAAGCCTAAGGGGTCCACAGAATGTAGGTCTGAGGCACGACCACTAACTCGATATGAAGCACCTGCGCAGGGACCTATCTCCCCTACCCGGAGGAAGTATTAGAGGAGGGTGATCATGCGTATAGAAACCCCCTTAACTAGATGGGCCCCAAGATCGGCCGACCCACGTGGTGACCTGCTTGCGTGCAACACTCAAGGGTGCAGTCAACCCTTGCCTAACCAAATTATGGACATGTCTACAATCATGAGTATCTGGGAGAATTTGCGAGTGATTGAAGAATTAATTCACCTACAGACATATCACGCAACTGTCCTGCATAAAAATTCTCCATCCACGAACGACATAAATGCTTCGAAAAGACTCCTGATCAACTTACAAGATCACCATGCGTCAACCTTCAGTCAAAATACGGAAGGACCCCCAACGCGTCGGCCCTACCTTGACATTTCAGGGACATGAACTTGGATACAAAGAAGGAATATCAGCACATCCCGAGTTAATGTGAAAAGACACTTAGAAACGTAGAAAAGAGGTGGTAGGTTATCAATATCACCATTTATGATAAGCATGGTTCGACAAATCGAAGATACGCATCATGTACGAGCTACCTCGCCATTAAGTAGCTTCGGTTGGGGCGCGGATGGAGAAAAGATGTTGGCTCGGGCTATTTATTCTACTATCAAATGGTATTGGCTACCTACCTTATGGTTTTTTCTACTTATTCCTACTGCTCGTCTCTCTATGGATCCCAACTCACAAGAGGAACTGGTAAGAGGGCCGGGAGACGCTGAGTGCAGTAATAGGAGTGCACATGGGTTGCCACCTGGGCGGATTAGCTACGAACCGAGTTCGGCAGGAACGTTGCGGTACCGAGACCTGCTACAACATCTCCGCCATTTCCAAGCCTTGCCCCCTAGAAGCAACATATGTTTACTCCCCCGCACTGTCACAATTCACACTTCTGAACTAAATCATGGGGACATTCGAGTAGACTTAGCACAACTATCTACTATAGAGCTACAAAGACTTTCTGCCAGCATATTACAAGAATTACACCGCCGTGCCCAAGAACGACACAAGCAGCATGTCATGACCCTAGAAGAACGCGCCCAACGAATTGCCGTGGTCACTAACGCCACACGCACTATTCAGGAACAACTGGCACAGGGAGCCCAATTGTTTGAAGAAGCTACACAGCTATGGATGAAAGCACGACACCACCCCATGCTTCAGCATGCCTAATGGGAATTGGAGCAAGCAGAAGATGCTCTAGACCGAGTTTGGGCCTCCACACCTCCCCCCAGCCCCGTGCAGTGCCTAGATGCCATGCACTAGATTGAGGACCTTCGTCACTCCAAAAGGATGGCGTATAAAAATTTGAAACCATGGTCTGATGTTGCACTCCAGCTTGCACATGATGCGTAGTCCGCCATTGCATGCCTCCACCACTTGTTGGAACACATTGGTCTGGATCTCGATGGGCCTAATTTTCTGACGATGATCAATATTGCGCAACATGCAGCGGCCTGAAGCAAGGAAGTGCTTCCATCCCTCCTTCGCTCCCTGGCTACCTTACGCGTGCAAATTGAAGGCGCGCCACCAAAGTGACTCGAGATGAGTCACAAGATTGTGTTGGGGGACTGTTGGAACGGGGTCTCCTAACAAGCTACGAAACCGGTCCATTTTGGTTATTTTTGTTATATTTAGTATAGCGTAGGGGTTTTGGGGTGGGTCAAAGCCCCGAAAGCATTGTAATGGGGTTAAAGGGTAAACTAGGGGTCCGAAAACCATGGGTTGCGGACCATAGTAATGTTAAAGCTAGATTGTTATAAATAGAGAGGCATTTCAGATTGTAAGAGGTAGGATTTGATGAGCTATTGATGTGATCTGTTGTGTAAGCGATCTGTTTGGGTTTTGGGGAACGAACTCCTACTGGCTGTGTGCGTGGAGATCCTAGTCTAGCTGTGTGCAGACCCTGCTGCTATATGCACAGGTTGGGAAGGGAATTCTAAGGGTGATGAATGAATGAATATGCTAGATTATTAGATCTGAATCTGTGAGTACTATTGAGTGGATTGCTGATAATTACCGTGTTATGCATTTTATGTCTTTGCGCTGCGAAGGTCTGTATTTTGAATGATTAGATCTATTATGCCCTGGTTATATCTTACTGCGAAAGTCTGTGTATTGAAGTAAATCTAGATTTGTTCTGTTCAGGTTATGTACTGTTGTGTTGATGTTATGAGAAGCATATAATTATAGATCTAGTGTACGTGGATGCAATTGGATACATATTTAACCCTGCACAGAGATGAGGTCACCTGAACAGAACACAACCTTGCTTGCATTACCCTTCCTTTCTCAGGGTGCGGAAACCTGGTTCCAGCACCCACCCATACTACTTCGGGTGAGACTGTGACTTGCGCAAGTAGGTCACTGCCAAAAGGGCCAGTATTATAGGGGTTTTTTGGAAAACCTTGCACACTGAACTTGGGTCAGGACCCCTGAAGCCAACAAGCTTAAAGACAGAAAATGCACAATACAACAATTATCAACAATTCACACAAAAGTACTCACAGATTCAGTTCTCTAACAATCTTTCGTATTCATTCATTCATCAATCTTCCTTACAATTCTTTTCCCAACCTTCTCACACAGCAGCAGGGTCTGCACACAGCTGGACTTGGATCTACGCGCACACAGCCAATAGGAGTCCTTTCCCCAAAACCCAAATAGATAGCTTAAACCACAAATCGCATCAATAGCTCATCATTTCTTGTCCTTTACAATACAAAATTCTTCTCTATTTATAAGAATCTAGCCTAGAATTTCCTATGGTTCGCAAACCATGGTTTTCGGACCCCTGGTTTACCCTTTTACCCATTCCAATGCTTTCGGGGCTTTGACCCACCCCAAAACCCCTGCGCTAGACTAAATATAATAAAAAATATTCAAAATGGACCAGTTTCGCAGCTTGTTAGGAGACCCCATTCCAGCAAGGCAGGAGGCCTCTCTTTCCCCCACAACGCAGTTTTCAGAGGCAGTTGTGTTGCAGGAGCTACAATCATCTTTTGGAGGATTTAGAAGCTAGATCTAGAGCTTCTAGTTCATATATCTGAAGAAGGGATCAACCCTTCAAGAATAGATCTGATCTGAGCACATATTTTAGCCATCTATTCTTTAGATCTAGCTTCAGATCTGAATTTCCCAGTAGATCAAGGATCAAACCCTAGGGAGGTGATTTTTCCAAAGTTGCAGATCTAGAAAATCCTTTCTGGGTTACCTTGGGAATCCATCACATTGGCCAGATCTTGAATCTTAGCATCATCAGAGCTCCAATTTTGAGTAGATATACATTTCTCTTTTCAGCTTGCAACTCCATGTTTATGTCTTGCTGAAGAGACAACACAGTATTTACTGCAGAGCCTCAATAGTTACACTATACCTGCTTCACACATGTTTTCAGGGTGATCCTAGCTCATTTTCTTGGCTAGATCTACCTATCTCTTGTACTTGTAAATAAATCATCTCCAATATAATAAAATGGCTCAGCTTTTTCTGCATATTCTGATTTGTACTTAGATTTATTGTTTATCTTGCTGTAAGTTCTTATACTGTGTGAAGTATTACTGCATTCTCCCTTTTGGGATATTACACATAATGGAACTCTTTCCTTTTGATATGGGTATACTTGTAATATTGAAACTCCATTGAAACTTTTTCCTAATGTTGGCTTGGTATGGCTAATGGTTGAAAGAGCCTTAGGTCTTGATCGTCTCTCCCTTTTTTTGTTGACATACCACACATTTAGCCACAATTTTTTTCACATATACTTTAAGACATTCCCCTGAAAAATATTTCTTGATCCTACGGTATATCTTAAAAAATGTTAAATATCCTCCTATATGAGAAGGTTATAATTCCAAAAGGACCTTCTCTTTGAGTTGAGAATTATTAAATAAATTTAATTAGTGTTGATACCATAACAATTCATTCTTCTACATAATTTTTTTTAATACATCGGGGTCCTCTTGTAGTTTTTAAAAGATATTTCATACCTTCTCATCTTGCTTCCATTCTATTCTTACTTATTCTACATTATTATATTATGGAATATAAATAACACATAGAGAACCTTTTGTGTCTTCCTCTTTCCTTGAGAGTGCATTTGCCACAATATTTTGTTTTCCATTTTTGTAGATAATTTAAAATTCACAAACCAACATATTTGTAAACCATTTTTTCTTTCTTTTGATCATAGTATTTTTTCTAAGAAGTAATTCAAAATATCATGATCTATTTTTACTTTGAAGTGTCTTCCTATTAGGTATGGACACCATTTCTTAACTACATGTAGTATGGTCAATATTTATTTTTCATAGATGGATTTGAGTAATTCATTTCCTTTAATTTCGCCACTTTCAAAGGCAAGAGGCCTTCCTTCTCACATCATTATTGCACCAATGTCATGGCCTAAGGCATTGCACTCCAAAATGAAGGTTTTTGTGAAGTCAAGTATTGTCGAGATGGGAGTTGTACACATAAAATCTTCAAATTTTTCAAAATAATTTATTGTTTCTTTAGTCCAAGAAAATATTTCCTTCTTCAATAATATTTTTCAAGGTGTTGTTATTTGACCATATTTCTTGATTAAATTGCAATAATCTTCTGTCAATCCTAAGAATCCTCTAATTTTCTTCAAGGTATATGGAATTGGCCATTTCCTTGTAGCTTTGATTTTGTTAGGATCCAGTTTGAAACCTTCATGGGATACGATATGACTCAAATATTCTACGTCTTGAACGCCAAAAGTACACTTGGATGACTTTGCATATAATTTCTGCTCTTCCAATAGTTTCAAGACCCTCTTCCCGAGATTTTTTGTATATGAGTAGGTCATCAAAATTACTAACACAATTTTTCTAAGGAAGGGTTTGAAAATATAATTCATCAAGCTTTGAAATGTTTAAGGTGTGTTTGTAAGTCCAAATAGAAAAACTAAAAACTCATAACGACCTTCATATGTTCTAAAGGACATTTGGGAAAGTCTTCTTGCCTAATTCTATTTCGGTAATATCCAAAATAGAGATCCAACTTAGTAAAAATTATTTCTCTATGCAAGTCGTCTAATAATTCATTAATGGTAGGAATAAGAAACTTATCTTTGATTTTCATCTTGTTAAGTTGTATGTAATATGGACACATATGCCATGAACCATCCTTTTTTATAAAAATCACCATTGGTGAAGAGAAATAACTCTGTCTAGGTTAAATGATACCAACCTTTAACATCTCTTGAACCATATGCTCAGTCTCACTCTTTTGTGCATATGGATACCTGTAAGGCCTAATGTTAGGTGGTACACTTCTAGGTTGTAAATGAACAACATGGTCATGATATAGAATTGGTGGAAGACCCTTGGGCATATCTCTATATACCTTTGAATGATTGCTGAGAAAATTTTGGACATCCATTCAAGAGAGGATGAAAATGTTTGAAAATATAATGAACACAATTGTGCAATTACACCTTGGTTTCCTTTTTTATCAGTATTTTCATGCTATTATAGCTTATCACCTTACAGGGATTCCCTTGGATACCTCTAAGCTCAATTTCCTTTCCTTTTGAGGAAAATACTATGAGAAAATATTGGAAATTAAGGGCCATTGTTCCGTTTGGTTGAAACAAATGGACCCCCAATAAAACATCAAAACTACCCATTTATATTGCAATCATGGGACTATCCAACAAATACACCCTCATATTCAACTCAATACTATGGAACTTCCCTAAAAAATTTATGGTATCTTCATCCGTGATCATTACCTAAAATTATGGTGCTAGAAATACAAAGAAATTAATAATTTTTGTCAATTTGTAATTGTTGCAGGAAAATATACCCTAAGGTCTGGGTTGAATGACCTAATAGAGTAGAAGGCATACAATCACAAGAAGCATTCAAATTACAAGTCCTATTGCTTAAACTAGAAAACTAGGAATAGGTGACCTTACCCATATGTCCTACATTTTAGCTTGATCCCGCAGGGTGCAAACCCTCTGCTACTCTTCATGCTTCAAAACCTGCAGCTCACTCAAGAAAAATCACAAAGACTAGTTGTACATCATATATATCCTAAATGTCAATATATTAGATCATATAAACTCATAGAATAATAATGAAATAATGATTACAGGATCATTAACATGTATATGAAACATATAAGAACATGACATCAGGAACGGGACATAGCTTCTTTTATTGATGTATGTAAAAATAAAGTGGAGATATCACCTAAAGTCAGCCACGGCTCTAAGCGAAACTTCCCTCTAGATTCATTGAGCCTAAGCCTCAACAATCTTCTTCCATAAGAGGTGCACAAAGGATGTCACATAAGGAGGGTGATCATCACAAGGAAACAAGGGTTTCCTGAACCTGGGAAGGGTAGGAAGCATAGGGATAATCAGACATGATCTGGGCTATAACAGACTATAGTATCAATATAATTCTCTTTCCTCCCTTAGGCCTTCCTAATGAGGTGTATTTATACTTCCTCAAATCAATTTTTCAGTTGGGAAATAGTTTAGCCACGGGCTGGTGTAGGTGGTTCTCAGGTAAAACCCATAAACCATGCCCAATTAATAGGGAGTTTATTATTTTTAAATATTTTAAATTGTATACGCGGGTCATATATGAGTGAACCCATGTCTACACACGTAAAATTCTGGGTAGTGTCGCATATGGAATTCAAAATAATGTTTTTTAAGAAGTTGAACAAGTCTGAAAGTAAAAGGCTGCTCATAAACAATGCATAAGTCATCAAGTATATAATGGTGATAAATGATGCTATAACATATGCCCCCTAATATATGAGGTCAGAAGGGGTACATGATGGCCGAAATGTATTATGTGCAAAAGAAAGAATCTTGCGAGGACTTGAGAGATATTCACTAGATTTCAGCCTACCGAAAACCAATGAAAGAAATTAGAAATAAAGCTCATGTCTGAGGCAGGCATACCAATGCTCAGTGAAATAAAAACATGTCCACATAACAAGTGTGGAGTGGATCCAATATGTATACAAGTATAGCAAGAACTGTAAAGTACATAGTGAATCATCTAATCACTGCACAGAAAGTACATATCAGAATCATGTCCAAGTATCACATATAGAAGACTGATCAATGATGCTACAAAGATATCTGATCACTGAAGTCATAATTGAATCTCCAAGTACCTAATCATAAGTGGTAGAAAAAATGGTACTGCACGCAACTCGGGTGCCAACATATAGAATGATGCTGTGATGAACTGCAACATATAAGGGTGGATGGTGTCATTGGCAGAAAACTAAAGGAGCTTTCAAAGTGAACCAAAACATGTTGATGCAAACTTGAGGTCTTCACCGATCACTATGGTACAATTCTACACAATGAGAATAAATGAGCTGAAGTTGACCATGTGTGAAATCATTTGATTTCCAGTCATTGATGTATATCGTTAACAAACGCAAGACAAATCACCGATAATGATGATGAGAGTCAAGGTACCCCAGTACAATCTAACAAGTACGAATGAATGAGTTGAAGTCAAACACTTGATAGAATCTACCAATTAGGAGACATTGATGTATTCTCACTTTCGATAGCGAAGGAATCTACCACTAATGACTGCAAACCCTAAGGTACTGACAAAATACTCTAGATCATATTCCTAGAGCAATGAGTTAGAGTTGATGGGAAAAGATATACTATAAGGAATGCATTAAGGCATCCCACATCAATCCAGCATTAGTGTAACCCGCAGGCCAAAATTTAGAAGGAATCAGATGAAGAGAAGTGAAGTAACCAACCCGAATCACGTTTTCGGCATGCACAAAATGTAGCTAGCGCACAGTAGAAACCCTCTAAACCAACCAATAATGAAAGTTGAAAAAGAGGCGATGAATCCACCAATAGGGTCAAATGGAAACCAAGGCATTGCACGAATCCTAGGTGTGATAGTGAAAGCTGAAGTTGAACACAAGGGAAACCACTCAGTCAAAGACCCATGGCATTGATCAAACGTTGAGCACAAGGTCACCTATCAATGATGTAAATAGGACTAGGGTGCGGCTCTAGGTTTACTGTTAGAGCAATTTTTTGAAGTCAATAAGAGACAAACTCGCCGGAAAGAAGTCAATGGAGACCTTCTCAAACCAGAATGAGCAAAGGACCAAATAGATGATGTGATAGAACAATATTGTGAGAGACTAGGGATGGCCGACTGAAAAAATGAGTCAAGAGACACTGCAGAAAGTCCGACTCAGGTATGCTTCCCTTGAAAAAAAGCATGACTCATTTTGACTATGGCAGCATATGATAACTTTATATAAGTTTGTCATGCAGGAGGCACAAACAAACCCTCCATATGATTGGAAGAGATAACCAATCGGGGGAGTACTGACTCGACAATAAGGTTATGGCTTCTCCAAGTCAAACTAAACCCATATGAAAATCGAGAAAAGACTTAGTTTTTTTTGTCCTTTGTTCAAGGGCAACACAACTGTCTCTGCATAAGTCATAAAGTATATAAAGGTGATAAATGATGCTATAACAGTAATTGATGAAATTATGGGTACTACCTGATCAATCAATATTGTTACCTTTTTATTTTTTTATATATCCTTCCATATTGAGGATCTATGGATTATTGATGTTGGCCAATGCATAATAAGATATTGTTGGAGTATTCTCTTCTAGCTCTACATATTGTGACCGTTTCAATTCTTGATATTTTTCACCTTCATTGTCCATGTTGAGTAATTTCTCCTCAATACATTTATGCCCCTTACTCGACTTTTTTTCATAGTTTAAACTTAGCCTCCTTTCTCCTCTTTCATCCATTTGTTGAGGTGTCAACCTTTTCGGTTTATCAGAGGGATCATGATCTTCTTTGTAGTTATTGTTGTCCAATTTTCTAGTGGCCATATTTTTACTTTCAAATTTTCTTGCTAGAATGAAATAATTCTCTAGAGATTTAGGTTCAAATATATGCACCTAATATTTTATGATTTCCTTTAAAGTTTCCATAAATAGGTCGAAAAAATTATCCTCTGAAATGTTCTTTATGTAAAACACTCATGAAAATAAAAGACTACATATTAAATCAATGTGAGATACATTTCATTAATAGAATGTACATATTAATGCATGTAATTAACCCTTGGTTTTCATATTCCAAGAGTTATCTTAGACTTATATGACCGTTGGAATTCATTCACACCAACCCTAACATATTAGCTGTTCAATATTCCCCCCATTAATTTGAATGAGTGTATATGAGTTCGAGAAGATAAATAAATACCGTAATATGTGTAAAAACAGAATATATATATATATATTCTCTCATAAATGTGGTTTAAAGTATACAAACCAAATGGGGTAACATAACTCAAATTCTTCTATTGGTAGTGGTCTAAGGTTGACCACCAACTTTGGAACTTGGCTCAAAGAAGTCCCTGGAACAATTTTGAATTTGGCTAGAAGTTGAAGTCTTATACTAACTGGAAGTGCTCCTTGATGATGGTTTAAAGATAACCACAAGATAATAAAGTGGGTAGTATAAATTAAATTCTTTTGTTGGTGGTGGTTTAAGTCTAGCCACCAACCAAATCATGCTCATGGAACATGAGTCTCTCTCTAGATACAACTATGATGGCACTAGGATTTGGCAGTTGGCTCTAGTTCAAGCTATGGCTCATGATTTCCTGATATATATTTGAAGCCAATAGTTGAACATCAATCCCCCCAATCAAATACAAATTGAGAATATAAAAAAATATCCATTGTGAGATGTGTCAATACTTGAGAATGAACTATGAAGTATGACTAATATATCTTCTTGACTGTTGAAGACCATTGCTAAGAAAATATCAATCCAAGGTGAATATTTTCTCTTGTAGGAGCCTTGTGTAAGGATCATATGTATGAATTACGAGTATATTTACCATAATTTTCACAAGGGTGAAGATAAAAGCATTGATATTTCCCATGGCCAACCCGATAAAAATGTTGGCATCTACTGATCTGAAGTGGTTTTGGAGCAAGTGAAGATGAACAGTCTTGAAGAAACCCAAAACTCTAGAAATGGATTGGTTTGGAATATTTTGGAAGGTGAAAGGTCACATCCTTTTCATATTTGAGATTTTTTTTTTCCTTGTTGCTGATAAGTTCTTCTTAGGTTTGATGATGGCCTTGGGAAGTGAAAGTTTAACCTCTACATATTCATGTAAATTTGCTCTTGAAATGGTTTCATTGATATGATAAAGTTATAAATATTGATGGGATTCTATCTGAAACTCACAAAGGGAATTTTTTTGAACAAGAACCAGTCCAAAATGATGACTCTTCTATTGTAGTTCATCATGTTGAAGTTTTGATTCAAGTTGAAGAAACTCGATTTTCTCCTGTGCATCTTGTAAACAAGCTTGGATATTAGAGATATGGCTTTGTCGATTTTGACAATAATGTCAATATTAGAGACCATTAGAGTGTTAAATAACTCTAATAACTCAACAAGACAAGTCCTTTTTCCAAAAAATTCAAGCTTTAAGTAGTGGTCTAATGAAGAAGCAACCAAAGAGAAACTTATAAAACAATAGCTGACTAAATGAGGGTATATCACTTTGTGCATGCTACTTAATTCCCATTGGGTATTGTAACAAGATATAAAACTTGGATAATAATCATGAAAAAATATTGGCACTCATGAAGGGTTCCCTAAAACAAATGGAAATAAATGTCAATCCTAGCCATCCATTTTACAACCATTCAAATACTTATTGTTACACCATTTTTTGGTCTTCTAACCTTTTATCATTAGATGGACCCAAGTACACCATGTAAGACCAGTTTTACCCCAAGTAAAACTGCTTTCACTATGTTAAATTAGGAAACCCCAAAAGGAAATATTAAACAAACCTATATTTGTTTGATTTTCCTCATGGAATAATTAATTAAACCATAATTTAATTATTATTCCTAGTCATGTTTAACCCAAAAACAAAGAAATTAATGAGATAAACCCATAGTTATCTTATTATTTTCTAGGGATAATTATTTAATAATATTCCTTGTTAAATATGACCAAATCAACCACCATTAATCAAATAAATCATTATTTATTTGATTATATCCCAACCACTTCCTTAAAAAGATAAATAAATCATTTATTTATTTATTTTTCACTAATCAAGGGATTTGACCCAAGTCAAACACCCTTACCCTCCAACAAATAATAATAAAATATTCCATAGAGGTGGATCTAGATTTGGTTAACATTATTTTAATCATGCACCAAGATCTAGAATGACCCAATATTTTGTTATAAATAGGAGGGTTCTCCCCATCATTCTTCACCTTTTGTTGCCTATTAGATCACTCTGGATCTATACACTTGGTCTCATTTCTACCATTTTGCTCCCATTGAGCTCTACCTTCTACATTGGGTTTCTACATCTACAAGAGAGAGAAAGCTTAGATCTGAAGTGCTGAGGACTACAAAGAACCCATCCCATTGAGGAGATCTGGATACACCTTCTTGTTTCCTCCCAGGTGCCCTGTAATATAAAAATACATTCAAAAATCGTGTTCTTGTCTTGTCTGTTGGATGCATGGAGCAAACTCTTTACTTCACTGCTTAATATCTTTCCATTTATAGATCTGTTTGTTGCAACACTTTAACTACTAATTGCAGATCTGAAGATGTTTTGCAGCCATTATTGTTGTTAGGGCTATTAGTTATGCGTAGCTAAAGTGGTTCTTTTTCGTACGCTTCGACGAAAAATTCATACTAACAAATGGCGACTCCACACGGGTTTTAAATTACGACCGCTGTCGTTTTTCATATTCCTGCATATCCAGCTACTTCAGGCCCTAGGGCTTCTTTTTTAGCTGCTTAGTTTTCTCTTTTCATGTCATTTTTCTCACATAAAACCCTAAAAACTTAAAATTTCTAACTTCCGTGTGTTTCTGGCCCTATTGCGCAGGTAAGCGACACTAGCCGCAACTGAGACGGCAACTTTTCAGAAAATCTGCCGCCGAAACAACCGGAACGGGGGGGTCGCACCTTTTGGCCCAAAAACCTGCGACCTGGACGCACTTTTCAGCCTGTTTCCTGCGACCTCAACTCAGATCAAGTCAGAACCTGCGACCTGCCTTTTTTCCAGCATTTTTTCTGCAATTTTTCTGGGTTACTGTTGCGACTTAACGAGTTTTCCGGCCTACGCTCTCGGCCGCCTTGACCCGAATCTGATACGCCCAATTTTTACTCATCTAGTGGGAACCTAGGCTTTGGTACCCTCCACTTTTGTGGAAAAGTCAGTTTGTTTATTTCGTCGGTGTCGACTTGATGACCCCTCTTTCCAGATCTGGTACCTCCCTTTCAGATCCTTTGAAATCAGCTTCTCTTCCTTTCAAATCACCTCCTGTCGTTTTGTTTGGACCTCCTTTGAAGGCCTCCGCCTTGCCCCCTTCGGTTTTTGCTGATTTCCTTCCTTTTTCCAGCCACCTTGCCTCTATCTCTTGGCTGTGATCTGCACCTCTTTTCAGCAGCTTTATCCTTTAGATCCCTGTCCCTTTCGACCTTAGATCTATTGGCCCCTTTTTCCGTGTGTTTTACATAGTTTTTTCCCTTTCTTTTCAGATTAGTTTTGAGAGACCCACCTTCTTGGGTTAGATAGATGCACAAGTAGCTGTTATTTTTCTGTTATTTCAGCATTATATACTGTTCTCTGTAGGTTTATTTTCAGCTACGCAACACACTTTTTTCTTGCTCTCAAAACGGAAAGGGTTTAAAAATTAAAATTAACGCACGCCACACACTGACCCTAAGTGAAGAAGCGCCTGGTTTACACCGCCTGGCAAAGACTCTAAAATCAATCGTCACTGCACCTTTTCTGCCCTTGACCTGAATTGATTCTGTCTCTTTCTGCCCCTGTCGGTTTCCTTCTTCCTGTCATCATTGCTCCCCCAAGGCACCTTTCCCGGAGCCTCCTTGGCCTTCACCCTCAGTCTCCGGTCGATCGACCTGCTCCGTCCCACCATCGTCGAGCCAGTCCTTCTCTGATTCTTTGGGTTCTCCTTTTCCTTCTGGTTCTCCCCCCTATCACCTCCACTATGTCTGGTCCAGGGCCTAACACTAGCGGGAATCCCGGCCCTAATGCCGGGACTACTACTAGCAGAACCACCACGGGAACTACCTCGACTTCACCCGTGCTCCCCTTCTTGGCAGGCCTCAGCCTCCCCGATTTGGACCGGTTGATAAACGACCCTATACATCATGACGCTAGTTGGCCCGCTATGCCGACAAAGCTCCCTTCCGACATCCCAAAGTTTGAAGGTCGTGCCGGAGAAGATCCTTCAAATCATGTTCGATCTTTCCACATGTGGTGTTCATCTACCTCCATTATCGATGACTCTGTTCGTCTTAGACTGTTCCAACGCACGCTTACAGGCGAAGCTTCTAAGTGGTATGTTGACCAGCCCACTTCCTCCCATACCACCTTTGCAACTCTTGCTCGGGCTTTTTTATCTTACTTCCAGCTTCCCCTTCGTTATGACACTGGAATCGAACTCTTGACTTCCTTCAAGCAAACCTCTTCGACACGCCTTTCTACCCATGTCCAGGAATGGCGAAGACGACGTAGCTTATGCCAATCTCCTCCCTTCGAAGACCGTGTCTACATGGACTGGTTCCTTAGATCTCTTTTGTCCCCTATCGGGAAAGATGTCGCATCCCATTTTCCTCAAACCGAAGAAGATGCCCTCCAAATGGCGTTAAAGTATGACCTGATCTACGCTCAGACAGGTTATGATCCTACTGTCCTACCTGATCTTCCCACACCCAATGATGCCCATACACAGGGGGCACCTCATGCCGCCAATAGTATCATTGGACCCATCTCTCATCCATCCGCTCAACCTCACATGAGCTATGGTTTTCCTGGGGGAGGGGGCACCACTTCCTGCACTTCTCCCCCTCCCGGTAGCATGCATCCAGGATACGGCATGCCTCATTCTTTTGCCCAACCTCCTGCTTACCTCAATGTTGCCCAACCTAACCATTACCCTTATCCACAGCCTGGCGCGCCAACTCCTCCAGCATATGCACTTTCTCCTCCCTTGCCTTCTCAACCCCTGCAACAGCGCTCCCCGCCCCCTCAAGCGCAGGTGGATGCACAGCAGGGATTCATGGCTACCCAACCACCTGACGGACAGGTGGCCACTCCACCTTCCCCTTCTGGTTCCTCCAATTCCCAGATCCTCATGATGAACTCTGATCCGCCTCTAACCGTCGACCTTAACCTTCAAACTCGGTCTCACCAGTACCCCAAGCCTCCTGCTCAGTCTGCTCCCGAGCCCCCCTCTTCAGGTTCTGCAGAGCCTCTTTCGACATCCAATGGCCCCTTACACATCCCTCAACCCAAGGTTGAGGTTCATCCAAAGATTCCAAAGGGACCATTACGCCGAAATGCTGCTTCCGGTCGAGCCGCTCAGTCGTATAGCATAGTAGATGATTTGGCGCAGTCCCCTGCTGTCATTTCCACACTGGAACTCCTCCAGTCATGCCCTTCCCAAAAGAAGGCTCTGCTATCTGCCGTGGGCGCTGTAGATCCTGCTGACGACCAGATGATTGTTTTCGACGCCACTCAATCGGACCACCCTCCCCTCCCTCCTTCCGTCGCCTTCCAAATCTCAGTCAAAATACGAAACGCCATCGTTTCCCGGTGTATCATTGACGCGGGGGCATCCACCTGCGTGATGTCCGCTTCGGTTTGGAAGCAACTCGGATCCCCTGAGCTGGCCCCTTCCACGATCACCCTTAGAGCGTGGGACGGTCATGCCTCCCAACCCAGTGGCTTGTTCCGTAATTGCCCTATCACACTCGCCGGTAAGACTGTTTGCGTTGACGTCGAAGTCATTGACGCCCCACTAGACTACAACATTCTTTTGGGGCGAAGCTACACCTATGCTATGTCTGCTGTCCCATCCACGGTCTTTCACAAGATGTCTTTCCCCCATAATGGGAAGATAGTCACCATTGACCAGTTGACATATCATGAGCCAAAATCTCAGACCTCACCTGAGACGACCATCTCTTCTGTAGCCAACAAGCAAACCGTCGACTCCTTGACCAGTGTCTCCCTCGGCGTTTACAAGGATTCCTCCCTGCTTGGAACTTTTCCTAGTCTCCCCCCTCCTCCTATCTCTGACCCCATCTCATCGAATGTTTGCATGATGCAATCGTCTCGGGCTGCTCTCAAGCAACCTGCTTTGGCTAGTCAGCAACCTTGCCCTCCGCAACCTGCTCTTAGCCCTTCACCTGCAGTTGGTAGTCATGAGTCCCTTTATCCCCCTGGCACGGTTCCTCCAGGCCTTAGCCATTTAGGAGCCGTCCCACCTAGCCATGCCCCCTCTGGTCAGATACCGTTCCTAGCTCCCCCACCAGGAGTGTACACGGTACCAGTCATGGCCACCCTCTCTCTTCCTAACTTGACACTTGGGATTCCCGTTTGGTACCTTGATCCTCCAGCCCCCACCTAGCCTGGTCAACCCAAACCTTATATCGCTTTGACCCCGGTTCAACCGGTCCCCATGGCTTCTCCCGTTGCATCAGTGCCTCAGTCACTTCAACAGGAACCACCTCCTGTTGCGGCCGCTTCGGGTAAGAAGGGCAAAGCTCGCAAGGGGGCATCAAAGGACAAGGCTGCCCCGACAAACCCTGCTCCTCCTCAGCCTCCAAAGCATACCATCTAGGGTGCTTTGTGTGATGTTGTCGGTCACGCCTCCCATACCTGTCCTGAATTAATTCATCTAAAGCCCATGGTTAATGTCACGTTCCCTGAGTCCGCGGTCCCAGAAGCCTCTGTTCCTTCCACAACCGCGGCCAAGAACCCCAAGACTATTCACACCAACCACCCCCGTGCTTTGTGTGATCTCCATGACCATCACACCCATATTTGTCCCCGCCTCGAGGACTTCCGCACCTCTACTGCCGCAGTCCACCAATTCGAGGCCAAGCGCAATGAGTACACCTCTCCCATATTTGCGCATTCTGCTTCAGCAGAACTACCAGATATGAATGCTCCCATTGACATTCCCTCTCCGGATGTCGAGATGACGGAGCCTTCGTCCAGTATTTTCTACCTATCATCATCCATGAGACCCTTGGGGAACATTCCATCTGAATCCTCCCCTGTTGTTTCGCTTGACCTCCCTTCAGCGGTCATCTTGGGCTCAACATCGGTAGATCCTTTATCTACTTACTCTTCGGTCACCCATTGTGACGATGCGCATGTGAACCTCTCTTCTCATGATGATGATTCAGGCCACTTCACCATGTCAGGTGGTTCTTCTTCCACCAGTCACCCCATCTTTTATCACGATAACGACATTATGGAAGAAATTCCCACCCCTGACTTTATCTATTCCCCCTTACATCGAACCCATGCGTTGACACCACATCCACCTTGTGGCCATTACATCAAAACCCAATGTTTGGGTAAGGGGGCATCCACATTTGAGAGACCAAGAGAAGCCATTCTCCACCACTCTCCTAGTGTATCTGGTCGTGTTGACTCTAGACCCAGTATTCTTCCACATTTAGAAGAACCTCTAGAGTCCCATATCACTTCGGATCACTCTCGGGACGATACCCCTTATCGTTCCCTCATCTTACATCAGCAACCCAGTCTCTTAGACATTATTGTTGACCAACCTATAGCTTTTCTACGAGAGCATCAGTTCATTATCTCCAAATCCTCCTTTTGGGATAATGACACCAGGTATGCCAATTCGGAAACTTAAAGTCCATTTGACCCCTATATGCAGTACCAAAAGAGATTGGTAATCCTCCATTTCCTTTCTCAAACTGCATAACCATAACGAGAACAAATGGCACACCACATCATTAAAATGTGTTTAGATTCCCATTTTTCTAAATACATTTTGGCATGACCACACCATGCTTGGGGGCACCTCTACCCCCCAACCGTAACCCTCCTCACCTCGTTTTTGGAGAGGAGGTTGTCTTACCAATCGAGGGTGAAATTCCTTCTCTACAACTAGCCGTTGAACTTCTCCCTGACACCACACCGCTAGAACAACGACTTATCATGCTTGAGCGTGCCTCCGAATACCGCCGTGTTGCCTTGCAAACCATGGAAGCGGCCAAAAAACGCACCAAAGCTCAGTATGACCGAAAAGTCCAGCCTCGCACTTTTCGCGAAGGCGACCTTGTTCTAGTATATGACCGGGCCCATGATGTCCTAGTTCATGGGAAGTTTGACTCATTATGGCTAGGCCCTTACATCATTTGTAAGGATCTTGGCAAAAGGGGCATACCTCTTAGAGGATTTCGAAGGCCATCCCCTTCCTAACCCTCGCAATGCACTCTATCTTAAGAAATATTACCCTTAGCATTTCCCCTCTGAAATGCATGTTTTATTTTCTTTTAGATATCCAGCATCTGTTTTTTCATTTTTCCTACTTCACCAAAACCCAACTCCCAGCCATAAAACAGCACCAAACCCCCCTCATCTCCCAGGTCGCAGTTTTCTGCCATTTTCTGGACCAGGTCGCACTTTTTGCCCTAATACCTGCGTCCTGGGTCACACTTTTTGCCCCAAAAAGTGCGACCCGGCCATAGAGATGAAGGAGGGGCTGTTTCTGGGGTTTTGGGCCTTAAACTGCAAATGTAATCCCTCAAAATGCAAGAGCAAGGTTAGGCCTCTTACCTCCAACTGACAGATCTCGATTCCAACGGTCGGTTTGTCCGCTACGTTCGCCGCAAGATTTAAGGCCTTCTCTCCTCTCCACATTCACCACAGCAACAATAGAAAATGAATGATTTTGGAGGGAAAACTGCCTCATTAAAAGAGAACCCCTGTTTCTTCTTTCGACTGCTGCGACCACACCGTAGCCCCGTTCGACGAACCGTCAGCACCGCTGGTCAGATCTCACCGAGCTCTCAAATGGGTTTTTATTAGTTTTTGGTGATTTGATACTTCACCCGGACACATTTTTTCCCACGAAGGGTCACTTCACCGCTCCTTAAAACCGAATTTCCTCACTTACGACACTTGTACTTAGGGCACCATATCGCTCCCTTACTGGTCCATGTTCGTGTCGATTTTCGTCATGAGTGCCCACCTTGTGCTCATGCTTCCATGGCCCCCCATTGGGGCCTTTACTGTGTGGCAGCACTATCAAGTCGCCCTTGTTTAGAGCATCCAAGTTGAGTCATCATTGCATTCATGGAGTCTATCCTACGTCCCTTTACACCCCACTATAGCCCTCCATTCTTCTTTGCTTGGTTCCTCTCTTGTGTCGCATATCATGACCTTCAGCCCCACTGTCCCCTGTCCCTTTCGATATTGTGTCAGTCGCTGCCATGTCATTCATGCCCTTTATGCTCTAACAAGGGAAGTCGTCCATTCGCCACTCCATCCTTCCCATTGCCACTATCATCGTTAGTGTCAGTCTGTCCATCGCTCTATTGTTCTTCTCTCGTGCCTTAGTTGAGGATCTCTCATTGCCTCACCTACGGCGGACCTCCTTCTGTCGACATCAGCACATTTATTCCAGAAGCAAGGTCTAGAGGGCGGTGTACCTTGGTTCCAGCTTCCACTCTTGTTCGGCGCCTCGGATCAGGCGGGGGGATCTCTCACTTCCCTTTGGCTTGATTGCTTCTCCAGCTCCTTTCAGCATGATCGAGATTCGTATACTGGACAGTCCAGTGACCCAGCAGCAGCTCTTGATGATTCCCGGGCGTGTGTGAGGTGTCTCAACCCTCATGAGGGGGTGGCCCTGCAGGTAGCCCCCCACATGCCCGGATGACCTCTTCATTGCAGCCTTTGATGCCGCTCCAGATTTTGATGATGTTGGCCTTAGCCACTTGCGGCACCTCTATGATTTGCATGTATCAGTCAGATTTTGTGAGCCCTTCCCCATTTACAGGGGGCATTTGGGTTGTATTTATCTCATGTACTCAGATGTTATTGTACTAGTCCTGGCTGTTATCCCAGGCACAACATGTATGTGAGACTCTTCATTGTATTTTTATCTGGCCCTTGATTATGCCAGCTGTACTCTATGGTTCGGTCCCTTGTTTACTGGACACACTATTCTTTTGTACTTTGTCACGGCGGGCATAGGTACGCCTCCCCCGCCGCCTTCAGCACAGGTACCCTCTCATAAAAAGAGACTTGTTGCACCTGCGAGTCTCGTCTCCTCAGGGTCTAGTCCTTCAGCACACTATCTACCTCCCACTTCTCTCTCTGACATTCCCTTTTCTTGTCTAGTGATTGTATTCTTACAATGTACTTCGGTCATACGATTTGCTCCTGACACTCGCACGCTGGGGGGCAATCTGTTACACCATTTTTTGGTCATCTAACCTTTTATCATTAGATGGACCCAAGTACACCATGTAAGACCAGTTTTACCCTAAGTAAAACTGCTTTCACTATGTTAAAATAGGAAACCCTATTAAACAAACCTATATTTGTTTGATTTTCCTCATGGAATAATTAATTAAACCATAATTTAATTATTATTCCCAGTCATGTTTATCCCAAAAACAAAGAAATTAATGAGATAAACCCTTAGTTATCTTATTATTTTCTAGGAATAATTATTTAAATCTTATTTAGATAATATTCCTTGTTAAATATGACCAAATCACCCACCATTAATCAAATAAATCATTATTTATTTGATTATCTCCCAACCACTTCCTTAAAAGATAAATAAATCATTCGTTTATTTATTTTTCAGTAATCAAGGGATTTGACCCAAGTCAAACACCCTTTCCCTCCAACAAATATAATAAAATATTCCATAAAGGTGGATCTAGATTTGGTTAACATTATTTTAATCATGCACCAAGATCTAGAATGACCAAATATTTTGTTATAAATAGGAGGGTTCTTCCCCATCATTCCTCACCTTCTTTTGCCTACTAGATCACTCTGGATCTATACACTTGGTCTCATTTTTCATCATTTTCTCCCATTGAGCTTCATTTTTGCATTGGGTTTTCTACACCTACAAGAGAGAGAAAGCTTAGATCTGAAGTGTTGAGGACTACAAAGAACCCATCCCATTGAGGAGAGCTGGATACACCTTCTTGTTTTCCTCCCAGGTGCCCTGTAATATAAAAATTCATTCAAAAATCGTGTTCTTGTCTTGTCTGTTGGATGCATGGAGCAAACTCTTTACTTTACTGCTTAATGTCTTTCCATTTATAGATCTGTTTGTTGCAGCACTTTAACTACTAATTGCAGATCTGAAGATGTTTTGCAGCCATTATTGTTGTTAGGGCTATTAGTTATGCGTAGCTAAAGTGGTTCTTTTTCGTACACTTCGACGAAGAATTCATACTAACACTTATGTTCTATCATGATTGTCAAAGTCCAAGCACATCCTCAACATTCATTTCTTTTATCTTTTACTCGGTTATGCTTGAGGTGTAATTATCATTTAATAAGATATCAATATGTTGCAATTGCATGCTTATTGAGTAGTGATGGAAAATTTATTGTGGTTTTATTATTAACAAAAACTGTAGACTCTATGTCCCTCATTGGTTGCAACTTGCAAGAAGATACACTCAAATTGTTTTGGAGTGTGGATGACCATGTACTACAAATGCTAATATTTCACATCTTACCATCCAATTCCATGAACTTCAGAGATTACGATGGATTGACGCCCCAAAGGTTGAAAATGAAACAAACATTCCTCCTTTAATATTCACCTGCACAAAGTCTGGTTGATCAGGAGTTCATAAATTTTGTTCAAAATTCAAAGTTACAGGATTAGGTTGGAACCATGATTCTTGTGTAGATCTCATCTTCTTGATTCAGGCGCCGTGAATGGTTTGAAAAACCGATGTCGTATGAGGGATATATCACATTCTGATCGAAAAGCCAAACATGTAAATTTTTGATAGTTTGACTAGGTTTGACTGGGATGCATAGTCAGCAAGGTAGAGGTACAATCAGAAAAAAAGGAATATTCTCAAAATATTCCTTTTCACTAGGAAAATTAGGGTTTGACAAGTGTCTCAGTTTTATTCGTGGTACGGGATTGGAGGGCCAATGAGAAGGTGCCACATGGCCAGCCCTGAGGCTGCCATGTGGTCCTGAAAAGGCAATGTAAATTTTTTTTGAGGTCTACAAGGCTCGCCCCCGCGACCTCCCTCTGGGCACATAGATAATTTTTCCAACTGCTCTACGCTTTGTTGCTTAACCTTATGGGTCGCGGGTTCAATTTAACTTTTATTGCAGTGGATTTTGGGGGGTTAGGAACCACTCGCGGTCCCATCCCACCAGTGGTTCCCATATATATGGTCACATAAAAAACATAAAACGTGACCTTCGCGTAGTCTACGAGCTAACTGCCAATAGTTCCATCGGATTTTTCACATGGAAAACAACAATTGTCAACAAACCCGTGGTCTATGAATCCTCCAACCCACAGTCTCCGCCAAAATTCTACAATATTTATCACATGGATAACGGTTAATGTTATCTCCATGTGGTTTATGCAATGGTTTGCGTAACGCGACACTTAAAACCCGCAGTCAAATGCAAACAACCACAGTTAACTCCGCAAGTTCCGCCCAACGGTCACCATAACCGCGGGTTTTGGGGTTGGGATGTGGCCACCCTAACCACTTAAGTTAAATTCTACTGTTATATTTGGAAGAGGCTTAGGAGCACACCTAAAAAATGGCAGGATTTACTATTTTAACTCCAGTTAAGTGAAGTTCTCCACTTTTAGTGGAGTTTTTCTAGGTGAAACTGGGAAAAAGAGTAGGAGACTCAATTTTCATCCACGCTGAGTGAATGAAGTGTCATTTTTGACTAATTGGAGCATTTTGGAGCCATTAATGCAGAGAAAACAACCATTAGAGCATTGTAACTACATGTAATAGAAAAATTTTGAGCATAGTGAAAGATGGACATGCCATTGGGAGCTGGACCAGTAGATGTAGCTCAGGAGGGGTGAAATGCTTCATCATGCCTACTGTGTAAATTTCATGTGGTGACTTATTTATCTCTTTTACAATTCAGTTCAGTGTTATTTAAGCTTGTTTTATGCTTCTAATTCACTAAAAATAATCTACAATTCATGGATAAAAACCTCAATCCTTAAGCAAACTTATGAGACAAGTATGCACATGTTTATAAATTGAAAAGAAACTTAGCACAACAAAACTAATATAGTCATTTCATATCAGAATGGTATCAGAGCTAGATTTTATTCTCTGATGTTTTTTATTGCAAATAATTGTTTAAATGTTTGCAAGTTTTAGATGCTTACAAGGCTCAAGCTTAAGAGAGGAGAAGGCAAATTGGTGGAAGTAGATGGGTCTCAAAAAGAGCGAAAGAAAAGGAGAGCAAGATTGCCACAATCTCCACCACCTAGTTCACCTCCTAAAGAAGGAGAAATTCCCTTAAGCATGCCTCATGAGTAAGGAGAAATCCATGAAGAAGTTGATCCCAAGGAGGAATAAAGAGTGTTCAAGAAAGCATTTCTTGACATGACTGAGATGGTTAGAATCCTTTATCAAGAAATGAATGAGAGACTAGAAGGAGAAGGATCTAAACTTCACAAGGAAGGACAAGGATCTTCAGGAGGTCACAATGATGAAGATAAGTGAAAGAAGGGAAATGGAGGAAATTGAGGCAATGGAGAGCCATCATCCTCACGTTCATCACATCATCCTCTACTTCTTCTTCAGTGCATCAGCCACACAAGTCAAAGAACACTGGTAAAAGTCCTTTTTCAAAACTTGATGTTAAGTTTGAATCACCTATGTTTAATGGTGAATTAAAGGTAGAAAAGCTTGATAATTGGATTAGACAATTGGAGGAATATTTGAGAATTCGGAACCTTCAAGATGATGATACCAAAATTCAATTAGCTTCATTGAGAATGGAAGGTGCAACACTTGTTTGGTGGGAAGCCAAGACAAAGGAGGGAATAAAGAAACATGGTAAGATTATTCCATCATGGTCAGATTTCATTACTACTATTAAATTTTTTTTTTATCCATTAGCTCATATGCAGAAAGCCATCATGAACTAGCAGAACTTTAGGTAATTAAAGGGACAAAATGTGCAAGAATACACCCAATAATTTAGAAGAAGAGCTCTCTTGTTAGTGGTAGATTTTTAGATCCAAGATACTTTGCTCAAGTGCATAGGAGGCTTACATAGCTACCTAAAACATACTATTCTCATGTTTAACCCCACTAGTCTAGATGAAGTATGTGTTTAGGCCACACATATAGAAGCAAGAGGGAAGAACATTTATGAAGAGGGTAGAAAGAAACCTTTTAAGGGTAAAGCCAAGGAAAATACCTCAAAAGTCAAAAACAAAAAGAATGCATATGTTAAGAAAGAGGGAGAAAAAGTGGTTTGTAAACATTTTTCAAAATAAGGCCATGATGAAACTCATTGTTGGAAATTACATCTTGAAATGAGGTTAAAGAAACCTAACAACAAAGGGAAACATCAAACTGCTGCTATAGCTCAACATGATTTAGGATCTGATTCAGGTGATGAATCTAAGATTAAATCCATGGGATTGAGAACATAAGGGAAAATAAATTGAAACTAAACCCAGTACTAGTACATCAAATTGTCACATACATACTCCAAATGAAGAAGAAAGAATATAACTGTTTCATGTGAGGGTCATATCCAAGCATACCAAGATTGACACATTGTTTGACAGTGGGTCACAAGAAAACTTAATATATGAAGACTTGGTCAAGAAACTTAACCTTTAGACCATACCACATCCAAAACCATATCCATTGGGTTGGATTTGTAAGGATACAAATCTACAGGTTTCAAAGAAATGTAGATTGTGGTTTGCAATCACTGCAATTTTTGTTGACATAGTTGAATTAGATGTGGTTCCGCTTGACATCACTGGTATTGTATTAGGGAGTCCTTACTTGTATGACAGGAAAGCTATCTTCCATAACCATGAGAACAAGTATCATTTATTCAAATTTGGAAAGGATTTCGTTGTTAGAGCACATCAGAAGAAGACAAACATTGCTATGGTAAATGTTGGACACGTAAA
Organism: Pinus albicaulis; assembly: GCA_034641835.2. Taxonomy (NCBI): domain Eukaryota; kingdom Viridiplantae; phylum Streptophyta; class Pinopsida; order Pinales; family Pinaceae; genus Pinus; species Pinus albicaulis. The sequence goes on from CM076582.1 coordinate 1,664,662,012, forward strand.
GAGGCTGGTAAATTCAAGTAAGAATTTTTTTCTTCTTATGATTAAGCCTAAAGCTGATATTAGTCATGAATCATTTGAGGGATGTGGTCCTAATTTGAAATCATATTTGTATGATGTAGTTAATGCACATCATGAGATGTTTCAGGAGCCAACATGATTACCACCAAAAAGAGAGATTCAACACGAGATTCAGTTGCAACAAGATTGTTCTCTTCCAAACATCGGTATGTATCGCATGTCAATAATGGAGAATGTTGAAATAAAGAGGTAAATCAAAGACATGTTGGATAAAGGAATCATAAGGCCAAGAACCTCGCCATCCGGTTCACCCATAGTCTTGATACCAAAGAAATATGGGACTTGGCGAATGTGTGTAGATTTTCGAGCTTTGAACAAGATTACGGTAAAGAATCATTACCCACTCCCAATAATAGATGATTTTCTTGATCAGCTGAAAGAACATTTTTTTTTTCACTAAGTTATATTTATGAAGTGGATATCATCAAGTAATAATTGTAGAAAGTGATATATGGAAAATTGCATTCAAAACCAAATAAGGACTCTTTGAGTGGCTAGTTATGCCTTTCGGTTTGTGTAATGCACCGACAAATTTCATGCCTGTTATGGATAGTGTTTTATGTCCATTCCTTGATGACTTTGTTATTTTCTACTTAGATGAGATTTTAATTTTCATCAAAACAAGAGAAGAAAATGTCTTTCATGTGAATAGAGTGCTTGATATTTTGAAGAAAGAGAAATTGTTTCTTAAGATGTCAAAGTGTGAGTTTGGAAAGAATTCTTTGGTCTATTTGGGACATCTTGTAGGAGGAGGAGAATTGAGGATTGATCCTTCTAAAGTGGAATCCATTGTGAATTGGCCCACACACAAAACAGTAACCGAGGTAAGAATTTTCTTAGGTGCAGCTCAATATTGGAGAAATTTTATTGCTAATGTTTCTTCCGTTGCAACTCCTATGCATGCAGTGACAAGTGTGAAGAAAGGATTCAAATTGGGAGGCAAACAAAAACAAGCTTTCGAAGCTTTAAAAGACAAGATCAGTTCAGATCCAGTCCTTGCATTACCAAATTTGAGACAACCATTCGAGATACAAACTGATGCTAGTGATTATGCCATGGGTGCAGTACTTTTGCAGCATGGTAAGCCTATTGCTTTTCATTCTGAAACTTTTAATGGTGTTGTGACTAATTATCCTACATATGAAAAAGAACTATATGCATTGGTACAAAGTGTCAAGAAGTGGAAACACTGCTTTATGGGTAAAGATACTATTGTGCATACCGATCACCAACCATTATAGTACTTGCAATCACAAAAAAAATTGCAGCAATCAAGACATTTCAGGTGGATGGGATTTCTTCAACAGTTTCACTTGGTTATAAGGTACAAGAAAGGTATTTCCAATAAAGTTGCAGATATGCTTTCAAGACCAATCATTAGTACATCTAATTTACTCAAAAATGATTATGTTGTACATGAGAGTTACATAGAACAATATGCACATGACATTGATTTTCAAGATGTGTATTCTAGTTTGAGTGAACGGAATCAAGTTGAAGAAAAATATTATCACATGCATAAAAAATTGTTGTTTCATTTGGGAAAACTATGTATTCCACAAGGAGAGAGGCTAAATGTCATGAGAGAAGCTCATTCTTCTCTTATTGCTGGACACTTTGGGGTAAGCAAAACAGTGACGCATCTACAGAAGTGTTGCTATTGGCCTCGCATGGTAGATAGTGTGTCACATTTTATAAGAGGTTGTTCTATGTGTGAAACGAGTAGGCTTAGTAATAGGAAGATTGGGTTGTACACGCCATTACCGGTACCATCAAGGCCATGGGAGAGTGCCTCCATGGACTTTGTTGGAGGTCTACCTATGTTAAGAAAACAACATGATTTTCTTTATGTAGTTGTGGATAGATTTAGTGAAATGTGTATACTTATGCCATGTAAGAAAACCATTACTGCTGAAATTTATTTTCAACATGTTTGGGTTCATTTTGGATTGCCAACTTCTATTGTTAGTGACAGGGATTCCAAGTTCATTGGGAATTTTTGGTCAAATATATGGAGAATGATGGACACAAAGTTGAAGAAGAGTATCTCTTTTCATCCAAAAATAGATGGAAAAACCGAGGTGGTGAACAAAACAATTGTGCATCTATTGAGAGGATATTGCAGCAAACATCCTAAGTTGTGGGATGAAAAAATGCATTACATTCAGCACACTTACAACCGGGAAAAACACTCTTTTACACAAACCTCAAATTTTGAAGTATGCTTTGGTTATTTTCCAAAATTGCCACTAGAATTCATCTTTGAGAAGGATGTTGCAATTTATGGCCATAGTGACATTGAGAAAATTCAGATTATACATCAACAAGTTCAAGAATAGCTTGAGAAAAGTCAAAGCAAATAAAAAGAGAGGCATGACAAACACTGGGTGGATCACAAGTTTCAAGAGGGAGATGAGGTATGGTGCACATTAGCAAAGAAAGAATGCAAGGGGAAGGTAAAAAGCTCAAACCCATTCACTATGGTCCTTTCAAGATCATAAATCAAGTTGGTAATAATGCATTCCAACTTGACTTGCCTTCTTATATGAAAATGTATTTAGTTGTTAATGTTGAAAACTTACGCTTGTATGAGCCACCTTTGATCAATGATCAAGGAAGTGATGTTAAACTACCTTCTATTGAATATTTCTCGCTAGAATTTTAGGATGATCTCAAATAAGATACAGTTCTTGACAGGAGGACAAGAGCATCCAAGAGGGGAAGTGTTGACTACCTTCGAGTTGGGCTCAAAGGCACTAAACCAAGCAAGGAAAAATGGATGGAGGTTGGAAAGGTGAGGGAGATGTATCCTCATCTACTGAACATGTAATCAAGTCTTTTATGGTCCAAAAGCTTTCTAATGGGGAGGAATGATCAGGAGTTCATAAATTTTTCTCAAAATTCAAAGTTACAGGATTGGGTTGAAACCATGATTGTTGCGTCGATCTCGGCTTCCTGATTCTGGCACCACGAATGGTTCAAAAACCAATGTCGTATGAGGGAGATATCACATTCTGATAAAAATTCCAAACATGTAAATTTTTGACATTTTCACCAGGTTTGATTGGGATGCACAGTCAGCAAAGTGGAGGTACAGTAAGAAAAAAGGAATATTCTCAAAATATTCCTTTTCACCGGGCTAATCAGGGTTTGACAAGTGTCTCAGTTTTATTCATGGTACGAGATTGGAGGGCCCATGAGAAGGTGCCACGTGGCCCTGAAGGGGCAGTGTAAGATTTTGGTGAGGTTTGTAGGGATTGACCCCGTGACCTCCCTTCGGTCACATGGACAAGTTTTCCAACTGCTCTACGCTTTGTTGCTTAACCTTATGGGTCACAGTTTCTATTTAAGTTTTATTGCAGTGGAGTTTGGGGTGTTGGGAACCGCCAATAGTCCCAACCCGCCAACGGTTCCCATATATATGATAACATAACAAACATAAAACGCAACCTCTGCGCAGTCTACGAGCTAATTTCCAAAAGTTCCTTCGGGTTGTTCACATGGCAAACAATAGTTGTCAACAAACCCATGGTCTATGAAACCTCCAACCTACAGTCTCCGACAAAATTCTACAAAAATTATCACATGGATAAGGATTAATGTTATCTTTGCATAGTTTATGCAACAGTCTGCATAACTCGACACTTCAAACCCGCAGTCAAATGCAAACAACCACAGTTAACTTTGCAGGTTCTGCCCAACGGTCACCATAACAATGGGTTTTGGGGTTGGCATGTGGCCAACCCAACCACTCAAGTTAAATGCTGCGGTTAGATTCAGCAGAGTTTTAGGAGCGCGCCTAAAAAATGGTGAGATTTACTATTTTAACTCCAGTTAAGTGGAGTTCTCCACTTTTAGTGGAGCTTTTCTAGGTGAAACTGAGCAAAAGAGTAGGAAACTCAAATTTCACCAATGCTGAGTGAATCAAGAGTCATTTTTGACTAATTGGAGCATTCTGGAGCCATTGGTGTAGAGAAAACAACCATTAGAGCACTATAACTACATGTAATAACAAAATTTTCAGCATAATGAAAGATGGACATGCCATTGGGAGCTGGACCAGTAGATGTATCCAAGGAGGGGTGAACTGCTTCATTATGCATGTTGTGTAAATTTCATGTGGTGACTTATTTCTCTATTTTAAACTATTTTTCAGTGTTATTTAAGATTTTTTTATGCTTCTAATTCACTAAAAATCATCTATAATTCATGTATAAAACCTCAATCCTTAAGAAAACTTATGAGACAGGTATGCACATGTTTATAAACTGAAAAGACACTTAGCCCAACAAAAATAATATATTCATTTCAGATCACTGGTGGTGACTTGAACCTTTCCTATTGTTGTTTCTTCAATAATTGTCGCCACTAGAGAGGGTTTTAAAGAAAATGATTATGGACAACTGCTACTTTAAGCCCTTGCTAATTAAAAAGGTAGAAATTGCATTTCTATCTTTGTATTATTTAAAATTTTGAAAGTCATTTCCATCTACTTCTAGGTGAGTAAAGGGAAGAGATTCATTTTAATCTGCCTACATGGAAGGAAAAATGGATTTCAAGTTGTGTGATAGATAACTTTTAGTTCAAGGATAATAGGAGATTTTGGGTGCTTCGAATTCCCAACATTACCTACATTGTTGTAAAGCTCTACATCAACCTGTATGTCTTTAATTCATAGCCCAAACTCTAAATCATTCATTTTAATCGTGGTTGAGAAATATTGGGTGTTCTGTAGATCCTTTCTTTAACTTGATATAGTTAAGCCTAGTGAGTTCATTCCTAGATTTAGCGCGTCTTCAAAAGAATGAGACCACCATTCTAGGACAAAGTAGGGTTTTATTCATCCCATAAGAACCATCCCACTCTTTCTTTCACACATGAAATAACTGAGAAATACCAGAGACCAAGAAAAGAAGTAGCTCAAGAAAATCAAACTCAAATTAGATTCAATGCAAGAATGAATGGGAACTCGTAGAGAACCATTTGCTATGATTTCACTAAGAGAGAGAGGACAATTTTCTAGATTTTTTATTGATAGTTGGTGGAGAGTGAAGAAAAAATAATTTTGTATGCATCAATAATAAATGTTTCTTGACAAAGAGATAGGTCTACACAATTTCAGAGAAATGCAAAAAAAAAGTTCAACCACAAACCAAAATGTTTACTAAGAACCTAAGAGCTAATGCAACCGAATCATTTTCAATGGATCACTAGCTTAGAGAGGTCACTAACTCAAAAAATAAAAAATGGAGAGTCTTAGTATTTTTTTGGAGTTCCCAACAAAGAAATTACTACAAAACTAGTGGTTAGGGAAGGTCACACATAGATGTGGCTCTGATACCATGTTAAACACTCACGAGAATAAAAGATTGTAGTTTGAATCAATGAGAGATACATTTCATTAACAAAATGTACATATTAATACATGCCAATTGCACTTTTTTTTCATCTTCCAAAAGGTTTCTTGGACTTTTATCACTATTGGAATTCATTCACAACAACCCTAGTGGATTAGGTGACCAACTTTTACCTTGAGACTCAACTTTTGGAATTGTTGAATGCATAGTTACCAAGTTCGAATTTGAATTCGAATTCGAGTTCGATTCGGTACGGAAAAAATTCGATTGCTTAAAATTCAATACGGAAAAAATTCGGAAGTATACTTCTAAAGCTTATAGTTTAACATTTCGAATAATGTTTTGTAAGGAATTTTTTTTTCCATATAACTAATTATATCATAGATTTATATCATATAATCTTCAATATAAATAAAATTTCTATATAAATTCCACATTATCATGTTTAAAATAAAATCATATATGTGCAAACATTCTTTCAAAATATAAATTACTAATTAATAATTAATTAAACCAAACCAAATTCTAATTTTTGATAATTACTAACATCTTTTATAAAATAAAATTTAAAGTTTAATAATTTTATATTTAATAAAAAAATCCATTTTAAAAAAATATTTTAAAAAAATGTCATAAAATTTTCGAATCATAATAATACTTTATTTTTATTCACAAATTGTTAATATATAAATTTAAAATAACACGTATCGAAAACAAATTATTAATATATATCACTGAAGTAAAAGTCCTAATAAAGAGCTTTTCTGACCTTTCTAATTCATTAAAAGCTTGAAACATGCGCTGTCCTTCTTGGATTATCCGTATCGAACTGCAAAACAACGTATTATTCGACGAACCGAATTGAACGACCGAATTTTCGAATTATTTCAGCCAGTACGGCCGAATTTGGTAACTATGGGTCACTAGAACTTTTTATCAAATAATTACCAATTCAGTAAAGAATGTATTGGTCTTAATACCCTCATAATGTGTTATCGATTCCTCTTTAAAAATGGATTGAGGTAGGACATAACCTTTTTTCCTTTCATAAAGCCATTGATACCATATGTGTTTATCTTGTTATAAAAACATGGTTGCAATATTTACCTGTTGTAAGGTTATTGCTTGGTGTAGATCAAATTATTGTTGCACCTAGAATATCCATGTTATAGGATCGTTACCATCAACCTTCCAAATACCGATTTTCGATATGTAGTAGTTCCCTACTGTTGACTTGAATTCCTAATGATAAGGATCTTGGAGTGAAAAATCATGATTGTGGTTCCATGGTTCAATAGTTGTGCTCTCTAGTTGTGATAAAATACTCCCCATAGGTGATTTAGTTACAACATAATTTTTCTGCTTATTTTCATGATTTCCTTGGATCTCAATATCCCTTATATGAAGCCTCTCCAGGAAAATATTTTCCATGATATTCATGAATTATTTTATTTATACCTATTTTCACTCATATTTATTTCGATTTATTCCATCATTTATCTTTTACTGTATTCCTGAAACAATGATAAATCCAACTTTTTTAACAAAATACCATCCAATTCATTAATTTTATTCTCTAGTTGGGAGAAACTAAATTCATTTTCTTCATGAGTCCTATATTAGCCTTTAGGTGGTTTAATTGGTGTGGTAACTTTCTTTGGAGGCATGTTGGAAAATAATGACAGTTCTTCTCTTTTTCATAAATCTTAGTTACCAAAAAGAATAAGATATTCTAAGAAAAATTTATGTCACTTGTAATTTATGTACCTTTAAAACCTTAATTTTAAGAATATCCAAATGGATGACCTTTTTCTTGATATATCTCTAAGGTTTGTTTCACTCTGAATTTGAAATTTTGGTTTGCAATACTCTAATATGTCTTCTCTACAATTCCATAAGTCTAACAAAAAATTCATGTTCCAAGTGAAAGTTATCGTAACTTTTCCAAAACTTGCTAACTTTTGGTCTCTTCCCAAGAAAAAACTTGTATAGCATGCCAAATGTCCAATTATTCAAATACAATTTTGAAAATTTTACTTGTGGTACTTCGTTATGTATCCTATTATAATTGAAAAATTTCACAGTCCAACGTTTGATAGGAAAACAATTATAAGGAAAATTCCAAGCTCACTTGTTTGAAACTAATTTAGGCCCCTTCACATACCTTAACTTCCACATGGTATATATCTAAAAGTATAACAAACCATAATATAAAAATTCTACCAGATGTACCTTGTGATGTCTTGTTGACTTTATGAAAATTTCACTATCTAAAAAAATATAGAAAATAAATTATAATGGAAATGTTGAGATGGCTCATTTGAAACATATTTCAAAATCAATCACCAACCCTAAATTCCATAACATATATCTCTAAAACTACGCAAACAAAAATCTAAAATTTGAATCAGATTTTCCCCAAGATCTCTCCTTAGTATTCAAAAAATTTCACAATCTAAAACTTCCAAGAAAAAAATTATAGGGTAAATGCCAAAATGAATCATTTGAAGGAGAAAAACCCTAGGATCATATGCTATAATACTGAATGTTATGCACCTTGCACCTTAAATATGATAAGAAACCAATAAGTATATTCCACTTCAAGGATGAATCCTCCTTTTACAACAAATACATGTACAAGACAAGATTTTATGATTCTAAGACCAAGTCTCCATAATGTGTGTGTGTGTGTGTGTGTGTTGAAAAGTTCCTAGAAAAAAAATATACTGACACGGCCATAATGACTCATTTGAAGGACAAGAACCCTAGGATCATATGCTATGATACCAAATGTTATGAACCTTACACCTTAAAAATGATAAGAAATCAATAATTACAGTCCACTTTAAGGGGAAATCCTCCTTCTACAAAGAATACAATTTACAAGAAAATATTTGATCATATTTAGACCATGTATCCTTAGTATGTGCATGTGTGTGTGAGAGAGACAAAGGGTCAATTATAATAAAATGGGACCATGAAAGCTTCTATCGTACTGTTAGGCAACCAACTCACAAAATACAAGAAAATATAGATCAACGACTTGAGAAATAGCCTCTTCGAGGGGGAAACCTCCTTTACATCACATAAATGAACAATTATTGGATGATACAGATGACAAGATGTCCTTTATATATATAGGAATCTAAGGGGTCACAATATAATCAAAACCTACATAAAAATAATTATGTAAGGGTGCAATAATAAATATAGTGGGCTTCTTTGGGGCACAACAATAACAATATGGTGGATATATAGGAACAACAATAACAATAATGGGGTTACACAAATAGTAACAATAAGGCTACACTAGTATTTTAGGGACCTAATATTCCCCTCTCCTTCAAAAATTGTTTTCCTAAATGCTTGAGTAGTTTTGGATGCTTTTGTATAAAATTCTCATCCTCCCATGTGGAATTTTCAACAGGTAAGTTCTTCCACTTAATGAGATACTCTGAAATTGATCAATATTGTAGGTGTCAGGTTCTTGTTTCCATGATTTATTTAGGCTCCAATATGTTTTTTCATTCCTCGTCAATTTTTGGCAATATTGTTTGAACTGGGAGCTTGTCATCGATAACCTTCTTTAAGCATGAAACATGGAAAATTGGGTGTACTAGGGAAGATACATGAAGCTCCACTTTGTATGCCATATTACCAATCTTTTTCAACACCTTGTAAGGACCATAGTACTTGGGTGATAATTTATTATCTTCCTTATCTTGCTTGAGGGACATTTGTTTATATGGTTGTAGCCATAAAAATTCCCAGTCACCTACATAACAACTTCTTTCACTGCAATGTTAATTTACTTGTTTTTTCATTCGATTTTGTGCCAGAGTGAGGTTATCCTTTAAGAGTTGGAGAACTTGTTGTTGATGCTCGATGTGATCTTCCACTGATTGAACCTTAGAATTTTCTCTTAAAGATGATGTGATGGATGGTGGATGATATCCATAAAGTGACATAAATGGGGTCATTTTTGTTGCAGTATGGAAGGAAGTGTTATATCACCATTCAAACAGAGGAAATCACTTGACCCATTTTGTTTTTTTATCAAATTCAAAGCAACAAAGATATCCTTCCAAAAAAAATTTCACTATCTCAGTTTTCCCGTCAGATACATGATGATCAGATGAGCTATGAGCTAATAGAGTACCAATACAATAAAATAATTTCGTCCAAAAATTTCTAGTGAAAATGGGATCTTTGTGACTTACAATAATCTTTGGGTTTTCATGTAGCTTTTGAATTTTTTCCATAAAAGGCGTAGAAATTCTACTAGTTTTAAAAAGGATGGGATAATGCATAAAATTCTGCGTACTTGGTGAGTCTATAAACTACCACCATGATGACACTCTTTCCTTCGGACTTGGGTAAAATTGTGATAAAATACATTGAGACCTCCTCCCAATGTTTACTTGGAATGGCTAAAGGTTGTAATAAATTTTGGGTCTTAATTGTTTCAAATTTATTTTGTTGGCAAACCAAACATTCTGCGACAAAATTTTGAATAACAAATTTAAGGCCATCCCAAAAAAACCCTTCTTGACCCTATGGTATGTTTTTAAAAATCCCGAGTTCCCTCCTGAAGGAGAGGTGTGCAATTACAAAATAATATTTTGTTTGAGTTGAGAATTCTTAAATAGATAAAACGATATGTGTACCATAATTAGTCAGTTTTATAGATAAATGTATCTGATGTATTTGTATATTTTTACAAAATTTGAATGAGTTTCCACACCTCTTTTCCATTCTTCCATTCCTCTCTTTATTTAGCTATCCAATAAGGTTGGATAATCAAAGTGGAATAGAGGAATGCTTTCATATCCTCATCCCTTCTTGAGAGTGCATCCGCAACACCATTTTTCTTCCGTTTTTTGTAGATGATTTCATAGTCATAAACCAACATCTTAGTGGCCCATTTTTTATGCTCTTTTGAAGATAATATTTGTTCCAAAAAGTATTTAAGAATATTGTGATATGATTTTACCTTGAATTCTCTTCCCATTAGGTAAGGGTGCCATTTATTAATGGCATGTAGTTTTGAAAACATTTCCTTCTCATAAATAGGTTTGTGTAAATACTTTCCCTTGATTGGACAAATTCCAAAAGAAATGGGTCTTCCTTCTTGTATTAAAACAACACCAATTATATTTTGTGAGGCATCACATTCTACCATAAAGGTTTTTTTGAATTCTAGAGCAGCTAAAACCAGAGCATGGCACATTGCATTAGTAAGGCCAAAAGGCATGACCAAAAATTCATAATGAACCTCATGAGTTTTGAATGTTGTTTTCAGAATGCCTTTAGTCTTCATTCTAATTGGATGATATCCTGAATGAAGATACAACTTGTTGAAGTAAATTTATCCATGTAATTCATCCAATAATTCATCAATGACAGGAATGGGAAATTTATCTTTAATAGTGATCTTGTTGAGCTCCCTATAATCTCAACACATATTCCATGATCCATCCTTCTTATGTACCAATTCTAATGGAGCATAGAAATGAAGTTGGTTCGGTTGTATTATCACCCAAAAATTTTCAAAACATCATTGTGTCATGTTTTTTTTTTGGTCATGGTTCAAATTAGGTTTAGAAGTCAATTTGGGTTTTGATCAAGGATAGGTTAGATTGTCATAAGTTCAAAGCCCATCCATAAGTTCAAATAAAGTCTTTTTTAAGGTCCATTCATTGTCAAATATCCATAATTTCCATTTGTGATTCATTTCCTAAAGTCTCATGTCAAAATTGGTCAATCATCCTAACCTCTTTTTCGTAGCGCCACTAGCTCAAAAAATTTAATTTGCGCTATGAAACTGCTGAAAGTTATGAAGCAAAATCTCTGTTTTTTGGTTTTGTGTAGTCAACGTCCAAGGCAGTTTTTGAGAAATTGAAAACGAATTTAGGAAAAATAAAAGATGCTTTTATTCCTAACAAAACTAACTACAACAACCTCTCTCATTTTCGTCAAATTAATTAGGATGTGGGAGAAATTGATAAATTAAAATGCATTACGAAACTGCTATTACAAAACTATCCTGTACATGACTGTTTAGCAGTCAAATTCAAGTTCAGTTTCTAGGAAAATTCAAAAGAATTTTGGAATTAAAAAAGAATTTTGTCTTCATAACAGCCCCATTTACAATAACCTCTCTCACTTTTCTCATAAGTGTTATAAGTTGGGAGATACACGGCTTTCTTTGAAGCCCTATTTTCAGAAAACAAAGTTTTCCTGTTTTACACATGTTTTGCAAAGGCACTTTCTGGACAGCAGGAGATGTATTTCAAAAAAAAAAGAGAGTTTTTTATTAAAGACATAATGGAATACAAAAACCTCCTTCAGTTTCTCAAACTACATCATGGATTAGGAGATATAGGCTCTGTCTCAATACCTATTTTTCAGGAAAAAACAGGAGAAATCTACAAGAAGTTAAGAAGTCATAAAGGCTGGAATGATCGTGTTTTTCAATTGATATGTTTTTAAAATGATGGAATCAGGTTTATTTTGAGTTTTTGGCACATTTTAATTCTCCACTTTAGAAAATTTTGGACAAAACTGCTCACTCAGCAGTTTCGTAGCGCAGACAGTGCAAAAAGAGTGAAAAGCGCTACGAAACTGCTGTAGTAGCTTTTTTCACTCTTTCTCATCAAATTTTGAAGGGAAAAAGTTTGAATTATGATCTGAAATTGCTAATGAGGATTTATTTAGAGAAAATGAAGACAATACTTGAGGAAAGAAATCAAAATTTTTAAGAAACAAGGGTTAAAAAGCAGTGCTATGAAACTGTGTTGTATTCGTAGCGCAGTCTATTTCAGCTCATTTGAATAGTCTAATGATGGTTTTTGGACACCTAGAGCTTAGGGAGGATTCTTGCAGGTGTTATTTCAGTTTCCAATAGCTAAGGAACTCTAAATAATGAGTTCATGGTGGTCATAATGTTTCAACATGTGCAAGGGACCCTATGCCTAGAAAACAGGAGACTGTTCCTATTTTGGTGGAGGTCAGCATCATGATCATGAAGAATTGAAGTCTATCCTTTGGATTCGACCATGTGTTGGTACACTTGGAAAATGATGTAACTTAATTAAGATAAGGTGGTTATAGATAGTGTTTAAGAGTTTGGATCCTATTTGTAATAGGACTGTTTTATTAGATTAGCTATCTTTTTGTAATAAATACCATGTCATATGGTTATACAAGGTGTCAAGAATCAGGATTTCAAGGTATCTAGCATAGGATAACATTATCGCATGTTGTAAATGGTCTATAAAATTCCAAGAGGTCGAATTAGCAAAGGGTTGGAGACTTTTGAGCAAAAATGCTGCTTTATGTAATGGATTGTGATCAGTAATGTAGAGAGGTTTTCATCCTGACAGACCTGAGATTCTTAGTGTATTTCAATAAGTTTTATGTCTTATCTTTGAAATTTTTTCCTTCCATAGTATTAATTCTTATTACTCATAATTCAGGGATGTTCATGCTCTCACTTCCTTTAAGTATTAAACTATGGTCAAATGAGTTTTAGACCCTATAACCATGAATTTAGACCATATTTAGACCATAACTATAGTGATTTTCTTTTAATAATTCCTTTTCAATACCTTGATGTCTCATAACTTAGAACTCATGTATCACATGCTCTGATTTCTTCTGAAACTCAAGTTATTGGGATTTTCCTGAATTTTTTACTCTTTCATTGAAGTTTATACAAGCCTCAGCTTCTACAAGGAAAGCTTTTGTTATTGAGAGCCCTATTCACTGACTCCATAGCCCAATGGTAGTAAGCTTTGATATTTTCAACCTACAAACATATAAAACCAATTCATAAAACCTAGAGTTAGCCATCTATCTACATATTTATTCAATATCATTAACCCTTGAGAGAGCCCTCTCAGACTGAGGAGGCTAAGCCTCAGTCACAAGATTGGTTTGAAATAGTTACACTGAAGTTATCTGATCAGCAGCCAATCAAGTACAATTTTGGTGATAACATGTTGAATTATACCTGCCTCTAGCATTTATACAACCATAAGTTCAATTTCACTCTTTTGGGCATAGGGATATCTATAAGGTCTTATTATTGGATGAACGCTTCTTGGAATCAAGTGAATAGAATGATCATGATCATGAATAGGTGGTAGGAATTTGGGAGTCTCAATAATTTGGAATGATTGTCCAAGTTTCTTTGGAGATCTGGCGAAATAAATGATTTCGATGATTGAACATATAGTGAGAATAATTATGCAATTATGGCATGTTTTTATTTCTTCAAAATCTTTGTCATGCCATCATAGATGTTTATATTCCCTTGCTTCCTTGCGACCCCTTAATTCAATTTTTGTTCCTTCCCATGAAAATTTCAAGAAAATTTTGAAAAGTAAAAGCTATCGTCCCCAAATATTGTAACCATTGGAGTTCTAATACAACATCAACACCACCCATTGGAATGGAAAACATTGGACTATTCAAAAAATATTACCCCATGGTTAGATTGATATTATGATACTTCCCTGAGAAATTTATAGTTCCTCCATTTGCAACCATCACTTGACACTGTAGTGTTGGATATAGAAAGAAATTCAATTTGTAATGTTCCAAACTAGTGAACAGCTACACTATTACCAATGTGGAGCTTCAGAAAATCATAAGATTGGAAATTTAGAGCAGCTCAATAGATGTAAAATAACATCTCACCAGCGGATTAAAGAACCTCGGCAAGAGTTAGGCCTATATTCTCCTTCCCCGGTGGGGAAATGCAGCAATATAGGGCATAAAACTAGAACTCTGCAATGAATAAGCTATATAATAGTCATGTTATGATGAATAAGCTTAATTATAATAAGAAACACATATAAATCATTTTTATCTACGACAAAAACTTGTATTTAGTTTCAGGATCCATAAAGTGGGGGAAGAGGGTATTTTATGCCCTAAAAAGGTTGTTTTCATAAATAAGCATAAAAATAAGCAAGGGAAACAGCTGGATATGATAGCTTAGGTCATGAGGGACCTATTCTCTGAATTTCAACTCAAAATAATGCTTCTAGCTATGTTAAACAACTCCTCCTTTCCCGATTAGGCTAGAAAACCTTGATTTCCCATGACTTTGCTAAACAGAAATTTCTGAATACTGTGAGAGCACAATTCCCAGGAGTATTTATACATAAAATGATGGAATAATTCTAAAATTAAGCTTATATTATTCAAATAAGAGAGAAATGGAGGTTTAACCTCTTTTACATCAAGAAAAAGACACCTGGCAAGGGTTTCCAGTGATATACATGTACAAAAGGTAGGACTACAGAAAATAACACGGTCTATAGAAAATATGCATTAAAAATGATTGAATATAACATATCAGAGCTGAATAATACAGTAAATTTCCAAAGGCCTCTCTAAAAAACTCCCGGAGGGAAATAAACACCTCCTCTTACAAGATGAGCACAAAATCAAAGGGTGCAACACTGCTGCTGCTGCCCCTGCATCAAGGACGCAATTTTCTGAAGTAGAATGCACTATGGCTGAATGTGAAGGAATTACCTCAAGAAAAATACTGAAATGAAGCTCAAATCACTCTCCTTTGATCCCTTAAGAAAGATGATCCAAAGAGAGGATGGAATTCCTACACAGGAATTCCTTGCACTAAGCAGTGCAGAAACTCTGGCTAAATAGCTGAAGCATGCAATTGGTCTCAAGACCAAAATATCTGAATACATGAATGAATCTAATTTGATGCTATGCCCTCCTTTTATCTTTGGTGAGCCTCCTCACCTCAGACCCCACACAATGTTGAGGTGACTTCTTCATGAAGCTTCCTCTTTCAAAACTGCGTTGCCCTAGCTAGCTTCCCTCCTCTTTGTGACAACACTGTTGACTTGGTCAACTATAACCAATCCACCTGCAATTCCTCTTTTCACACCAAGAGATCTTCAATCCGGTACTCATATATATTTTTAGGCTGATCCTTGTTCACATTGAGCTAGTTTACTTGAGTGTTTTCTTCCTCCTCAAGAATGCATGTTAACTTAGTCAAAATTGGCTATGTCCTCATCCAATTTGTCCTTGTTCACACTTGGAAGTGTAAAACCAGCTCCTAAGATGATTTCATTCCTTGCTAAGGTGGAGTTTATTCATAATTTTATTATTCATGGGCTCCCTTACCCATTTATTCCTCTCCTAGGTGAAAGTAGCAAAATCTAATGTTCCAAATTGTTATGTGCAAATTTGAGAAGTCCTCCCCTCCCAAATGTTGCTTGTCCTCAAGAAAATGCAAGGATAGGACTGAAGAGAATCCTCTTCTCCCCTGTAGCAACCTCATAAGATAAAATCCTTCAAGGATCAAGGTGCTGCATCATCAATATATCTCCAAGTTGCCTCTCCCAAGTGTGCAAGCTATCTAAATAGTTAACATTATGTAACTGTAGAGAATCCATGGAAGCAACAATGGGATATTTTAAGACCCTCTTGGAACATGGGGGCTGATATAGATTGGGACTCATCATCCTCGTTTGAATCTCTCCTTCCCAAGCTATCAACAAAACAAAATGAGTCACCCTCCAAAATAGTAACTCATGCAAATCATCCTCCACCTGAAGCTCCAGCAAAGTAGGTGGGCTGAAATTCTGAACATGGTAAACATAGTAGCCTAGCCCATGCTTCTTTCCTCTCCACTTAAGACAAGTGTAAAGGATTTTCTGATCTTGAGCTGCCATCATGTTGCCCTCAAATGGCAAGAAGGAAGCTAGACCTCCAAAGGTCCCTCTCCCAGCACTGTGAATCAAGCTGGCCCAAACCATCTCATACATGATGGATAAGAAATCATCATCATAAAGCATCTCATCCATCTCATGGCCCTCCTCATACAGGAATAAATACGTGGCTATAGAGGCCATGTCTCTCCCCATGCTCCCTTTAGAACATGTAATGCAGAAAGTGAGGGAATCCTCCTCCCCATAGAACACATCCACTCCATGTGTCCCTCCTCCAATCATGATCCTCATATAGGCAAGAATGATATCAGAAAATAGGATCATGATCAACATCATAATTAAAGAAATACTGAAGGTTTTATGTGGTGATAGAAGGTACCAATAGTCTCCCAAGTGGTCACAACGCAGTCTTCCCCACTGGAGCTTCAGACAATGGTATGGCAAGTTGTCTCTTGACAAATGGCTTGCTCTATAAGTCATCACACCCACTAGTAAATAGTAGATGGCTAAATATGTCAATTGAGCACACAAGAAGTAACCACATAATTGTCCCATATCATACAGTAGATGGTTGTCTCCATCATGATAGCTGTCCAAGAATAGACCATGGAGCCTAAAGAGAAACTTGCCCCTTTGTAGAGAAATGCACTGCAATGAAAAGGTAAGAGCATGCAAATATTGTATGGAACAATCAATAAATGCATAAACATAATTCTTACCATGTGATGGAAGCAAGATGGTGACAAGATCCATAGATGAATCCTCCATAGTGATATGGCATATCCATATGAAGAGGGATGAACCACATGCTGCATGAAAATCCTCCTCCTTATGCTTGGAAATCCAAGTCAAGGAGATCATACCACAGTAACCGATGAGTCCATCCATCACTCTACCAATCTCACCTCCTTTATGCCCACCAAGTGCATCAAATATGAAGTGATCTTGGGAACATTCCATCAACAAGCTCAAGATACAAAGTGACAGTGCTGTTGACCTATGCAAATGGGCTCCTGCCAACTCATAAATCCAACCTCTGACATGTTCCATGCCAAATACTCCCATCATAATGTTTCCATCTCCTCCCATTGCAAAATCATGTAAAATGTGAGAGCAACTCAGCCCTTGCTCTCTCTCAATCCTCCAAAGCAACAAATGCCTTTGTTGCCTCATCCTTCCTACATCATACAACTAATGTAGTGAAAAAAAAATGACCATATCATCATAATGTATCCACTCTCCTTGCTGCCCCATGATGCAAGTACTCTGCCATGTATCCTCCTCCCTCATACCCTTGGAAAAAGGATATGGCTCATGATGGCCAAACTCTCTCAAGAGTAGCCAACGAAGTTTTGCCTCCTGCTGCCCAGTATCATAGAGTTGCAAGTAACTCTCTAACTTCTTGCTCTCTATCCACATCCATTTGTCCCCCGATGAATACCTTCTATCTTCCTCCATCTTGGTATTTCTCCAAAAGGGACTACCATCCTCCCATATCAAATTTTTCTCCTTGCATTCCATGGGATGCTGAAATGCAACTCCTTAGATATCTCCTAGAGAAGATCTCTCACTGATGATAATTTTGAACCCATAAGGATCCAAAGGGGCTGAAAGAAAAGCCTCCTTATTGCTACCTCTTGACAACGCTGTAACCCTCCTCCAGGGTGTTTTGGCTATTTCATGTCTCAACTCCCGAGTGAACATTTGGTTCTACATGAATTTGTTTGGAGCAAGGTTCACTCCATCCTCCAGGTTCATGATTCTCTCCAAAATATCACACCTAAACCTCAAGGGTAGTGTGCAACTCAATAGGGGTCTATGAGAATGATGGTTCATTTTATCCTTGAACCATTCAAGCTTGCACAGCGCAGTGCAATCTTGCTGCTCTTCCATGGCAACAATGTTCGATCCTGGGCCATATAAGGACATATTTCCACCATTCTTAGAAATATTTTCTATAATAAGGAAAAATGGAAATCTTCCCATACCTTGGTGAACTTCTTGTAGAGCTGCAAAGGCTCCTCCCTCCAATGTAATGGCTGCCCCAACTGCTGATGTAGAAGGCTGTTCTTCCAAGGCTGTGACAGCGCTGGTACTTGTATCTTCCCATGGTGGTGTGGACCTTCTCTCCTCTGATCTCTCTCCATCAAAATTTCTGATCAGCTCTTGAGTGAACTCAGAAAAATAAGTCACTCTTGTGTGGCTTAAGTGATTTCACCACCAAGCATTGGCTTCACCCTCCAGGTGCAGCGCTGCAACTTCTACTGCCTCCTTCTCTACCAATGGATGAAGTAAGAAGAATGCCTCAATCTTTCTTGCCCAAGCTCTAACTGTAGTTGACCCATAAAATGTAGACAATAGGAACTTTTTTCCTCTGATTTCTCCTTTTCTGCAGGATCTTCTTTCTTCTAATAGTTGAACAAACTGAGGAAAATCTAGGGTCTCTTTGGAAGCCCTAGGTTGGCACTTGTATTTTTCCAAATACCCACTCAATATTTCATGCTCTAAGTGGTATCTTTTCTCTTCACTTCCTCTATGAGAACAGGAAGTGCATGCATCTTCTTCTACTTCTTGAACCCTTCTAGAGGTCTCTCTGCAAATCTCTCCTCCTTGAAACCCTTTTGGAGTTTTGATGCATTTCTCTTCTTCTCTCTTCTTAGATATGAAAATGGATGAAATTAAGCTCATCCTTTCCATAATTTTTTCCTCCTCTCCTTCTTATATTCTGAGTGTATCTAAAATCCACAAGCTGAGCCAAGATGAAAGCTTCGATACCACTATAATGTTCCAAACTAGGGAACAACTACACTATTGGGAATAACCTGAGTTATTACCAATGTGGAGCTTCAGAAAATCATGAGCTTGTAAATTTAGAGCAGATCGATAGATGTAAAATAAAATCTCACCAGCAGATGAAAGAACCTCAACAAGAGTTAGGCCTATATTCTCCTTCCCGGGTGGGGAAATGCAGCAATACAGGGCATAAAATTGGAACTCTACAATGAATAAGCTGTATAATGGTCCTGTTATGATGAATAAGCTTAAATTATACATAAGAAACACATATAAATCATTTTTATCTACAACAGCAACTTGTACTTTGTTTCAGGATCCGGAAAGTGAGAGAAGAGGGTATTTTATGCCCTAAAAAGGTTGTTTTCAGAAATGAGCGTAAAAATAAGCAGGAAAAATGGCTGAATATGATATCTTAGGTCATGATGGACCAATGCTCCGAATTTAAGCTCAAAATAATGCATCTAGCTATGTTAAACAACTCCTCCTTTCCCAACTAGGCTAGAAAACCTTGATTTCCCATGACTTTGCTAAACAGAAATTTCTGAATACTGTGAGAGCGTAATTCCCATGAGTATTTCTATATAAAATGATTGAATAAGTCTTAAATTAAGCTTATATTATTCAAATAACAAATAAATTGAGGTTTAACCTCTTTTACATCACGAAAAAGACACCTGGCAAGGGTTTTCGGCAATATACATGTACAGAAGGTAGGACTGCAGAAAATAATGCAGTCTACAAAAAATATGCATTAAAAATGACTGAATATAACATATCAGAGCTGAATAATATATTAAATGGCCAAAGGCCTCTCTAACAAACTCCCGGAGGGAAATAAGCACCTCCTCTTACAAGATGAGTACAAAATCAAAGGGTGCAACACTGTTCTTGCTGCCCCTGCATCAAGGACATAGTTTTCTGAAGTAGACTACACTGTGGCTGAATGTGAAGGAATGTACTCAAGAAAAATACTGAAATTAAGCTCAAATCACTCTCCTTTTATCCCTTAAGCAAGATGATCCAAAGAGAGGTTGGAATTGCTGCACAGGAATTCCTTGCACTAAGCAGTGCAACAACTCCGGCTAAAAAGATGAAGCATGCAATTGGTCTCAAGACCAAAATAGATGAATACATGAATGAATCTCCTTTGATGCTATTCCTTCCTTTTATCTTTGGTGATCCTCCTCACCCCGGACCCCACACAATGTTGAGTTAGAAGTCATGAAGCTTCCTCTTTCAAAACTGTGCTGCCCTAGCTAGCTTCCCTCCTCTTTGTGACATCGCTATTGACTTGATCAACTATAGCCAATCCACCTACAATGCCTCTATTCACACCAAGGGATCTTCAATCTGGTTCTCATATATGTGTTTAGGCTGATCCTTGTTCACATTGAGCTAGTTTACTTGAGTGTTTTCTTCCTCCTCAAGAATGCGTGTTGACTTAGTCAAAATTGGCTATTTCCTCATCCAATTTGTCCTTGTTCACACTTGGAAGTGTAAAACTAGCTCCTAATATGATTTCCTTCCTTCCTAAGGTGGAATTTATTCATAATTTTATTATTCATGGGCTCCCTTACCCATTTATTCCTCTCCTAGGTGAAAGTAGTAAAATCTAATGTTCCAAATTTCTATGTGCAAATTTGGGAATATTACACAATTCCTCAGTTATCTTACAATGAATAAAATTATGGGTACTACCAAAATCGATAATAACTATTACCTTTTTCTCCTTGATAAATCCTTCTACCTTGATAGTTTGAGGAATGGTAATTCTTGCTAATGAATTACAAGATATGGTCGGATTCATTTCTTCTTTCTCTGGATTTGGTTCTTGGTGTATATAATATTCTTTTGATGTTTCCAATTCCTTTTATTCCTCCTCTTCACAATCTATGTAAAATAATTTCTTCTTAGCACACTTTTGACCCTTAGCGTATTTTCTATCACTACTGTAACAAATCCCTTTTTCTCTTTTTTCCTTTATTTTTTGTGGTGTCAACCTTGTAGGTTATGGGAGGCTAGGAGAAACAACACTACCACATTTATAGTTGTGAGTGGTAGACTTCCTTGTTGCCGTAATTTTTCTTTCAACTTTTCTTGTCACCTTGAATTCCTTCCCCAATGAATTAGGTTCCCAAAGATTAACCTCATGTCAAATGTTATCCTTTAAAGTCCCTATGAAGACATTAATCCTATGCACCTCTGCAATATCATTTACCTTGATATTCAATCTTTGGAAATCCTCAGTGTGCTCTTCCATTGAACCATTTTGTTTGATATTCATCAATTAGCTAAATAAGGTATTTCTCTTTGTATCCTCATAATGTGATACCAATTCTTTTGCAAAAAAATTCCAAGTTACAATTGATTTAGGAGAAAAAATCCATCTATAACACACAAATTGCTTTTTTTTCCAAATATAAAGATGCAATGCGTACCTTTTGTGTGTGTGGTACATCATGTATATCAAATAATTTTTTCATATGTAATATCCATATTATCGGATCCTTGCCATCAAAATTCCTCATATATATATTTTGAATGTGGTGGGTATTAAACCCAATGTTTGAGTCTCTAAAATCCCATTTCATATTATTTTTTTGCTCATCCTGATTTTCATGGAGTGCCTTGTCACCACTAGGAAGCATTTCTTGTAACAACTTTTTCAAACCTTCCTTCAAACCTTCCATGTCTTATTTTAAACCATTCTTCAAATATTATATGTTGCCCTTCTTTTTTTCTTCTATACCATCCATCTTAGCTTCCAATTAATTTTTGGTTAGTCGTTGCGAGAGTGAAACTTATTGTACTTGGTCTCCTAATTTTGATATATCATGTTGCATTTCTTCCTCTTCTTCATGCGTCATAGTAGAGCTTTCTTGTCGCTTACTAGGCATGTCCATTTTTTTTGTTTCAAGTTATTTTAGATTCAAACAATGATATCTGTGGTTCATTATTCCCTTTGAATCACTTCAAATTGATTTTTCAAACAAAATTTATGCAAATTAAAAAAAAATACAGAACTTTTTCTTGATTTTTAGGAGGTCGATATTGAATTGTTGTATCTATGTAGTTTTGGATATCCAATGTATGAAATTTATTGATGTGCACACTATGAGACTTGTTTCCAATGCCACAAGTCTTACCAAGATGGTATTCTTCAATAAAATATTATTCCCAATATTCCACAATGACGTGATTATAGATTGGTTCAGTAGAGAAAACTTGTACATATTTCCATGTGTCACTTCTTAAACCTTTGGCCCTAAAAACGATATATGAAAACATAAATTCCATGAAATTTAAGTGAGTTTTTACAAAATTAAAATTCAATTATCGGTGATAAATTTATGAATATTTTCCCTAGGTCACCTATTTGAGATTGAATTCTGGAGCGTGCAAAAACCTTAACTTCTTCAGACCATATTTTAGAAAATATTGCAAATCAAGGTCTGAAATGTTTACACAATGTTAACAACAATTTTTTCTCCATGTGGTCGAAATTTTATCTTCTGAAGCCTTCTAGAAAAAAATTATAGTGAAAATACCCAGATGAACTGTTTGAAGAAGTGAAACCCTATAATCCATAGCTTTGATACCAATTGCTATGCAACTAGTTCAAAAAATAGAAGAAAATATAGATAAATGACTTTAGAAATAGCCTCTTCGCGGGGGGAGCCTCCTTTACATCACATAAATGAACAATTATTGGATGATACAAATGACAAGTCCTCCTTTGTATATAGAGGAGTCTAAGGGGTCACAATATAATCAAAGCCAACACAACAATAGCAATGTAAGTAAACAATAATAACAATAGTGCACTTCTATGGGGCACAACAATAACAATAGGGGGCTACATGAGCACACCAATAAAAATAAGGGGGCTACACAAACAATAAAAATAATGGGGCTACACTAGTATTATAGGGACCTAACACCTACATAAAAATAAAAATGTAATAACTCAATATTTGTGGCTTAATAAGGGTTTTTAGTGTAGCATGGGGCTTATATAAGGCTAAAAAAATTTCATAAAAATGGGATTCAAATTCTTAGTTTTATAAATTATTTTAATTATGAGCTCCTAGGACTCAATAAAATTTGTAAATTTCTTCCATGCAACTATGTGTCACTTTCCCAATTAATTGTTGCTCAAGGAGGGATATAGTGATCCATTTTGATATATCTATTATTTCTACAATACAAGTTGAGTGAACACTAATTAACAAATATTTAAAACTTCTTTGCTTCTTGGGCACCTGGATTTCTATAGTCTTTGATATTGTTTTATATTTCTTGAATTTCCAACATTGTAGATTACTCCATATCTTAAAACTATAATCCACCAAGCCTAAAATATTGGAGATGTCATTCTTTCCTCTTTGAAATATTTCTTTGACCTTGTTATTTCTTCTCTAATTCCATATGTTCCTCTATTGGAAATTTATTAAAGTCTTCTTCTAATTTATGGTTCCTAGTGTTTATATTTTAATAACCTTACTAAACTTTGGTTATTTTTCTTAGATAGTGGTAGGGGAAGTGTAGTGGAAAATAAAATTGATTTATAATTTCAACTAGATATACCAAGAAGTATACATATTGAATACATAAAGTAATGAATGATTATTACTATGAACCAAATGACAATATAATATATGCATTTATTGGTCAAGAGGTGAAGGGGTGTACACCCTTTCACCTTTCATTAGCACATTATTATTATTATGTTTATTTTTATAGCATTTTCACCCTCTTAAGGAATGCTTTGATATCAAAGTAGAATAGATATGATTCTCTCTAGCTAAGCACATTCCCATGGTGGAATCATATTTGTCTAGTTTTAGGTGTTTGCCTTTATTCTTCAATTTAGTGTTGGTCATGTGCCTTTATATTATTAGCATCATATTTTGAAGTATTTTGACTTGGTTGTTTAATATAAAACCTTGATGCTTATTTTCAACATATTTTATTTATTTATGTTTGTTTGTAGCCTTTGAATTTTTTCATTAGTTTGAATTTATTCTTTTGGATAGTGGAACCTTCAACACCATAATATTTATAATGTTGACCTTGCAAATTAAATACCATGAAATTTTCTTCAAGGTTTGTGGTATAAGTTCTCAACTTCATCAACCATTCCACACCTAGCACCATATCTGTTTATTTGAGTGGTGGATCATATATTCCTACTTGCAATTCCAATCCTTGTATTTTATCTGAGGCATTATTGACATCTTCATACTTATTTGACCTTTTATACACCAACTACCACAATAGTCAAGTCCTTAGTACATTACAAAAGAAACGTTTAGTTGTTTATCAACAATGATTTGTATATAATTTTAAATACTATTGGATGAGTACCATTACATTTCTCTCTTTTATGACTCATTTAATATTCAAGATCTTAGTTTGTGATCTCCCATCATGTTTTCTAGTTTAATTGTTACCTCCTAGGAGGTACCCTATGTTTTTCATGGATAATGCCATTATAAGTCCAATGATATGCAATTCCCAAATCCCTTTTGATCATGTGATTATTGGATATTTTTTATATTCTTTGCATGAATTATAAGTACCATGACCAAGGGGTGGTTCCTAGGGGGGATATGGAGGGGGGTGGGGAAGCACCCCGATTTTTTTTTTGTGAGACTTTGTGTGTCTATTTTTCGTGGTTTTTGTCCCATTCTTTTGCTAAAATAATTTTTGTGGTGCATGGTGGTTTTTCCCATGGTTTGTAGTTTCAGTTAAAGAACTATGGTTTTATTGTTGGTTCACATACACCATGGGATATATATTATATTTTAATAATGTATAGAAAATATAATGAAAAAAAAACTTTCTAGTTTTCCTGGGTTTGGGTTTCTAGGATAAAATATATGTGTAAATTTGTGTGTTTGCATTGTATATTTTTTATTTTTATTAAGAATCCATTAGCAACAATTAATTGTACTGGGTTAAAACCTATAATGATGATTATGTATATAATATATTTGGCCTCTTGTGGATAGCCATGCTCAATCCCTTTAGCCCTGATCTTAAGTCCTTTCATCCTAGATATGATTGGTGGCATTGATATACATCTACTAGGACATAGGGTTTTAGGGAGCCATTGGTTGTATATGAGTGATTCCACAATTTAAGGCATGTCCAACACATGTATTGATTTCACCCATGCTTTTTCCACATGGCCATGTTCTATAGGGTTTGTATGCATCATTTTGGATCAATATAATTCAAATTTTCCACATAATAATCACATAATTCCCAATATTCCATGCTTTATGGGGCAATGCACAGATTGTAATGCATAGGTCTCTTTCTTCCAAAATACAAGAATGGATAAAAACTTTAATCACAATGTATATTTGACATTCCATGTGAATATTTTGGTAAATGAAGAAGGAATCAAGCAAAAATCACTCCTCTAAGGTAGTCCTACTCTCTCTCCTAGTCACATGGGAGTAAAAATGGCCAAATAAGGTCATTCCTTGGAATGCATGGACAAAATTTACATCAAATTTGAAGTGAATCATGCTTCAAACAAAACCCACATCTAGAATCCATCAATCAAGGAGGGTGTTACCCATGTAAGAAAAAAATCAACCTCATTTCTAGCCCACATGTGGAAAGATTCAAGTGGGAATATAGGTAATGTCCTAGGTGGAGGTTTTAACCCTATCTAGAAATTACTTGAAAACAAATTCTTAATATCTATATATATATATAGATATATACATTGTCAAGAATAAGAGATATACATAGATATTTTTTCTCCTGGAACCAAAAATGGGAAAACCAAATTGATTTTTCAATATATTCCTTTCAATATTATAATACATTATATACATGTCGAAGCATTCATAAATCCCCAATATATTTACCCTAGATTAGAACATAATCATATTTCCCTTGAATAGATCTACAAAATACCATGGGAAAACCATCATGTGAAAAACCATGTGCAAAACCATGGATGGGTTCAGCCCACCACAAGTGGGTCTGCCCAATTTTTTTTCACTCCACTTCAAACCATCCAGTAGGGGGGCTATAACCCCGCTACACTTGGTGCAACATAACAATGTGTGGGGATAGTCATGCAAAGAATATAACACATACCAAACATTCTACGACTTGTTGTTTTCTTTGCACATAAGGGGGTCACATGAGTACACAGTCATTGGTCTAGGACCACAATGCCCATTGTTTCTATGCACCAAGAAAAATTCTCAGTGCTTACAGACTTTGCAAATGCATCTACAACATTCTTCAAATTTTCCATATTTACCAAAAATTACTTTTTGTCTTCAACCATATCCCTCAAAAAGTGATACTGAACACCAATATGCTTTTTCTTCGAATAATAAGTAGGGTTCTTTACCAAGAAAACTACACTTTATTTATCACAATATATCCTTATGTCTCATTACACCAACCCCATTCATGAACAAAATCTCTATGTTGGGCACCTAGTTTGCTAAGGGTTAAGGTGTGGGAAATGAACGGTCATAGGGATTCCAAGAGACCTTGGAATATGGAATCCAAGAGTCACACCTAATGTACTATAAATGTGTATCACTATGAATAATATTAAAATTCACGCTTATCTTTCCTATGTTGTCTACTCTTGCCTAGTCTATTGCTGAGTCTGACATGGTATCAAAGCGCAGGCTAGGCCATAGCATTTTCAGATTCTGCAAGTCCCAATTTTAGTTTTCTTCTCACATATTCCTTATGCCATTCTCTGTCCCTTTGCGCTTGTTACCTTGAGTACTAAATAAAGGAGGTGCAATGATTGAATGCTGAGCAATTTATACTCTATTTGATGTGCGTTGAATGGGTTGTTTTCGAGACTGTTGTAGGAGAACCAATCATAGTGGGAGTCGAGCTGTGGTGTGAATTTCCTGGAGCAGTGAGCGAGCAAATAGAGTTGAAGTGTTGTATTCTAAGTGAAGGTCGTGCAGTATTTTTATTGAGTTCTAAACTTTGGTGGAAACTCACAAATTGGGTCGAAACATTGAATTGAAATGGTGATTGTTTCTGAAGGCTCAAAATGAGGTAATCTCATTTAGTTTTTGTCTGGTTTTGTGACTGTGTATACAATACACAGTTTTTGTGTGTTGCATCCATGCTACGATATGAGTTCATGATTGTTAGAGTGTTGCATCAATGTTACTACCCTACACCATACATACAATCTATATATGCTCCATGTGATTCGTATGTTGTGGCACACTGCAAAATATATGCTCAATCTCCACTTAATCTACCACATGTCAGGTGAAATCGTTGCTCATGGCTCAGTGGCCTCATCCTCAGACCCTACACCTTCTGTGCTCTGACTCGCGCTCCGACTCCCAGGTATCAACTGGCACAAATCAATACATATATTCGTATCACTCCATACCAAACAGTTAAGAATTAATCACATAGAATACACATGAAAAAAGTCTCCATACGCTCTTCCCACAATGCATCACGTGGCTCTTTGCTCCCTATATTGGTTACTCCATTGGACCTATCGACCTGTGCAGGAAACCTTCACAAATCCTGGCCTGACATACAACACTGAACTTAAATCCATCGACCGACCCCTGTGGTGCCTTTCCCCTGCACTCAAATTACTTCCTTGAAAGAAACAACAAGACGTGGTATCGAATCCTCCATACATCTATTCCTTGTCTCATTCACTAGATTTGATACCTTCCAACTCATATTTGGGTGGCTTGATAGAGATGACGACCGCCGGCCATTACTTGGATAGAATTGGGGAATTTATGCCAAATACAAATTTTCCATGATTTTGGCCTCATCCAATCAAGAGCTGACATCAAAACCATCACCGACATTTCTAATTTCAGAATCCCACTCAAGAAATTCATCCACACTATGGTATTTGGTCAAACCAGATTATAGGCATCGATTTGTGCCACCATAGCTAGGATCCCACCATCAATGTATGATTTCTTCATTTCCATTCCTCATATTTGTTGCCAAGTTTGAGGGACAACCTGTTTGGGCACAATTACAACAATTTTCTCTCAGAAGTTTTCAATCCTAGATTGAGACAAACATTGATTTTTATTGAAAGAAGAATCAACACAATAAAA
This sequence comes from Pinus albicaulis, assembly GCA_034641835.2. Taxonomy (NCBI): domain Eukaryota; kingdom Viridiplantae; phylum Streptophyta; class Pinopsida; order Pinales; family Pinaceae; genus Pinus; species Pinus albicaulis. The sequence continues at coordinate 1,664,690,074 of CM076582.1, forward strand.
AAAAAAAATATGTGATGCATTACATTGAGCAAGATGACTGAATGTTTGTTTGTGTATTTATTTCATATGGTTTGCATGATTATAAAGACACCATCAAACTGAACCTAAGGTGATCCCTTCAAATTTTCCAACGGGCCAATAGGTAACCCAAGTCAACAAGAGGGTTGGAAGTAATTGAAGTGCCTCTGTTTTATTTCACTAGCTACGTAATTTTTTCTGGTATATGCGTTGGAAACTACCTTTGAATTTTATGGGTTATGCAAAGCTCCATGTGTATTTTAGTCCCTGTTCGTATATTATTATTTGTGCCTCAATTTCAAAAATTTCAGAAAAATCTAATTCCAGGAGGCTCTTTCAGCGAGAATGCTTTCTTTCATATTTAATCAAATGATTATGTACCTGTTGACCCCTTAGCAGAGCTTTGGTTTGGGTATAGCCTTGAAGGAGAGAATAATAGTTACAAATATCATCCAAATTGATTTGTTCCATATTCACATCTTCCCTTTTGTCCTGGTTGAGTACAAAAATTGTCATCATCTTCCTCCCAGATTCTCTATTCGCTTGGATTGAATTTATACTCCTACTCCTACTCCAAAGCTGATATTCAACTATGTTGTGCCCGCTTTTGGGGATTCCATATTCAATATTTCATTTTTTTTACTAAATAAATGACACATTGGGAATATTGGTAAGATATTTATATACATTTTAAAAGGGTGCATTATCGGTGGAAGCTGATGCCCTTCATTTATTTACTTTGAATTGTCTAGGAAATGGCTCGAATTTGTGAAGTATTAGACTTATTAAACACCTTAATACACTCCATTGGCCACGATATAGTTAAAATTATAAGGGACACGTTGTATAATATTAAGGTATGTCTACAAAATGCACAAGAAAACATTGATTTTTCATAGCTTGAATCTCAGCTACAATAAGAAGAATTACAACAATGAAGTCACCATTCTAAACCTGTTTTTGTTCAGAACATTGAAAGAGACTCCCATAAGTAGCAAGTCAATAATGTTGCGGTTTATTCACATTCAATGCCCATTTGAAGATCATATTGGTATGTGTTGTGAAACCAGCTCCAAAAAGAGAAGAAAAGAGATATCAACGCCTTAGAAATAAGCCACGTCGAGGGGGAAACCTCCAATACATTACATGAATGAAAAATTCTTGGATGATTCAAATTACAAAACCTCCTTTCTATATATAGGAGTCCATGGGGCCATAATGTAATCCTAGTAGGGCCACAATGTAATCCTAGCCAACCTAACAATAATAATTTAAGGGCACAATAATAACAATATGGGGGTTACAAGGGTACAATAATAACAATAAGGGGGTTACACTAACAACAATAAGGGACTATACTAGTAATATAGGGACCTAACATGCCCCTCTCCTTCAAAAAAGTGTTGTCCTCAACGCTTGAGTGGCTCTGGGTGCTTCTGTATAAAATTCTCATCCTCCCATGTAGAATCTTCAGTGGGTAAGTTCTTCCACTTGATGAGATACTCTGAAATTGATCGATTTCGTAGTTGTCGATTTCTTGTTTCCGTGACCGCTTCAGGTTCCAATATGATTTTTCCTTCCTCATCAAGTTCTGGCAATATTGTTTGAACTGGAAGATTTTCACCTATAACCTTCTTTAAGCATGAAACATGGAAAATTGGATGCATTCGTGAAGAAGCAGGAAGCTCCAATTTGTATGCCATAGTACCAATCTTTTGCAACACCTTGTAAGGACCATAGTACTTTGGCGATAATTTATTATCCTTCTTAGCTTGCTTGAGGGACATTTGTTTATATGGTTGTAGCCGTAAAAATACCCAATCTCCTATATCAAAACTTCTCTCGCCGCGATGTTGATCTGCCTGTTGTTTCATTCGATTTTGTGCCAAATTCAGGTTATCCTTTAAGAGTTGGAGAACTTCTTGCTGATGCTCGACGTGATCTTCCACTGCTTGAACCTTCAAATTTGCCCTTAAAGATGATGTGATCGATGGTGGATGATATCCATAAAGTGCCATAAATGGGGTCATTTTTGCTGCAGTATGGAAGGAAGTGTTATACCACCATTCAGCGAGAGGTAACCACTTGACCCATTGTGTTTGTTTATCAGATAAAAAACAACAAAGATATCCTTCCAAACATTTATTTACTATCTCATTTTGACCATCGGATTGAGGATGATAAGATGAGCTATGAGCTAATTGAGTACCCAAACAAGAAAATAACTCCGTCCAAAAATTTCCAGTAAAAATGGGATCTTTGTCACTCACAATAACCCTTGGGTTTCCATGTAGCTTTTGAATTGTGTCCATAAATTTTGTAGCAACTATACTTGCTTTAAATGGATGAGATAATGCACAAAAGTATGCATACTTGGTGAGTCTATCAACTACCACCATGATGACACTATTTCCTTCAGACTTAGGTAAACCAATGATAAAATCCATTGAAATCTCCTCCCAATGTTGACTTGGAATGGATAAAGGTTGTAGAAGACTCAGTGTCTTAATTGTCTCAAATTTATTTTGCTGGAAAACCAAACATTCCGCCAAAAACTTTTGAATATCAGATTTAAGGCCATCCCGAAAAAGATCTTTCTTCACCCTGTGGTAAGTTTTTATAAATCTTGAGTGTCCTCCTAAAGGAGAAGTGTGTAATTCCAAAAGAATATTTTGTTTTAGTTGGGAATTCTTACAAAGATATAAGCGATATTTGTACCATAAGGAATCATTTTTCCAACTAAATGTATCAGATGTACTAGGATCTTGCTGCAACTTTTGAATGAGTGTCCACACTTCTTCTTCCTTCTTTCATTCATCTCTTGCTTCGGTTATCCAATCTGGTTGGATAATAGGAATGGCACAAAGTAATGCTTCCACCTCTTCATTCTTTCTTGAGAGTGCATCTGCAACAACATTTAGCTTCCCTTTTTTGTATATTATTTAAAAGTCATAACCCAACATCTTTGTGACCCATTTTTGCTGCTCTTCTGAAGATAGTCTTTGTTCCAAAAAGTGTTTAAGACTATCATGATCAGTGTTTACCTTGAAGTGTCTTCCCATTAGGTAAGTTCGCCATTTCTTTAGTGCATGCAGTATTGCTAACATTTCCTTCTCATAAATAGGTTTTTGTAAATACTTTCCTTTGATTGGACGACTTTCAAAAGCAATGGGTCTTCCTTATTGCATTAAAACTGCACCAATTCCATTTCCTGAGGCATCACATTCCACAATAAAGGTTTTTGTGAAGTCTGGCGTAGCTAAGACCGGTGCTAGGCACATTGCTTCTTTAAGATGTTCAAAGGCCTTAGTTGCTTCAGGAGTCCATGAAAATGCATCTTTCTTCAATAATGTTGTTAGAGGTGCTGCTATTCTCCCATAATTCTTAAAAAACTTGCGATAATACCCCGTTAACCCAAGAAATCCTCGCAACTGCTTTATGGTTGTGGGGACTTTCCATTCCTTAATGGCTTTAATTTTGTTAGGGTCTACTTTAACACCCTCGTGAGATACAATATGACCCAGATATTCCACCTCTTGTACTCCAAAGAAACATTTGGATGTTTTTGCATATAATTTTTTCTCCTCCAATACTTTGAGCACCCTGTCAACATGTTCAACATGATCCTTCCAAGACCTGCTGTAGATTAGTATATCATCAAAAATATTAGCACAAATTTTCTAAGGAAGGGTTTGAAAATGGAATTCATCAACCCTTGAAATGTAGAAGGTGCATTGGTAAGGCCAAAAGGCATGACCAAAAATTCATAATGACCCTCATGAGTTCGAAATGTTGTTTTCGGAATATCTTCAGTCTTCATTCTAATTTGATGATACCCTTAACGAAGATCCAATTTGGTAAAATAAATTGCTCCATGTAATTCATCCAATAATTCATCAATCACAGGAATGGGAAATTTATCTTTAATGGTGAGCTTATTGAGCTCACTATAATCCGGACACATGCACCATGATCCATCCCTCTTGTGTACCAATACTACAGGAGCAGAGACAGAACTTTGACTAGGTTGAATTATACCCGCCTCTAACATTTCTGCAATCATACGTTCAATTTCAATCTTTTGGACATAAGGATATCTATAAGGCCTGATGTTTGGAGGAACACTTCCTAGAATCATATGAATAGCATGATCATGATCACGAATAGGTGGGAGTGCTTTCGGAGTTTCAAAAACCTTGGAATAATTGTCCAAGACTTTTTGGAGATCTGCAGAAATATATGATTTTGATGTTGGAACTTCTAGTGAGCATAATTGTGCTATTATGCCTCATTGTTCTTTCTTTAGAAGATTTGTCATGACATTAGAGCTTATTATCTTTCCCGGATTCCCTAAAATACCCCGTAATTCGACTTCCTTTCCTTCTGAAAAACATTTCAAGAACAGTTCTTGAAAATTAAAAGCTACCGTCCCCAACGATTGTAACCATTGTACTCCTAGTACAACATCAGCACCTCCCATAGGAATGGAAAGCATTGGACTATTCAATACATATTCCCCCATGGTTAGCTTGATATTATGGAATTTTCCAGAGCAATTTATAGTTCATCCATTTCCAACCATCACTTGACATTCTGGTGCTGGGTATAGGAAACAATTCAATTCCTTGGCTACCTTACAATGAATATAATTATGGGTACTACCTGAATCAATCAACACTATTACCTTTTTCTTCTTGATATGTCCTTCTATCTTGAGAGTTTGAGGAGTGGTAATTCCTGCCAATGCATTACATGATATGGCCGGACTCATTTCTTCCTCTTCTAGGGTTGGTTCCTGGTGTATATCCTCTTCTTGTTCATTTTCTTCTTCCTCTTCACAATCTATGTAAAATAATTTCTTCTCAGCACACTTATGACCTTTAGTGTATTTGCTATCACAACTGTAGCAAAGCCCTTTTGCTCTTTTTTCTTCCAATTGTTGTTGTGTCAACCTTGTAGGTTGTGGAAATCTAGGAGTAGCAACACTTCCCTCTTTATAGAAGTGAGTGGTAGGCTTCCTTGTCGCCATAATTTTACATTCAATTTTTCTTGCCAACCTGAATGCCTTCTCCAATGAATCAGGTTCCAAAACGCGAAATTCATGCTGGATGTTATCCTTAAAAGTACCTATGAAGAGATCAATCCTGTGTTCCTCTGGAATATCAGTTACCCTTATATTCAATTTTTTTGAAGTCCTCAATGTGCTCCCCCATTAAACCCTTTTGTTTGAGATTTATCAATTGGATAAAGAAGGTGTTGCTCTTTGTATCCTCATAATTTGCTATCATTTCCTCCGTAAAAATTGACCAAGTGACAATTTTTTTACGGGAGCAAAGCCATCGATACCATACAAATGTATTTTGTTCTAAATGTAAAGTTGCAATGCGTACCTTTTGTGTGTTTTGCACATTATGGAGATCAAAATATTGCTCCATCTGTAGTATCCATGTTACAAGATACTTTCCATCAAACTTCCTCATATCCATTTTTGGAATATGGTGGTTCTTGCCGCCAACATTAGATTTTACGAAATCATGATTAACATTTATTTTTTTCTCATCATGAGTTTCCTCTACTATATTTTCACTATTAGGAACATTTATTGTATCAACTTTGTCAAACCTTCCATGTTTGCTTTTAGATCATTCTTCATGTTTTCCATTTTAGATTCCATGCCAGCTTCCATGCCATCTATCTTAGATTCCATGCCATTCTTCAAACCATCCATCTTAGATTCCACGCCTTTCTTCAAACCATCCATCTTGTTTTCCACACCTTTCTTCAAAACTTCCATGGCATTTTTTGTTTCTCTTTGTGAGAGCGAAATTTGTTGCACTTGCTCTTGTAATTTTGATATGTCATGTTGCCATTCTTCGTCTTCATGAGTCATAGTAGAGATTTCTAAAGGCTTAATGGGTGTTGAATTCTTTTTAGGGGCCATTTTAGAATCCAATACTGATATCTATTCTACAATATGCCCTTGTAATCAATTCAACTTGATTCTTCAAACAAGACTTATGCAATTCGGAATAAAAAAGACACACCTTTTACTTGCTTTTGAGGAGCTCGATATTGAAATCGAATTATCTCTATAATTGCGGATCCTCAGTATCTGAAATTTAGTCGTGTAGTAGCCCTCTGAAGCTTCTTTAAAATGCCACAAGTCTGATTTGGTTTGGATTATTCAAGGCAAAGTTATGTCCAATCTCCCACAATGACCCAATTTTGGACTAGTTTAGTAGAGCGAACTTGTACGAATTGTCACGTGTCATTGTTTCCTCCTTTGGCTCTGAAACTGATAGACCAAAAACTATAGTTTGTGCACTTGCGACCACTTTTTACATCATTCCAATCTGATGCTCAGAGAGAGAGCTATGAATATTTTCCCACGATCACCCCTTTGAGATGAAATTCAAAAGCCTCAAAAAGCCCTAACTTCCACAGATCATATCTTCAAAAATATTGCGAACTGTTAATATACGAATGTTTTTGAAATTTGTTCACGAGGGCTAACGACGCACTCTAAAATTACAGCTTTTGAACCTTCGTAGGAACAAAGTTATTACGAAAATACCACGATGACCTGTTTAGGTTAAATTCACGAGCCTACAAAATGACCTAACTTGCACAGATCATATCTCCGAAAATATTGTGAAACAAGCTCTGAAATTTTTAGACAATCTTCCTCAGGATTTCAGCTTCGCACCCTAAAAATTTCAGCTTCTGAAACTTCGTAGAAAAAAAGTTATAGCGAAAATGCCACGATGACCTGTTTGGAGCAGCGAAACCCTAGAATCCAAAGCTCTGATACCAAATGTTGGGAAACCAACTCCAAAAAGAGAAGAAAAGAGATATCAACGCCTTAGAAATAAGCCACTTCGAGGGGGCAACCTCCAATACATTACATGAATGAACAATTCTTAGATGATTCAAATTACAAAACCTCCTTTCTATATATAGGAGTCCATGGGGCCACAATGTAATCCTAGTGGGGCCACAATGTAATCCTAGCCGACCTAACAATAATAATTTAAGGGCACAATAATAACAATATGGGGGTTACAAGGGTACAATACTAACAATAAGGGGGTTACACTAACAAAAACTAACAAAAGCAAGGGACTATAGTAATATAGGGACCTAACAATATGCGGATACCAAAATAAAGGAAGGTTCCACCTCCCAAGCCCTTCACTTCCCAAGCCCTTCATCGGACCTTGGGAAGAACTTGTCCACACAAGCATAGAACAAGTCTTGATATGACAAGGATGTGTCCGTTCTTATTCCATAATACTCAAAGCCCATCAGACTTTGGAAATTTTAATATTTATTTATGATAGTTCACCTTCAATTATCTAGATTCCTCTCCTCTTCTGTGATTGTGAGATGCCAACAACGTGACCGGAGTTCGCCATATGAAAAATCATTGTTTCGATATTCACTCGTGCAAGCATTGTGTTCAACACACAGAATTCTTCACATAGATGATTAAAAAAAAGCCTCTGCAAAGACAAAGATTCATCTTGGATGAGTCCTTCTTGAAATGGGCATCGACAACGATAAGATGTTTTAGCCATATGTCGGAACTTGTTCGTCGAATAGTCTTAACGATCCGAGTTTTCGCCATTATCTCACCTCATATGCGACATGGGGGGTAATGATGGTCATCTATGAGCTTCAAAGCCACTTCAAGCGAGCATGAGCCACAACTTGCCATTCAGTTGCAGAGTTGTATCCGGAGACACAACGAGTTCAAGTGAGCTTGACCACAATCTTCCATTCTATGGGAATTCAGAGTTGTAGCCAGAGACACAACAATTCAAGCGAGCCTGAGCCACAACTTGCCATTCCAGATTCAGAGTTGCAGCCAGAGACACATATGCCCATGAGCATGCCTTTGGTTGGTGGTTAGCCTTAAACCATCTATGTGAGGTTGAGCTTCTTCCTCTTCAAAGAATTGGGGACACTTCCTCTAGCATAAGACTTTAGATTCTTGCCAGTTTTGGAAGAGTTCCAGGAATTTCATTAAGCATTCCAGAGTTGGTGGTCATCCTTAAACCACCGTAGGTTGTAGACCTCCCTTCTTCCAGGTTGAAGGTCTCCCTCTTCAAATAATTAGGAGCACTTCCTAAAGAAAAATAACTCGAGATTATTTACCGATTTGGAAGAGTTTTAGGAGCGCACTAAGCATTCTATTAATGGTGGTGTTGGACGGATAAGTCGTTCTTGCTGACAAGATAGACCTCCCAAGTGTCCTACCGACAGCTAGCAACAAACAAAAACAAAAGCTATTTTCTCTAGATAATATTCAATTTAGAATTAGCTACAACAGGGGTTTTGAAGACCTACCTATAGTCTAGCGCTGTTTGTAATGATCTTCTTTCCAGTTGCTTGAAAGAGTCATCTTCAAAGATCTGCAATCACAAACATGGAAAAAATCAATAACACCTACATAGTATAAACTAATTCATGAATCATATATCTATCAGGATGATCAAGGAATTCAAGAAACAAGCTAATTAATTAAATAACTCATTGGTAAAACATGATAAGAAAGCTACTTAATTAAAGAACTCATTGAGAAAACGGAATTCATTCGTATTATCTTTGATGAAGAAAAAGCCTTGCAACCTTGTCCGCCTTGATGTCGTACAGGCCTTCCTGGGGTCCAGAACAGACGCTTCCTTTACTCTGACAAGCTTTGCACTCTCTCAGCTAAAATTCACATGGGTGTGTAATCATTCCCACATAATGATTAGTTAAGAGAGTCTGAGTTTCTACAACATTTCTCCTCAAAAATTCTCAAAGTCTAACTCCCTTAGAGGCTGAACTATGGCCTCAATTTATAGGGAAAGAGAAGAGGTTACAGCTCCACATAAGAGGGGATAGAATTCTATTTTAAAGGGATTGAGCTCCATAAACCAAGGGGTAGGCTCCCATAATGGAGGAATGAACATACATGATAGGAGCGAACCTTCGACCGGATAATTGCTTCTAGAAGTTTCTAGATTTGGCTGCTGGACTTCTAAATGTTACTTTTTGCCTTCATTTTACCTTTTACAGGGTTCCACACCTTTAATGAAGAAAAAGTGTGTTTAGCTTCGCATGCTTTAGAAGAAATAAGTGCGGCACCGCAGGAAATGTTAAGAGAAAGTGTGTTACAAGTGTTTTTAAGACTTTTATGAACTTTTCTCTCAATTTCAAGGCTTGAATTTTGGAACTTTGATGTTGTATACTTCTAAGGGAGTAATATGTTGAGATTGAAACAAGATGATGAGCTTAGTGGAAAGGAGTCGCCTTCACTAAGTGGGCCCGCAGGCTATTTTTGGTGCAAAGTCTATTTTTAGACTATGTCTATTTTTAGACATATGGATCATGTTCTATGAGTTGCAGGATGCTATTTGTGGATGGTTAGTCAAGTCGGAAAAAATAGATGGACTTCTATTTTTAGACATATTGGGCGGAATCTATTTTTAGATTGCCAGTCTAAAAATAGATATGTTGAATATTATTAGCTCTTAATAATATTTGGACTATAAACATTATCTTATTCTCTTGGAGCACTTCAATTAAGTGCACAGATGTGGCACAGGAGCTGACAGAAGGAATTATGCTATTCCTGAGGGTTATGTGGAGCTATTGCATGGATACTTCAGTTAGAACTCATGTGACAGAGTTTGGTGGAGTTGATTGAGGAAGTTAGTGGAGTTGTATTAAGTTTAACTAATCTAAACATAGTTGAGCTATTTGTATCTAGTTTAACTGATTGATACAATTAGTGAGAGTGGTGTGAATTAATTATTAATTAATTCACTAATTATAAACTCATTAATAAACTAAAGAATACATCAGTTAACTTCAGTGCATGGACAGTTTCAGTGGAGACCAGTGCAGAGATAGGTGAAAGAGCAGGTTAACTATTAGTTGTGACTATAGTGTTGCATATTTGCAACAACCAGTGATTGGAGAAGCCCATGAGGATTGTGCAGTACAAGCCAGGTGGTTCGAAGCTATTTATGAGCCATTCTACAACATTGATTACGCAATAGAGGCAGGCTATCAGGTGATAGAGATTGGAGCATGTGTTTTGCTAGATCTAGCTTGATTAGTGTGTAGCAATTCGAGATTGTACTGATAGCTTGTGAAGAGCTTTGTATAATGATTGTTAGATGATCTCTATGGCATATGATATACAGATAGTTGGGGTTTTCAGCTTTAAGCTTTCCCATGAAATACTGTGTTGATATGTGTGATTGTTTATGGTTTTAATGTGCGCATGCAATTGATTTTATTTCCGCATGTAATGATCAATGGTAGAAGAGATTCTGTATTGTGCATGAAGCTAAAATAGTGTGTGATCAAGAAAATATCGATGAATAATATATCAGTTATTCAAATTTCTACATAATATATGAGTAGTCATGAACCCATATAGACACTAAAACATCATGGTGACAAATTTCAGTGTAAAAAATTGCCCCCTAAAGTGCGAATTCTGAGAGAATTCGAAGACTGATGTGCTTTATCATTTCAAGGATTAGCCTGTGGAAACCCCAGTCAGAATCCTGTAAAAACATTCAATGCAAAACATATATATACATATCATCACTGAGGTAGGCATTCTCATACTTAGATAAAAAATTAGCTAAACTTGTTCTAATACAGAAATGATTTTAATATTACATCAATAGTGTAGACACAGCATGGACGAAACCATATTTAATGAATAGTCTACTGCATAATGAATAATAAAACTCCTCGTAGCCTAGATTGTGGAAACTAGATCTAGGGCCTTGATTTCTACTTCCCAAAATAGTACGATTCTATCCATGCAATTAAATGTGTCGAAGTAGAACATGGTAGAACCCACTTGATTACCAGTCAATGATGTGAAATGTTAACAAGTGTGAGAGAAACCATCAATAATGATGATGGCTCTCAAAATACTCAGTACAATCCATGAAATGTGAATAAGTGATCTGAAGTTGAACATTTCACGGAATCATTCGATCGAAGGTCAATGATGTAACCTGTCATCGAAGGCGAGAAACCTGCCATTAAGGCATGCAGATTCCAAGGTACCGACAGATTCTAGATCAACTTCCTAGATGATGAGCTGTCGTTGATAGAAAGTGATCCATCGTAACCAAGCTCACAACATGAAACCATAGATCAAGTTTTGAAGAAATTTTTTGCAAGGACTTACTTAGGGATGGTCAATGCGAATGGAGACAAATGTTTGCAGATGAATGGTTTATTTGACTATCCTATTGAACACATAACGACACTGTAGATGGTTTGGTAAAAAATGCCCTAAGCTAATACCCAGAAAATGGTTGAAGGCCTTCAATATGGTTTTATTAACTGATAGGAAAAGGATTTTCCCAACCCAGATAGAAGCGTAACAAAAAGTGTCATGTTCAAGAGTGGTGTACTGCTTTTAAATAAAAGTGTCACAAATGGATTCATTTTCTCTCTTTTTCCCCCACCATTTCTGGCAAGTACCTCTTTATTTTTGACAAGCTCGAGGAGGATAACATTCGCTTGTTTATAAGCTCATCCTTCGGATGAGTCCAGATTAGTTTAAAATCGAACCCTAAGAAGGAGTGGTCCGTTCTTGTTTGTAATCGATAGGTCCTTTATTGTTAAATTTTAACGAGTCCAGTATAGGAGAAACTTGGTGTTTTTCATTTTTAGGTAGTCAGAAGAAAAAACTTAAGAAAACTACATGGGTGTTGTTTTTCGTAATTTTAGTCTCTCAGGTCCGAAAAAGGATAAAATAATGCAGGAGAGAACTCTATTGACCATGATTAGTCAACGTATACCTTTTTCATAAATAGTCCATTTCAGTCCGAAAAAGGGGTAAACTTATACTGAAGGGATTACTATTCATTTCCTTTAACGAGTTCGAATAGTCAAGTACTCGACAATATTTTAATTTTTAGAGAGTCTGAAAAGGGCTAAAAAGAGGACTCCATGGTTTCGCTTTTTTGTAAATTTTTAAGAGCTCGAAAAAGTGATAAAAGTATACTCTTCGTCAAAAATGACCATTTCACCTGAAAAATCCAGTATTCTACACAAAAACTCAAAAAATTAAACGTACCTGCTTTTAATAAAATAAAAGTATTTTGAAAAACCATCTCTTTAAAGTGAAAAATAAACAAAATTAAATTTCATTTATTCGAAAAAAATTATAAAAAGAAGTTTTCCAAAATCATTTTTACCATTTGAGTTCAGAGTGAAAATTTGAGAGCTTTTGGCAAAAACGCTCCAGAGAATATTCTAGACAAACTGACCGTTCAAATCGAAAACCGTCTGCTCCAGGTAATCCACATTCTCTTTTCCTTGATTTTCATCCATTAATTTCCTTAATTTAGGGTTTAAAATTCATTTTTGGGGAAGAAATAGGTTCAAAATTTCGCTCACGGGGGTCCGCAGGTAAGAGACACGGTACCTGTGAACCTCGACATTTTCTTACAAAGAAAATTGTTGTTGTCCCACACTTTTAGTACAGAACCCATGCGTAGCTATGCACTATATCTGAAAAAAAAGTGCGGAGGTGCCGTGAAGAATATAAAAACACATTTTCTCTCCAAATTACCCAAAATTATATTTTTAAAATGATTCTAATCTTTCATTTTGTTCATTGTAGGATATTTACAATGCTTATCTGGCGAGAACGTGAACACGAGGAGGTGGATGAAGCTGTAATGATTCATCCACCTACATTACAAGTTTTGAGAGCATGAAGTTTACTTAAATTTTGGGCTATTTAGGGCATGAGAGCCCAAGTAGACCTACTCACTTGGTCGGTAAACAAGTGGGATGTATAGGACCAGTGTTTTGTGATTGGAGGCCACTGGCTCGAAATCGAGCTGGAGGACATATACTTTCTGACTGGTTTGTCTAAAAGAGGCAAACCACTTTCTCTATTTGGGGCTAGGCCAGGTGGCCAGTCTGTCATTAGCTTGCAACTAGAGTTCTGCAATGATGAGGTCGATCCTAAAGACAAACGGATTGATATCAAAACCATCATCCATCCTGAGTTGAAAGTAGTTTCATTTACCATAACCAGGTTATGTGGAAGTGCATCTTTACACGTTGCTACTGGATCTCAAATGCAGATTGCAGTGGACTGTTTCCAAGGCACCATCTTCAATTGGTGCGAGGAAGTGTTGGCCAATATCAAAGGCCAAATAACTAGGGAAAAGAACTGGAAGTTGAATAACTTCGGATATGGATCAATTGTGGTTACTTTTTCTCTAGAGAGGATTCCTCTACTGGCTCCGCAACATATTCCAGTTGATCATGGTAGAGTCCGAGAGGCTCGGATGGTCCAATGGGTTGCATTGATGGCCCATCACAGCGAGGGTCCAAAGAATGTTCAATTTCCCCCGGCCTACTTCTGTTGGTTATAGAACCAACCCTTCATGATAGAAGACTTCCCTTATGCCGGGATGGATTACCATGGTGATCAGGATATGTCACTTCCTCCAGGAGCTCAGTGGGATAACTCAGGTAAGAACCATTTTTGACATGTTCTAAATTCTAATTTTTATTTTATTTTTTTAAATCATCTGTAACTGATAACAAAAATTTCAAATGTAGATGTGGGTCCACGCCGACCAGTCACTCTCCGGCCTTTCGACAGGAGGCAAAGGGATGCAGCAGCAACAACACCACCACCACAAGATCAGATAGCGGAGATCCTTACTGATTTGGAACATCATCTGGAGTGACTGACTATGGATATTCCAGAGACTACCATAGACGACATTCCACTTCGCTTGTAGAGATATGTCATTAGGGTTCCTGGACCATGTAGGAGATTCCTGACTAGGGTGGCACGGGCTGTAGTATATTATCATGATCATTACCACGGATAGTGGATGATCGACTGTATAGACTCATATCATTTTTTGTATCACTTTTTTCCCGATCATAAGGCATTTTTAACCTATGATCAAGGACGATGTACTATTTTTTGAAACACTACTCTATGTTATGATATAATATTATTTCTAGTTACCTATCCAACATGTTATTGAAAGTTATTTTGATTTACTGCTTTCATTATCGCAAATGTCTGTTTATAACACTCGAAGCTATTGCATCTGCTAATGTGTTTAAATTTCTTGGAATGTGTTGATACTCAATATAATCAAATTCTTGTTCCAAAAGATGAACTTTCAAACATAATCTTAACAAAATTGGGTTTTTAATTGCATACACTCGATTTAATTGTAATACAACGAGTTCAGAATCTAACCTAACGTTCAAACTCCGAATTCCAAATGAAATGGATTTAGAAAATAACTCAATAACTTCGCTATATTCTGCAATATTATTCATCATTTGACCGAGGCTTACCCTATGCATAGATACTAACTCATCAGTGGGTGAATAAATAACCCAAGTTGCGGAAGAAATGTTCCATGTATTATGACAAGCACCATCAGCAAAACCAATGTATGTTTGAAAAGATGTCGAAATATGCAATATTAAGAGTAATCCAGATAATTAGGAATAGTAGTAAAAGCACACTTAAGCTAGGCACACGTTTCTAATCTACAACATACCAGCTAGAAAATAACTAATATACATGAAAGATCTCCACACAAGAATCAAGTGTAATATCTCTTTAGATAAAGCCCATTTCTAGGTTTGCCTAAAGAGACCCCATCAAAATCAATCAATTCATAGGCCCCTTTTACAAGCTGTCATTTGATAATATAAGGACCATGCCACACGGGTTCGAATTTACCAGCCCCTAGCTTATCGTTAGCTTGATCATATACCAAAACTAGGTCTCCTTCTGAAAAAAAAAAGGTGTAACACTTCTATCATACTGAGCTTTCAGTCGTTTCGCATGAGCCTCGGTAGCTAATGCAGTAGTGTTTCGATTCTCATCTAATTGAGCTAAGTACAAAAAGCGTTTTTCCTCCTCAGAGGTAGATGGTAGTAACTCTATGGCTAGTTGGAGTGATGGTATATCGCATTGAATTAGTAATACCGCTTCTAAACCGTAAACCAGTTGAAAAGGGGTAAAACCTGTTGATGTTTTTTCCGAGGTCCGATATGCCCAAAGTGCTGAAAAAGCATGGTATGGCAATTCGATTTATAAATTATAATGATTCATTTAATCATGGTGACTAAAAATTTATTGATAGCTTCAACTAGACCATTGGCTTGTGGGTAATATGGTGTAGAACTGCCATGGTGCAGGCAAAGTTGATCAGTGAGTTTGGTGATCATGATGTTTCGAAAATGGCTCCCATGATCAGTAATTATCGCTTGGGGTACACCAAAATGAGTAATCACATGATTAAACACGAAATTAGTTGCATTTTTTCCATCTGCCGCAAATGTAGGCATCGCCTTAGCCCACTTGGTAAAATAATCTATTGCGAGAATAATATACCCATGCCCCCTGGCTGAGTGAGGGTTACATGTAATGAAGTTAATGTCCCATTTTGCAAAAGGACCGACAAAAATTATAGGGTGAAGAGGAGCAGGTGATGCAAGCATATTTTGATCGAAGATTTGATAATAATGGCATTTTCGGACAACATAAATACAATCTTTAAATACGGATGGCCAAAAATAATCAGTGCGCAATATCTTTTGGGTTGTGGCATACCCAGACATATGACCACCACATGCTGTTACACTGAAATTTATCACCATGACATTTTAGTACTCCCTTGGAAGTCTGCAATATCATAATTCCCAAAGTCAAGCCTTGAAACTAAGAGAAAAGCTCATAAAAGCCTTATTAAAAGCCTTAAAACTATGGTACCGCACTTTCTCCTAGTTTTTCCTGTGGTCCCGCACTTTTTGGCTATAAATCCTGCGAGGTTCCAAATGCACTATTTGTTCATTAAAAGTACGGACCCCTGTAAAATATTAAAAAGGCGCAAGTAAAATCTGGAAGCTCAATTTAAGTCATTTTTGGAAGCTTCTAGAAACATTCCTGCGGTGGAAAGATCTCTCCTTTCATGTTCATGCATCCCATCCAATAAGGAGCTAATGCCTTGATGTAAGGAACTAATCCCTTTGAAGGAGGATTCTATCCCTTCTTGTTTGGAGCTGTAACCTCCTCTCTTCCACTATAAAAAGAGGCATAGGGCAGCCTCAAAGGGGTTAAAAATTTAGAAGACAATTGAGTTGAAGTTTTAGTATTGTTGGAGGCGAAGTGCTGTTGAGACTTAGACCCTTTTAGCTAAGATTTCATGTGGGAAAGATCACATACCTGTATGTATCTTGGTTGGAAGAGTGCAAGGCTGGTCAGAGTAGAGGAAATGCCTGCTTCTGGACCCCAGGAAGACCTGTACAACATCAAGGTGAACGTAGTTGTAAGGCTCTTCTTTATTTAAGTTAATACAAATAAATCTGTTTTTCTCAATAAGCTGTCAATTGATTGGTTTATTTTATGGATTCCTTGATCACCATAATGGATATTATTTATGATATATGCTATGCATGTGCTATTTGATGTTTTCTTGTTTATGATTGCAGATCTTTGAGGGGAACTCTTTCGAGCGATTGAAGAATACTACTACAAACAAGCGTTGGATCAAAGGTAGGATCATTAAAACTTTATAGCATTTAATTATAAATCACAATAGATCTAGAGAAAGATAGCTTTGTTTTTCTGTTTGTTGCTAGATGTTAGTAGGACACTTGGGAGGTCTGTCTTGTCCACAAGAATGACTAATCCGTCCAACAAAATGGCGACTCCACTGGGGAGAAATTTGAGCTTTGATTTCTTTTACTTTTGACTTTGAATTTATGTTTCCTGGTTTTAATTGAATTATACTGGCTTGGGTGGTTTATCCCTTTAGAATCCCTAAGAATCTTTTGAGATTTTTTTTTGTTTTTTCTCTTGTTTTCTTGTGTCTACTTTTTTTCTTTTGAGACAGTGCGGGCAGTTCCGCACTTTTCCTATACCCATAGTGTGGGACCGCACTGGATTGCACTAGATCCTGTGAACCTTGTCAAAATTTTGAAAATTTTGAAAATCCTCTATTTTAGATTAGTTTTTTAAGTTCTCAGTGATTTCCCAGACCCTTGTCTTCTATCAGGAAGCCTTGATTAAGAGTTTATTTCAGCACTTTTAGTTTTGATTGATTTTCTGAAAGATTTGCATGTTTTAATAATTTTTTCTTTGTCTTTATCCCGCTCAAAGATTAGAAACCTTGGTATACCATTAGATCACTGGCGTTTCCTTGATTTCTTGCTAAGTGACATTTTAACAGAAATTGTTTGTGAGATTTAGATCCCATTTTTCTCCATTGCATATCTTTGAAAAAATTTTGTTAATAAGTTTGGAATTTCACTTAAAAACAAAAATTGGATGTTTTTTCGAGTTCTTTCTGATTCAAGTAAAGAATTTCTTAGTGTTGTGGAGGTAAATCCCCTTTGCGGATAGAGGCGATCCCTACTAGCCCAGACCGGGTCTAGAAACAATCGTCACACACTATAGTGCAGGTTCCTAATTGAAAATAAACCAACTAGCGATGAAGGCTTACCTGGAATCCAACGCAGTCATTGTAGAAGAGGTGGCGCTCCCGTTCCTTAGCTCTGGCAGATCACA
Organism: Pinus albicaulis; assembly: GCA_034641835.2. Lineage (NCBI taxonomy): Eukaryota > Viridiplantae > Streptophyta > Pinopsida > Pinales > Pinaceae > Pinus > Pinus albicaulis. The sequence goes on from CM076582.1 coordinate 1,664,707,688, forward strand.
ATTCCTACGATCTTCGTGATGGGACACCTGCACATGTGAGAAACAAAACAAACGCAAGCGTAAAATCCAGTAGATGCAACTATATGTCAGTCAGAAAGGACATAAATCATCATTATAAACAACAACAAGAGTGGAACCATAACCAATAGTCGTTCATTAATAATTAATCAAAGGAAAATTACAACCATAGTTCTGACGCTGAATTCTCCTTTGGAGGGGGTCGCCAGCAGAACACTTCTCGAAAAGCCTGTCAAGGATGGGACAAACCTCTCTCTTCAATTCTTGACCATAGTCTCCTTGCTTGAAATTGGCCTTATGGGAATTATGGAGGCTCTTGCAGCATAAGGCTCTTGGAAATTTGGGAACTTCAAGACTTGAAGACTAGCTTGCAATGGAGATGAGCAAGCTTTTATAGATGGAGGAAGGGGAGTTAGGATCCCTATAATCATGGGATTGGCCCTATCATCAAGGAAGCTTCCATGAGAGGTGGAAAACCACTTCCTCTCTATGGAAATCTGTAGCCAAACCTCCCAACTCAAGATAGATAGCAGTCTAGGAATTTGTTAGGACGAAACTTCCGCCATTTATTTTTAAAAAACACTCCTTAAATTGGCTGGCGCGAGTGCGACTCTGGGACAAAGCGCCAACTGGCGCGGCCTCTTTGAAGCATTTTCCCCATTGGCGCGGGTACTGAACTGCCTGCTCGCGCCAATGCTAAAAGGGCCATTTTTAGGATTTTTCACAAGGAGATGTCTTCAGGGAAATGAATGCTCTTGTTTAGAGGGATGTCATGAAAGTGGTTTCAAGGCATGTCACTGCTCACAGGTCACGAAATGATTCCTCCAATGTGCGGGACAGGGATTGCAGGGATGGTGACAAATTACTGTGTAACAGATGCCCCCTAAAGCATGAGGCCCGAGAGAGAGAGAGGGGTGAAATGCTTTATGAGAACGTGTCCAACTGAAAAATCCGCAGTCGGAAAACCTGCGTGAAGAAATACAACTGATATCTCAGATACATGATATATATGTAGTATGGGCACAGCCATCCATAACCGAGTATATAATAATCTAGATCCAAGGCATGGACGCAGCCATCTAGTGAGGATCGATAAATAGACTCAGGTATGGTCGCAACCATCCAGTAAGTGAGTCATGTAACTAATCATGATAATTCACAAAATCGTAGCCTAGATTACAACAGACACAATCCAGGGTCTTGCGCTCCATCTCGACCCAAACAAAGTACAAGTTCAAGCATGCGAATAAATGAGCTGAAGTCGAACATGCAAGAACATCGTCTGATTACTAGCCAATGATGAAAGCTGTTAACAGACGCAAGAGGTACCACCACTAATGACGATGGCCCTCAAGGTACTACAGGTACAATCTACAGCATGTGAATCAATGAGCTGGCGTCGAACACCCGTAGAATCACTCGATCGGAGGCCAGTGATGAAAACCTCGCATCAAATGCGAAGAACCTGCCATTGAGGCATGCAGGCTCCAAGGCACCAGAAGATAGTCTCTAGATCAACTTCTCGGATAATGAGCTGAAGTCGACAGAAAGCGACCTTGATCGAAGGTGGGCCATATTGTTTCCCACATCATCGACACGAGACAGAGGAACATAATGTTTTTGTGAATCACGATCAGATGAGAATCAGAGGGAGGTTGATATTTGCAGAGGTCAACTTCTCTTGAACATATGTCGGCACGACAGTGAGTTTGGCAGTATTTGACATCAATAGTTCAAAGGTCATGGCGACGAGGCAAAGAGCAAATGAGAGGTCAAAAGGGATTACCCAAACCCACAGAGGCAAGTGAAAACGAGATGAGATGTCCCCAACCCAACACGGATGCCGACAAGTGCCATGTTCAAGAGTGACATACTACCGACACGACAATGATGCTGGTTCCATTTTTTCCCCGCCATTTCTAGCGAGTACCCCAATTATTTTTGATAACAAGCTTGAAGGGGATAGCATATGCTTGTGATTTAAGTCCATCCTAGTACATTTAACGAGCCCTAGGAAGGATCGAATCAAGTAGCGTCATTTCGACTAAATCCGATGTCATTGGGATTTAATGAGTCTGACAAAGGAAGAAATCGGCTTCTTTTCATGTTTAGAGAGTTTGAAAAGACAGCTGAAAAGTAGACTCCAACGGTCCCTTTTCGTAAATAGTTTCTCAGACCCGAAAAGGTAGAAAACAATATCTGAGAAAACCTCCTAGTCGCGATAGGCTAGGGCATTCCTTTTTCATAAATAATCTATCCCAGCCCAAAAAAGGGGTAAACGTATACTGGGTAGGTGTCGTTTCGCAGCCACTTTAACGAGATCGAAACGACAAGGGACTCGACAATCTTTTCATGTTTAGAGATTCAGAAAAGAGCTGAAAGATGACTCTTCCTGGAGGAATGAGTGGTATAAAGGGTAGCAACTGGTTCCGGTGATGGTGGAACTGCTCAGAACAAATAAAAGTTAAGAGGCTGGCTAACAAGACCACTCACCGCAGCGGTTCCTCAGGAATGGGTAAAATAACCAAGTGAAGGCATATGATCGGCCAAGCAGATAGTAACGATGGAGTAAGAAAACCAAGGCTCATCTGGCAAAAACAGGCTGATAAAATGACAATCACAAGGGGTAAAATGGGCATGATTTCATTTTTACGCAAGCTTGAAATTAGGAAACTTCCGCCAGTTGGTCGATTTTACACAAGCTGAAACAATATAAATCCCTTAGCCAAACTAAGTTGAATTTTTATACAAGTTTGAAAATGAAACAACATGCTTGAAAATTAAGCATGCCCCCAGCATGGTGACTCAATTCGAGGTACATGCCCCCCAAGCTTCAATCCATATGAAAGGCAGATGGAGTGAAGGTTCAATTTACGAGATCAAGAGAAAGACTCGACTGGGATTTTACGAGATCTAAACAAAGACTTGAATTGAATGGGAACGTGTTTCATTGTTTTAAAGAGGCTGACACATTAAAAGAACTATCCTCGGAACACCTTGTTTCATGGTTTAAGGATCTTGGCACAAGACAAGGAACTCTGCTCCGACAACCTTGTTTCATTTTTTAAGGAGCTTGACACAAGACAAGGAACTCTGCTCCGATGAAAACTCATCATGATGAATAAGAAGTCATCACTTCTAAGAGTTCCACTCCCAGTGGAAGGAAAACATCTTGGAAGTCAGGACCCAATGCCCCCAGCACACTATGCACAACGGCATCATCACTGAGCACAGGCACGGGGTAGGTAGCCACATAGTTGACCTGCGGTGGGGCAGATGCAATGGGTGGATAAAAACCAGGAAGGGATAATGGCGAGCCAGCTGCCACATCAGGACCAAAGAACGAAAGTTGATCAATGGTCACGATCCGTACTTCATGTGGAAAACAGACCACACGAAAAAGGGAGGAGACAAGCGCTCCCATGGCATAGGTGTAATCGCACCCCAAGAGCAGATTGAAATCCAAGGGGCTTGGGATGACCATCATGTCCATATGGATGGTTTTACCTCCCAATGTAATAGGTAACCTTGGAAGGATCGCTAATGTTTGACTAGTTCTTCTGTTAAATCCCAACAGATTCTGCGTCACAGGCGCAAGTGGTGGCGAACCAAAAGCTTGCCAAGTAGTTGAGGATAGAACACTAACAGACGCGCCTTCGTCTATAATGGTGCTGGGTACGACCAGACCAGAAGCCTGTACTGTTATTTCAAAAGGCACATAAGACGGAAGGCGGTATCCCGCAAATCGATTCCAATCAAAGGAAGCGACCAAACTACTTGGAGGGGCTACCATCGAACCGGGATGGTCTTCCCCTGGTGTTATGGAAAAAGAAGGAGCATCCTCCATGACCTCCATCTCGAAGGTGGGAGGGGTATTCTCAGGGACCTCCATCACGGGAGGCGGAGGAGTAGCTTCTTGAGATATAGAGACAGGAGAATATTTCTCCAAGTCTGAAGAATCTGAAGAGACAAGAAGGACCTGAGGGATGTGAGGTCCACTCTCAACGGAAAAGACCTGGTGCACCGTAGATGGGGCCAGCTCAACCGATCCCACGACCAATGGTTGGTCGGGAATGGATTCCTGAATTTGAATTTTCGGGGGAGTGGGATCGACCAAGGATGACTCTTGACCAATCGTAGGATCAGATGGTGGAGGACTCACAGAAAGTTGTTTGTAACCAGCCGGGAGGCATGGTGTAGAAATAGTCGAGTTGTCCAAAACTCTTTTGGCTTCATCCATATAGGGACAAAGGTGAATGGTATGGTGCCCTTCACACAACTTACAGGGATTGGTAATCTTACCCTGTTTCTTAGGAGTCTTACCAGCAGCAGCTGAAGACGTGCCCCCAACCTAACTCCCGGAAGCCAAAGGCAACGGCGGGCGACCGTTGGACCATACTTCGAGTACCTTGGGAATGCCAGGGCAGTCTCGAAGAAGATGGTCTCCCATGCACAACATGCAAGGGAACTTGACTTTCCATGGAGGGTTGGAAGGTTTATCAAGAGGAGACTTCTTAGGCGCAATAGCCGCAGAGCTAGCCTCTCCTTTATCAGACTTCTTCTTCTTTGTCTTCTTCTTCTTCTTCTTAGCCACCTGGTTACTTGAATCCAGACTTTCACCAGGCGAAGTAGAAGAGGAGGACGTAGAAACAGGCGAAGAAGGGGAGAGGTCCACCTTAGAATCAACATGATGTTGTTCAGGCGGAGGAACTGATTGAATAGTAGACGAGACATTTGGGACCATAGAGGTTGAAAAAAACCAAACAAGCAACCCAACAGTTAACCCAGGAAGGGACAAATTTGCCATATAAGGAGCACCAACATTTCCAAAAGGAGGAAAATGACCAGGATTCCCATCGGAGGGGATTCCTTGGTTGGTGAACTCTGGAAAAGTTGCCATCAACAACTCAAAACCGCACACGGGCTAAAAACCAAGGCACACAATCAAACGGCCAACAAGCAAACTCTAAAAGGGCATGTGATCGCGGGTGATTTATTTTACCACATTGAAACTTAGAAACTTCACCGTTTCATGTTTTAAGAGTCAAGAAACATATGAAAGGTGACTTGGTGATCTTTTCAAATTTAAGGAGTCAGATAAGATCAAAATGACTGCTCAGGAATACTAGGCAAAGGGTGTACCAAATAATCGTGAACTGCAATATACACCTTGGTTTCAAAATGAAAGAGAAATCAACCAAGGACTTAACGTACGTGCAGGCAATCTCCCCGAATGCTGTGTCCGGTGTATCACGGGTATAGGGCGGCAGACTCGGCTTCCTATGGATAAAGGGTTGAAACCTAGTGGGGTCTCCCTTTATATACGCGACGGTACGGGGAGCACAAGTCTGTACTAGAGCTATCTAAAGCCAAGAGGCAAACGACAGCTACTAGGTTTTAAGACGCCGGAACGCATCTCTAGCCTAGACCACTAAATGTTGCATTAATGTTTCAATGCTTCCTTAGGTTGATTGAATAAATTTTAAGGTTGATCTTCAATTATGTTTCGGTTTCAAGACCCTAGCGAATGTCATCTAACAATCTCCTATATGCAGCTATATGAGGAAAGAAATCTTTCAATTCGATGAATGCTATCTAGTCAAGGGAAGAGCTTCAAACAATGATGCGACAAACAACAACACTGTAAATGAAATCTTCTCCAAACTAGATGACTTTCACTATCCAAAAGTAATTTCAAACACTCAACGATGCGAATAATGCAATGTAATCTATGCAAAATCCTCTTTTTCGAAAACTATGAAATTTGTAATCTATGCACAATTTCCTTTTTCTTTTCAAATGATAAGAATGCACTCAATGCATTTTTTGATGAAACGAGAATCTACTTAATGCATGCTTTTAATGAAAGAGAATGCAATCAAAGTGATTTCTAGTTTTCAATCATTAAACAATGTAATCTAAGTTCAATGATGGATCTCAAAAAACACTTTTCAATGCAATGTGATCTAATGCATTTTAATGAAAAGAAAACTATGAGATGAAAACTAAAAGAACGTAAATCTCCTTAATGAAGGATGAATGCAAAAGAGATGTAAACAAACGCTAAGAATGCAATCGTTTTTTCAAAACACTTTGTAACAAAATCCCTCAAAAGGCGACAAGACATATGAGGTCAAACACAAAGAGGACTTCCAAAGCAAGAAATCAAAACAAGGCATTCATTCCCTTTTACATCAAGCAATCATGGAAATAAGACATTTCAAACAATGAGCAATGTAATCTATGCTCATATAGCGAAAAGACCGGAAGGGAAAGACACACTGGTGAAGGATTTAGGGAAAAAATCTCAATTTTCACACACCCTGAAATTGGCTCGACTTGTACATTGACAACTAGCGCCAACTGGCGCGACTTGCACATTGAAAACTAGCGCCAATGGCCAATTGGCACAGGTTGCTAACTGAAAACAAGCGCCAACGCCTGAAAATGAAAAAACAAATAATTTCTCCCAACAAAGACCAGACTCACCACTTCTAGCAGGATCTCCAAGACTCAAATGAACCATGTGATCTAGGCTCAAAGCGAGACAGACATAGATCAAGCTCAGAAAGCTAAAAACAGAGTAAACCCTAGTACCTTACAGGATTGGCGCGACTGTAAGGCTGAAACTAGCGCTAGAATAGAATTGGCGCGGGTAATACACAAGCAACATGCGCCAATGGGCGCGACTGTCAAGCTAAAAAGCGCGCCAGTCGATTTTCTCAGTCAAAAACAAAAAAAATCAATCCAACAAGCAGAAAAGTGAATGATCAAGCTATCAAAGACCCAAATTCACAAAAATAACCAGCCCAAAAGAGATGATCAAGCAAGGAGGATCAAGAATCAACCGAAAAGACAAGGCAATGCTCAAAGGGTTTAGTTTACAAACTAAACCGGAGATTGACTGAAGCAGCGTTGATCTACTTTGCAATTGCAGAGCAAAAGCGTTTCGAAGGCTATCTGGCCAACTTCAGGCTCCGTCTATAGCTTATAAAATGAACGACAACAAGCCAACGGTCCCCAGTGGAGTCGCCAGTTTTTTGTGGAGGTAAATCCCCTCTGCGGACAGAGGCGATCCCTACTAGCCCAGACCGGGTCTAGCAACAATCGTCACACGCTATAGTGCAGGTTCCTAATTGAAAATAAACCAACTAGCGATGAAGGCTTACCTGGAATCCAACGCAGTCATTGTAGAAGAGGCGGCGCTCCCATTCCTTAGCTCTGGCAGATCACGATCCCTACGATCTCCATGATGGGACACTTGCACATGCGAGAAACAAAACAAACGCAAGCGTAAAATCCAGTAGATACAACTATATGTCAGTCAGAAAGGACATAACTCGTCATTATAAACAACAACAAGAGTGGAACCATAACCAATAGTCATTCATTAATAATCAATCAAAGGAAAATTACAACCATAGTTCTGACGCTGAATTCTCCTTTGGAGGGGGTCGCCAGCAGAACACATCTCGAAAAGCCTGTCAAGGATGGGACAAACCTCTCTCTTCAGTTCTTGACCATAGTCTCCTTGCTTGAAATTGGCCTTAAGGGAATTATGGAGGCTCTTGCAGCATAAGGCTCTTGGAAATTTGGGAACTTGAAGACTTGAAGACTAGCTTGCAATGGAGATGAGCAAGCTTTTATAGATGGAGGAAGGGGAGTTGGGATACCTATAATCATGGGATTGGCCCTATCATCAAGGAAGATTCCATGAGAGGTGGAAAACCACTTCCTCTTTATGGAAATCCGTAGCCAAACCTCCCAACTCAAGATAGATAGCAGTCCAGGAATTTGTTAGGACGAAACTTCCGCCATTGATTTTTAAAAAACACTCCTTAAATTGGTTGGCGTGAGTGCGAATCTAGGACAGAGCGCCAACTGGCGCGGCCTCTTTGAAGCATTTTCCCCATTGGTGCGGGTACTGAACTACCTGCTTGTGCCAATGCTAAAAGGGCCATTTTTAGGGTTTTCACAAGGAGATGTCTTCAGGGCAATGAAAGCTCTTGTTCAGAGGGATGTCATGAAAGTGGTTTCAAGGCATGTCACTGCTCACAGGTCACGAAATGAGTCCTCCAATGTGTGGGACGGGGATTGAAGGGACGGTGACGAATTAGTGTGTAACACTTAGTGAGATCACAAGCTAAGTAAGACATCCTTAAAATATTTGAAGTTTTAATTCAGATTTAGTCTTAGAATTGTTAGATCTCAAAATAGTGTTTTTAGCTTTGAGTGCTTTCCTAGAAATTGTAGTGTCTTTTGAAGAAAAATCTTAGTTTGCAGTTTCGATCTTAAACGAAAGGGATTTTTATTGAGCATAGATCAGTTTGAGTTCTCATTGAAATTAGATTTCTTTTCATTTATTCTTGCTTGAAGAAAAGATTTTTTTTTTCGGAAATTGCATTTCTCAACTCTTCCTTAGCTAGAATTCATTGAAAGAAAATAGATTGTTTCTCATTATTAGATGCATTTTTAGTTTGATTTGAGTCAGGTCAATACACATCATTAGTTTCACTCTCGTACCTAAAGTCTTAAGAAACATATCTTAAAATCAACGCTTAATTAAAATTAATCTAGCAACTTTTATTTCTAGGGCTGTTTTCACCAATATAGCTTAGGCTAGTGTCTTGGAGTAGGGAGTAATAAACTCCCCAAGATAGTTAAAACAAACAAGTAGTTAATCTTGCAGTAGGGAAAAAATCCAATAGTCCCTTGTATGCTCTAGGAAGCTCCTCTTAAAGGATTCAAGCACTAGGTCATATCTGAACCAGTGGGATAATCAATTCTATCTCATTGGGAACGATAGAAGATATGCACGTATTAACAACAGTAAACCTCAGATAGACCATTGTCGAGGAGCCTGGGGTCACTTGTCAGTATACCTTGGATTATGTCAAGGTGCCTACAAGGGGATTGAGTTTTTTTACTCTGCCCTTGCACGTATGTCATATTGTAGACTATTCCCCTAGGTATATTAGTTCCTGTTGGTAACCATAATGACCATAATCTTACGGTTTTTTCCTAAGGTGACAGTGGTGGAAAGATCCCACTGTACCTGGAGCAGACGTCGACTAGACTCACTTGAACTCTCCGGAGGGTTATCTTCACTTGAGATGGTTTAAGTGGAGAAACTTGCACTGGTTTGTTTCATTGAGCAGGTTGTCGGGGTAACTGTTCCAACCGCCCTTTCTGCATTAAATAATACGATGTTGGATTTCATCACCAACTAGCGTTTTTAGTGTGGGAAGTTACTGTTTGTGTGTGGTTTGATCTCCTAGCCTTTTAAGTGTGTGATTCATTTGTTTTTTTCCTTAGTGACTGTAGGATTTTTCATTGAAATTTTCATTTGATTGTGTGTGATTAATAAGTTTTAGTCGTGGCTGAATTATCGAGACAATAGTGTAGACTTTAGGGGAAGCCCCCTGAATATACACCAAGCCAACTTGAAGGGCTACGAGCTCTAGTATCACCTACTGATAGTAGAATTGGATCAACAGAAGTAGGGGAGTCATCTATAGTTGTCCATCCTTATTATCAGTTACAAACAACAAAACATTTTCAAGAGCCGATTTCAGTTTCCGAAGTTACTGGTAGTATTTCTCCTTCCAGTGAATTTGCTGAAGAACCTGAAATTTCTGAACCTGACACTAAACCTACTATTTTGGAACCATCTTCAGGATTTGTTACTCCAACTTCTAGTGATCTTGGTTCACCTAGGGTAAGACACATTATTACTAAAAATATTCCTTCTGACCTCATTTCCATTGAAGAATTTGTCGGTCCAGATGAAGAAGTAACTCTTCTCGAAACCCAACATAATTTGAATCTTAGGGAGCATGAATCTATATTCTACAGTACTTTTAGAAGTGACACTTGGTACTTGTCATTGAAAGATTTTCTAGAGAACACAGGTCTTATTTTTTCACCACCCCAAATTCCTTTTCATCCTACACCAAGGGGTTATTATCTTTCATCACTCATGTCAAGTGAGTCATCTATGTTTTCCCAATCACCGGAAACATTTTTGTACGGTGGTCCTTCTATTCCTTCGGGGTACCAGTCACTCTCTGGTAATTTCTCAGGAGCAAATCCTCGACCAAATGAACAAGTGTTATCAACTGGTATGAATGGCACTAAAACTAAAATTTTGAACGCAGAGCAAATTTTTATGATGTCTGGTAACATTCCAAATCCTCAACCTCAAGGTATTCAGTTACTACTTGGGGGAAAATCTCAGGGTAGTCAATTACCGCCTGGGGGGCAACCTCAAGGTAGTCAATTACTGCTTGGGGGGCAGCCTTAAGGTAATTTTTTACCAGGACAAACTATAGGACAATATTATTTACCCAGAGAACAACCTTGAGGACAGTACATACCTCAAGGGTATCAACCTCAAGGACAGTGCATACCCCAAGGTCAACCTCAGACTCAATACATTCCTCAGGGTCCTTATCAACCCCAGATTCAGTACATGCCTCAGGGTTATCAACCTCAAGTTCAGTACCCAACTCAAGGTTTCCAACCACCTTCTGGTCAATCATTTTTACAAGGATCTGGAAATTTACCACTTAATTATCAACCCTACGTTCAACCAAGTTATGGTCCTTCATATGTACAACCTTCTAGGGGTCAATACCCCAGAATGAACATGGTGTGGAATCCATCGAAAGTTCAACAGAATATGAAACCTAATGTGCAGTTACCTAATCAACCTGGATAACCTTTAGTTTCTGGTCCAACCCAGCAACCTGTTCAGCCTACTGTTCAAATCCCTACACCTAGTTTTGTTCAACAGCCTAGGCCTAGTATGCCTCAGACTCTGCCTCAGACTGCTACAACTACTGCAACTTCTGTTCAACCTACGACACCTATTTCTGGAGTATCTGTAGCTCCAGTTTCTTCTATCCGTGCATCTGTGCAAATTCCTCAAGCCTCTGTACCACAGTCAGGACCTACAATTCAGACTACGGTCCAGATGCCTACGGGACAAGCTGCTTCTAGTACGATTGTCTCTAGTCAACCACAATTTACTTATCAACCATACCAGGGACAGTATCAAATTGGTCAAGCTACACAAAATCCAGCGTATCAGTATCAGCCGTACCCTGGGTATACTTATCAAATACCTCAACAACCCCAGTATGGTCCGGTTAATCCTGGTTACCCAGGAGGTTTCACGATTCCAAATGCACAACCGATTCCAGGATATCCAGGCTATCCTCCTCCTAGCACTGGTTTGGTCACTCAAGATTATCAAAACCCTATCCATTGGTTACCATTCATAGTAAATTTAGATTTAACGGATCTATTGCGCCTTACGAACGATCCCATTTTTTATCTTCCATATTGGCCACCGATGCCTAACAAGTGGCCCAGTGTTATTCCAAAATTTGAAGGGAAGTCAGGAGAGGACCCATCTAATCACGTTATGAGTTATCACCTTTGGTGCACATCTAATTCACTAATCGATGATTCTATCCGATTACATCTTTTTCAGAGAACTCTCATTTTTCTAGCTACCAAATGGTACATTGAGTTACCACGCAGCTCTTTTAATAATTTTAACACGTTAGCAACAAATTTATTAACCCATTTTCAGTTTCCTGTCAGATATGACAATGGCACAGAACTACTGACTTCATTAAAGCAGTCTACGTCTACGTACATATTTGATCACATTCATGAATGGAGACGTAGAAGGCGTTTAGTGAAAGTTTTTATTCCTGATCCAATTTTGGGTGAATGGTTTATTAAATGATTATTGCCCAAAATTACTGAATATGTGGCCAAAAGAGGCGTTGTTACAGAAGAACAAGTTATTTCTCAGGCTCAGTACCTTGACCTTGTTTATACTGAGTCAGGTACTTTGTACGATAAAATCCCCGATTTACCAAGACCTGGTCAGTTAACTGCAACTCCTTCTCGCTCTCATGCCGCTGATGTTGTAATTGGTTATGTTAGTACTGGTAAAAGTAAGAAGAAGTCTTCCAAGACTACTTCTCCTATTATCACTTTACCCAATTCACCCAAAGGAGATTCTTCCTAGAAACTTCTACCGATATCCATGTTGTAGAGACATCTATGGCCAAATCTGAAAATGGTAGTAAGAATAAAGGTAAGAATAAAAAGAAAAAAATCTTCAAAAGAGAAAAATGATACAACTGAACCGACTGACGAAAAATGTAAACCTTGATATTCTTGTCTCATCTGTGACCAGGATCATTTTAAAAAAGAGTGCCCGCATAGAGTCGAGGTATCAAAATTCGTTAAGGGTTCACCTATACCTGCTGTCTTGAAGGATCCTTTTCCCACTCAAGATAGTAACATGGTTGGATCTTCCTCCAATCCGGTTGAGGATATTTTAATGGTTGTGATGCGATCGCAAGATTATGGTGTAAAAATACTGGTAAGGAAGCAGAAACATCCAATTCTGCATCAACTACATCTCCTTTGGTTTCTGATCCATTACAGATCAAGAAAAAAAATCCTGACTTAGTAATTAAACCGCCTGGAAAAGATGTACTTCGTAAATCAACTTTCAATCCACATGCGAGAGCTGCTCAGAATTACAATATTGTTGAAGATTTGGCAATTTCCCCTGCAACAATGTCATCTTTAGAAGTATTACAATCATGCCTGTACCTTAATAGAATTACTTTTCTCAAATTCTCTTAGAGCCATAGAAGCAGAAACATCCAATTCTGCATCAACTACATCTCCTTTGGTTTCTGATCCATTACAGATCAAGAAAAAAAATCCTGACTTAGTAATTAAACCGCCTGGAAAAGATGTACTTCGTAAATCAACTTTCAATCCACATGCGAGAGCTGCTCAGAATTACAATATTGTTGAAGATTTGGCAATTTCCCCTGCAACAATGTCATCTTTAGAAGTATTACAATCATGCCCAGCCCAAATAGAGTTACTTTTGTCAGCCTTAGGAGCCATAGATCTCCAAGATTCGAACCTCATGATCTTTGATTTAGAAAATTTTACACCGCGCTTACCTCATCAAATGGCTTTTCAGATCTCGGTAATAGTAAAAAACAAGCGTATCTTTCGTACTGTTGTTCATGAAGGGGCTTCTACGTGTATAATGTCATTAAAATGTTGGAAATCACTTGGTTGTTTGACTATTAACCAATCACCAAATATTCTCAAAGCTTTTGACGGAAGAGGTTTTCAACCATATGGTATTTTACAGGACCTACCAATAGAGGTCGGAGGCAAACTGGTTAATCTAGATGTGGAAGTGGTTGACGCCCCTCTCGATTACAACCTTCTCCTGGGTCGCAGTTGGTCCTATGCCATGGCTACTGTTGTATCATTGATCTTGTGTCTCATCATGTTTCCTCATAAAGGAAAGATCGTTAAATTAGATCAGCTCTCATATTATTCATCCGACCCAGCCTCTACTGATAGTATTCAACATATCGGAAAATCGACTATCCCTTATAAGGATGTCGGAGTAGGTTTGATTAAAGAATCAGATTTACTGGATAGTACCTTCAGAATCAGAATTGGATTCTTTCGATGACCCAATGCCTTTGAGTCCTTTTGAGTTAGCATATCAGCAAGTACAGTCCTTTTCTGCTACTCCTTCAACTGACTCTAATATAGTGAATGTGATCAATTAGGAGTCGTTTTCTATATCGAGTTTAGCTTCGACACCAATTCTGGATCCTTCTCAACAAGTTTTCCATACTGATGAACATATTCGTGAATTCTTGTCGGTAGATGAGTTACCATGGGAAGATCTTCATCATAGATCTTCGTTTTTACCTAATCTCGATCATTTTGAAAATGATTTTTCCTCTATTTTTACCACTGATTATGTCAAAGAACCACAAAATCCTCTCTCACATGCCGATTCTGAACTGAATTTAGAAAATATTTCTACGACTGTTCCTCTTCATATTTCATTAAAACCTAGAATTATTGAAAACATTCACATAGGTGCTTCTTGTACACCTGAAGAAATTCAAGCATATAAGGCCCTGTTTCAGGAATTCCGTGACATCTTTGCCTGGTCATATCAAGAAATTCTAGGAATTTATCAGTCAATTATTGTACATGAAATTAAGACATACCTGGATGCTAAACCCGTTAGACAGAAATTACGTCAGATTCATTCGAGAAAAGCTGTCGCTATCAAAGCAGAAGTTGAAAAATTAATTTGTGCAAGTTTTATTTACCCAATCCCGTTAATGGACTGGGTATCTAATATTGTTCCCGTTAATAAAAAAAAGAGGGAAAAATAAGAGTATGTATCAATTATAGGGATATAAATCGAGCTTGTCTAAAAGACAACTATCCAACCCCTTAAATCGATCAAATAATTGACGATTGTGCTAGAAGTGAAATTTTCTCATTCATGGATGGATTTTCCGACTAAAATCAAATAAACATACTCCCTGCAGATCAACTGAAAACAACTTTCATTTGTCCATGGGGAAATTTTGCTTATCACAAAATACCTTTTGGCCTTAAGAATGCTGGCGCCACTTTTCAAAGGGCCATGTCTTATGCATTTCACGACATTAAGCACATTGTGCAACCCTATCTCGATGATTTTCCTGCTCATTCTTCACGCAAAGCAGATCATATTACTCATTTACGAGCATCTTTATGCGATGTAAGCACTATAAGATTCATTTGAATCCACAAAATGTGTTTTCTGCGTAGAATCTGGACGATTATTGGGATTTATTGTCTCAAAGGCAGGCATTCGTGTCGACCCATCGAAGGTTGAGGCAATCATCAATTTACCTCCTCCTTCTACTCTTTTCCAACTCCAAAGTTTTCAAGGGAAAGAAAACTTTTTACGTCGATTCATTCCTAACTACGCCGAGTTAACGAAAGGTTTCACTAGGTTGTTGAAATAGAACATTCCATTATTTTGGGACGAGGTCGCTAATCGATCTTTTGATGCTTTGAAAAACATGTTGACCCATGCACTGTTACTGCATCCTCCCAACTACAACCAAGATTACTTTTTGTACCTCGCCGCTTCCGATTCCACGATAGGGATGGTTTTAGTTCAGGAAGATGAATTCCATAGTGAACATGTGATTTATTATCTTAGTCGGAATTTGCATCTGACTGAGATCAAATATTCACATGTGGAGAAATTGGCCTTGGTAGTTGTTTAAGTTGTCCAACGTTTTCGTCACTACATACTTTTACGCAAAATGACAGTGATCTCTGATTGCAACCCTATGATGTACATCTTGACTAAACAATTGCTATGGGTCAAATACTCTAAATGGATTGTTATCCTCTAGGAGTTTGATTTGGAATTTTAAAAATCCAAATCCAAGAAATCACTTATTTTTACTGAACTTATGTGTGATTTCCCACTTACCGATGCAGAAACTGTGGCGAAACAACCAATTGCAAATGAATCCTTGTTTCTTATCAGTACTGTTGATCCTTGGTATGGAGATATTATTGGATATCTTCAAACCCAATCTTTTCGGCCTGAGCTTTCATGGTCGCAATGACGAAAAAATTGTTTCCAGTCTCAAAAATATCATATTGTTGGCGACACACTATACCATCATGGTGCAGACTCGATTTTTCGACGTTGTCTAACTCATGACGAAGCCGAAAAGGTTCTAAATGACTGTCACTCTCGAGCATGTGACGTTCATATGTCTGGGTACGCCACAACCCAAAATATATTGCGCGCAGGGTATTTCTGGCCGTCTATGTATAAAGATTGTATTTACACGGTTAGGAAATGTCATAATTGTCAAATCTTCGATCGAAAAATGCGTGCACCACCTACTCCTCTTCACCCTATAATTGCTGTCAGTCCTTTTGCAAAATGGGGCATTGATTTCATTACATGTAACCCTCACTTGATTGGGGGGCATGGGTATATTATTCTAGCAGTAGATTATTTTACCACATGGGCCGAGGCGATGCCTGCATTTGCGGAAGATGGAAAAACTGCAGCTACTTTTGTATTCAGTGACGTGATTTCTTGTTTTGGTGTACCGAAAGCAATAATTACTGATCATAGGAGCCATTTTCGAAATATCATGATGACCAAGTTAACGGACCAGCTTGGCCTACGTCATGACAATTCTACACCATATTATCCGCAGGCCAATGGTTTAGTTGAAGCAATTAATAAATTTTTAGTCACCATGATCAAATGAATCATTGGTATTCATAAGTCGAATTGGCATACCATGCTCTTTTCAGCGCTTTGGGTGTATCGAACCTCAACAAAAACATCGTCAGGTTTTACCCCTTTTCAATTGGTTTACGGTTTAGAAGCGGTATTACCCATTGAATGCAAGATACCATCACTCCAACTAGCCATAGAGCTATTACCAGATAATTCTGAAGAGGAGAAACATTTTTTATACTTAGCTCAATTAGATGAGAATTGGCACACCACTGCATTAGCTACCTAGGCTCATGCGAAAAGAATGAAAGCTCAGTATGATAGAAATGTTACCCCACGTAATTTTTCAGAAGGAGACCTAGTTTTGATTTATGATCAAGCCAACGATAAACTAGGGCTGGGAAATTTGAACCCATGTGGCATGGTCCCTATATTGTCAAGCGAAAGCTTGCAAAAGGGGCCTTTGAATTGATTTATTTTGATGGGGTCTCTTTAGGTAAACCCAGAAATGGACTTTACCTGAAGAGATATTACACTTAACTTTGTGTGGAGATATTTTCTGTATATTAGTTACTTGTTAGCTAGTGTGCTATAGATTAGAAACATGTGCCTAGCATAAGTGTGGTCTTACTATTATTCCCACTTATCTGGATACTTTTATCGCAGATGTAAACTTCCTCTCAAACGTATATTGGTTTTACTGATGGCGCTTGTCGTAGTACACGGAACATCTCTTCCGCAGCTTGGGTTATTTACTCACCCACTGATGAGTTAGTATCAATGCATGGGGTAAGTCTCAGTCAAACGATGAACAATATTGCCGAATATAGTGCAGTTATTCAATTATTATCGGAATCCATTTCATTTGGAATTTGAAGTTTGATCGTTAAGTTAGATTCTGAACTCGTTGTATTACAGTTAAACCGAGTATATGCCATTAGGAATCCAGTATTATTAAGATTATTTTTAAGGGTTCGTCTCTTGGAACGAGAGTTCGATTATATTGAATATCAAAAAATTCCAAGAAGTTTAAATACATTAGCAGATGAAATTTCTTCTAATGTTATAAATAGACATTTGTGATAAAAAAGTAACAAATAAAAAATTCCATAACATGTTTGAACAGGTAAACTGGAAATAATAATATATCATAGTATAAATGTAGTGTTCAAAAAATAGTACAACGTCTTCGATCATAGGCTCAAAACGCCTTATGATTGGAAAAAAGTGATACAAAAATGAGTCTACGAAGTCAATCAGCCACTATCCGTGGTGATGATCACAATAATACACCACTACTCATGCCACCCTAGTCAAAAACCTCCTGAATGGCCCAGGAACACCTATGACATATCTCTATAGATGGAGCGGGATATCATCTATAGTAGTCTCAGGAATATCTATAGTGAGCCGCTCTAGATGGTGCTCTAAGTTAGTCAGGATCTCTCCAGTCTAATCCTGTGGGGGTGGTGGTGGTGGTGCTTCATCCCTTTGCCTCCGGTTAAAGGGGCGGAGAATGGCTGGTCGAGTTGGACCCACATCTGCATTTGAAAATTTTTGTTATCAGTTTTGGACGATTAAAAAACAAAATAAAAATTAGAAATTAGAACATGTCAAAAGAGCTTTTTTACCTGACTCATCCCACTGAGCTCCTGGAGGAAGGGGTATGTCCCGGTCACCAAAAAATTCCATGCTAACATAAGGAAAATCCTCTATAACAAAAAGTTGGCATTCCAACCAACGAAAATATGTACAGGGAAATCTCACAATCTCCACATGCTTGTCATGGCGGGCCATCAAAGCAACCCAATGAACCATTCTAGGGTCTCGAGGTCGACCAACGTTGATAGGAATAGGTTGCGGGGCTAACATGGGGATCCTCTCTAGAGCAAAGGTGACTACAATGGACCCATATCCAAAGTTGTTTAACTTCCCATTCTTTTCTCTGGTAAGTTGGCCTTTCACATTTTCCAACACTGCCTTGCACCAGTTGAATATGGTGCCTCGAAAGAAATATACTACTATGCGCATCTGAGATACGGTGGCTACATGTAATGTTGCATTTCCACACAAATTGACAATGGTAAAAGCGATCACTTTCAGCTCTGGACAGATGATAGTTTTTATGTCAATCCGTTTGTCCTGGGGATTGGCCTCTTCATTGCAAAACTCTAATTGTAGGTTGGTGACAGCTGGCCACTTGGCCTAGCCCCAAATAGAGATAATGGTCTGCCTCTCCTAGACAAACCAGTCAAAAAATAGATGTCTTCCAGCTCAATCTTGAGCTAGTGACTTCCGATCACGAAACACTGGTCCCGCACATCCCATTTACTTACCAGCCAAGTAAGAAGATCCACTTGAGCTCTCATGCCACTGATATCCCAAAATTTGTAAAGCCCGCATGCTCTTAAAGCTTGAAAAGTTGGTTGATGAAGCATTGCTGCTTCATCTACCTCTTCATGCTCTTGTTCTCGCCAAATGAGCATTGTAGTTATCCTACAACAAGTCAAATGAAGGATTAAAATCATTTTGAAGCAAAAAAATTGGGTCAGGCCCTGTGTTAAAAGTGTGGGGCCTCGCTATTTTTCTTTGTAGAAAACTTTCGGGGTCCACAGGTACCTAATGCATTAGGTGCAGACCCCTGAGGGTAGATTTTTTGGCATATTTTCCTCCCAAAAATGAAATTTTGACCCAAAATTAAAAAATTGAACGAATGAAATGCAAGATAACGAGGTTGTGGATTACCCAAAACAGACGGTTTTCGAATCCGACAATTGGTTTGCCCAGAATCTTCTCTAAAGCGTTTTTTGCCTAGAGCTCTAAAAACTTCACTCCAAATTCAAACGGTAAAAATGAACTTGAAAAACTCCTTTTTATAATTTTTTTCGAATAGATGAATTTTAAAATTTGTTTATTTTTCACTTTAAAAATCAGTTTTTCAAAATATATTTATTATTGAAACAGGTATGTTTAATTTTTCAAGTTTTTGTGCAGAATAATCGACTTTTTAGGAAAAATGGTAATTTTTGACGAAGAGTAAACTTTTATCACTTTTTCGGGCTCTTTAAGTTTTACGAAAAAGTGAAACCATGGAGTCCTCTTTTAAGCCCTTTTCATAATCTCTAAAAATGAAAAGATTGCCGAGTACTTGACTATTCGAACTCGTTAAATTAAATGAACGGTCATCCCTTTAGTATAAGTTTACCCATTTTCTGGACTGAAATGGACTATTTACGAAAAAGGTATACGTTGACTAATCATGGTCAATAGAGTTCTCTCTTGCATTCTTTTATCCTTTTTCATGCCTAAGAGACTAAATTTACGAAAAAGAACACCCAAGGAGTTTTCTTAAGTTTTTCTTCTGACTCCCTAAAAATGAAAAACACCGAGTTTCTCCTATACTGGACTCGTTAAAATTTAACAGTAAAGGACTTGTCAATTTAAAAATAGGAACAAACCACTCCTTCTTAAGGTTCAATTTTAAACTAAGTTGGACTCATCTGAAGGATGAGCTTATAAATAAGAAAATGTTGTCCTCCTCAAGCTTGTCAAAAATAAAGAGGTACTTGCCAGAAATGGTGGGGGAAAAGAGAGAAAAATAGATTCGTTTGTCATACTTTGATTTGTAAAAGAATTACAACACTCTTGAACACGACACTTTTTGTCACACTTCCACCTAGGTTGGGAAATCCTTTGTCTATCAGTTAATCAAACCATATTGAAGGTCTTCAGCCGGTTTCTGGGTATTAGCTTAGGGAAACTGTCACCAAACCATCTACAGTGTCATTATGTGTTCAAGAGGTCAGTCAAATAAACCATTCATCTGCAAACACTTGTCTCCATTCACGTTGACCATCCCTGAGTCAGTCCTTGCAAACAATTTATTCAAAACTTGATCTATGGTTTCATGTCATGAGCTTGCTTACGATAGATCACTTTCTATCGACGATAGCTCATCATCTAGGAAGTTGATCTAGAATCCGTTAGTACCTTGGAATCTGCATGCCTTAATGGCAGGTTTCTCGCCTTCGAAGATAGGTTACATCATTGACCTTCGATTGAACGATTTCGTGAAATGTTTGACTTCAGATCACTTATTCAAATTTCATGGATTGTACTGAGTACTTTGAGAGCCATTGTCATTATTGGCGGTTTCTCTCACACTTGTTAACAATTCACATCATTGACTGGTAATCAAGTGGTTTCTACCATGTTCGACTTCAACACATTTAATCGCATGGATAGAATCGTACTAGTTCGGGAAGCAGAAATCAAGACCCTGGATCTAGTTTCCACCATCCAGGCTACGAGGAGTTTTATTATTCATTATGCAGTAGACGATTCATTACAGATGGCTACGCCCATGCTGTGTCTACACTATTGATGTAATATTAAAATCATTTCTGTATCAGAACAAGTTTAGTTAGTTTTGATCTGAGTATAGGAATGCCTACCTCAGCGATGATATATATATGTGTGTGTGTTGCATTGAATGTTTTTACAGGTTTTTTACTTGGGTGTCCACAGGCTGATCCTTGAAATGATAAAGCACATCACTCTTCAAATATTATCAGAATTCGCACTTTAGGGGGAAATTTGTTACACTGAAATTTGTCACCATGACATTTAGTACTCCCTTGGAAGTCTGCAATATCATAATTCCCAAATTCAAGCCTTGAAACTAAGAGAAAAGCTCATAAAATCCTTAAAACTCTAGTGTGACACTTTCTCCTAGTTTTGCCTGCGGTCCCACACTTTTTGGCTATTAATCCTGCAGAGCCAAACGCACTGTTTTTTCATTAAAGGTGTGGACCCCTGTAAAAGATTAAAAAGGCACAAGTAAAATATAGAAGCTTAGTTTAAGTCATTTTTGGAAGCTTCTAGAAACATTCTTGCGGTGGAAAGATCCCTCCTTTCATGTTCATGCATCCCATACAATAAGGAGATAACCCCTTGATGTAAGGAACTAATCCCTTTGAAGGAGGATTCTATCCCTTCTTGTTTGGATCTGTAACCTCCTCTCTTCCACTATAAAAAGAGGCATAGGGCAGCCTCAAAGGGGTTAAAAATTTAGAAGATAACTGAGTTGAAGTTTTAGTATTGTTGGAGGCGAAGTGCTATTGAGAATTAGACCCTTTTAGCTGAGATTTCATGTGGGAAAGATCACATAACTGTATGTATCTTGGTTGGAAGAGTGCAAGGCTGGTTAGATTAGAGGAAACGCCTACTTCTAGACCCCAGGAAGACCTGCACAACATCAAGGCGAACGCTGTCGTAAGGCTCTTCTTTATTTAAGTTAATACAAATAAATCCGTTTTTCTCAATAAGCTGTCAATTGATTGGTTTATTTTATGGATTCCTTGATCACCATAATGGATATGATTTATGATATATGCTATGTAGGTGCTATTTGATGTTTTTTTGTTTATGATTGCAGATCTTTGAGGGGAAATCTTTCGAGAGATTGAAGGACTACTACTACAAACAAGCGTTGGATCAAAGGTAGGATCATTAAACCTTTATAGCATTTAATTATAAATCACAATATATCTAGATAAAGATAGCTTTGTTTGTCTGTTTGTTGCTAGCTGTCCGTAGGACACTTGGGAGGTCTGTCTTATCCGCAAGAACGACTAATCCGTCCAACACATGCTCCAGAGTGACAGTCATTTAAAACCTTTTCGGCTTATACATGAGTCAGACAACGTCGAAAAATAGAGTCTGCACCACGATGGTATAGTGTGTCGCCAAAAATATGATATTGTTGAGACTAGAAACGGATTTTACGTCATTGTGACCGTGAAATTTCGGGCCAAAAACATTGGGTCTGAAGATAAACGATGATATCTCCATACCAAGGATCAATGGTACTAATAAGAAACAAGGATTCGTCCGCGATCGGTTGTTCCACCACAGTTTCTATATCAGTACGTGGGAAGTCACACATAAGTTCAACAAATATCAATGATTTCTTTGATTTGGATTTTTAAAATTCCAATTCAAACTCTTGTAGGATAATAATCCAGTTGGAGTATTTTCCCCCTAGCAATTTTTTGGTCAAAATATACATCATAGGGTTACAATAATAAATCATTGTTGTTTTCCATAAAAGTATGTAATGACAAAAATGTTGGACAACTTGAACGGCTGCCAAGGCCAATTTCTCCACATGTGAATATTTGATTTTAGTCAGATGCAAATTGCGACTAAGATAGTAAATCACATGTTCACCATGGAATTCATCTTCCTGGACTAGAACCATTCCTATCGTGGAATCAAAAGCGACGAGGTACAAAAAATAATCCTGGTGATCCGGATTTATGCAGGAACGCAACAGAATAAACATATAACCATAAATATAGAGATGCAGCGGAAATAACACTTCATTTCATTAATATCAAAGAACTGAAATTTGCTTACAGACAGAATGGAAATAAAACTAGCTAGGGCGCTGGTAGCTATCTCTGAGAAGAGATGTGGCGGCTACAGGCCTCTGAACCGAGTTACAATGAGGCTCGAGGGCCTATTTATCATTTAGAAACAATGGGAAATCCTAAATAGCCAAAACCCTAACCCTAGGAGATGAAGCGCCAAAACTATGGGCCCCGTTTGGGTAAATTCGTGTTTCAACTTCCCAGGGGCGTAACTTTGGCATACGATCTCCGTTTGACGCGTACCATACCTCGTTAGAAAGATCTATCCGAGGAATACAAATTTGGAATGAGCAACATCGGTCCATGGACCCATGTTGCTCTCCGTTTTCCCAAAAAACATCGTTTAGGGCCTCAAAACGGCTCCGGAAGTTTAGGACCCGAAAAACTGCTAAAAATAGTAAACTGTGCCGAAACTGAAAAACTGAAATAGACAATGGTGGAGCCCCAAGTGGAATAGGTAGGTGACCACCAATATCCACCTGGATCATTCCTCCCCCATTAGGAAGCAATGGTCCCCATTGCGTTAAGTTCCTCCATGAGATGAGGAAATTTCTGCTGAACTTGGTCCCTGGTGAACCACTTTCCTTGGTGCAGGAGTTGGCCAGCTTTGACAACCCAATATAGTTGGATCTTCTGCTGGCGAGTGTTCTTGATTTGCATGTCCATGATGCAATCTGTGGTGGCCTGTTCCATGCAGTCTGGATTTAACTCAGTTGGTGTGAGTTGTTCCGCAATGTCCGAGGTGTCCAGTAGAGGTGGGAAGTAAGGACGAAGGCGATCCACATTGAAGACTGGGTGCAGACCAAGGAATGGTGGAATACTGAGCTCGAATGCATTGTTCCCTACAGCCTTGGTGATGGTGTACGGCCCGTATCGGAGCGGGCGAAGCTTGTGGTGGGGTCCAGTGAGGCGCTCCTTCTGCAAATGTAGCCATACTTTGTCGCCCACCTGGAAGTTGTGTGGCACCCGGTGTTGATCATGGCGTTGCTTGTACTTGGCATTGGCTCTGTCCAATATATCATGAACCTGTTGGCGGATGTGTTGAATGCGCTCGATGAAGTTACTTGCTTTGTCAACTTCAGACTGGACATGATCTGAATCGGCCTGAGCAGCTGCAAATGGCATGGCTACGTCAATGGGACATAGTGGCTGGAATCCCAAGCCCACCTGAAAGGGGCTATGGCCGATTGAACTGTGGAGAGCTCGATTATAACTATGTTGTACATAGGGGAGGCTCTCGTCCCATGTGCGTGGATGCTTTGAATTATACATGCGCAAAATGTGTACAATCATTCTGTTGACGACCTCTGTCTGGCCATCTGTTTGGGGATGGAAAGCTGTGGACTTGGTGAGCTTGGTATCCAACATCGACCAGAGGCTGGACCAAAATGTGCTGAGGAACCTGCTATCCCGATCTGATATGATAGACCGTGGGATCCCAAAGTGCACCCACACTCGTTCAAAGAAGAGTTTAGCAGTGGCTTCTGCTGTGATATTCTTCTTGCAGGCCGCCATAATGGCCATCTTCGAGAACCTGTCGACGACCACAAAAACACAGTCATTTCCCTGCTTAGTAGAAGGCAGGCCCGACATGTAATCCATGGAGATGGATTCCCAAGGTCGACTAGGGGTAGGTAGAGGAGTATATAGACCTTGCTTCTTGATGGTCGGTTTGGCAATGGCACAAGCAGTGCAGGATCTGATGTGCTTCTCGACATCCTTTCGAAGGTTCGGCCAATAGAAATACTTCTGCAGGATTGCTACTATTTTCTCAACCCCGAAATGCCCAGCGACTCGACTGTAGTGTGCTTCCCATATCATCTTGGCACGCTCGCTTGAAGGAACACAAAGGTGTCCCAGGTGACATAAAAGTGCATCTTAGAGGTGAAAATTTGGAACTTGCGTGCCCCCCAAGAGTGCCTTGTAAGTGTGGCCGAATTCTGGGTCACTCTCATAGAGAAGCGGCCAATCAGAAGTCTCGTGCCTACAAGAGTTGAGCACGGTGGTGAGCGCCACAATCGGTGGTCGGCTGAGGCAGTCTGCAACATTATTGGTGCTACCCTTCTTGTACTTGATGTTCAAATGAAACTGTTGCAGATATGTGGACCACTTCTGATGGCGATCATTCTGCAACTTCCCTTGTGTCTGTAT
Organism: Pinus albicaulis; assembly: GCA_034641835.2. NCBI lineage: Eukaryota > Viridiplantae > Streptophyta > Pinopsida > Pinales > Pinaceae > Pinus > Pinus albicaulis. Next base: position 1,664,732,429 of record CM076582.1, read on the forward strand.
GAACTGCAGGGGCCGGTGGTCCGTGTGGATGATTGTTTCCTTCCCCAAAATGTAATGCTTCCATTGTCGACAGGCTTGCACAATGGAATACATTTCTTTGTCATAGGTGGGATACTTGCAAACTGTCTCAGACAATGTCTCACTATGATATGCCACTGGATGTCCCTGTTGAGTAAGAATCGCCCCAATAGCATAGTCAGAGGCATCTGTCTCGATCTCAAACAGCTGCTGCAAGTCTGGTAAGGTGAGCACTGGGGCAGAACAGAGGCGATTTTTCAATTCTTTGAACGCCTTCTGTTGAGGTTCCGACCAAAAGAATTTTTCTCTCACTCCTCCTTTGGTGACTTGACTCAAGGGCCAAGTGATATGAGATAATCCCAACACGAATCTACGGTAGAAATTAGCAAGACCCAGAAAGCTGCGAAGCTCTGTTATAGTGGTTGGGGCTGGCCAATCCCGAATGACTTGGATCTTGGCTGGATCCACATGCACCCCCCTTTCATCAATAATGTATCCCAGATATTGAACCTGGGTCATGCCGAAAGTGCATTTCTCCAAATTGGCACATAACTTGTGTTGCCGCAGTGTTTGGAGGACTTGTCGGATGTGGTGAAGGTGCTCTTCCCAAGTCTGGCTGAAGATCAGAATGTCATCCAAGTACACCACTACAAATGAGTTGGTTAATGGCCGCAAGATGTCATCCATCATCCTCATGAAGGTGGCAGGAGAATTCGTCAACCCGAAAGGCATGACCAACCATTCGAAAAGGCCTTCCTTGGCTTTGAAGGCAGTCTTCCACAAATCAGAGGGTTCAATTGGTACCTGGTGATACCCAGACTTCAGGTCGATCTTGCTGAAATATTTTGCACCTTTGAGTTGGTCCAGAAGGTCATCAATCCGTGGGATTGGGTATCTATTCCGGACAGTGATCTTGTTCAGCGCCCGATAGTCAATACAGAGTCTCCACGTCCCATCCTTCTTCTGTACTAACACGATCGGGCTCCCACAGGGCGATGAACTTGGTCTGATGTGACCTTTCTGCAACAGCTCCTGAATCTGCCTCTTGATTTCATCATTCTCTAGAACAGAGCGCCGATAGATCGGTCCATTAGGTAGCGGCGCACCGGGGGTCAGATCAATCGGGTGCTTGACCTGACAGTGCAGAGGAACCCCTGTGGGTGAGGTGAATATGTCCCCGTACTCCTCGACAACCTTATCCATTTGTTGTTGTTGTGCAGAGGAGCCCTGTCTGGAGGTCGTGGCCACAGTCTTCTTCTTGCCCTGGGGGCGGATCATCAGGAAAACGAATTTCCTGGTTTGGGAAATGAGCTTATTGCATTGTTTTGCAGTAACCAAAGAGATAGCGGCAGGAGGTGGTACCTCTGGTATCCTGTACAACTTATTTCCCAAAGTAATAATAATAGCACGAGGTCGAGACTCATACATAGCATGACGCTTCCACAAGTATGGTTGTCCTAATAATACATCAGAAACATCAATAGGAGCAACGTCACATAATACCTCATCCGTGAAGGGCTTGATGCTATAGGGAAGGCGGCACTGCTGGCTGACGCGGAGATCTCGTCCTTGGTGAAGCCACCCGATGGTGTATGGATGTGGGTGAGCCGTGGTCGGCAAGCCCAACCGCTTCACGGCGTCTGCTGAAATGAGGTTCTTTTGGCTCCCATTGTCGACAATGAACTGTACCGGGGAGCCCTTTACCCACATCCGGGAGTGGAAGAGACGTTCCTCCTCCTCTGGATCTTCCGGTTCCTCCTTTTGGATCTTTGCAGTGGCAACAGTGGCGTTGGGCTCCGCATCAATAATCTGTTTCCCTTTTTCATTCGCCTTTTCAGGTTCTGATTCGGAGTCAGAGCATGCATCCGACTCAGAAGCCCTCATCTCGGCCACTAGCGACTGCTTGGCCCGACACTCACTTGTGTTGTGAGTGGAGCTCTTATGGAACTCACACCACTTTCCCGTGTCCTTCTTTGGCTTTGCAGTGTTGTTCTTTTCTTGTGGCTTCGATGAGTTGTCTTTAGCTTCCATGCCTTGGCTCTGTCCTTTGTTCTGCGGTTTGGAAGCACCTTTCCCTTGCTTTTGATTCGCAGATCCAAAGTCTCGCTTCTTCTGCTTGAATTTCTGCTCAATCTTGGCAGCATACCGGTATACCGTACCAAGCGAGGAGATGTCAAGGAACTCCATTTCCTCCTGAATGTATTTGTGCAGACAGCTGCGATACTTTAGCACCAGATGTTTCTCTGAATCTTTGATACCCAACTTTGTGCGCAGGGTATGGAACAGATTCGTCAGCTCATGCACATCTTGATCCCTTTGTTGTCGCAGCGTGGTCCATCGTATGTACTTGTCCTCATAGCTCCCCACAGGATAGTACTGTTCCTTGACGGCGTCTCGGAAAGAATTCCAAGTTGGTACGGCCGAGAACAGAGAGGGTTCTGTCTGGTCCTTGTTCTCACAGTAGGTTTCCCACCAGTCCTTAACATGGGGGTAGCTTTGAGGAGTGCAAAAATAATCTTCTCCCGGTCTGAAAAGTCATGAACCGAGAAATATCCTTCTAACAGATTCAACCATCTATCTACGGCATCCGCGTCTATTTGACCCTCAAATATGGGAATGTCAAAATTTACTTGTACCTTAAAAGGAGTCGCGCCTCCAGAGTGGCTGCTGGATGCAGATGCGCCGCCGGTGGGTAGCCGTTGAAGGATCTGAGCAAAGTTATCCATCATCACGTTCCTTTGTCTTTCGAGGGCCTCCTCGAGTAATATTTTGATAGGATCTCCTGCTCCCTCATCTTTCTTTTCGTCCCCCATGGGCGTCCGTCGAGGTTTGCGAGGCTGATCTTGCAAAGGTTCCACCGGATCGAGCCCTAGCTCCTTATACCCCGACCTCGTTGGGGACATGCAAAGAAGGATCGAGAAAAAGCAGACCCCTCTGATACCACTGATCCGGATTTATGAAGGAACGCAACAGAATAAACATATAAACATAAATACAGAGATGCAGCGGAAATAACACTTCATTTCATTAATATCAAAGAACTGAAATTTGCTTACAGACAAAATGGAAATAAAACTAGCTAGGGCGCTGGTAGCTATCTCTGAGAAGAGATGTGGCAGCTACAGGCCTCTGAATTGAGTTACAATGAGGCTCGAGGGCCTATTTATCATTTAGAAACAATGGGAAATCCTAAACAGCCAAAACCCTAACCCTAGGAGATGAAGCGCCAAAACTATGGGCCCCGTTTGGGTAAATTGGTGTTTCAACTTCCCAGGGGCGTAACTTTGGCATACGATCTCCATTTGACGCATACCATACCTCGTTAGAAAGATCTATCCGAGGACTACAAATTTGGAATGGGCAACATCGGTCCATGGACCCATGTTGCCCTCCGTTTTCCCAAAAAACGTCGTTTAGGGCCTCAAAACGGCTCCGGAAGTTTAGGACCCGAAAAACTGCTAAAAATAGTAAATTGTGCCGAAACTGAAAAACTGAAATAGACAATGGTGGAGCCCCAAGTGGAATAGGCAGGTGACCACCAATATCCACCTGGATCACCTGGTTGTAATTGGGAGGATACAATAATGGTGCATGGGTCAATGCATTTTTAAGAGCATCAAAAGATCGATCATAAATATTATCCCAAAGGAAAGGAATATTCTATTTTAACAACCTGGTAAAACCTTTTGTTAACTCGGCGTAGTTAGGAATGAATCGACGTAAAAAGTCTGCTTTCCCTTGCAAACTTTGGAGTTGGCGAAGAGTAGAAGGAGGAGGTAAATTGATGATAGCCTCAACCTTCGATGGATCGACACGAATGCTTGCCTTTGAGACAATAAATCCCAACAATCGTCTAGATTGTACACAAAAAACACATTTGTGAGCATTCAGATGAATCTTATAATGCCTACATCATATAAAAATGGCTCGTAAATGAGTGAGATGATCTTCTCTGTCCGAGGAATGAGCAGGAAAATCATCGAGGTAGGGTTGAAAAATGTGTTTAATGTCATGAAAGGCATAAGAAATATCCCTTTGAAAAGTGGCGCCAGCATTCTTAAGTCCAAAAGGTAATTTGCGACAAGCAAAAGTCCCCCATGGACAAATGAAAGCTATTTTAGGTTGATCTGCAGGGAGTATGTTGATTTGATTGTAGCCGGAAAATCCATCCATGAACAAAAGCATTTCACTTCCAGCACAATCGTCAATAATTTGATCGATATAAGGGGTTGGATAATTGTCTTTTGGACAAGCTCAATTTATATCCTTATAATTGATGCATACTCATATTATTCCTTGTTTTATTGACAGGAATGATATTAGACACCCAATCCGTTAACGGAATCATATAAATAAAACCTGCATGAAGTAATTTTTCAACTTCTGCTTTAATAGTAGCAACTTTTCATGGATGTATATGATGTAATCTCTGTCTGATGGGTTTAGCATCCGGGTATGTATTAATTTCATGAAAAGCAATTGACGGATCGATTCCTGGCATTTCTTCATATGACCAGGCGAAAATGTCGCGGAATTCTTGAAATAGGGCTTTATATGCTTGGATTTCATCAGTCGTACAAGAAGCACATATATGAATGTTTTCAACAATTCTGAGTTTTAATGAAATGTCAATGGGAACCATTATAGAGATGTTTTATAAATTCAATTCAAAATCAGAAGATGAGAGAGGATTATGAGGTTCTTTGACGTAATCAGTAATAAAAATGGAGGAAAAATCATTCTCAAAATGATCGAGATCAGGTAAAAACGAAGACCTATGATGGATATTTTCCCATGGTAATTCATCGATAGACAAGAATTCACGAATATGTTCATCAGTATTGAATACTTGTTGACCAAGATCCGGAATTGATGTCGAAGCTGAGCTTGATGTTGAAAATGACTCCTCATTGAACACATTCACTGGATCAGATTCAGTTGAAGGAGCATCAGAAAATGACTGTACTGCCTGATATGTTAACGCAAAAGGACTCAAAGGCATCACGCCATCGAAAGAATCTAGTTCTGATTGTGAAGGTACTATCCAAGGATCATCAAAGGAAATAGTACTTGAAGTAATCATATTGATATTAGCAATAGGAGGCGGTACATTGGGAGCAAGCAGGGAAAAAGTTCCTTGTAAAGCCGAATCTTTAAGAGAACCTACTCCGACATCTTTATAAGGGATAGTCGATTTTCCGATATGCTAGATGCTATCAGTAGAGGCTAGGTCGGATGAATAATATGAGAGCTGATATATTTTAATGATCTTTCCTTTATGTGGAAAAATGATGAGACGAAAGACCGATGATACAACAACAGTCATGGCATAAGACCAACTGCGACCCAGGAGAATGTTGTAATCCAGAGGGGCATCAGCCACTTCCACATCTAGATTTACTCTTTTGCCTTCGACCTCTATAGGTAGATCCTGTAAAATACCAAATGGATGGAAACCTCTTCCATCAAAAGCTTTGAGGATATTTGGCGATTGGTTAATTGTCAAAGAACAAAGTGATTTCCAACATTTTAATGACATAATACACATAGAAGCCTCTTCATTAACAACAGTACGAAAGCAATGTTTGTTTTTTACTATTACTGAAATTTGAAAAGCCATTTGATGAGGTAGGTGGGGTGTAAAATTATCTAAATCGAAGATCATTAGGTTCGAATCCTGGAGGTCTACGGCTCCTATTACTGACAATATTAATTTTCTTTGTGCTGGACATGATTGCAGCACTTCCAAAGCCGACATTTCTGAAGGGGAAACTACCAAGTCTTCAACAATATTGTAATTCTAAGCAGCTCTTGAATGTGGATTGAAAGCTGATTTACGAAGTACACCTTTAGCAGGTGGTTTGATTACTAAGTCAGAATTTTGTTTCTCGATCTAGAGAGGATTAGAAATCGAGGGAGATGTAGTTGATGATGAATTAGAACTTTCTACTTATTTTCCACCAACGGGATTTTTACTACCTTAATCTTGCGATTGCGTCACAACCATTAAGATATCTTCTAGCGTATTTGAGGAAGATCCAATCATGTTACTATCTTGAGCAGGAAAGGGATCCTTCAAGACAGCAGGTATGGGCGAAGCCTTAACGAATTTTGATACTTCAGCTCTATGCGGGCACTCTTTTGTAAAATGATCCTCATCACAGATCAGAAAAGGATAACAAGGTTTTCGTTTATCATCAGTTAGTCTATTTTTATCGTTTTTATCTTTTGAAGATTTTTTTTTTTTTTATTCTTACCTTTCTTCTTACCACCAGTTTTAGGTTTGGTTGTAGATGATTCTACTATACAAATATTGGTGGAATTTTCAATAGAAGAATCTCCTTTTGGTGAATCGGGTAAAGTGATAATAGGAGAAGTCGTCTTGGAAGATTTCTTCTTACTCTTACCAATGTTAACAGAACCAATTACACCATCAGCGGGATGAGAGCTGGAAGGATTTATAGTTAATTGACCAAGTCTTGGTAAATCGGGGATTTTGTCAAACAGAGTACCTAACTGTGTATATACAAGGTCAAGGTACTAAGCCTAAGAAATGGTTTTCTCTTCTGTAACAACGCCTCCTTTGGCCACATCTTCAGTAATACTGGGAAATAATGATTTGATAAACCAATCAGCCAAAATTTGATCTGGAATAAAGACTTTCACTAAACGCCTCCTATGTCGCCATTCATGAATGTGATCAGATATGTACGTAGATGTAGATTTTTTTAATGAAGTCAAAAGTTCTGTGCCATTGTCGTATCTGACAGGAAACTGAAAATGGGTTAAGAAAGCAGTAGCTAGTGCATTAAAATTATTAAATGAGCCTCATGGTAACTCAATGTACCATTTGGTAGCTAGACCAATGAGATTTCTCTGAAAAAGACGTAACTGAATTGAATCATTGATTAGTGAATTGGATGCACACTAGAGGTGATAAGTCATAACATGATTAGATGGGTCCTCTCCTGACTTACCCTCAAACTTTGGAATATCACTGAGTAACTTGTTAGGCATCGACAACCAATACGAAAGATAAAAGATAGGATTGTTCGTAAGGCATGATAGATCAGGTAAATCTAAAGTTTCTATAAACGGTAACTGATGGATAGGGTCTTGATAACCTTGTGTGATCAAACTAGCTCCAGGAGGAGGATATCCAGGATATCCTGGAATTGGATGCGCATTGGGAATCATGAAACCTCCCAGATAACCAGGATTAACCAGACCATACTAGGGTTGTTGAGGTACTTGATAAGTATACCCAGGGTACGGATGATATTGATATTTTGGATTTTGTGTAGCCTATCCAAATTGATACTGTCCCTGGTACGATTGATAAGTAAATTGTGGTTGACTAGTAAGAATCGTACTTGTACCATCTTGTCCTGTAGGCATCTGGGTCGTAGTCTGAATTGTAGGTCTTGACTGTGGCACAAATACTTGAGGAATTCGCACTAATACAAGGATAATAGAAACAGGAGCTACAACTACTCTAGAAATAGGTGTGGTAGGTTGAACAGAATTTGCAGCAACAGTAGAAGTTTGAGGCAGAGTTCTAGGTGTACTAGGCCCAGGTTGCTGAACAGAACCAGGTGCAGAGACTTGAATGGTAGGCTGGACAGGCTGCTGGGTTGGACCAGAACCTATGGGTTGTCCAGGTTGATTAGGTAACTGCACATTGGGTTGCAAAGTCTGTTGAGTTTGAGATGGATCCCACACCATATTAATTCTAGGATACTGACCCATAGAAGGTTGTGAATATGAAAGACCATAACCAGGTTGAACGTAAGTTTGATAATTAACTAGAAAATTTCTAGCTCCTTGTAATAATGGTTGACCTGAAGGAGGTTGAAAACCTTGAGCTGGGTACTGACCCTGAGGTTGATAACCTTGAGGAATGTACTGAATCTGGGGTTGATATTGACCTTGAGGTATGTACTATCCTTGGGGTTGACCTTAAGGTATGTACTGTCCTTGGGGTTGATATTAACCTTGAGGTATGTAATGTCCTTGAGGTTGCTCCCCAGGCAGGTAAATTGTCCCACAGTTTGACCTCCAAGTGGTAAAAAATTACCATGAGGTTGCCCTCCAGGCGGTAATTCACTACCTTGAGGTTGCCCCCCAGGTGGTAACTGACTTCTTGGAGGTTAAGGATTTGGAATATTGCCAGACATCATAAAAATCTGTTCTGTGTTCAACGTTTCAGTGTTTGTTTCATTTAGACCAGATGATAACACTTGTTCAATTGGTTGAGGAGCTCGTCCTGAGAAGGTACCAGAGAGCGACTGGTATCCCTGAGGAACAGACGAACCACCATATAAAAATGTTTCTGGAGATTGAGAAAACATAGATGACTCCCCCGACATAGCTAATGAAGGTTGATAACCTCTCGGTGTAGGGTAAAAAGGAATTCGGGGTGGTGAATAAGTAAGACCTACGTTTTGTAAAAAATCTATCAATGATAAATACCAAGCATCAGTTCTAAAAGGACTGTATAATATTGATTCACACTCCTTAAGATTCAAAGTTTCTTGGGTTTCGGGAAGAACTACGTCTTCATCTGGACCAACAAGTTCTTCAATACATATGAGATCAAAAGGAAGGTTTTCAGTAATACGGTGTCTTACCCTAGGTGAATCAAGATCACTAGAAGTCGGAGTAACAAATCCTGAAGATGGTTCCAACACAGTAGGTTTAGTGTCTGGCTCAGAAATTTCAGGCTCTTCAGCTAATTCACTGGTTGGAGAAATAATACCAGTAACTTCGGAAATTGAAATTGGCTCTTGAATATATTCTGCTGTTTATGATTGATAACTAGGATGAGTAATTATGGATGACTCTCCTGGTTCTGTTGATCTAATTCCAATGACACTATGTGGTACCAGAGCTCGCAGTCCTTCAAGCTCGCTTGGTGTATACTTAGGGGGTTTCCCCTGGAGTCTATGCGATTGTCTTGGTAATTCAACCATGATTAAAAATTATTAATCACACACAATCAAAGAAAATTTCAAAGAAAACTCCTGAAGTCGCTAAGGAAACAAACAAATGAATCACACGCATAAAAAAATCTAGGAGATCAAACCACACACAAACAATAAATTCCCACAGTAAAAACACTAGTTGGTGATGAAATCTAACATCGTAGTATTTTAATGTAGAAATGGCGGTTGGAACAGTTACCCTGAAAACCAGCTTAATGAAACAGACCGGTGCAATTTTCTCCTCTTAAACCATCTTGAGTGAAGATAACCCTTCGGAGAGTCCAAGTGAGTCTAGTCGATGTCTGCTCCAGGTACAGTGGGATATTTCCTCCACTGTCACCTTAGGAAAAAATCGTAAAGTTTATGGCCACTAAGGTTACCAACATGAACTAATATACCTGGGGGAACAATCTACGATCCGAAATACACGCAAGGGCAGAGTAATAAAGCTCAATCCCCTTGAAGGCTCCTTGACATAATCCAAGGTATACCGACAAGTGACCCCAGGCTCCTCAACAATGGTCTATCTGAGGTTTACCGTTGTTAATACGTGCACATCTTCTATCGTTCCCAGTGAGATAGAATTGATTATCCCACTGGTTCGGATATGACCTCGTGCTTGACTCCTTTAAGAGGAGATTCCCAGAGCATACAAGTGACTATTGAATTTTTCCTACCGCAAGATTGACTACTTGTTTGTTTTAATTATCTTGGAGAGTTAATTACTCCCTACCACAAGACATTAGCCTAAGCTATGTTGGTGAAAAGAGCCCTATAAATATAAAAAATACTAGATTGATTTTAATTTAAGCATTTCTTTTAGTAGGTTGTTTCTTAGGACAATAGGTGCGAAGGTGAAACTGATGATATGTAGTGACTCAACTCAAAACACACTAAAAATACATCTATTATGAGAAACAATTCCTTTCCTTTCAATGAATTCTATCTAAAAGAAAGAGTTGAGAAATGAAATCTTTTAAAACAATTCTTTCCTTCAAACAAAATAAATGAAAAGAAATATAATTTCATGAGAACTCAAAATGATCAATTGCTCAAAAAGAAATCCCTTTAGCATTCAAGATCTAAACTACAAACAACATTTTCTCCCAAAGAACACTACAATTTCTAGAAATAACACTCAAAACTAAAAAACACTAATTTTGAGATCTAAAAATTCTAAAGACTAAATCTGAAAGAACTTTAAATATTTTGAGAATGTTTTGCTTAGCTTGTTATCTAACTAAGAAATTCTTTGCTTAGATCAGTAAGAACTCAAAAAACATCCAATTATGGTTTTTTAAGTGAATTTCCAAACTTATCAACAAAAGTTTTAAAAATATTTGCAAATGAGAAAATGGGATCTAAATCTCATAAAATAATTTCTGCTATGAAGTCAAACGCAGCGAGAAAGCAAGGAAATACCAATGATCTAAAGGTATACCAAGGCTTCTAATCTTTGAGTGGGATAAATACAAAGCAAAAATCACTATAACATGCAGATCTTTTAGAAAATCATTCACAACTTAAAAATGCTTGAATAAACTCTCAATCAAAGCTTTTTAACAGAAAATACAAGTCTGGGCATACACTGAGAATCTAACAAATTATTCTAGAAAAGAGAATTTTAAGGTTTTCTAAAAATTTTCACAGGGTCCGCAGGTTGCAGTGTAAACAGGTGTGGTCCCGCACTGTTTATACAAGAAAAGAGCGGAGATGCCCGCACTGTTTCTAAAAGAAAAGTGCGGATACCAGAAAACTAAAAGAAAAATAAAAAACTCTCAAACATGTGTAAGGGATTCTATAGGGATAAACTACCCAAGCTAGTATAAACTAATCAAAATTAGAAAAAATAAATTCACAAGTCAAAAATAAAAGAAATAAAAGTTCAAGGTCCATTCCCCAGTGGAGTCGCCATTTTGTTGGATGGATAAGTCGTTCTTGCTGACAAGACAGACCTCCCAAGTGTCCTACGGACAACTAGCAACAAACAGACAAACAAAAACTATTTTCTCTAGATAATATTCGATTTAGAATTAGCTACAACAGGAGTTTTGAATACCTACCTGTAGTCCAACGCTGTTCGTAATGATCTTCTTTCCAGTTGCTTGAAAGATTCATCTTCAAAGATCTGGAATCAAAAACATGGAAAAAATCAATATCACCTGCATAGTATAAACTAATTCACGAATCATATATCTATCAAGATGATCAAGGAATTCAAGAAACAAGCTGATTAATTAAATAACTCATTGATAAAACATGATAAACAAGCTACTTAATTAAAGAACTCATTGAGAAAACAGGATTCATTCGTATTATCTTTGATGAAGAAAGAGCCTTACAACCGTGTACGCCTTGATGTCGTACAGGTCTTTCTGGGGTCTGGAACAGGCATTTCCTCTACTTTGACAAGCCTTGCACTCTCTGAGATAAAATACACATGGGTGTGTAATCATTCCCACATAATGATCAGTTAAGAGAGTCTGAGTTTCTACAACATTTCTCCTCAAAAATTCTCAAAGTCTAATTCCCTTTGAGGCTGCACCATGGCTTCAATTTATAGGAAAAGAGAAGAGGTTGCAGCTCCACATAAGAGGGGATAGAATCCTCTTTTGAAGGGATTGAGCTCCATAAACCAAGGGGTAGGCTCCCATAATGGAGGAATGAATGTACATGATAGGAGCGAAGCTTTGACCGGATAATTTCTTCCAGAAGCTTCTAGATTTGACTGCTGGGCTTCTAAATGTTACTTTCCACCTTCATTTTACCTTTAATAGGGGTCCACACATTTAATTAAGAAAAAGAGTGTTTTGCTCCGCATGATTTAGAACAAAAAGGTGTGGCACCGCATGAAATATTAAGGGAAATTTTGGTACAAGGGTTTTTAAGACTTTTATGAGATTTTCTCTCAATTTCAAGGCTTGATTTTAGGAACTTTAATGTTGTAGACTTCTAAGGGAGTAATATATGAGTAGTCATGAACCCATATAGACACTAAAACGTCATGGTGAAAAATTTCAGTGTAACAGGTGGTCATCCTTAAACCACCTCCTTATGCCAACATTTTAGAGAGCTAATTCAACCTAGTGTTGCCATACATACTTTTCACATTTGTATTACAACTCTCTTCTTGGACTCACACATACCCCTTCGGATTAAGGGGGGGAATGTTGGACACCTAATCTACTAAGGGTTAAGGTGTGGGAAATGAACAGTCATAGAGAGTCGAAGAGACCTTAGAATATGGAATCAAAGAGTCACACCTAATGTACTATAAATTTATATCATTGTGAATAATATTACAACTCACGCTTATCTTTCATATGATGTCTATTCTTACATATTCCATTGCTGAGTCTAACACTATATAACCAAATTTCTTCCTTTCTTGCATGAGTGGTTGCCATGTGTTCAACCTCTATAGTTGGAAGTGCCACTATAGAATGTCTCTTTCTCATTCAACTGACTACTCCTCCAAATAGGTTAAGCACATACCCACTTGTAGATATTCTTTGATCCATATCTATAGCCTAGTCTACATCAAAAAAGCCATGTATGTCCAACACTTTATACAATCCTGGTCTTCCTTGGTAGTATAAGCCATAATAACTAGTGCCACATAGATACCTGGAAACTCACTTTATTGTTGACTAATGCTCCTTTTTTGGTTTTATAAGCCTTTTTAATACTCCCATTGCATGTGCAATATCTAGTTTCATACAAACCATTGTATACATCAAAGTACCAAAAAAACACAGTTAATGTCTACATCCTCTTCCTGTTCCTTGGGACACTATTATGTAGATAAATTTACACCTACAGGAATAGGAACCATCGTTGCTTTACTATCTTGCATATTAAACCTCTGCAACATTTTCTCGACATACTTCCTCTGGTTTAAATCGAGCTTCCTCTTTTATCAATCTTGATTAATTTCCATGCCAAAATGAAGTTTGCAGCACCAAGATCCTTCATGTCAAATTTAGAGGACAATTGGGCATTCACATCTTGGATAATTTCTCTGTCATTTACAATTAACAACATACCATCCACATATAAGACCAAATAAATAACATGATCACCAACTATTTTATAATATACACAATAATCCACTTTTCTCCTTGTGAAGCCAAGTCCTTGTATATATGTATCAAATTTTTTATACCACATCTTTGGTGATTTATTTAACCCACACAAAGAATTCTTTAACCCAAACACCATTTCTTTCTTACCCTTCATTGTAAAACCTTCCAACCTCTTCATGTAGATCTCTTATTCCAAATCCCCATGTGGGAATGTTGTCTTCACATCCATCTATTCTACCTAAAAATAAAAATTGAAGAAACTTATAAAAGTAATCTAATAGAAGCTAACTTGGAAATAGGAGAAAAAATATCACCAAAATCAATTATTGTCACCTAGAAATTTCCTTTCACTACTAACTGAGATTTATGTTTCTCCACTTTTCCTTCTGCATTCATCTTCTTCTTAAAGACCCATTTTCTACCAATGGGTTTTCTTCAACCCGATAATGGTAACAGATCTCAAGCCTCATTTTTATCCAAGGCTACCATTTCATCAACCGTGGCCTTTTTCCAGAATTTTCCATCCTCTAAATCCATTACCTCCCTAAAAATTATGGGATCATCGCCAATAATAGATAAAGAAATTTTTTTAATGGAAATCAGATGGAGTATACCTCTTTGGATTCCTTCTTTACCTAACTAATATCCTCAAAACCAAAGTGTTTGGTTCTTATTCTTCTAATTATTGTCCTTTTGTGGAGTTTGAACCGTCATCCTTCAACTCTAACTCTATCTTCTCTAGTTATTTTTTGTTGTGAAACCAGCTCCAAAAACAGAAGAAAAGAGATATTCTTGGATGATACAAATTACAAAACCTCCTTTATATATATAGGAGTCCATGGGGCCATAATGTAATCCTAGTGGGGCCACAATTTAATCCTAGCCGACCTAACAATAATAATTTAAGGGCACAATAATAACAATATGGGGGTTACATGGGTACAGTAATAACAATAAGGGGGTTATAATAACAACAATAAGGGACTATACTAGTAATATAGGGACCTAACATGCCCTTCTCCTTCAAAAAAGTGTTTTCCTCAACGCTTGAGTAGCTCTGGGTGCTTCTGTATAAAAATCTCATCCTCCCATGTAGAATATTCAGTGGGTAAGTTCTTCCACTTGATGAGATACTCTGAAATTGATCGATTTCGTAGCTGTCAAGTTCTTTTTTCCATGACTGTTTTAGGTTCCAATATGATTTTTCCTTCCTCATCAAGTTCTGGTAATATTGTTTGAACTGGAAGATTTTCACCTATAACCTTCTTTAAGCATGAAAAATGGAAAACTGGATGCACTCATGAAGAAGCAGGAAGCTCCAATTTGTATGCCATAGTACTAATCTTTTGCAACACCTTGTAAGGACCATAGTACTTTGGCAATAATTTATTATCCTTCTTAGCTTTCTTGAGGGACATTTTTTTGTATGGTTGTAGTCTTAAAAATACCCAGTCTCCTACATCAAAACTTCTCTCGCTGCGATGTTGATCTGCCTGTTGTTTCATTCGATTTTATGCCAAATTTAGGTTATCCTTTAAGAGGTGGAGAACTTATTTTTGATGCTCAATGTGATCTTCAACTGCTTGAACCTTCGAATTTTCTCTTAAATATGATGTGATGGATGGTGGATGATATCCATAAAGTGCCATAAATGGGGTCATTTTTGCTACAATATGGAAGGAAGTGTTATACCACCATTCAGCAAGAGGTAACCACTTGACCCATTGTGTTTGTTTATCAGATACAAAACAACGAAGATATCCTTCCAAACATTTATTTACTATCTCAGTTTGACCATCACATTGAGGATGATAAGATGAGCTATGAGCTAATTGAGTACCCAAACAAGAAAATAACTCCGTCCAAAAATTTCCAGTAAAAATGGGATCTCTGTCACTCACAATAACCCTTGGGTTTCCATGTAGCTTTTGAATTGTGTACATAAATGTAGTAGCAACTGTACTTTCTTTAAATGGATGAGATAATGCACAAAAGTGTGCATACTTGGTAATTTTATCGACTACCACCATGTTGACACTCTTTCCTTCGGACTTAGGTAAACTTGTGATAAAATCCATTGAAATCTCCTCCCAACATTGACTTGGAATGGATAAAGGTTGTAGAAGACTTGGGGTCTTAATTGTCTCAACTTTATTCTGCTGGAAAACCAAACATTCCGCCACAAACTTTTGAATATCAGATTTAAGGCCATCCCAAAAAAATTATTTCTTCACCCTATGGTAAGTTTTTAAAAGTCCTGAGTGTCCTCCTAAAGGAGAAGTGTGAGAGTCCTTTGGGAGTTTCAAACACCTTGGAATGATTGTCCAAGAATTTTTGGAGATCTACAGAAATATATGATTTTGATGTTGGAACTTCTTGTGAGCATAATTGTGCAATTATGCCTCGTTGTTCTTTCTTTAGAAGCTTTGTCATGACATTAGAGCTTATTATCTTTCCCGGCTTCCTTGAAATACCCTGTAATTCGACTTCCTTTCCTTCTGAAAAAAATTTCAAGAAAAGTTCTTGAAAATTAAAAGCTACCATCCCCAAGGATTGTAACCATTGTAATCCTAGTACAATATCAACACCTCCCATAGGAATGAAAAGCATTGGAATATTCAATACATATTCCCCCATGGTTAGCTTGATATTATGGCATTTTTGAGAGCAATTTATAGTTCATCCATTTGCAACCATCACTTGACATTCTGGTGTTGTGTATAGGAAGCAATTCAATTCCTTGGCTACCTTACAATGAATAAAATTATGGGTACTACCTAGATCAATCAACATTATTACCTTTTTCTTCTTGATTTGTCCTTCTATCTTGAGAGATTGAGGAGTGGTAATTCCTGCCAATGCATTGCACGATATGGTCGGACTCATTTCTTCCTCTTCTAGGGCTGGTTCCTGGTGTATATCCTCTTCTTTTGAAGATTCTTGTTCATTTTCTTCTTCCTCTTCACAATCTATGTTAAACAATTTCTTCTCAGCACACTTATGACCTTTAGTGTATTTTCTATCACAACTGTAGCAAAGCCCTTTTGCTCTTTTTTCTTCCAATTGTTGTGGTGTCAACCCTGTAGGTTGTGGAAATCTAGGAGTAGCAACACTTCCCTCTTTATAGAAGTGAGTGGTAGGCTTCCTTGTCGCCATAATTTTACATTCAATTTTTCTTACCAACCTGAATGCCTTCTCCAATGAATCAGGTTCCAAAACACGAACTTCATGTTGGATGTTATCCTTTAAAGTACCTATGAAGAGATCAATCCCGTGTTCCTCTGTAATATCAGTTACCCTTATATTCAATTTTTGGAAGTCCTCAATGTGCTCCCCCACTAAACCCTTTTGTTTGAGATTTATCAATTGGCTAAAGAAGGTGTTGCTCTTTGTATCCTCATAATGTGCTATCATTTCCTCCGTAAAAGTTGACCAAGTGACAATTTTTTTACGGGAGCAAAGCCATCGATACCATACAAATGTATTTTGTTCTAAATGTAAAGTTGCAATGCATACCTTTGTGTGTTTTGCACATTATGGAGATGAAAATATTGCTCTATCTGTAGTATCCATATTACAGGATCCTTTCCATCAAACTTCCTCATATCCATTTTTGGAATATGGTGGTTCTTCCCTCCAACGTTAGAGTTTATGAAATCACGATTAACATTTATTTTGTTCTCATCATGAGTTTCCTCTACTATCTTTTCACCATTAGGAAACAGTTCTTGTATCAACTTTGTCAAACCTTCCATGTCTGCTTTTAGATCATTCTTCATGTTTTCCATCTTAGCTTCCATGTCATCCATCTTAGATTCCATGCCAGCTTCCATGCCATCCATCTTAGCTTCCATTCCATTCTTCAAACCATCCATCTTATATTCCACGCCTTTCTTCAAACCATCCATCTTAGTTTCCACACCTTTCTTCAAAAATTCCATGTCATTTTTTGTTGCTCTTTGCGAGAGCAAAATTTTTTGCACTTGCTCTTGTAATTTTGATATGTCATGTTCCCATTCTCCATCTTCATGAGTCATAGTAGAGCCTTCTAAAGGCTTAATGGGTGTTGAATTATTTTTGGGGGCCATTTTAGAATCCAACACTGATATCTATTATACAATATGCCCTTGGAATCAATTCAAATTGATTCTTCAAACAAGACTTATGCAATTCGGAAAAACAAATACACACATTTTACTTGCTTTTGAGGAGCTCAATATTGAAATTGAATTATCTCTATACTTGCATATCCTAAATATCTAAAATTCAGCCCTGTAGTAGTCCTCTAAATATTCTTTCAAATTACACAAGTTTGACTTGATTTGGATTCTTCAAGACAAAGTTATGTCGAATCTCCCACAATGACCTAATTATGAACTAGTTTAGTAGAGCGAACTTGTACGACTTGCCACGTGTCATTGTTGGCTCTTTTGGCTTTGAAATTTATAGATAGGAAACTAAAATCCGTGTAATTCTAGTAAATTTTTATATAATTCCAATCCGATGCTCAGAGAGAGAGAGTTATGAAGATTTTCCCACGATCACCTCTTTGTGATGAAATTCAAGAGCCTAAAAAAGACCTAACTTCCACAGATCATATCTTCGAAAATATTGTGAACCAAGCTCTAAAATTTTGCAACGATGTTCCTCAGGATTTTAGCTTCATGCTCTAAAAATTTCCACTTCTGAACCTTCATAGAAAAAAAGGTATAGCGAAAATTCCACGATGACATTTTTAAGTGAAATTCAGGAGCCTGCAAAAAGCCCTACCTTCCACAGATCATATCTCCGAAAATATTACGAACCAAACTTTGAAAGTTTGTGACGATGTTCCTTAGGATTTCAGATTCACACTCTAAAAATTTCAGCTTTTGAACCCTCGTAGAAAAAATGTTATAGTGAAAATTCCATGATGACCTTTTTGGAGTAGAGAAACCCTAGAATCCAAAGCTATGATACCAAATATTGTGAAACCAACTCCAAAAATAGAAGAAAAGAGATATCAACGCCTTAGAAATAAGCACTTCGAGGGGGGAACCTCGAATATATTACATGAATGAACAATCCTTGGATGATACATATTACAAAACGTCTTTTCTATATATAGGAGTCCATGGGGCCACAATGTAATCCTAGTGGGCCCGCAATGTAATCCTAGCCGACCTAGCAATAATAATTTAAGGGCACAATAATAAAAATATGGGGGTTATAGGGGTACAATAATAACAATAAGTGGGTTACACTAACAACAATTTTGGCTTAAGGGGTCCTGACCCAGGTTCAGTGTGTAAGGTTTGCCAACAAACCCCTATACTACTGTCCCTTTCAGCAGTGACCTACTTGCACAAGTCAAAGTCTCACTCGAAGTAGTATGGGTCGGTGCTGGAACCAGGTTTTCGCACCCTAAGAAAGGAAGGGTAAGGCAAGTAGAGCTGCACTAGCTCTTGTAATTCCCAGATTACCTTGTTCTGCACAGAGTTAATTAAATCTCTATTTGCATCCATGTGCACTAGATTTATAGTTATATGCTTTTTATAATATCAACACAACATTACATAAACAAAGTGGAATAGATCTAGATCCAAGCATTCCGTTACATAGATATTCGCAGCTAAAAGATAGAAAATGCACAACACAACAATTATCAGTAATTCACACAAAAGTACTCACAAATTCAGTTCTCTAACAATCTTTCACATTCATTCATTCATCAATTCTTCCTTACAATTCCCTTCCCAACCTACACACACAACAACAGTGTCTGCACACAACTGGACTTGGATCTCCGCGCACACAGCCAACAAGAGTCTGTTCCCCAAAACGAAAACAAATAGCTTAAACAATAGATTGCATCAATAGCTCATCATTTCTTATCCTTTAAAATAAAAAAATGCTTCTCTATTTATAACAATCTAGCCTAGACTTTCCTATGGTCCGCAACCCATGGTTTTCGAACCCCTAGTTTACCCTTTCACCCATTACAATGCTTTCGGGGCTTTGACCCACCAAAAAACCCCTACGCTAGACTAAATATAATAAAAAATATTCAAAATGGACCAGTTTCGTAGCTTGTTAGGAGGACCCGTCCCAACAGTCCCCCAACACAATCTTGTGACTTGTCCCGAGTCACTGCACTGGTGCGGGTATGGCTTGATTTGACTACCATTGATAAAGCCAGGAATGAGGTCACCACGTAGGGTAGCTAGCTGGACTTCTCCACAATTCGTGATCTCCTTAACTGTGTAGGATAGCTAGCAGTACAATATTTTACCACTTGTGCCTTAGCCCATTGGGTGACGTAGTAAGTGGCAGTGATAATGTAGCGCACGCCTGTTTTCTTGCCTGGTGGATTGATGGGTCCTATTAAGTCAATGGTCCATTTTTCAAAAGCCTGTAGGGCCATTTGAGGCTGTAATGGCATGTCATCTCATCATGAGGGTCGGCCAGTTCGCTGGTATGTATCACACGATTTGCAATAGGTGTAAGAATCTTGATGCAGGGTAGGCCACCATAATCCAGCCCTCAAAATATTTTGTGTCGTAGCCCTGCCTGCATAGTGGCCTCCCGCGACTCCATCGTGTGCTTCTGCTAGGACGATGGGCCATTCATGTTCCAATACATATCTGCGTAGTATTTCATCTGTGCCTAGCTTGTATAGCTATCCTGCGATGATAGTAAAGTCTGCAGCCCAGGTAACCAAATACTTCTTCTGTTGTACCGAATATGCTATAGGGGCCAAAACCGTAGTAAGGAACTCAATGATATCAGCAAAGTGAGCATAAAACACCTTAATGGTGAACAGTTGCGTATCGGGTAAGCCCTCATCCAAGTTAGTAGGCTCTTCCCCTGTTTCGATACGAGACAGATGATCCAGGCCTGCATTCAACCTCTCGGGCTTAATGATGATCTCAAAATCATATTCCTGAAATAGCAATAGCCAACTGCAAATATTCCCCCCCAACACAGGCTTGTTGACCGGGTATTTCAAAGCCGAATGATCAGTGAACATATTAAAGTGTCCACCCAGCAGATAGTGCCGATATTTTTGTAGTGCATACACCATAGCCGGTCCTTCGTGCTTAGTGGTAGAGTAATTCCTTTCTGTGCTCGAGAGTTTGCGAATGGCAAAGGCAACCGGGTGATCAATATCTCCTTCGCCAGGTTGAGTGAGAATTGCACCCAGGGCGATGCCTGACACATCGACATGTACATGAAATTCCTTTGACCAGTCAGGGAATATCAGTATGGGGGCAGAGATCATCTTCTCTTTTAGCAGTTCGAAGCTCTTCTGATAATCATCATTCCAGAAAAAAGATACATCTCTTTTTAGAAGCTATTCCATGGGTGCTGTGATCAGAGCTTACCCTTGAATGAATTTCCTGTAATAGCCTATGTGACTGAGAATAGAGAGCAACTATTTTTCCATTGTGGGGGCTGCAAGGTTGATAATTACGGCTATCTTTACAGGATCAACCATCAATCCTTATCGACAGATTATGTGTCCAAGCAAGATTCCGAATGGTACGCAGAATATGCACTTCTTGATATTCAAGGAGATCTGGGGTTTCCGGCATGCATCCAACATTAATCGCAGTTTCGAGACATGTTATTTTACCAAGCCAAAGACCGTCCAGTCATCGAAGTAAACCTCCAGGAACTTATAAATAAACTCCTTGAACACAGCCACTATGACCCTCAAAAATATAGCAGGTGCATTCTTAAGACCAAAGGGCATGACGTATACTGGAAAGAACCCCATTCAGTTGCAAAGGTAGTCTTACTGCGATCTTCAGGTGCAATTCTGATATGGTGGTATCCTGAGAATCCATCAGTGAAAGAATAGGCCTCCTGGCCACCCACGCTATTAAGGATTTCATTGGAGAAAGGCGTAGGGAAGGGGTCATGAACACAGCCATCGTTCAACTTTCATAGGTCCACACAGATGCGTATTTCCCCCACAGATGCGTATTTCCCCCTTTGTTTTTTTCTCTTGGATGAACATTGGACTTACCCAATCTGACTGTTCAACTGGTTCAATGATCCCTACAGTCAGCATTTTGTCCAACTCTTCTTTGACCTTTTGCTTACATTTAGGATTCAGCCGGTAAGGCCGCTACTTGACGAGGCGCACCTCGGGTTTCAGAGTGATGTGCATAATGCCGAGGTCCCCAGTGATTCCTTTGAGCTCAGAAAAATTTGTTGGTAATAAGTCCTGGTACTCCGTCAGTAGCTCAACAATTTTTCCTACGGTGCCTTCATCCAATAGTCCCCAATTTTAGCCAACTTAGGGTTTTTTTCTCTCCTAATATTAACTTCGCATAGCCTGAAAGGTTGTGTTACATCAACATCTTGGAGCGATGGTCCAATAACGGTACGTTCTCCTTCATATTTTAGAACAAAGATATTCCGTAGATTATCCTCTTCTTCGTTAATCACCAAGCTCCGGTAGTTGACTATGTCTTGCATCTGGACTTCCCATGTTAGGACCGCTGGTGTGGTGCATGGGTGAGGATTTTTAAAGATAAACGCATCGATGTCTTGTAGAGCTTTGTCAAGCATCTCTGTTCCCCCAATTAGTCCGAACATTCCAATAAAGTCTTCTTTTAATATTTCCCAGTGGTGGGTCCGCTGATGTAACTCCGCATCTACATACCAAGCAGCAGGGATAGGGCTCAAGGCATGCACAAATAGATGGATCCATTCTTCTGGGGTTTGGTCGGACCATTTGGTTGTCCAAGTATGCAGATGTGCACGGGGATCCTCGGGTCCCAGTAATATCTTAGTGTGCACATCAGCGGGAGGTGCGAACCGCAGAACCATCCTATCTCGACATGTCTCCCATTCCAGAAAGCTTTCTTGTGGGTATCCCACCAGTGTGCAGGTGTTCCACGCAGAGCCAAATTGAGTGCCCAGAGCCACTATTATTTTGGCACCCTAGCCTTCAATGTTCTTAAGAATTCCTCGACATTATTATACCCATAAAAGTGGGGAAGGTCTCTTACCTCTGAAGTAATGTAGTAGAGGGTCCTTGCAGCCCGAGGGCATCGTAGTGCTGAGACATTGTGTAGCTGGGTCTGCCAACTCTCTAGTTTTTCATTCGAATAAGAAAAGTACTCCCTGTTCTTCTCCTAATTGAATACTCCACCTGTTGTAGGGTTACCCTGGTCTTCATCCTATGCCGTTACTCTGTAGATGTGATCTAGTTCCTCCTCTTCATATGTTGGTTCTGTATACCGCACACCCTCAGCGGGATCCAGTGGTACTATTATGTGTGTACCATTCTTCTCAAACACCATACTACATTTTTTTAGATTAATGACACCCCCCACGTCTATAGCCCAGTCTATCCCTAGGAGTGTAGGATAGGGATCCGTATCTTCCACAATTTCTATTACTTCAAAGTCAACTAGGACCTTTACTCCTGCGATATCTACCATGAATTTTGGCAACCTTCCCAGAGGGATGATCTTCTGTTGATTCGCCATGCGCAGCTGGATGGTGGACCAGTCTAACTTAGGTTCTCCCATTCATTGCCATGTTTGCTTTGGTAAGACATTCGCATCCGATCCCAGATTGAGAATAACCTGATCTATCTCATAGTCGCCAATCTGTGCAGTCGATCACATTTCCCTCTCGGTGCGCCTCTTGTAGCTGTGTAATTTTTGTACTTCCTTAATCTCAGCCACTGTGTTGGGCCGAGCTGTGCAATCCTATAGTAATACTTGAAGATCTTCTTCAGCCTACGGGTTGTGCAGTAGCTTCAAGCATGCCCTTAGAAAGGGTTCAACCTCCTCTTATTTCTGGAGGTGTGCTGGCAGCTGCACAGGGGCTTCCAGCGACTCTTGTTTCTTGGAATTTGTTTCCTTTTGAGTAGCAAGCTCCTCCCTTGCTTCCTGGGTGACCATGCTGTGCGTCATGACTTTTATACTTGGATCTTCATTCCTCAGATCAGTTTTGACTCTGCACATTTTGCGTGGGGGTAGGCTGTTTGTCCTATATTTTTGTTATCAATATCGGGTAGTCTTTGATCTCATGGTCCAACTGTCAGAAATATTTACAGGATTTTCTGGTGGGGTTCGAGTAGTCCCTGGAGAAGTGCCCTATCTCCCCACAGTTATAGCAGATCAGCTGGCCCCTTCCTCACCATGCGCTTCCTCCTCGACCCCCCCCTGCCCCTCACAGGAGAGCCACCAAAGGTCCCGGGAGATCTCGGCGACGCAGGATCAGATTGTACCCTATATAGGTTCCCTCGATCTACTAGTAAGTCATATGTGTGACAATTCTATTCGTCGTGCCCTACCGATCAGTAGAACCTGCACCATTGTTGCTTCAATTCACCCATACTTAGCTGAGGGCACTGGGCTGTGTCATGTAGTCCTTCTACCCAGCAGTCATCGCACCAGAGCGCAGATCCGCCAAACTCGGGGCGCAATGGACTAGGTCCTCTTGCCTGGAGGTAATCCTTCAATAGCGGACACTGGTCCTTGGTATGGCCAGACACCCGACACCATATGCACCAAAAATCTACGCAACCGTCCTTCCCTCGCTCCTTCTGCAGGTTTTTTATTTCTATATGCATAACTCCAAGATGCTCCTGAATTTGTTGTACCCCCCTGAAACGTGTTGTCCTTAGGCATAGCTTCAAGTTTCATGGCAGCTTCTAAGGCTTTTTCTTGCAATTCTAAGGTCTGGTGACTCATTGGTATGCGTAAGTGAGGTAGCAACATAGCGATGAACCATTCTGTGTGCTGTCTATCATCATACTTAAACCCTCCTTCCGTAATTGCTTTCTTTAACCGCTTATCAGCCTCCCATACTGACTCGGACGCACCTTGCTTGAGGTCTTTCACTTCTGCTACCAACTGAGAGTAAGATTTCGGTTTCCGGAATTATTGTTTTAGAGCATCCTTAACATCTTGAAATGATGCTCTCCCATTTTGAGATATATACCGCATATACCAGTCCAACGCCCTTTCTTCGAAATCCAGGGATAGCTATGCTCTTTTCATAGTATCTCTTACCACCCCTTGCACCATCCACACTGAGTCACCATCGTCTAGACCTTCGAATTGCAAGAAAAAGCCTTAGAAGGTTTGGTGACTCATAACCGTTCCATGTCCTCATCGGCTGCACCTTTAAAGGAAGGTAACTTTAAGTGTGCTGCCATGGGTTCCTCTAGTTTATTTTCCCAGAGGCCTTTCATCAGGGTAGCTGACAGAACTTTCGAGGTCTCAGTGAGCTATGACCAGAGTGATCCTCTACTTGACTTGTTCGATACTACTTACAGCTCCATGTTGTGCTTTCGCCCAGAGTAGCACTCATTCAACCCTGCTTTAGATCTCCAATGCCATTACCCGATCCCATTTCTCAGACTTCTTCCGGTCCCGACAATGGAACCATTTGTTGGCTTAAGGGGTCCTGACCCAGGTTCAGTGTGCAAGGTTTTCCAACAAACCCCTATACTACTGGCCCTTTCGGCAGTGACCTGCTTGCGTAGGTCAAAGTCTCACCCGAAGTAGTATGGGTGGGTGCTGGAACCAGGTTTCCACACCTCGAGAAAGGAAGGGTAAGGCAAGAAGAGCTGCACTAGCTCTTGTAATTCCCAGATTACCTTGTTCTGCGCAGAGTTAATTAAGTCTCTATTCGCATCCACGTACACTAGATCTACAGTTATATGCTTTTTATAATATCAACACAACATTACATAAACAGAGTGGAATAGATCTAGATCCAAGCATTTAATTACATAGATATTCACAGGTAAAAGACAGAAAATTTACAACACAGTAATTATCAGTAATTCACAAAAAATTACTCACAGATTCAATTCTCTAACAATTTTTCGCATTCATTCATTCATCAATTCTTCCTTACAATTCCCTTCCCAACCTGCGCATACATCATCAGGGTCCGCACAAAGCTGGACTTGGATCTCCACGCACACAGCCAGCAGGAGTCTGTTCCCAAAAACCCAAATAGATAGCTTAAACAATAGATTGCATCAATAGCTCATCATTTCTTATCCTTTACAATACAAAATTCTTCTCAATTTATAACAATCTAGCCTAGACTTTCCTATGGTCCGCAACCCATGGTTTTCGGACCCCTAGTTTACCCTTTCACCCATTACAATGTGATGATGGGATGCCCCTTCGAAGTCACAATTTCAAACTGTCATGCATGTAAAATGCACCCCAATCTTTCACCCCAAATAAATCCACAATCTGGGTAAACTCTGATGTTTTAATTTCTGAACTAGAAATTTAAATCAATGGTTATTTAATATCTCAAATCTGAGATTTGAGATATTAATTTAAAGTTCCCTATTATGGTTATAGAGGTCACAGTTTCAAGTCCAGATCCTATCCTCCCAGGCGAAAGCTCCCTCTCTTTTTATCTTCATGTGAAAACCTTATTATAAACTATTTCACTATGGAACACGAGGTCATACAACTATTTACATGAGCGGGGCTTTACCTTTTCTTCCATGGTAAAAATCATATGTCAAAGCCTTTAATCTATGGTTATGAAGTCATATATATATCAGAACCTACTTACCCAACGTCTCCTTCTTTATTTTATCTCCTAATGAAACACCTCTTGGATAGGTTACCATAGAACCTTCGGGTTAATTACCCTCAGCCTTATATCTGTAAATCTCGAACCTGATGACTTATAACCCAATGTTACAAGCTCGAAATCTTGTTCAACAAGGGTTAGCACATCCAATCATATGGGCACAGTTCACTAAGGCTTATCATATACCAACATGTATATATCCACGACTTTATAAACTGACCACTGGTCAAGGGCTCGAATCCTTAATACGATTCTAACAATTGAGGATCCAAGTATTAACTTTAAGAGGCGCCCAACACCCAGTGCATTTCGTGCAAGGTTCGACTTAACTATGTATATATCAATGCACACATGTGCTCCCAAACCATGTGTTAAAACCTTTATCACAAGACTTTGATTATCGCCCTCACCGTCGAATTTCAAGGTCCATATATTAAAATGAAATGTCTCGGCCCCACAACACCTTATAACACATACCTTGTTAACTTTCGGACATCACGTGGTACAGTGGCCATTGGATTTCTTCCTCCGCTAGATCAACGAGCCTAACTCATATCACATTCTTTGGGACCCCGAACTTTAATGCCGCAAAATAACCCGATGAGCCCGGTTTTCGAATACCATATTTTTCCACGCGTCAGGCAGCCAATGGAATTGCGTTTTTTTATCAAAACCCATTACCATTTTTTTTCTTGCGCGATACTATCGGTTTTAGTTCTTGAATCCGCCCTTCCTGTACACTTCATGGTTCCTTCTCGACTCAAGGTTCCATTCACCATCTCACCATCTGATCGCGTTCGTTGATCCTTTGGATACAACAGTAATTGTGTCTCCCTTTTTCATTACTCTTCCACTCTTGCGGACCACCGTTCCACCCTTCTCTGATCTCAAATTCACCATGCCTTATTTCTATGGTTTGATCTCAGTTTCATCGCTTCACTCAAACAGGGTGTAAGTGAAGACTTTTTCTATCTTCAATGTCAATGGTTAAATTTGTTTGTGCCCTCAATAAAAGAGCCAACTCATCAGTCCTGTTTAATTCTTCTCACGGGACTGACACATCCGGTACTAAGTCTCTAACAAGATTCTGGGTCATGGTTTAAATATAAAATAAATTAAGATAATCGAATGCCCAATTCCCTACTCAGACGCTGGCGTATGTACAAATGTGCATTCAGATTAACAAGGGCATCTATAATCCAGAAATATCAAAAGGAACCGAAGTCCTAGTTCAGGCCACGAACCCTGAATTCAATTCACTGTTAATACCTTACACCGAAACATCATGTTCAATAACCCAACATGATTCCAATTCATCAATGTGTGCATTCAATTCCACAACATCGACATGACTGTTGATGTCTTCAATAACCCACAAAACGCAATTAACTCCCAATTACAGAGCATACACCACATATTCTTATACATTTCCCATCGGTTCAGAGTTCAATCATACAGAAATTGCATCAATCAAGGCTCATGCAATACTAAAAAAAATACATTCATATATTCAGATGAATTTACTTACAATCCTCTAGTTGGCCAGATTCTCGATTCAAGTGGCCCTTCTGCAACCTATTCTCTGCAGATCTCTCCTACAGCTATATGTAGCCCTATGCAGGTTTATGAAGTCTCTCCTATTATGCTCCTTTAGGCCTATTTTTTATACAAATACTACAAATGAATCGATTCAGATTCCTTGATGACTCAACAAAACTCTGTAATTTCCTACAGTCTAAAATTAGACTAAGTCCTAAACCGCAACTGGCTATCCCTTGATGTGCCCACTAATCATTCAGGCAGTTACATTCTTCTCCAGATTTAACTAAAATCACTCAAATGAGAATAATTACATAGGAAATTTAAAACAAGAGACCCCCCTACATTTATCTATATGCAAAATATTGTCATGGGCCTAATGCCCCTGCATCAGACTCCCCAGGTTAAAATGGTTCATGATCTCCTGATCATGTGCTTTCATCTTGGTCTGCCTGGATCCCACACTTTTTTCTGCAACTGGTCATATGTTGCAGTGTTCTCCTTTTTCATCCGTCATGGCTTCCATACTTTGTGCTGTAGCTTTCCATTGGCTGCACTTTTACATCCTCCTTCCATTTTTCTTTTGCTGTTGCTTATTTGTTTCTTTGTTGCTGTCCTAGCTTGCTCAGTCTTTGCTCTTGCTGTCAATTGCTGATCTCCTACTCTAGCTCTAGATTTTAATTGCTTAGCTCTTGCTTATGGAACTTTTAATTATTCAGTTTTTACTGCTGCCCTATTCGCCACCCAATCATCCATACCCTCTTGCTCTCTGCAACAGTAAAACTTTTCTTGATTGTCACTCATGACAACTTCTCTACTCTTTGTCTTCAGCAAATATTTAGACTGGTAATTGAATTTCCAGTCATCACCCTCATCTCTTCTATTCTTCTGCACTAAACATGCCTAAGTCCTTCCATCAGTGCCTGCAGTCATAAAACAAACATCAAAGTTATGAAATCTTTGAGTTTCTTTCTCCTCTTCTGGCAACACTTCAGCTTGTTTCTTCAAGATTTTCTCCAGTAACACTCCAAGCTGCTGTTCTGCTAATTCACACTCTTTTTTGAATGTTCTATGCAACCATTTCAACCACTCATTTTGTGCTTGCCTCTCATTGTCAGCATGCTGTAATTTGAACTTAGCATGTTCTTCTTATTCTTCTTCCTGGGCAATCCTCAGCAATTGCCTTCCTTCTTCTTGAATTACTTCAAGCTCTTCCAGCTTTGCATTTTCACCTTTTTTCAGAGCAAAACTCTGATTCTCCACTACTGTAGCAGCCCCAAAAATCTGCCATACTGCCTTCTCTCCACTTTCTCCTCTTGGATATTCGAACAAGCCAATTTTTCCTTGTCATTTGCAGAAATAATAAGCTCATTTATAGGAGGCATGATAGCCCCACCTTCCTCTTTCTGCAACAATTCATCACCCTTCAAAACAACTCCAAAATATGGATGGTTTTCTATCGTGCCTGTCAACACAACCAATTTTTCAAATTTTAGTTCACAAGACCCAGTGGTCTTAATTGATGATTTAATCACCAATTCCTCTCTATCTTCATCCCACTATGTCTTCACATTCTGCAATCCCCAATTCTGAAATTGAGGTTTCCTCTCTTGCACAGGACCCTGCTGATCCAGCATATTCTCCAACAGCTCAATTTCTCCATTCCATGGTTTAAAATCTTCCATAGAATTCTTCTCCTCTTTCGATTGACTGCCCAGTGCTGCCAACCTATCTCCATCACCAACAGGATCTGCATTCATCAAACAATTGTCAAAACAAGATTCATAAGGCCTCAGAGCCTTTCCTTCCTCTGCCAGCATCTTAGTATGCTGTCCCAAAATTCTTTCCTCTTTAATCAGCACATCAGTATGCTGATTCCAACTCTTCAAGCAATTCTTGAGACTGTCAACTAGTCTCTCTTCTGCATCATCCCTTTCAAGGATGTCTTTATGCTCTAGTTCATAAAAATGAACTTTCCTCTTCTCATTCATCTCTATCCTTACCATCTGAACACCTTACCTCCGTTGTTCTGTCCTCTACTTCGGAACACTTAATTCATGCCAAAATCTTGGCATCTCATCTGAGAAAACATCTTCACAATATTCATTATCTTTTGCTGTCACTATCTCCTTAGCCTTCATCACAATAGAATTATGAATTCTTATCTCTGCAAAAACTTCAGATATCTATCCATCACTCTTCATTTGGCCATTTAAAAAAAGAAATTTGTCATTATCAGTGTTAGTGTCAGTCTTTGCAGCCTTCCTGCAGTGATCAAACATGCTCTTACAAGGTGATTTTAAAGTGTCAAGGTCAAATTTTTTCATTTCAGTGAGTCTTCAAAGCAAAATTTGGTCACTAAGTACTAGGTCTAGGGTTTGCTTTCACTTCTTCCAGAGTTGTCCAAATGTCGGTCCATGTCACCATTCAGCTGAGTGTACTATCATTCAGAGGGTTTTCATCATCATGTCAAGTTCCAATGGGTCATTTTACACCTTTTTCATGCTTAAGTTGTGCCTAGGTAAGGTTCATTTCCCTCTCCTAGGGTTTTGAAGGTAATTTCTCTTGAATGGTCAAATCATCAGCAAAATTTGTATCCTGATGTTCATACACATTCCCCTATCATTAATGTACCTTATTAAACACTTCCCATCACTGAGATCCCTCAAATTCCTCATTTTTGCACAAACCCTAGTTTCTTGCTACAACTTGGCAATTTTCTAGGCTAGGTCTGTGTTTTGCCCTTTTGGACCCCTTCCCCTCCTCAATATTCTGAAATTCCACTTTCCCCTGCTTCCTAACATCCCCCCCTACTTCCAAAAATTTCCCCAAGAATTTAGAAGCCCCTTATCCCCTTCATTTCGCTTCATTTCGACAAATCCCTTGTTTCACACATCGGGATAGGTTTCACTAAAATGATGTTTCAGAGAAATAAAAGATGAATTTTGGAAAACTGAGAGAGGTTTGTGTCCAAAACATGCCAAAGAAGAAAAAAATCCTTCAATTTTTACACAGGTATCATGGTTTTAGAGAAATGTCAAAAATACAATCGCCTTGGGAGAATTGATGCACCTCTGAAGTGACCTTGGGAAAATCAATATTTCTCCCAGCTTGGTTTGCCAAATGACTTGCTTGATGAGTCAAATGATAACTAGACACAAATATATTTCCAATTAAATATCATGAGCTCAATTTGGAGTTGAGGAAAACCTTCAAAATTTGACTGCAACAGCACTCTTCCTTGAGGCAGCCTCATTCTGCTCATTTTGACCAGTCTTGGGAGAGTTGATTTTTGACAGGGTAAATGAACTCCAAAATGAAAAATTCCACTTGGGTGGGAAAGTAGACTCAAATATATTTCCAAAAAGCTATCAAATGCCCAATTTGGACATCCGGAAGGCCTCCAAAAGTCTCCTGCAAAATGGCGCGATGCATAGAAAAGTGGGCGCGGCGCATTGGGTTTGTGCGCGGCGCATTGGTCCAGAACACAAAATTTTTGTCATTTCTTCACCAGAACTCAAATTTTCTCGGTCCCCTTTGTTCTAGATAAGTTTATGTGTGTTGTAAATGCTATTTAGACAAAGTTTGGTGTAGTTAGAGATTGGTTTTGAAGAATTTGAAAGCCAAAATCATAAACCCTCTCATTTTGTGAAAGATTTCTCCTTAAGGTTTGAAATTTGAGTTTTAAAAGTTTGATCTTGGTGCCCATTCCCCACATTTTTTATTCCTTTCCCATTATTGTAAACCTATTATCATGATCAATCCCTTATTCCCTCACATTATACCATCCCTTCCCTATTCCCTAATAAAACCACTCATATCACTTATGTCCATTTGTCTCTATCCCTCAAATCCTTTCATGCCCTATCATTATCCCTTTCCTCATATCAATTATAAAATTCCCTAAATCCCAAACATCCAAGTGGCTGTCCCATTGTCTCTACATTGTCAAATTCAGAAGTTTTAAAAGGGCAAATTTCACTTGGTTGCAGTCCACTGTCCACACTGCCTTAGTTACCACAGTCCTTTCCAATGTGACACATATTTTCGCGATTGGAGACAAAGACACCAGGGTTTCATTCCTCATTTTCAAAAAACCAAAAATGCACCTTGCATGGACATTATGGACAACGACACATCATACAACTGAGACAGTGATTTCATCACAGAAACTGCATGCACCAGGAGGGTACTGAGGAGGCGCAAAACACATGATCCACTCCAAATATTGGCCGAGGCTTCCTTGGCTGAGTAGGAGACATGATGGGAGACCTTCACTCCAAATTTCAGCAAATTTGGAGTAAATGTTGTCATTTTTGAAATTTTGGTTGCAAAACAGGTTTTTCTGTCCGACGCGTCGCACCACCCGACGCGCGCTTATGATTGGGACATCTTATGGAGGAAAAATTGATATTTTTGGGTTTTTTTATGAAAATTTATGCATGCTCAGGAATGGCTGAGAGATTTCATCAAGTTCTCGGTTGCCTAAAGGGCCAATAACACCTTGAAAATGGCCTTTCTGCCACCTTTTGCACCAGCAGGAACCAGTCTTGGGAGATTGCAGTTTTGGAGGGGAAAATGACATCCAAATTGAAAAATTCCACTTGGGTTGGATAGCAGAAATCCAAGGCTTTCCAACGAGCTATCATGAGCACAATTTTGACTTCAGGAAGTGCCCCAAAAATAGGCTCAAAGTAGCGCGATGCATAGAGCTTTGGAGCGCGGCGCATAGAGGATTTTGGCCTATTTTTCACCTTTCAGCTCAAAAATTCGGCCAGTTTTGACTAGTTTCACCTTTTGATGTAATTATTAATCTATCTTGATGTAACTTGGGGACTATGATGTAATTTTGGCTTATTTTTAATTGTTCTAGAGGATTCATTCACTAAAAAGTGAAAATTAAGTGAATGGATCAGTTTCCTAGCATATAGAGGTAAGTTGTTTGGCTACCTAGATTTCAATTCCATGTTTAGAATTGGTTGAAACAGATCCTAGAAG
This sequence comes from Pinus albicaulis, assembly GCA_034641835.2. Classification (NCBI taxonomy): domain Eukaryota; kingdom Viridiplantae; phylum Streptophyta; class Pinopsida; order Pinales; family Pinaceae; genus Pinus; species Pinus albicaulis. The sequence goes on from CM076582.1 coordinate 1,664,764,632, forward strand.
GATGAGCTCGACCCATAGAGGCATGGGAAGGGGTTAGGATGGTCTATATGATGTATTTTCTCAATCATTTTCAGAGGTAGGATACTTGGGAAAAATTTGGCACTCCATTGTATATCCATTTTCAGTTTTTGGAAAAGGAAAGACCAGAGTTTTGCAGCACTTGTTGGGATTCCTGTGGCTTCTGAGTTTTGATGATGTTCTTCTCATGTTATTGTAATTTTCATTAATGTTATATGTATGCCATTTCCCTTATCTTTGCTTCTAAATTAAACAAATGAGTAATTGAGGTAGAATTCATTGGTTTGCTGGTGCTCTACCTTAGAATTTTGTTTAGTTTTACATGTTTTTCGTCAGTTTGAAGAGAATCCTTGCACTCTCTTGCTCTCTTCAGCATCTCAGCAGTCTTTTCAATCCATTCATTTGATCTAAGACGTCAAAGCCGCTGCCTACCTCGCCCCAACTTGAACTGTGCAAGAAATTGGCCTCAACCCCAAGCCCAAAACTATTTTTCCCTTTTTCAACAAAAAACCCTACAAATCAAATTCAAACACTCCTAAGATCAGCTATTGTTTTAGTCATCTCAAGCCCCTTAGAATATTTTTATTGAGATTTACCCGGAGAGAGCCCTCTCCTGTCCTCGTAGGGCTAGCTACGAGGCTAAGCATGGTTTGATGTTGCCTTGAGTTCTGCCTTTTTCAGCCTGAGGTAGATTCGAGCGCTAACAATCAGCATTAATTACAAACTCATCATCACCAAAAAAAACTCCCTTGAAACAATCTCTTTCATTAAACAAGGAATTAATGAATTCCCTTTGCTGCAATAACACAATCTGATCTTCCTCTGAAAGATACTCATCATATCTTGCTTGGAAACATTCAGCTTCATTTGCCATAGTTACATCATATGAACTGCCTTCATTAACACTTGAATTCATACACAACTTGTCAGATGAAAAAACATAAGACCTCATGGTCTCATTTGATGATTTGATCATCAAATTTTCTTGTTGTCCGAAGTCTTCTATGCTCTTCAGAGATTCTCCAATGGTCTCTTCTTCAATTTCTTCAAGCTGTCCAACTTCCAGCTTCTGGCCATCATCATAAGCTAAATCTCCTCTGCTTCCAATATGTTGGAAAGCATAATCCTTCTCCAACTGTGCATGGACATCCTAAGAACATTTGGTTGTTCCATTTTCTTCCTCAGTGACAACATCAACAATTTGTTCATCTCCACATGGATTTCCTGCAAACATAAAAAATATGTCAGATGTAAGGCTCTTGGACCCCTTGGCCCCACTTGAAGCTTCAGTCTTCAAGTCCTTCTCCAGATACTCAATCACTCTGAGTATTTCCTTCTTCTTCTGAGAATTTATCAATTGCTCTTTCTTCCTTTGTGGCCTTTTCCACTTTACCTTTTTCTGCATGAGCCAACCAACTCTCTGGTTTTCCTCTATCATCCTCTCTAGCTCATAAAGATACTTATTGATCTCAACTATCTCTTTCCAATATTCTTCATCAGTGAGTCTCTTCCTCATGCCAATTTCTTTGGCATCTTCCCTCACTCTTCTGCTGTGGTCTCTCTCAGAACCTCTGCAATCTCTGCAATCTCTACTATGGCTGTCAGTAGCCATCCTCTCCTCCAGGAGTTCTTCACTCAAAAGCTGCACCAAGCCTTTGAAACAACAAGCTCTCTTGCTGTAACTTACCTCACCAATCCCTTCCTCCAGATCCAGCTTTTGGCAAGTACTGGTCCCCTCTCTGCTGGAACATTCTGAGCACTCTCTTCTGCTCTCTAGGCTTCACTCTGCAACTTCCTTCAAGAACACCTCTGTTCTTCCTTCATCCAACCTCAGGTGGGAATCCTCAAGTTCTTCTACACTCTTTTTGCACTCAGAATCCCGTGTTGGAATCTTCTTATCACTGCTCTCAAAGCTGTGATCTGTTTCTTGCTGAGATTCCTTCCTCAATTGCTTTCACTCTGCATTCTGTAAACAATACCTTCAAACCAAAGTTCAAATAAGGCTCACCAACTCACCTCTCAAGATCCCTGAATGATCTTGCTTCTTCTCTCACCTGCACTGCATCTCTACCTACTGCAATCTTCAATATATTCTGTCTTCAATTCCAGATTCTGCTCATCTGGAGACCTTCACTGCATGTCAAATCAAATCTTCAAATTTTCTGTTAAATAGAATTAAAACCCTAATTTTCTCATTGTTCAGTACATGTGCATTTCAAAAATAATTTTGTTCTTTTTTCAAAGAGCTATTCCAATTCAAGCTCTGATACCACAATGCTAATAGGATACCCCTTCGAAGTCACAATTTCAAATTTTCATGCATGTAAAATTCACCCCAATCTTTCACCCCAAATAAATCCACAATATGGGTAAACTCTGATGTTTTAATTTCTGAACTGGCAATTTAAATCAATGGTTCTTTAATATCTCAAATCTGAGATTTGAGATATTAATTTAAAGTTCCCTCTTATGGTTATAGAGGTCACAGTTTCAAGTCTAGATCCTATCCTCGCAGGCGGAAGCTCCCTCTCTTTTTATCTTCATGTGAAAACCTTATTATAAACTATTTCACTATGGAACACGAGGTCATACAACTAATTACATGAGTGGGACTTTACTTTTTCTTCCATGGTCAAAATCATATGACAAAGCCTTTAATCTATGGTTATGAAGTCATATATATATATCGGAATCTACTTACCCAAAATCACCTTCTTTATTTTATCTCCTAATGAAACACCTCTTGGATAGGTTACCATAGAACCTTCGGGTTAATTACCCTCAGCCTTATATCTGTAAATCTCGAACTTGATGACTTATAACCCAATGTTACAAGCCTGCACTCTTGTTCAACAAGGGTTAGCACGTCCAATAATATGGGCACAGTTCACTAAGGCTTATCATATACCAACATGTATATATCCACGGCTTTATAAACTGACCGTTGGTCAAGGGCTTGAACCCTTAATATGATTCTAACAATTGAGGATCCAAGTATTAACTTTAAGAGGCGCCCAACACCCAGTGCATTTCATGCAAGGTTTGACTTAACTGTGTATATATCAACGCACACATGTGTTCCTAAACCAAGTGTTAAAACCTTTATCACAAGCCTTTGATTATCACGCTCATCGTCGAATGTCAAGGTCCATATATTAAAATGAAATGTATCGGCCCCACAACAACTTATAACACATACCTTGTTAACTTTCGGACATCGCATGGTACAGTGGCCGTTGGATTTCTTCCTCCGCCAGATCAACAAGCCTAACACATATCACATTCTTTGGGACCCCGAACTTTAATGCTGCAAAATAACGCGATGAGCCCGGTTTTCGAATACCATCTTTTTCCACGTGTCAGACAGCTAGTGGAATCCCGTTTTTTTATCAAAACCCATTACTAATTTTTTTCTTGCGCGATACTACTAGTTTTAATTCTTGAATCCGCCCTTCTTGTACACTTCACGGTTCCTTCTCGACTCAAGGTTCCGTTCTTTCTTATGTTTAACCGTGCTGCACCATCTCACCATTTGATCGCGTCCATTGATCCTTTGGATCCAATGGTAACTGTGTCTCCCTTTTTAATTACTCTTCCACTCTTGTGGACCACCATTCCACCCTTCTCTGATCTCAAATTCGCCACGCCTTCTTGCTATGGTTCAATCTCAGTTTCATCGCTTCCCTCAAACAGGGTGTAAGTGTAGATTTTTTTATATCTTCAATGTCAATGGTTAAATTTGTTTGCGCCCTCAATAAAAGAGCCAACTCATCGGTCATGTTTAATTCTTCTCACAGGACTGACACATCCAGTACTTAGTCTCTAACAAGATTCCGGGTCGTGGTTTAAATATAAAATCAATTAAGAGAATCGAACGCCCAATTCCCTACTCAGAAGTTGGCATATGTACAAATGTGCATTCAGAGTAACAAGGGCATCTATAATCCAGAAATCTCGAAAGGAACCGAAGTCCTAGTTTAGGCCATGAACCCCGAATTCAATTCACTGTTAATACCTTACACCGAGACATCAAGTTCAATAACCCAACGTGATTCTAGTTCATCAATGTGTGCATTCAATTCCACAACATCGACATGACTGTTGATGTCTTCAATAACCCACAGAACACAATTAACTCCCAATTACAGAGCATACACCACACATTATTATACATTGCCCATCGGTTCAGAGTTCAATCATACAGAAATTGCATCAGTTAAGGCTCATGCAATACTAAAACAAATACATTCATATATTCAGATGAATTTACTTACAATCCTCTAGTTGGCCAGATTCACGATTCAATTGGACCTTCTGCAACCTATTCTCTGTAGATTTCTTCTACAGTTATATGCAGCCCTATGCAGGTCTATGCAGTCTCTCCTATTATGCCCCTTTAGGCCTATTTTTTATACAACTACTACAAATGAATCGATTCATATTCCTTGATGACTCAACAAAACTCTGTAATTTCCTACAATCTAAAATTAGACTAAGTCCTAAACTGAAACTGGCTATCCCTTCATGTGCCCACTAATCATTCGGGCAGTTACATTCTTCTCCAGATTTAACTAAAATCACTCAAATGAGAATAGTTACATAGGAAATTTAAAATAAGAGACCCCCCTACGTTTATCTATATACAAAATATTGTCATGGGCCTAATTCCCCTGCATCACAATGCTTTTTGGGCTTTGACCCACCCCAAAACCCCTGTGCTGGACTAAATATAATAAAAAATATTCAAAATGGACCAATTTCGCAGCTTGTTAGGAGACCCTGTTCCAACAAACTATAAGGGACAATACTAGTAATATAGGGACCTAACATTTTTCCCTAGGTAGGAATTCATGTTTCATGACATCCTTCACTTCTATAAACACCACATCTCGACTGTTCACAACCTTATTTGTTTCTGGGTTCCAAATATTGTAACTTTTTAAACCATATTTATTACCAATAAAGATGTGTCTTTAAAATTTACTATCCGACTTGGTTCTTTTATCCTTTGGAACATGTACATATGCATCATAACAAAATACCATGAGATGTGAGAGAGAGGGTTTCTTACCCGTCCATACCTCATGTGGAGCCTTGTCCTCCAACCCTGATGAAGGTGATATATTAAACAAATAACATGTAGTATCCATTTCATTTGCCTATAATTCATGTCCTAACTAGACACCACTGAGCATGCTCCTTGACTTTACCATAAACATTTTGTTCATTATTTATACAACTAAATTCTGTTGAGGTGTGTATGGAGTAGTCTTCTATAGTGCTATAACAAATTTCTTGTAGAACTCTTTGATTTCCTTCTTGTAGAACTATCCACCATCATTTGTCCTCAACACCTTGATATTCTTCTTTTTTTGATTTTCCATCAAAATCTTAAATTATTTAAACCTATAAATGAATTCATATTTATTCCTGAGGAAATATATCCATGTATTCCTTAAGAACTCATTTATAAATGAGGCTTAGTACATGAATTTACCCAGTGATGGAACTTCCACAACTTCAAACACATCATTGTGCACAAGCTCTAATATTCCTTCTTCCCTCTTAACACTAGAGGAAAAAGTCACCTAATTTTTCTTCTCATATACAAAATGTTCACAGAAATTAAAATCCGGAAAGAAATTATACATACATTCTACCATACCATTACCATGTAGTATGTGAAGGCCCTTCTATATAATATGTATTAGTTTTTGATGCGAAAACATAGTATTTTTACTAGGGAATACAAGATTGTCTGCTCCACTTTCAGGAACAACATAATTGTTGCACCCATCGATAGCTTTACTACCCAAAATATTGTACATAGTTTAGATACAAAAATCCCCTTATCAACACCAATGCTCCTTGAACCATATTACATGTATCTTTCTCGAACATTTCCTTTATACCTAAATCATCCATATTTCTTAGAAAAATTATATTTCTATCCAATCCTAGAATGTGTAGAATGCCAACAAATGTTATAATCCTTCCACCTATCAACTTCAGCTTGAATTTTCCTGGTCCTATGATTCTAGTATTCCTTTCATCACCTAGGAAGACATCGCCACCATCATATTTCTCGTATTCACAGAACCACTCCCTATGGGGATTCATAGGAAATTATGCACTTAGTCAATTAACCATGCCTCATGATCTATGTGTGTACTTGAAGAATAATACAAGTACACATCCCCACCTTCATTTAAGGTGGTTTTCACCTTTTAGAAAGGAGCATAATCAGATCCATTTCCTTTCTTATGACTTTTAGATCTACAATCTTTCTTGTAGTGTCCTTTTTTCGTCTTTCCAACATACCTTTACAAGTTGTTCTGGAGATTTAGATCTCCCACTTGAGGACTTATTTGTATTTATATTATGGGACCATCCTTTTACAGATAAGGAATATTTTTTATTGTTCTCCAAATTTTTCTATCTCATCTCCTTGAATAACAATATTGAGACTATTTCTTCAAATTTCAAGGTAGTTGTATTGCTACCTATGGAAACAAATAGACTATCCCAAGGGTCTAGTAGAAAACATGAAAAAATAATACAATTATCTTCATCTAAAATTTTAACATTAATAGATAGTAACTAAATTACCATAGTATTGAAGGTGTTCATATGCTCTATGACTAAGTTTCCATCCCTCATCGTAAGGTTATACAACTTCTTCGACAAGAAAAATTTGTTTACCAGGGACTTAAACTGACACAAAGTCTCTAACTTATACCATAAAGCTTTCAGTACCATAGCTTCTCCTGAAACATTCAATGATATTAAATTACACACAACTGTATTTTTCTCTTTGACTTCTGATCCAAATTGGTCGAGTTCTATGTCGACATGATCGTTGATTGAGATCTAGATCCACCATGATACACTGATCTTTATCCACCAACAGATCCTCCATACTGAGCTTCCACAACTTAAAACTATATTCGTTAAATTTATTGATCTCTATCTTTCTAGTGTTCTCCATATCTTTTCATTGCAAGAATATATCCCACAAATATACCACTATAACAAGGTCTACCACAAGCCCGAGAAAAACTCCTCAACCACAAAGAAATACCCTTGATGCCAAAACTACTATGATACCAAATGAATGTTTTAAACCTATAAAGAAATTATATATAAATGAATTCTTAAAAAAAACAAAAAATATACAATGGAAAGTATATAAAATATACACAGATATTTTTTCTTCTGGAACCCAAAATTGGGAAAACCATAATGATTTTCATTATATGACTTTCAATGTCACAATACATTATATACATGTTGAATCATTCATAAAACATCAATCCATTAACCATGAATTAGAACATAATTACAGTTCCCTTGACCAAGTCTACAAAATACCATGCGAAAAATCATGTGAAAAACAATGTACAAAACCATGGGTAGGTTTGCCCAACCCATGTAGGGGGGATATTGCCCTTCATGCACTCGACGCAACATAACAATGCCCGGGGATTCAACAGTAGGTCCAAATTCGGTAAGTGATGACTCATTTGGATCTTCACGACCTAACCCACTTTCCTCAAGCAAATCAATATTGGGTTGGTCTTATAGGGCATTTTCTATGCAAAGAAATTTTTACAACTCATTAAAACACATGAAAACTCACATGTGGGAGTTTAAGAAATGTCAAAATAGTTGTTAGGGCCACTTAAGCTAGTCGCTGGATTATTTTTCTTCTTATTTAGGTTCGTCAAGGTCAAATCAAGCCACATGTAGGAATCCAAGGCCCCCACATTGCCTCTTCAAGGCAAATCAAGCCTCTTCAAGGAAAAACAAGCCTATTCAGGGGTTAAATAATTGTTTTAATGAGGAAAATTATTTTTGTGAAATGAATTATTCTCCAAAATGTGGATGAAAATCTAAATAAAATTGTTTTTGGATACAATCAAACTAATAATTATCTATCTATTACAAGAAAACGTATAGAAGGCTATATCTTCCTCCCATTCGAGGTTGTTGTTGAACTATAAAATCATTCATGCCATTAAATAAAATTTTACTTTCCAAGTGAAAACCTTTTTGTATGGACTGATTCATCAATTGTATTTCTTTTTAGCTTTATGTTTTACAAGTCGCCATTTTTTCATCTTTTTCACCATTCAAAAGACCCATTTTAGTCGTTTTATCTCACTTCTTTGTCATCTATTAATAGTCTTGTCACATTTCTTCATAACCATAACATCACATGCTTACAAATGTTAACGTAGTAAATTATCATTATTTTCCTTAATTAATTATAAAGGATTTCTTTTGGTTTTATTAATGATGGTTTGCCTAGCTTGACTCCTATAAATTCTATGTAATCCCTATAACCAGCCTCTGAGGTTGGTATATCTAGACAATTCTAAGGGAAATTCCACAACATGGGTTTTGTTCTGAGAGATGATGACATGATTTCATGTTATATACAGTGCACCGAGGTTGATTCGAAAACCCTTCAACTTATGATCCACATTTAATTCAACTTGTGCCAAGAAAAATCAAGTAATGACTTTCAAACATGATTTACAAATTAATGAAGAAAAATATAGAAACTCCATGACATGGGTTTTGTTCATAACATCCATAGTTAGGTGAATCATCGATGGATTCTCCAAAAAATGTGTGGATTGGGAGATATACATAGTTCTTTCAGAGGGAGTTTTATTCTTGCAACTATAATTTTCCAAATTATGTCCTGAATAGAGCAACTAATTAGCAAAAAAAACAAACTCAATCTGTTCTTAGATGGTTTTAGGTTAGATGAATAATATGTAATCAAGTATTGAGTTTTTTCCCAGCAAAGATCTACCAAAAACATATAGAGAAAATATTTTGTAAATTAATCATAGCTTGACATTCCAAGATTTGATGGAACTGGTTCCAATTCATGCCCCCCTACTGTAACAACCTCAGGTTCAAGTTTTATGTATTAAAGGATAATAAAAGGAAAATGAATAATACCAAGGTCACATGACACATATTCCAATATGAATGTTAGGAAGAAAAAATAATGGGCATCCATTTTGGCTTATTTATGGTTACAGAAATTAGCAAAGGCATTAACGAAGGCAAATATGCAATCATTTTTATTGATCGATTTGTTTCCATGTTTATTGATGCATGATCTAATTATATTTATGTTAGTATTGGCCTAGTGGATAAGTATGGCCCTAATAAATAAGTGCATGCAAAATCTTGGTTCGTGAAGTTGGATACAGGGACCATGAGAAGAGTTCATTATTTGGTGAGAGATTGCGCATTTAAGCTGAATGATATGCCTACATCAACACATCTAAATGTTCTTCCATTGGGTTAATATAACATGATTTTGGGTATGGATTGATTTTTTATTCACAGGACCAAAGTATACTTCTATGAGAAGGCTATTGAGTGTTTGGATGATGAGGAAGAGAAGATAATATTGTAGGGAAAGAATAATCCTACATCAATGAGAATGGTTAGAACTCTGCTGGCTAACCGTAGTTGCTAGAAAGGGTGTGTACTATTTGTAGTTAATTTTTTTTGTGACAAGGGGAAGGATGTTGAGGATGATGAAGTCTTTAATAGGTATCTTATGTTGGAGCAGATTCAGGATTTGTTTCCTGTAGATATTTTAGAGTTATCAACTCATAAGGAAGTGGATTTATCTATTGAATTCGTACTAGGAGAAGCACTAACATCAAATCAAAATTACGAGATGAGCACTATAGAGTTGGTAGAATTGAATTTATTTCTTAAGGAAAATATTGATAAAGGATACATAAGGCCAAGTGTGTAACCTTGTAGTGCACTAGTGATGTTTGTGAATAAGAAGGATGGTACTCACAGGTTGTGTGTTGATTACAAGAAGCTAAGCAAGGTGACTATGAATTTTTCATGGATTGATGAATTTTTTTATCAGTTGAAGGGAGCATCATTGTTCTCAAATATTGAATTGAGATTAGGATATCATTATGTGTCAATTAAAGAAGAAGATACATATAAGACCGCATTCCTTACCAGGTATGGGAATTATGAGTTTGTGGTGGTTCCTTTTGGTCTTACTAATGCTTCAACTACTTTGATGTGTTTGATGAACTGTGGGTTGCGTCCTTATTTGGACAAGTTTGTGATAGTATTAATTGATGACATATTGATAAAGAACCTAGAAATAGTGTCAATATTGTTGAGAGATCATAAGTTGTATTCCAAGCTTAACAAGTGTAGTTTCTTTCAGACTAAATTTCAACAGTGGAAGTGGGAGGAGTATCTTCCATTGGTAGAGTTTGCATATAATAATGGGTATCAATAATCCTTTAGGATGAGTCCATTTGAGGTTCTTTATGGGTGAAGTTGTAGTACTCCTATCAGCTGTAGTGATCCAATGAACATGGTATTGATTGGACTGCATATGTTGGTTGATATAGAATAGGAAATGCAGGTGATTAAGAGGAATTTAAAGGTAGCATAGGACAAGAAAAGGAGTTATGTCGATGAACACATGGAATTTAAGGAGTTTCAAGTTGGGGAGAATGTATACTTGCACATCAAGCCCAAGATGATCTCTGTGAGGATTAGGTCATGTGCCAAGTTGTAACGTTAGTATTGAAGGCCTTTTGAGACACTTGAAAGGATTGGACCAGTGACCTACAAACTTGCACTGCCACTGACAGTGAAAGTACATGATGTTTTCCATATTTCATTTCTTAAGAGATATGTGCAGGATGTTGTACATGTGATTGATTTTTCTGTATCTCAAGTGGAACAAGAGGGAGAATTCCAGCCAAAACCTCAATGCATATTGAAACAAAAAAAACTCATGCTCTAGAACCAAGAAATAGAGAAAGTTAAAGTGCAGTGGAAGACCTTTGGCCTTGATTAAGCTACATGGGACATTGTTGATTAAATGAGGGCCTTGTATCCTTCATTATTTGCTGGTTCAAGAAAATGAGTTTTTGGTCTGAATATATATGTGTGTGTGTGTGTGTGTGTGGTTGTAAATAACACAATGAGTTGCGTTATACATATCTAAATATGTAGTATGTTTATATGTTTTCAACATGATGTCATTGTAAATGTTGTATCGAGATATGTTATAAATATCCATGGAAATTTTGTTTTTTTTTTAGTGGTTTTATGGTAATAAGTGTCAGAGAACACCGAGGACGATGTTATCCTAAGGGGGAGGGGTTTGTAACAACCCCAGGTTAAAGTTTCATGTAATAAAGGACAATAAAAGGGAAAATAATAAGACCAAGGTCACGAGACATGTATTCCAAGATGAATGTTGGGAAAACACTATAGTGGTCATATATTTTGGTTTATTTATGGCTATGGAAATTGGAAAAGGCATTGGTAAAGGAAAAGAGGCAATAGTTGGCATTTATTTGTGAAAATAAAGGAAAATAGGAGAAAAGGAAGGTGAAGGGACATAAATTTGCATGCTAAGGACATTAGAGTAAAATGAAGGAAAATGAAGAAAAATGAGATATCAATAATAAAAAGGCATCAGAGGATCAGTTCATAGCTTTTTTTAGTTTTGGCTTGAGAATAGTGCTAGAGAGAGAGAGAGAGCTCCAAGAAGAGAAATAAATAAGACAAGCAAAGGAAAGAAAAGGAAAGAAATTGAAGGAAAATGAAAAGCTAAGGAAAGTAAGGATCAAAAGTTTGGATCAAAAACTTTAGCATGAGGATTTTGTAGGTAATAGGTTGCATGTGTGATTTCCTAGTTGAGGTGTGAATGTGCGGTTCATGCATTTGTTTATTTGGCTATTTTTTTGTCATTTGCATGGTTTTTGCTTGGTTTGACAATGGTTTCACCCTTTCCTTTCCATTTGCTGGATAGCCATGATGTGATGAGATTTATTCTCGGTTGAGTTTTGAAAGTTCGGAAGGTTTTGGAACCAAGTGAGCTGGTATCAAGAAAATTCCCAAGGGTTGGGGGTGGAGATGGTTTTCTCCGGGAAGCCCTCGAAAATTGGGTGGGGATAGGAAAATTCCTCAAGGTGTGGTGAAGAGATTCTAAGGCATCCAAGATTGGTTTGGTTTTGTGATCTAAGGACCAGTTTAGGTGAGATCACAATGGTTTGATGGTGGGGGTGGTTTAACTTGTGGAGTCCCTGGTTTATTATGTCTTGGTTTATTCCATGAGATCCCATATTCATGTTTGGAATATGGCACGGGGGTGATTGGTTGAAAGAAATATTTGGTTCAGCCTGATATATGGTTGGGTGGTACGTGGAAGTCCCTGACTTTGTTGGGTTTTTCATAAGTTAATAAGAGTTATTTTGTTATGGATCCAACTCCAAAAATAGAACAAGAGAGAGAGATCAATGTTGGACCCTTGGTTAAACTGAGAGGGGGGGGGGTGAATCAGTTTAATGCAATCATGTTCTTATTTAAAATTTTCTTTTATACTCATTCACATCAACATTTTGTGATATACTTAACATACAATGGAACAACAATCTTAATTAATGAGTAGTAGGTATTAAGCAGAATAAAACATAGTATCAACACATTATCATCATACATATAGACAACAGGTATAAGTGGAAACCGATAAGGGAGAAAACCACATCTTATTATTGTTGTGATGCAAAGGAAAGCTCCAACTCCCTCTCACCACTGATTTTCTGTAGGCACCAACCTACAGGAGGCTCCTACCTCAATTCTGCAAGGTACAACTTGCAAGGAAGCTCCAAATCCCAGCTGTTTTCTGCAGACTACAACCTACAGGAGGCTCCTACCTCAGTCATCTACAACTGACATCTATCAAGCTACACATTGATATGGAAGCACCAACTTCCTCACTCTTTCAGAAAAATCATATGATGATTTACCTTGGATATCGACTCTGTTTTGTTTCTTCTTCACTGTTGTCCTCCAGCTTTCTTATTTGTCTTATATCATCTCCGACTGTTCACAAAATATCTATCTACTCCTCCTTCTTCTTACCTTCTCTCCCTTAATTCTTCATTCTCTAACCTATCTATGAGATATAATTTATAGAGTTCACCTCTTGACTGCTTTTATTCTACAGAGAATTTGGAGTGAACAGCCATGACTCTTTGACTTCTGCCTTCTCATTCCTTTGTCCAACTCATTCAGAAAAAAATATAACAATATGTACAAATTTCAATCTTACAGTGGGATATTTATTTTCCTCCAGAGACTTGCCAATGCATCACAAACAATATAAAATCAATTAAAACATTTACATTCACATTTTCAGTTACATATATCAATTTCACTCACCCCTTTTTCTAGCCTTTGGCTTTGCCGGTTTTGTCTTTTCTGCTGCTGTTAAGTAATTGTTCTGCATACCTATGTTCACTGCAATTGAGTACCTGCTACATATATAACTGCTTTACAAGTTTATCCCAAAATAATTTTAAATCTGGGCAGTGTCACAATAATAATGCGGAAGCTTATTTCTCTTATGGTTCTACAACCCCAATCTCCACTATGCATTAAAAGCGCACACTATCAGTTTGTCTCCATTTGTTTTCTAAACTGGTAATCTGAATAAATACGGAAGCTTTCTACAAGTAAAGGTTATAGAACCATATTGATGGCTGGTAAAACCCACAGTCCCCACTTTCCTGTGCATATAAAAATGCACCTCCAAATTTTTATCCAATACAAATTCTCAACCTGGGCAAACTCAATACTCTATCATCTGAACTGGAAATTTAAATGAATAAATGTAGAAGCTCTTTTATAAACCATCCCACTATGGTTTACAAGGCCATACCACTAAATTTGTGAGCAGAACTTTACCTTTCAACCAATGGTCAAAATCATATGATGAAATCCACAATAGAGTTCAATTGCTTCTTACCTTCAATATAGGGTTATGAGACCATATATATCGGGACCCACATATTCCAAAGTCTTCACCCTTAATTTATTTCAAAATGAAATGAACCTTTTTAATAGGCTTACCATAGACCCTTTGAATTAATTACCTCTCGACGTTGTATTCATTTCTCAATACACCACCATATCCTTTGTAAACAAATAAATATAAATCACGTCCACCGCTACATAACAATTATCAAAACAATGGCCTTCCTCACTAGGCACCATATGATTATATACTTCGCTCACGCTTCAGGGTAATCATGCATACAAAGGCTTGGGTTATATTAAACCCTGAAAGAGATGGCCCACAAAGTTAATAACCTCCATACAACCATTCAGAATCAACTCAGGCCCACCTATTGAATAAATAATAACCACTAATTAATATAAATAATGCCAGTCATACCTTCATTAACCATTATGCCATCCAATGGTTGTAATACTATCGCGCTACCATACAATAATCCAACTGTAGTCTCATGCTCAACTTGCATGGAGTCTATCTCTCCCAATCCATGCGATGAACTGGGCCCCAGTACTTAAAGCATCCTTCTCATTCAACGGTTGGGAAGTCTTTGCTTCCCTTTCAATGATCCGACGATTATAAACACATATCGCATTTTTTTTATTGTCCGAGCTTTAACGCTAAAAAAATTTCAAAAAAAGTGGTTTCCAAATACCACCTAACACCACGTGTCGAGCGACGGGATATATCATGTTATTTTCTTAAATACCACTTACCATTTTATAAAAATGCGAATACCATCGGTTTGATTCTTGAACCCGCTTTCACTATTGTTGCATGGTTCCATTACCTCATGGTTCCGCCATCCCTTCTATTACGTCCGCTCCATCGTTCCATTCGATTTCATAGCTCTTCATAACAATGAATCATCACTTCTGCTACAATATAAAATATCAACCTTCCATTTCATGTTTGGGGTTCTAATATCCATCCTCTCGCGTGCTTCTGTTCCTTCAACCCAAGGTTCCATTCCTGTGTGTATTACTTTGATCCATTTCCATCGCATATAAACCCTTCCTCCATCACACAGTTCCACCCTCTATACTTCCATCACATATAAACCCTTTCACCTTTTTCTAAAATTATTGTTTTGCATTGATCCGCTGTATTCAGTTCCTGTGCATGACAGTGCACTGGCAGTGCATGACTGTGCATGTCAGTGCATGACTGTTTCACTATATTCGTTGTATGTACAGACCTGCGTTACCTACTACTCTTTCCCTTACAACTCAAATGGCCCTTTCACCTTCACTACTCTAATTCCTTTGTTGCTTCTGTTGTCTAGGCTGCCTCTTGCCTGTCTTCTTTGCCTATTTGCTGGTTCTTCTTTCCTCTCCTTTGCCATCAAAGACAATATTTCCAACAGTCTCCCCCTTTGGCATTGATGGAAATACACTTCCTCTGCTTGCCTTTTAGAAGACCCTTTCTTCTGTTACTTGCTTTTCCTCCCCCTTTGACATCAATGGAAAAGGGTTGCACATTTCCTAGTGTGCTTTCAAAATCTTGTCCATAATATTTTGATCTTGAGGACCTATTCCATGCTCTTCTCACTTGCTCTGGTTCTTTTGTGACAATATTTGGTGACTGATCTCCCCCTGGAATGATGTCTTCTTTTCTGATCTCCCCTGAAATGATGCTTTCTTTTCATGTCAGAGAGTAACATCTGTAGACACTACTCCTAGTTTGTCTCTTAGATATTCGAATGGTTCTTTAGCAAGGGGTTTTGTGAATATGGCTATTGTTTGTTCCTTTGTTGGTACATATTCCAACTTTACTACTTTCTGTGCTACTTGTTCTCTAAGGAAGTGGTACTTTATTGGGATGTGCTTTGTTTTTGAATGAAGTACAGGATTTTTTGATATACTTATTGCACTTGTATTGTCACATTTGATAGAAATAGGTTCATCAATGCTTACCTTCATGTCTTGGAGAGTTTGTTTCATCCTCATTACTTGTGCGCAAAAAATTGCTACTGCTCTGTATTATGCTTCTGCTCTAGATAGAGAGATGGAAGTATGCTTCTTGCTTAGCCATGCCACGAGAATTTTTCCCAAATAGAATGCTCCTTCACTTGTTCTTTTCCTATCATCCACACAACTAGCCCATTCTGCATCTGTATATGCTGTCAAAGTGAATTTTTTGCCTTTTGGATACCATAGCCCATGATGTGCAGTTCCTTGTAGATATCTGAATATTCTCTTGATTGCTAGTAAGTGATTTTGTTTTGGTGTTTCTTGATGTCTTGCCACAAGTCCTACAGCCAACACAATGTCTGGTCTAGAAGCTGTTAGGTATAGCAGACTTCCAACCATGGATTGTAAAGTTTTTGATCTACATCTGTTGATCCATCATCTGCACAAAGTTTGCATCCAGTGATCATGGGAGTTGACACAGGTTTGCAGTATTCCATTTGGAACCTTTTCAACATCTCTCTTAAGTATTTTTCTTGTGAGATGAATGTTCCTATGTTATTTTGTTGAATTTGAAGTCCTAAATAGAAGGTGAGCTCTCCAATCATAGACATCTCAAATTCTAATTTCATTTCTTCAGCAAATCCTTTTGATAACTCATCTTTGTTGCTTCCAAACATGATGTCATATACATACACTACTACAATTAAGAGTTCATTTTTATTAGCTTTTATGTACAAATTGTTGTCTACTCCTCCTTTATTGAACCCTTGTTTTTGCAAGTATTTTTCTAGCCTTGAATACCATGCTCGAGGAGCTTGTTTCAGCCCATATAAGGCTTTCTTTAATCTGCACACACAGTCTGGTTTGTTTTTTAAGGAGAATCCTTCAAGTTGTTCCATGTAGACTTCTTCCTCTAAATCTCCATTCAGGAAGGAAGACTTCACATCCATTTGATATACCTTGAAGTCATGGTAGCATGAAAAGGCCAAAAACATTCTGATAGCTTCCATTCTGGCTATAGGGGCAAAGGTTTCATCATAATCAAGACCTTGAATTTGTGAATATCCCTTGCATACAAGTCTGGCTTTATTTCTGATTACCTGCCCTTGTTCATTCATATTATTCTTGAATATCCATTTTGAGCCAATGAAATTTTTCCCAGTGGGTCTTGGAATTAATTCCCAGGTATTGTTCTTCTCAATTTGGTCCAACTCTTCATTCATAGCATTTACCTAGTTTTTGTCTTTGCTGGCTTCTTCGAACTTCTTTGGCTCTATTTGAGATAGCATGGCTAGGTGTACTTCTTCTGTCTGTTCAGTAAGCTGTCTTCTTGTCTGGACTCCCACACTCTTGTCCCCAATGATTTGGTCTTCTGGATGATTCTTTTGAGTGTGTATTGAGGGACCTTTTGAGTTTAATTTAGTATCTTCTGTTGTCTGTTTTAGTTCATCATTCTCTTGGTTTTCTTCTTCATTATCTTCTGGAGGATTGCTGCATTTTGTACTTCTTGTTCTGTTTGGTAGATATTCACCAAATTTTACATCAATGCTTTCCACAATTTTATGTAGTGTTTTTTTGTAGCACCTGTAACCTTTACTCTTGGATGCATATCCTAGAAATATTCCTTCATCATCTCTTGCATCAAACTTCCCTAGTTTTTCATCATTATTTTTTATGAAACACCTGCTTCCAAAGACTCTAAAGTGATTGATTTCCGCTGGTTTACCATGCCATAATTCGTAAGGAGTCTTGTCATTGTTTGGTCTTAAATGAGCTTTGTTAAGAATGTGCACAGCTGTGTGTACTTCTTCTACCTAGAAGTTTTGGGGAATGTTGTTTTCTTGCATCATTGCTTTAGAAATTTGTTGTACTGACCTGTTTTGTCTCTCAGCCAGACCATTCTGTTGAGGTGTACCTGCAATTGTAAACTGTTGTTTTATCCCATGCTCATTGCATAGGTCTGCAAAATCATAATCTGTGAATTCACCTCCTTTATCTGATATAATGCACTTTAGCTTGCATCCTTTTTTATTTTCTGTCAAAGCCTTGAATACCTTGAATTTCTCAAGTGCTTTAGATTTATATTTGAGAAATGCTACCCATGTCATTCTGGAAAAATAATCTATTATCAGCATGAAATAAGATTCTCCACTAGGTGCTTTAGATCTTGAAGGTCCACACAGGTCCATGTGTACAAGCTGAAATGGCCTACTTGTTGATAGCTTATTTTTAGTCTTAAAGGATGTGTGGGTCTATTTTCCCAATTGGCAAGATTTACATATGGTGTTTGAAGGCTTCTTTATTGCTAGCATATCTCTAACTGCTTTCTTCTTGCTCAAACTGATGATATGGTCGAAGTTAAGGTGTCCCAATATTCTATGCCATAACCATGACTCATCAAGTTTTCTTAGGTGGCATGCTTCATTCTCTTCTTTGACTATATAGACATTACTTTCTATTCGAATACCTTTGATCAAGGTCTTTCCTGTGGTGCTTGATCTTACCTCACAGTCTTGTGCTCTAAAAAGAACTTCACAGCCTTTATCACACATTTGACTGACACTAAGCAGATTTGCTTTCAGCCCATCCACAAATAGTACATCTTGGGCTTTTCCTCTTCCATTATCCAGAATGACTGAGCCTTTTCCTTTGATTTTCCCTGTTTTATCATTGCCAAAAGTAACATTTCCATATTTCTTTTCATCAAAGGTTATAAACTTACTTCTATCTCTAGTCATATGCTTTGAGCATCCACTGTCCAAATACCATTGGATTTTTTGATCTTGGGCTATTAGAGCCAGGTCACACTTATTCAAATTCTTTTTCCACTGCATACAACTATTTGTTTGGCACCTTTTCTGGGAAGATGGACCACATTATTTGAGAGGAAATTGGGAAGACATATGTCCGATTTTATTGCATACACAACATTTGATCATATTTTTAGCATAATTATGAGTACGAGTAAACTCTCCATGATTCATAAACCTCCTTGAGGTTTTGAACATCATTCTTTGTCCATATGTTCTGCACTCTATGACTTTATGGCCAAATTCCTTACAGTAAAAACAATATCCATAAAAACAATTTGCATACCTGATGAAGGGTTGTCTTCTCCATTTGTTAGCTTGAGGTAGTCTTTTCACTGTTTGCATCCTTTGCTGGTTTGAATCGATTCTCCTTGTATGACAGTATGCAGCGATATGTCCCAGTTTGTGGCAGACATAACAAGTGACATTTTTCATAAGGGGGAAGAATATTCTTTGATGGCTTCCAAATTTGATATATTCCGGAGTATATGAGCCTTTTCCAGTTGACTGTTTATTTATTCCATTTTTTGTCATTTGAGGTTCCTTTTGGTTTCTGTTTACTTCATTGCAGGTTTCTTCTTTTGTAGGAACCTTCTAAGCTGCTTCATTATCCTTATCAGATTTTACAAAAATGATATTTCTGTTTTCCTTTTCTTTTCCTTTGCTTGATTCTCCTTCATAGCCTATCCTAGTTTTTATCCGAGGAGATCTTTGAGCATATAGAATTTCATTCAACTTATCAGAGCTTGTCATTTGAGGAGTGTTTATTGACACTTTCCTTTGGGTGTTTTCTAATTTCCTCCTCAAGCATACTGCTTCTTCTTCCAATTTATTTTTCTTCTGAATTTTATCCTTAATTTTCTTAAGTAAAATGTCTTCTACCTTCTTGGCTTCTTCAAGCTCTACTTTCAACTGAATGAGAACTTCTGAATTTTTCTCTTCTCTTACATATTTGAGGAGAATCACTTTCTATTTTTTGCACTTTAGTTTAAGTCTGTCAATTTCCTCCAAGTCACTTCTTAGCTCCCCCTCAAGATCAAATTCACCTTCTTCCTCTTCTTCTAGAAGGAATCCTTCAAGCTCTTCTTTAGCCATCAATACAAATTCAGAGGTTCCTTCTTCACTTGAGGATTCATCTGAGTCTTCAGATGCACTGCTGTCTTGCTGAGCATAAAAGGATTTTCTATAGAATCTCTTCCCTTTCTGCCAGTTCTTTGATATGGTTTTCTCTAATTCTTGAGTCTGATTCTTTGTTTTCTTATGAGGTTTTGTGTAACCAGCTCCAAAAATAGAAGAAAAGAGATATCAATGCCTTAGAAATGAGCCACTTCGAGGGGGCAACCTCCAATACATTACATAAATGAACAATTCTTGGATGATACAATTTACAAAACCTCCTTTCTATATATAGGAGTCCATGGGGCCATAATGTAATCCTAGTGGGCTACAATGTAATCCTAGCCGACCTAACAATAATAATTTAAGGGCACAATAATAAAAAAATGGGGGTTACAAGGGTACAATAATAACAATAAGGGGGGATACACTAACATAATAAGGGGCTACACTATTAATATAGGACTTAACATGCCCCTCTCCTTTAAACAAGTGTTGTCCTCAACACTTGATTATTTCTTGATGCTTATGTATAAAATTCTCATCCTCTTATGTGAAATCTTCTACAGGAAAATTCTTCCACTTGCTGAGATACTCTGAAATTGATCGTACTTGTCGAGTTCTTGTTTCTATGACTACTTCATAACTTCTTTCGATGTCATGTTGATCTTCCTGTTGTTTCATTATATTCTGCACCAAAGTTGAGTTATCTTTTGAGAGTTGGAGAACTTGTTGTTGATGCTCGATGTGATCTTCCACTAATTTATCATCCATATTTTCTATTATTTGATCCTTCAAACCATCCAACTTAGCCTCCATTTCTTCTTTTAAACCATCTATTTCATCTTCAATTGCTATTTGTAAGATCGAAACTTGTTGCACTTGGTACCGTAATTTTGATATCTTATCCTGCAATTCTTCCTCTTCATGCTTCATAGTATAGATTTCTGAGGGCTTAATGGGTGTTGAATTCTTTTTAGGAGGCATTTCAGAACCCAATACTGAAAGATATGCTCAATAGGCCCTTGGAATCACTTCAAACCGATTTTTCAAACAAGATTTATGCAATTCGGAAAAAAAATACACACCTTTTTCTTGCTTTTGAGGAGCTCGATATTGAAATTGGATTATCTCTGTAATTGAAAATATTAAATATCTGAAATTTAGCCCTGTAGTATCCCTCTGAAGCTTCTTTAAAATACCGCAGGTATGATCTAATTTGGATTCCTCAAGACAAAGTTACGTCCAATCTCCCCAATGACCTAATTTTGGACTGGTTCAGTAGAGCGAACTTGTACGAATTTCCACGTGTCACAGTTATGTCCTTTGTCTCTGAAATTGATAGCCAAGAAACTAAAGTCCGTGTACTTGTGACCACTTTTTACGGCACTCCAATCTGATCCCCAGAGAGAGAGTTATTAAACTTTTCCCACGATCACCTCTTTGAGATGAAATTCAGGAGCCTGGAAAAGAACTACCTTCCACAGATCATATTTCCAAAAATATTGTGAACCAAGCTCTGAAATTTTTTCAAGAATTTCCTCAGGGTTTTAGCTTCGCACCATATCAATTTTAGATTCTGAACCTTCGTAGAAAAACATTTATAGCGAAAATGCCACGATGACCTGTTTAGGAGCCTGAAAAAAGACCTAACTTCCACAGGTGATATCTCCAAAAATATTGCGAACCAATCTTTGAAATTTTTAGACAATCTTCCTCAGGATTTCAGCTTCGCACCCTAAAAATTCCAGCTTCTGAAACTTCGTAGAAACAAAGTTATAGCGAAAATTCGATGATGACCTGTTTGGAGCAGTGAAACCCTAGAATCCCAAGCTCTGATACCAAATGTTGTGTAACCAGCTCCAAAAAGAGAAGAAAAGAGATATCAACGCCTTAGAAATGAGCCACTTCTAAGGGGAAACCTCCAATACATTACATAAATGAACAATTCTTGGATGATACAATTTACAAAACCTCCTTTCTATATATAGGAGTCCATGGGGCCATGATGTAATCCTAGTGGGCCACAATGTAATCCTAGCTGACCCAACAATAATAATTTAAGGGCACAATAATAACAAAATGGGGGTTACAAGGGTAAAATAATAACAATAAGGGGGGATACACTAACATAATAAGGGGCTACACTATTAATATAGGGACTTAACATGAGGACACTTAGAAGCATAGTGTCCAAATCTTCCACAGTTAAAGCATTTAAATGGAAGTTTACCTTTATATTTACTTGAGCCTCTATCCAATTTTCTGATAAATTTGGCCTCTTCTTCATCAGAGCAAGAGCGTATATCTTTCTTTTCTTCTTTCTTCTTCTCTGTCTTAAAGGCTGCCTCCCTCACATTTGACTTCCTCTGTGGCAGTCTCATCTCATAGGCTGTTAGATTTCCAAGTAATTGGTTCATGGTCAAAGTTTCCTAATCAACTGTTTCTTCTATGGCAGACACCTTGGGGTTAAAGCCGGATGGAAGAGATCTTAGAATCTTTTGAACAATTACAACTTCTTTTATGGTTTCTCCTTGAGCTTTCATGTTATTCACAATTTCTGCAACCCTTAAAAAGAAGCTAGCAATGTCTTCATCATCATTCATTTTTATATTTTGAAAATAAGCTCTATAGACTTGAAGTTTGGTTGTCTTCACCTTTTTGTCTCCCTCATGGATGTTTTCTAGAGTATCCCATATTTCTTTGGCAGTCTTGCTGTGCATTACTTTGATAAATTCTGCCTCACATAGTCCATTTAAGAGTGCATTCATGGCCTTTGCATTAGCTACAAAGTCTTGTTTGGCATCTTTCTCTGAGTCAGTCTCCTTTGGGGCATATCCCAATTCCACAGTAGCCCAAACTTCTATTCCTAGAGACATTATGTATGTCCTCATTCTTATTTTCTAGAAGGCATAATTTGTACCAGTGAACAAAGGGGCTTTATATGTTGAGCATCTTTCCAGACTAGCCATCCTGGGGAACTAGGATTTCGTTCCAGTTGTTAAAGTGATACTGAAGGAACCTAGCTTTGATACCAATTATTGGACCCTTGGTTAAACTGAGAGGGGGGGGGGTGGGTGAATCAGTTTAATGCAATCATGCTCTTATTTAAACTTTTCTTTTATACTCATTCACATCGACATTTTGTGATATACTTAACATACAATGGAACAATAGTCTTAATTAATGAGCAGTAGGTATTAAACAGAATAAAACAAAGTATCAACACATTATCATGATACATATAGACAATAGGTATAAGTGGAAACCCATAAGGGAGAAAACCACCTCTTATTATTTTTGTGATGCAAAGGCAAGCTCCAAATCCCTCTCACCACTGATTTTCTATAGGCACCAACCTACAGAAGGCTCCTACCTCAATTCTGCAAGGTACAACTTGCAAGGAAGCTCCAACTCCCAACTGTTTTCTGCAAGCTACAACCTACAAGAGGCTCCTACCTCAGTCAAATACAATTGACATATATCAAGCTACAACTTGATATGGAAGCACTAACTTCCTCACTCTTTCAGAAAAATCATATGATGATTTACCTTGGATATCAGCTCTGTTCTGTTTCTTCTTCACTGTTGTCCTCCAGCTTTCTTATCTGTCTTATATAATCTCTGACTGTTCACAACATCTCTATCTGCTTCTCCTTCTTCTTACCTTCTCTCCCTTAATTCTTCATTCTCTAACCTCTTTATGCATATCTATGAGATATCATTTATAGAGTTCACCTCTTGACTATTTGTATTCTACAGAGAATTTGGAGTGAGCAGCCATGACTCTTTGACTTCTGCCTTCTCATTTCTTTTTCCAACTCATTCAAAAAAATATATATATAACAATATGTACAAATTTCAATCTTAAAGTGGGATATTTATTTTCCTTCGGAGACTTGCCAATGCATCACAAACACTATAAAATCATTTAAAACATTTACATTCACATTTTCAGTTACATATATCAATTTCACTCACCCCTTTTTTTGGCCTTTGGCTTTTCCAGTTTTGTCTTTTCTGCTGCTGTTAAGTAATTGTTCTGCATACCTCTGTTCACTGCAATTGAGTACCTGCTGCATATATAACTGCTTTACAAGTTTATCCCCAAATAATTTTAAATCTGGGCAATGTCACAATAATAATGTGGAAGCTTATTTCTCTTATGGTTGTACAACCCCAATCTCCACTATGCATTAAAAATGCACACACTCAGTTTGTCTCCATTTGTTTTCTGAACTCGTAATCTGAATAAATATGGAAGATTTCTACAAGTAAAGGTTATAGAACCATATTGATGCCTAGTAAAACCCACAGACCCCACTTTCCTGTGCATATAAAAATGCAACTCCAAATTTTGATCCAATACAAATTCTCAGCTTGGGAAAACTCAATACTCTATCATCTGAACTGGCAATTTAAATGAATAAATGCAGAAGCTCTTTTATAAATCATCCCACTATGGTTTACAAGGCCATACCACTAAATATGTGAGCGAAACTTTAC
This sequence comes from Pinus albicaulis, assembly GCA_034641835.2. Classification (NCBI taxonomy): domain Eukaryota; kingdom Viridiplantae; phylum Streptophyta; class Pinopsida; order Pinales; family Pinaceae; genus Pinus; species Pinus albicaulis. The sequence continues at coordinate 1,664,788,880 of CM076582.1, forward strand.
CTTTCAACCAATGGTCAAAATCATATGATGAAACCCACAACACAGTTCAATTGCTTCTTACCTTCAATATAGGGTTATGAGACCATATATATCGGGACCCACATATTCCAAAGTCTTCACCCTTAATTTATTTCAAAATGAAATGAAACTTTTTAATAGGCTTACCATAGAACCTTTGAATTAATTACCTCTCAGCGTTGTATTCATTTATCAATACACCACCATATCCTTTGTAAACAAATCAATATAAATCACGTCCACTGCTACATAACAATTATCAAAACAATGGCCTTCCTCACAAGGCACCATAGGATTATATACTTTGCTCACGCTTCAGGGTAATCACACATACAAAGGATTGGGTTATATTAAACCCTGAATTAGATGGCCCACAGAGTTAATAACCTCCATACAACCATTAGGAATCAAGTCAGGCCCACCTATTGAATAACTAATAACCATTGATTAATATAAATAATGCCAGTCATACCTTCATTAACCATTGCGCCATCCAACAGCTGTAATGCTATCGCGCTACCATACAATAATCCAACGGTAGTCGCGCACTCAACTTGCACGGAATCTATCTCTCCAAATCCACGTGATGAACTAGGCCCCAGTACTTAAATCATCCTTCTCATCCGACGGTTGGGACGTCATCACCTCCCTTTCGATGATCCGACGGTTATAAATGCATATTGAATTTTTTTATTGTCTGAGCTTTAACGCTCAGAAAAAATGCAAAAAAAGTGGTTTCCAAATACCACCTAACACCACATGTCAAGCGATGGGATATATCGCGTTATTTTCTTAAATACCACTTACCATTTTATAAAAATGCAAATACCACCAGTTTTATTCTTGAACCCGCTTTCACTATTGTTGCATGGTTCCGTTACCTCATGGTTCTGCCATCCCTTCTATTATGTCCGCGCCATCGTTCCATTTGATTTCATAGCTCTTCATAACAATGAATCATCGCTTCTGCTACGATATAAAATATCAACCTTCCATTGTATGTTTGGGGTTCTAATCTCCATCCTCTCACGTGCTTCTATTCCTTCAACCCAAGGTTCCATTCCCGCGTGAATTACTCTGATCCATTTCCATCGCATATAAACCCTTCCTCCATTGCACAGTTCCACCCTGTGTACCTTCCATCACATATAAACCCTTTCACCTTTTCTTATAAAATTATTGTTCTGCATTGATCCACTGTATTCAGTTCCTGTGCATGAAAGTGCACTAGTAGTGCATGACTATGCATGTCAGTGCATGACTGTTTCACTATATTCGCTGTATGTACAGACCCGCGTTACCTACTACTCTTGCCCTTACAACTCAAATGGACCTTTCACCCTCACTACTCTAATTCCTCTGCTGCTTCTGCTGCCTGGGCTACCTCTTGCATGTCTTCTTTGCCTATTTGCTGGTTCTTCTTTCTTCTCCTTTGCCATCAATGACAATATTTCCAACAATCAATGCCTTAGAAATCAGCGACTTCAAGGGGGCAACCTCCATTACATTACATAAATGAACAATTCTTGGATGATACAAATGACAAAACCTCCTTTCTATATATAAACAATGTAAACTTTGAAACGAGAATGGAAACGAGTACCTGCTTTTTTTAGGTAGCAAAAAATGACCTGATTTTGAAAAGTGCTGATTCAGAATACTCTTAATTTTTTTTAGCATGTTTTTTACACGTTAAATTTTCTTATGTACCAAGTATAGGCATTATTTTTAAAATGCTAGTGTTGTTTATGTTGATTTTGAAAAGTGTTGATGCCAACATCATCCCCCTTTTTTAGAAGACTTATTTTTTACTTAAATTTTCTAATTTATTAAATGCTAATAATTGTTTTCTAAATTTAACAATTTTTGAGGTACTCATCTTCTTCCTCTCCACTTACATATTTTTTTAAAGTGTTTTTCAAGTTTTTTTTTTGTAGTGATTTTATTTTTTGCAGTGTCAAAAAAACAAAAATGGTAAAAATTTTAAAGTGTAAATCTTCTATCTAATTATATATTGTTAAATAATATTTCATTGCACATGAAATAATTGTCACTAAAAAAGATTTTTTTTTTTTTTAAATTTACATAAAAAAACACATTTTTAATATACAAATAAATGAAAAATTCACATTTTGAGTATTTTTTGCTAAAAGTGACATGTCAAATAAACCATTTTTATAGGAAAAAATTAACAAAAAAAGTATAAAAATTAGCAATTTTTGAATTTTATGTCAAAAGTTAATAATAATTACAGTTTTTTCAAAACTTACATGATTCACATAAAAATGAAGTGAAAATCACATTATACAAATACTTAACCTATAATAAAAACAATTTAATATTTATTTCTTTTCATAAAATGTCAAAGTCAAAACATTACAAGTATAACTTATTAATAGTTACAAAAATATGAGCTTCATTTGGAAGCTTAACTTAATCAATAATCAATAATATCATGTAACCTAAAATCTTCATCTTCAAGAGTTTCATTATTGTCCTCTTCCACAATATTTTCATTATTGGATTTAGTTTCATCACTTTCCTCTTCTAATGGATCTTTGATGTCTGTGAATGTCCCAAAGTATGCCTTTCCAATCATTCCATCTAATGGTGGTTGAGGTTCCTTTGATTTTTTTTCCACATAGGATTCATTAAAATCCCATTTTATCAAACCAACTTCTTGCATTGCATCTGGAATAAATTGAAGATCATTGATTCTTTGTTGAATAAATTTGCATTGTACTGGGTATTTTTCAATGGAAATGAAATTTCTTCCTTTTTGTAAGCAACATGCTAGTTTTGTACCTAATCATCAAGTACAAAATAAAAGAATTAGTAAATTAGTATAAACACAAAAAATTAAAAAAAATAGTAAAATTCACTCTTATATAATAAAACTTACACGAGCCTGAAAATAAATCCAAAACCCAATCTCCTTCATTTGAACACAAATCTAAAAGATAGTTAATCAATCACTATGGTTTTTGATATATGTTACTATCTCTCCTTTTGCTTCTTTATCTTCACATGTTAGTTTTTTTACAACAACATCATGGACAAGTACTTGGCTATAATTCTTTCCATCTACTTGATTGAAAAGAATAGGCTTATAGCTATCATCATTTGTCCAACTTTAAACATGAATGAACTCACAATCACTTATAATTGGTTCATTTCCGCCATAAATAAGGTTTGTCTTTTGATTGTAACATGAAATAGTAAAAGTTCAATTAACTTGTACATAAATAGTTTTTTTTTAACATTAATCAAAAATAAAATTTTAACGTCTTACCATGTAAGCTACATCCTTGACTTTTATTTTCCGTTGAAGCTTGATAATAGCAACCCCAATTGTATGTCTGAATGAAATGTCACAAATCTCCAAAATGGTGATGTTGTGACTTCTAGAAATCCCGCAACCACTTTAGTAAAAGCTTGATAAGTATAAGGGTCATTATCATATTGAATGTTTGGGATATTGAAATCATGACGAATATCTGCAATACTTAGGGAACAATCCCTTTTAGGTATGAGTTTTGTAATGTATTCACAATATCCTGATATTATTTGATATTGGATAGTGTGGAGTCCATTCCAAATGAAATGATTAAGACTGGGATCAAGTTCAACATCACTAAGACGTTTTTTTCTCATCCTTTACATTTTCATTTTTTCAATAAAGCTTCTAAAACTATCTGATGCTCCATTTGCATCCTTCTTCATATTTAATAAAATAAAAAATATATGCATAAGTTATAAATTAAAAATAATATAAATATGAATACAAATGAATGTATGAATGAACATACCTTTTTAAATGCAACATAAAAATCTTTTAGCACTGATGTAGAACTTGAATCTGGGTAGTTGCGTACAACATCATCCCAACTATCTTCATTCAAAAATTTAACCTTTTGTTCTTGTACTCTCATATAAACCTTGTGACTGAAGAAATAAATTAAAAAAGTTAATATAATGATATGTATAACAAATAATACCAACAAAAATATATTATATTTAACAGAAACTTATAATCCAAAAATAAGTAAAAATAAAAAAATTACTTTAGAAATTCATAAGAAATTTCCTCCATTGATAATTCTCCTGACTTTACACGAGATAATATTGTTTTGACAAGATTTTAATCCTTCACTCCTTACATTTATCTCCAAGGTGTGATAGTCATATATTCTGGAAGGAGCTTCATTTCAGGACCTGATTTACTATTGGTACATATCAATGGTTTAGAATTTTTGACATTCTGACTTTTGATACCAACGTTCTCCCACAACTCAAAAATTTGATCAATCAATTCCCATATCTCTCAAGTTCTAAATTCCAACTAGAAAATGTTATCCATACCTCTGAATATTTCATAATTTACTTTTCCACCTTTTGAACAATTTTTTTTTTCGATTTGATAAACGATTTCCATACAACATTCCTTCTAGAATGCATGATCAACCTTTGTCTTATCACCACCACATTTTTCTTCAAATTCACTATGAATAAATATTAACCTTTGGATGAAAGTCATAGACATCCTATACTCATTATCTGAATCCTAATCCCATGTCAATAACTTTACTTCTGTATCTGTTAAACCAACATAAATGATACATTTCATTGTTTCAAAACACGGGTTATTGGGATATTCCTCCATAAATTTCATTTGAGCTTCTACAGAATGGTTACCCCCAAGTACATAGTATTTGTATTCAAAACATTTTGAATTTTCAAATGATTCTTTGTTAGGAACCTAACTTGGATCAATAAGAAGAACATAATCAACCACATGTGCAAAAGGGTTGTACCTCATCAATGTTTTTAAATTGTGAACATGCAAGTAGTGTGGCCTTATAATTTTATATTTGAACTATCCTTCATCTGGCTTGTAGACTTAAATGACATTAAGTTGAAATAACCAACCACCCTCAATTAAATTTGTCTTCTCCAAATGATGTCGAATGGAATTTTGTTTTGTTTTCATAATGCCATCCTCTAAACTAGCTCTTGATATAATGATTTCATTGCTTTCTTTTGAGTTTTCACTAGGCCCTTCACTGTTATCCATGATATTTTCAGAATGAGAAATGTTTTGTTTCTTCCTCCTATTGGTTATGATATTTTCTTGAACTGAAACAATCTCCTCGTCATCAACTAGAAGGGAGACATTCTTGGACATTTTTTTTTTTTATGGCTCTTCTCTCTTCTAACATCAGTTATAATATGATCCTCAGATATGGAAACACATTCTTCATCATCAAATTCAACTTCAACTTCCTCATTTTGAAAAGTAGCATGTCTACATTTACTAGATTGATCCCTTTGATACAAACTTGTAGCATCATGAAGTATTTTTTTTCTTCTTTCCCATATCTTTTTCTTCATGTTTATGGAAAATGGAGACAAGATTCATAATATCTCGCTCTATGATCACGGGTGGAAATGTGAAGTTGGGTTACACTTTTTGCCCTTTTTTGAGAAAAAAAGATCATTTTTTCTATTCTTCAACTTTCTGCAAGCCAAAAAAAAATTCTGTTTAGAATTTCATTTTGCGATAAAAATAAAAGTTGTCAGAAATTTTATTAGATTTATATTACTTATTTTTTGGAATTTTTTTATATACATTTGATATGTCAACTTAACATTTCTTTGAGTGTGTGTTCTTTAACAATCAAAGGATTCATAAAAAGTTGTTAGTATGAATCTTAATTGCAAGCGTATGAAAAAAGCCCACTTTAGCTATGCATAAAAAACAAACCTAACATCAAATATGGCTACCAATTTCTTTAGATCTGCAGTTAGTTGACCAAGATAAATTTTACAAAATCCAGATCTATGCAGTAAAATACATTAAGAAGTAAATAAAAGCAAGAGTTTCTCCATGCATCCAATAGGCAAGACAAGAATATTTTTAAAGAATTTTTGTATTTATGACACCTGGGAAGATAACATAGAAATATTTTACTATTCCCCCTCAATGGGATGGGTTCTTATATGTCTTGAAAACTTCAGATCTAAGATCTCTCTCTCTTGATGGTGTAGAAAACCCAGACAAAAAATGGAACTCAAAGGGAGCTCACAAGAAAAATGGTAGCAAAATATGACAATGATGTAGGATCAAAGTCAGACCAAAAGAATAGATCCAAAGTGATCTTTAGGCAACAAAAGGTAGTGAATGAAAGGAAAAAACCCTCTATTTATAACAAAGTATTGAGTTAGTCTAGATATTGGTGCATAATTAAAATATTGTTAACCAAATCTAGATCCAAATTTTATGGAATATTTTATTATATTTGTTGGAGGGAAAAAGAATTTGACTCAAATCCCTTTATTTGTAAATAATAAATAAATAAATGATTTATTTATTATTTTAAGGATGTGGTTGAGTAATAATCAAATAAATAATGATTTATTCAATTATTTATAAATGATTTAGTCAAATTTAACAAGGAATATTATTTAAATAAGGTTTAAATAATTATTCCTAGAAAATAATAAGATAAATAATGATTTATCTAATTAATTTTCCTGTTTTGGGTTAAATATGACTGGGAATATTAATTAAACTATTTTTTAACTAATTATTCCTTGAGGAAAATCAAACAAATATGCATTTATTCAATATTTCCTCATGGGGTTTCCTGTTTAGACCATAAACAGCTTAATAAATATGGATTACTAAGTTATTTTTCATAGTGAAAACAATTTTAATTAGGGTAAAATTGGTCTTACATGGTGTACTTTGGTCCATCTAATAGTAACAATTTAGATGACAAAAAAATGGTGTAACAGATTGCCCCCCATCTTGTGAGCGTTAGGAGCTAGTCATATGACCGAAGTACGTTGTAAGAACTCAATCACTAGACACCGAAGGTGAATTCAGAGAGAGAAATATAAGGTAGATCAAAGCGCTAGAGGACAAGACCCTAAGGAGGCAAGACTTACAGGTGTGGAAAGTCTCTTTTATGAGTGAGTACCTGTGCTATAGGCAGCAAGGGAGGCGTACCTATGCTCGCTGAGACAAAGTACAAAGAACAATGCGTCCAGTAAACAAGGGACTGAACTATATAGTACATGCTGACATGAACATGAGCCAGATAAAATCAAGATAATGGATCCCACATACACACTGTGCCTGGGATAATAGCCAGGACTTATACAATAATATCTGAGTACATGATATATAAGTACAACCAAAGAGGCCCTGTAAACAGGAAAGGGCTCTGAAAATCTGAATGGTACATGCAAACTAAAAGGCGCTGCAAGCAGTTGTGGCTGACACCATCAAATCTATGGAGCTACATCAAAGGCTATAATGAAGAGGTCATCCAGGCATGTGGGGGGCTACCTGAAGGGCCAACCCCTCATGAGGTCTGAAACATCTCACACACACCCGGGAATCACCTATAAAATTTGTTGTATCACTGAACCATTAAGTATACGGATCTCGATCATGCTGTAAGGAGCTAGAGCTGAGAAACAATCAAGTCAAAGGGAAATACAGAGTCCCTTTGCCTGATCCAAGGCACCGAACAAGAGTGGAAGCTGGAACCAAGGTACACCGCCCTCTAGACCTGTCTTCTGGAATGAACGATTTGATGTCGACAGAAGGAGGTCTGCCATAGGTGAGGCAATAAGGGATCCTACACTAAGGCACAAGAGACAATAGTAGAGAAACTGACAGAATGACACCAGGGATGATGATGAAATGGGGGGTACTGCGTAGCGGATGGAAGACTTCCCTTGTTAGAGCATAAAGGGAATGGATGACCTAGTAGCAACTAACACAATATCAAAGGGAATAAGGGGACAGTAGGACTGAAGGCCATAATGTGCAACACGAGAGAGGAACCAAGCAATGAAGGATGGAGAGCTATGGAGGGATACAAAGGGACTCATGATAGACTCCATGGATGCGATGATGACTCAAAGCGGATGCTCTAAACAAAGGCGACTCGATGATGCTGCCACATAGGAAAGGTTCGGTGGGGACCATAGAGACATGAGTACAAGATGGTTGCTCATGACGAAAATTAACATGATCATGGACAAGTATGGAGGCAAAGTGGTGCCCTAAGTACAAGTGTTGCGAGTGAAGAAATTTGATTTTGAAGAGTGGTGAAGTGACGCTTCTTGGAAAAAATGTGTCCTAGTTAATTATCAAATCACAAAAAACTAACAGATGCCCATTTGAGAGCTTAGTGAGAGCTTTCCAAAGGTACAGACGGTTTTTCAAACTGAGCTACAACTTGGCCGTAGCAGGCAAAATGAAAACCTAAGGTTTCTCTTTTAATAAGGCATTTTCCCTCCAAATTCACTCATTTGCAAGTGTAACTATGGTGAATGTAGAGAGGAGAGAAGGCCCTAAATCTTGCGGTGATCGTAGTGGACAAACCGACTATTGGAATCGAGATCCGCTAGTTTCAGGTAAGATGCCTAACCCTACTCTTTCATTTCAGTGGATTGAAAGTTTATTTTAGGTGCCCAGAGCTCAGGAACAGACCCCTGCTCCTCTTCACAGCCGGGTCGCACTTTTTGGGGCAATATCTGCGACCTGGGTAGCAGGTTTTGGGCAGAAAAGTGCGACCTGTCCCAAGATTTGGCCTGAAAAGTGAAACTTGACAAAGATTGTTTTTTCTATGCTGATTTTTGGCTGAGAGATAGATTTTTATGTTTGAATGCAGTCTTTCCATTCTATACACTACCAAATATGGTGGTTTTGTGTAGATATGGCTGAATTGTGGATCAACTAGAGAGAGAGAGAGACCTGGACACATTATGGTCGGATATCCGAGAGGATCATGGTGTCCGCAGTGCATTAGCTAGGTTTGGGGTTCTGAATTTTCTGGAGAACCCTTTGATGAGAGCTGGAGGGCCCTTGTTGGCCTATATTGTCAGTTATTGGGATCCAGACCATGAGGTATTTATAGTGCAAGGGAACCAGATCAAGTTGACAGTCCAAGATATATATTTTCTGACTGGAATCCCACCACTTGGGATGGTGGGGAATACTCATCCAGAGTTACCGCGAGGCTGAAACATCATGGAGTTTGTAGAGCACCATCGTCTACCAAGTCTCCATGCTAAGGGAACACAGATACCCATTGGGGATCTAGAGAGGTTAAAAACCCGTGTTGTGGCCGTAGAGGTGCTGCGGATCTTGGGAAACCAGGCACTCCACCACATCACTGGGGGTCAGATGATGCTTGTTGAGGGTGTGTTGAGTGGGACCTACTATGGGTGGGCCCAAATGATGTTGTCATCATTGAAACAACAATTTTCACTATGCAAGTAGCAAGTGAACCATGACTGTGCATATGGCACAGTCTTGTTCTCGCTCTTCTTTAAGAAGATCCCAACACTTTGACCTCGCATACAAATCTAGGATGGGGGCTTGAGGGAGCCCAGGATGCACCAATGGGGGCGACTACTGTGCAGAGGAGGAGGTGGGGTGGTCAGACAGGTGTTCCAACCTTAGTTCTTTTCTCATTGGGATCAGATGCCACTGTACATAGACAGTTATGCCTATAGTGGGATGAGTTATCGTGGGGACTCGGAATTGCCACTGATGCCTGGTCGAGTATGGGGGCCCGATGGTAAGTGAAAATTTTCTAATATTTTATGTGCATTGTAAAGTTTTAGAATATTGTATATGGTACTGATTCTTTCACTTTTGGTATGAAGATACAACACTGGTAAAACTGGTCAAGTATATGGGATGTCCTATAGTATCAAGAGCTGCAAGAGCTAGTGGAGTGAGAGCACCACAAAAAGAGGATGCAGTGGCCCTCCTAGAGGACATCCATCGTAGATGTAAGAGGCTTCTGACCAATGTTTTAGAGCATGGCTGGAAAGACTTGGATGACCAGTACATAGAGCCATGTATTGGTCTACCCTCGAAGTGGTGAGGGGTCATGTGGCGCATGGCGATGGATGGATAGGGGATGCATGATGTAAGAGTTGCAGGAGCATAGCCATTGGCTTGGGATCATTCAGATAGTGATTAGGTGTAGGGGTAGGTGGTACCCCCAGTTTTGAGTTTTTGTAACATTTAGTGGGTATGTCATATGTATCAGAGTTAATGGACTCTAAAACATTATATACTACACATATAATGGATATATATCGTTTTTATGGTTTTATATTATTGTCTTGTGTTAAATTCACGTGCTAAGTGCCAATCTAGAATATTTTTTGCAATGCTATCTACATATTGATTTTGTGCTCTAGGTACATGACTGAATTTAATGATTTCAAATTCACGCATCAAAATATTTACTTGTAAATATCTTCCAAAAAGGACATGATTATGCACACGATAGACACCATTCAATTGCATGACAAGAAGCAGGGAATCTAAACGAACATGAAGGCGGAGGATGCGATGGGAAAGGGCATCGGCTAATAAACCTCACACTACATTATATTTAGCCTGATTATTGGTGGCAGTACCAATGCATACACCGTTTGAGAGAACATGTGAATGTAAGGGGGTAAAAATGTTCCAACCTGCCGAGGCTAGATTTTGGGAGTAGCGACTTGCACCATTGGAATAACTGATATATGGTGTGGATGGGGGGTCCATCTGAAAGGTGCCACAAGACAAAAAATGAGAGGATGATGAAAAATTATGGAAACCTGAACGCAAGGTAGAAATCAAACAAACACTGTTAGAGGGAGTGTTCTGGGTAGGATTTATACCACCTGCACACCAATGGGTAGGTGGTGTGTGGGAGCTAACTTGGGGGAAAATTGTGCTCAAGTCGTGAAAGTCACCACAGAAAAAAATGGTGCCATTCTGGAAAGATGAAGTCAGGGGTGGAAAAGGCTTCCATGATGTCGTAATCACAGTAAAAGATGGGGTGACTGGTGGAAGGGTAACCACATGACGCGACAAGGCTACCTAACTCATCATCATGAGAAGAAAGGTTCACATGCGCATCATCATGGGGGGTGACAGAAGAACAAGCAGATAAGGGATCCACTGATGTTGAGCCCAAGGTGATCACTGAAGGGAGGTCAAGTGAAATAGAAGGGTAAGTCTCAGAGGGAGCTTCCACCATGAATCTCATGAATGATGACAGGTAGAGGATGGTGGCCGAAGACTCCATCATCTCGACATCGAGAGGAGGAATGTCAATGGGAGCAGAGGTATCCTCAAGTTGGCCCGAAGCGTACCGCGGGAGGACGGGAGAGGCGGACTGGTTCTGTTCAGTTTTGTACTCCCGAACTACCTCAAAGAGGCACGGTAATGCGTGAGGCAGGGACAACAGTGGGTATAATGGCCATGGTGATCACACAAAGCACAAGGTTGGGTGGTACGAATAGTCTTGGGGTTCTTGGCTACAGTTGGGGAAGGTACGGAGGTTTCTGGGACCATAGAATCAAGGAACATGACTTTAACCATGGGCTTGATGTGAGGAAATTCAGGAAAATGATGGGTAAAATGACCGACAACATCGCACAAAGCACATGGGGGGGGGGGGGGGGCGGCGAGGGGGTTTGATTTGGAGGCAGAGGAGGGGTAGGGTTCGTCGAGGGAGCCTTGTCTTTAGGTGCCTTCTTGCGAGCTTTGCCCCCTTTACCCAAAGCTATCACAACAAGAGGAGCTTCCTGTTGAGGTGACTGAGGCATGGTAGTAGTGGGAGGGGTCATGGGGACTGGTTGAACTGGGGTCAAAGAAAGATACGATTTGGTTTTACCAGGTGGGGTAGCGACTGGGGGATCAATGTACCATACAGAGATCACCAAGGTCAATCTAGGAAGGGATAAAGTAGCCATAAAAGGTACCGAAAATACTCCGGGGGGGAGCTAAGAACGGTATCTGACTGGAGGGGTAATGGCTAGGTGGGACAGCTCTGAGGTGGTTGAGGCCAGGAGGAACCATGCTAGGAGGGTAGAGAGGCTCATGGATACTAGCTGCAGATGAGGGGCCTTGAGGAGGGGGTCTGGAAGGCTGAGTCAAAGTGCTAGGAGCAGGTTGCAGAGGGAGGGGCTGCTGACTAGTTGAAGCAGGCCACTTGAGGGAAGCCTGAGACGATTTAATCATGCAAGCATTCGACGAAATGGTATTAGAGATAGGAGGAGGAAGACCAGGGAATGAACCAAGCAGAGAGGAGTCTTTGTAGACTCCAGGTGAGACACTAGTCAGGGGGTCGGCAGTTTTCTTATTGGCCATCGAATATATGATGGAATCAGGGGAGGTTTGAGACTTCGGTTCATAATATGTCAACTAGTCAATGGTGACTATATTTCCATTATGGGGAAAGGACATTTTGCAGAGAACCACAGATGGTATAGTAGAAATCGCATAGGTTTAGCTATGACCCAATAGAATGTTGTAATATAAGGGGGCATCCATGACTTCTACGTCAACAAAAACAGTCTTGCTCAAAAGAGTAATAGGACAATTGCGGAACATGCCAATGGGCTTGGAGGAGTGGCCATCCCACGCTCTGTAATATTCCTAAATTAGCATGCAGCTAATAGGAATATAAGATTTTTTTTTTAACACCTAGTAGATGAATAAATGGGTAAGCAGGCCCGTACATATCTAAAATAGGAATAAAATCCCTCATGATGTGAAAAGGGATCATAATAATAGTTGGATCTAGCACCCTCATGTATGAATAGGGGAAAATACATGTGGACAAGGTCAAGTTTGACCAAGTCAATAGCGCTGGAATGAATGGTGGAGATCATCAATGGAGACAACATAATGATAGTGGGAGGAAGATTCCTTGGTGGAGGAAACCCTAATGAGTGGGACCCAAGGTAAGAAGGCTCACACTTGTTTATAAGGAGGACAAGGAAGCCATAGTGAGGCATGTTATTGATTATTGATTTTATGGTCTACATGACTATTGTGCATTCTTCAGCTGTTTAGTTGAGATTGTTGTGTTGTTTAGCACCGGGTGTTCCCGAGTGGGAATCCAATCTCCTTTCTTGAGAGGCCTCTTGGGGGAGCTTGAACTTAATTTTCCACACTCAGGCTTAAAGCCAAATCTTCAGTCTTCAGCTACAACGTAGTTTCTGCAGAGGATTGTGTTGTGTTGCAAGGTGTTGCAATGGAGGGTTCAGAAACCCACTTTCGAAGCTAGTTTTTCAAGCATCCTTCTCTTTGGGAGATCACCAAGGAAGATTATGGAGCAGATTTCACATCTTGGCACTTGGCCAACATATTCTCCATCTCCTACAACACAATATCCCTCTTGGAATGCGTTATTTCAGTGAGCATTTGCAGTGGGGGTTGCAGTGTTTGATCGAAGGGTGAGATCTTCAGTGATTGGATCAGCCTTTCACGTGAAGGATCTATTGGAGGAGATCCATTTATCATATGCACCATTTATAGCCATCTTCATCCATTTTCTGAGTCGCAACTGCTATTCAACCCTAGGGTTGCATTCCGACATTTTTTCATTTTTTGAATATTTCAGGAAATCCTTCTCGAGTTGTCTTGAAATTGTATTTGGGAGCTTAGATGTTTACTCCCGGCATTGTATGAGCCATATAGTTTTAGTGCTGTGTATTGACACTTTCTAGCAACAACACTGTCATAACCTTGGGCATTATTTGTGTAGCACTGTTCTTCATTTTTCCTGTACATGTTTCCTTGAGGCTTATGTTTCCTAACTTGAGTGATTATTTCCTCAAGATATTGTATACATTTGCTGCTATGACATTAATATGATTTCTATATGATATTATTACATTTTATGTGTTGATTTATCACTGCTATTTCTAGTTTTATGTTCATGTATTCCTGCATCCTCATTTTGGGATATCACACGCTCGGAGGGTGATAGTGGAAGGGTCCAACTTAGGTGATTTGATTTGCTTCCAAACTGAAGCAGACATCACACAGGTGGATGCCCCCTCATCAATGATACAACAGGAGACGTTGGCATTCTATTTCTTGATGGGGATTTGGAAGGCAACAGAAGCAGGAAGGGGAGGATTTTTTGACCGGTCAACATCGAAGACGATCAAATGATCATCTGAAGGATCTATAGCACCAATGGCAGATAGTAGAGCTTTTCAATGTGAAGGGAATGACTGGAGGAGTTGTAGCGTTGATATGGTAGTAGGAGATTGTACCAAATCATATACTATACTATACAAATGGGTAGATTTTCCAGAAGCAACGTTTCAGCGTAATGGTCCCTTGAGGATCTTGGTATGAACCTTTGCCTTAGGCTGAGGGATCTGTAAAGGACCATTGGTTGTCGAAAGAGGCTCTGTAGAACCTAAATAAGGGGGCTCGGGGGCAGACGTAGCAGGAGGCTTGTTTTACTAACACGACCGAGTCTGAAGGTTGAGGTCAACGGTAATGGGTTGGTTAGAGTTCATTTTGAGAATCTGGTAATTGAAGGTACCAGATGGATGATGTTGAGTGGCCACCTAACCTTCAGGTGGTTGGGTAGCCACAAATCCTTGCTGAGGGAAAGGATTGGTAAACATAACTGGCTGGATAAGTGCAACATTGGGAGGAACCTAAGGGGAGGCTTGTTGTCCTCGCGATGCTGCTTGAGTCTCCCACATCTGCCGCATCTTTGGTAAAAGAGGACAATTGTGGGTGTAATGACCATAAACACCACAACAAGAATAAGGATTTTTTGTGCAAAAATTCCTTTCCTGCTTAGGCTGAGTGCCCTGTTGCTGGTTAGTAGTGTTAGGTGTATTATCTTGAGGATTGGGTCTTCGATTACCAGGGGCAGATTTATTTTGGGTGCCTTTCCACTTCTTTTTGGAAGTAGGAGGATTAGTCGCGCCTTGCTATGAATACACCTGCCCCTAGGGGTGGTGGATGTTTTTGTGGGGGTTGAGAAGGCAAGGGAGGATGGGGTTTTAATTCTTGAGGGGCTGTAGCACCAGCCTACAGATACAGATAATAAGTAGGTTGGGTAACATTGTGGTAAACATGTTGGGCAAAAGGAGGAGGCATGTCGTATCCTGTATACATGCTACCGGGAGGGGGAAAAGTATTGGAGGATCTAGCCCCTACCTGAGGGAAACCATAAACCATGGGAGGATGAGCATATGGATGAGAAAGAGCTCCAACGATACCATCGGCAGCATGGGATGCCCCCGGTGCATTGGCACCACCGGGTCTAGGGAGATTATGTTGGAAATACTGAGAGGGTGGGTGAATTGGTATTCCTATCAATTAGAGTATTAGTTAATCTTCAATTATTATCAGTGTTTGTACAATGATAGCAGTAAACAAAAGGAACACAAATGCACATATTTTTTAAGGTGGAAACCCACTCTGGGACAAAAACCACCTAATGGTTTTCTAATAATTCTTTAATATTCAACTCCAATTGAAAATAAAGCTCCAACTTCCTAGATTCTAGAAAAACATTCTTCTCCATCTCCCATTAGATGGATGCTCCAATTCCTGAGATTCTTCAGTATTCAACTGAACGGATGCCCCAGCACCCAATGAGCTACAACTCACCCTGGCACCACCCTACCACCCTTTAGAAGAATAAAACAAGAATGGACTCCCATACTAGGGAAAATGGTGCACTTTACATTGATATAGAATGATGTAGAGAAGAATACACACTAGAACATAACCCCAACTATGACACAACCACCTAATGATGATCCTAGACCTCCCAGCACTACCTCTTCAACTCTTGGTAGATAGACACTAGAACAATTTTTACAATAATGTATTTATGATGACTTAGTACAATGAGACCTTTATAGTGAATGTATGCAGTGCTGCCCACTTGAAGATTTCATGTGATGAAATTCTTGCTGCTGTTCTACACCTTGGTTGCTACTCTTGTCTTGCTACCCTTTGCTGCACCTTGCTTTGCTTTGCTTCCCTAGAAAGTCTCGTCCTTTGTAGTCCTTGACAATACATGATCTAGCCTTTTCTTGCCTTCTAGGAGATTGATATTGAATCTGGTGTATCTCTATTATTTCAGATCCCCAATATGTGATTTTTGGTTTTTTAGTATTATTCTGAGTATTCTTTCTAATGCCACAGGTCTGAACCAATTTGGATTATTCAAGGGAGAGTTATGTCCAATCTCTCACAATGCCCTAATTATGGAATATTTCAGTAGAGTGAACTTCTACAATATGCCATGTTTCACTATTTCTTTATTCAGCTCTAAAATTGATAGAGAGAAAACTAAAGTCCATGCACTATCTTCCACTTTTTACAAAATTCCAATCTGATACTCAGAGAGAGAGTTATGAATATTTTCCCAAGTTCACTTCTTTGAGATGAATTTCAGGAGCCTGCAAAAACAATGCCTTCCACAGATCATATTTCCGAAAATATTACGCACATTGATTTGATATTTTTACAGGAGATTCCTTAAGATTTCTTTTTTTCCTCATAAAAATTTCAGCTTCTGAACCTTCGTAGAAAAAAATTTAGAGTGAAAATTCCACGATGACCTATTTTAGATGGAAAAATCCCTTGCATGACGAGGATATGAGGATCACAATTTATTGCTTAGGTTGAGAGGGGCTTCAACAAGTGAACGTGGGAGGGATTTTAGGAGCTTAAAAAATATTAATTATGACTTTTCAATGACTCATGCCACAACCCCATGGGGGTTTAGACCACTAACTAGGGGTACAAACTTAAAACATGAATGTCTCTCAAACCGTGAAGAATTACGTGGCGTGCCATATATCAACGGAAACCTCTCAACAAGTAGAAACCATAAAAAACATTCTTGACCCAGAATATATTAATTTTGTAGGTAAAAATTCCCATGAAATATTGCGGTAGCCCTTGGTGCTGCTTGGGTTGACATCAATGACAACCGCTGATCAGCAATCTCCCCCTTTGGCATTGATGGCAACACAAGTACTCCCCCTGCGATCATGACACCTCTTCCTACAACATTCTCTCCCCCTTTGACATCAATGGTAAAGGGTAAATCCCCTTGACACACAACCATCCTGCGGACGTATACACACTTCCACTCCCCCTTTATATTGTGAATAAGGAAAATCTAATGAGAACTTGGGAGAATCCCAAGCTTCTGGTGAAGATATTCAAATGCTTCATGAGGTAAAGGTTTAGTGAAGATATCAACGATTTGTTCTTTTGTACCAACATACTCAAGTTTGATATTCTTTTCAGCGACTTGTTCTCTAAAAAAATGATATTTGATCAGAATGTGTTTTGTTTTTGAATGCATGACAGGATTCTTGGAGATTCTGATGGCACTGGTACTGTCACAAAATATGGGAATAGGCTCACTGAATTGTAATTGAAGATCTTGCAAAGTTTATTTAATCCAAAGGACTTGAGTATAATATGTTGCCGCTGCAATGTATTCTACTTTTGCTGTAGATAACGAGATTGAGGTTTTCTTTTTTCTCAACCATGATACGACACAACCACCTAGATAGAATGTTGCTCCACTAGTACTCTTATGATCATCAACGCTTCTTGCCCAATATGCATCTGTAAAGGCTTGAATAATGAGATTGTTACCCTTGGGATACCACAAGCCATATTCTTCTATGCCCTTTAGATATTGAATAATTCTTTTGAAAGCAATAATATGTTTCTTTTGGTGTTTCTTGGAATCTTGCTACTTGTCCAACTGCCTACATAACATCTGGCCAGGAATTTGTTACATATAGAAGACTAACAATCATAGATCTGTACAACCTCTGATCCACATCCTTAGATGAGCTGTCTATGCTCAATTTGCAACTTGTTACCATCGGAGTAATGACGGGTTTGAAATATTTCATTTTTAATTTCTTGAGCATTTCCTTGATGTACTTGGCTTGACATATAAATATTCCTTTCTCTTGCTAAGATATTTGAAGCCCTAAGAAGTATGTCAGCTCACTAAATAAAAACATCTCAAAATTACATTGCATATTTGTAGAAAATTTCTTACTTAGTTGATCATCATTGCTACCAAATATTATATCATCCACATATACCTCAACGATTGTTAAATTATCTTTATCTATTTGTACATAAAGATTGCTATCAACAGTACCTTTCTTGAACCCTTTTTGATGTAGATATCCATCAAGATGAGCATACCATGCTCTGGGAGCCTACTTGAGACCATATAGAGCCTTCTTTAACTTGAAAACATAGTCTTCTTTTTCTGATAGTAGAAAACCTTCAGGTTGTTCGATGTAAACTTCTTCTTCTAATTCTCCATTAAGAAATGCCGACTCAACATCCATTTGGTAGACTTTGATTTTTCTTGAACATGCATAGGCGAGAAACATTCAGATGGCTTCCATTTTGGCAACTGGTGAAAATGTTTAGTCGAAATCAATTCCTTCCACTTGTGCATAACCTTTGCAAACCAATCTTGCTTTGTTTCTGGTAACTTGTCGATATTCATTCAATTTGTTCCTAAACACCCATTTAGTCCCAATGAAATTTTTATCTTTTGGTCGTGGAACTAATTTCCAGGTGTTATTCTTCTCTATTTGATCAAATTATTCATTCATAGCTGCTACCCAATGTTCATTCTGGCTATATTCCTCAAAACTACTGGACTCAAAGGTTGCTAGAAAAGAAATGTGAGCTTGTTGTGTCAAACAAAGCTGTCAAACTTCATTTATGTCACCAATGATTTGATTTGATGGATGGTTCTTTTGAATTCATTCTTTTGTTCTCTTTGGAGGAGCTTCTTGTTGTTGTTCTGGTATATCTTGATGATCATTATTTACTTCTTCTTGGTTGATAGTTTCTTCTTGTTCTAGAATTTTATCTTTGTCTTTTTCAGCCTCTATCTCAAGTTTCAAAGATTCTAGATCCTCATCATTATTTGTTAGAACACCATCTTCGCCAAATGTAACATTTATGCTCTCCACTATTTGTTTTTGTCTTAGATTATAACATTTATAGGCCTTTCTTTTGCGTGAGTAACCAACAAAGATACCTTCATCAACATGTTATTCAAACTTACCCAAATTTTGATCTTCTCTTTTGATATAACATTTGCTTCCGAAGATTCTGAAATATTTTACATTAGCTAGTTTTCCTTTCCATAATTCATATGGGGTCTTGTTGCAATTATTTCTTAGAAGATTTTGGTTGATAATGAAGACTGTCGTATCAATTGCTTGAACCCATATTTTTTCATCCGGTTTTGAGTCCTTCAACATTGTTATACTCATTTCCTATACGGTTCTGTTCTTTCTTTCATCAATTCCATTTTGCTGAGGTGTTCGTGCTGTTGAAAATTGTCTTTTTATTCCATTTTCGTCAAAATATTGCTGAAATAATTTGGAAGTGAATTCTCTGGCGTTATCTGATCTTAGACACTTTATTTTCAAATCATTTTCATTTTCGACCAACTCCTTGTAGATCTTAGAGCACTCAAATGATTTAGATTTTTTCTTTAGGAAACTGACGCCTATCATCCTGGTATAGTCATCTATCATTAACATGAAATATAATTCTCCATATAAGCCTTTTGTTCTCACAGGACCACATAGATTAGTAAGTATCAATTCCAATGGATGTGATGCAAAGAGTTCTTTTGTTTTAAATTTGACTTTTGTCTGCTTGCCATGCCGACAGACCTCACATAGTGTGTTGGAAGGTTTTGAGATTTTTGGCATTTCTCGTACTTCTTCCTTTTTTCTTATCCTGACAAGATTGTCAAATTTTATGTGACTCATGTTTTCAAACAATAGAACATTATTAGCTATAACATATTTTCTTCCGAGAGTGACGGTATCTGATCCTATAACATTTGAAGATCCATCATTTCCAAAGGATACGGTTCCATCCTTCTTCTCTTTCAGAGATACAAATTTCCTTCTATATCCAGTCATATGCGTTAAGCAATCGCTGTCAACATACCACACATCTTTGTTTTTTTAAGCCTTGAGAGCGAGAGCACAATTATCAGTCTTCTTATCCTTCCATGTTCGTTCATTCTGTGGCTTCGAAGATTCTTCTAGAGGATTTTCAAGTCTACAGTCTCTGGCTATGTGTCTAAATTTTTTACATTTGTAACATTCCATATTATTTCTTAAATGTTCAAATCTATTTATGTTTCATTGATCCATGGGAGGTTCATATTTGAAGGATCTCCTGGAATTGTATTGGTTCCTAATGTACATGCGACATTTTATAGCTTTATGACCAAATTTTCCACATGAATAAAAATGGCCATAAAAAATATGTTGGTACCTGGATGGAAATCTTCGTTGAGGAATCGTCTTCCAAGGATGTTCTTGTGAATCTTGTCCAATGAAGTCTACATGCATGTCAGATCTCATAGGTTCATTTTATTTTGTTATAGAAGGTCCTGTTTCTTCTTCTTTGTAACCAAGGCCAGTTCTGTCATTGTAAGATCATTGATTGTTGATGATTTCTTCCAATTCCCTTGAGTTGTTGGCATAGTTTTGGAAAGTTTTTCCATTCTTCACTTCCTTACAATGTGAGACTACTTCGGCTTCTAATGCTTCCCTTTCTTGGTTGCTTTCTTCCAACTTCTTTTGAAGTGACTCTTCAGTACATTTGTGTTCTTCAAATTCAATTTTGAGACCTTGAATTTGTTCTTCAAGAGTATTGGAATGGATTTTATCATCCTTGAGCTCTTTTATAAGCTTGATAGCCTCCTTACAGAATTCTTATTTAGTCAACCCTTCTTCTTCATTGTTTGATACCTCTTGTTTATTGTGCTTGGCCATAAACAATACTTTCTCATTGGCTTCTTCTTCGCTGTTACTGTCTTCATAGGATGATGAGCTATCTTATTTAGAGAGAAAGTTCCTTTTGGATCCTTTCCTTTTTTCTTGCTTGCTGAATTTCTTAAAGCCTTTCTTTCCTTTTGAGTTGCCATCACTTCTGTTTGGACATTGTGCTGCGAAATGCCCAACCTCACCACAACCAAAACATATCAATGGAAGTTTACCTTTGAATTTTCCCTTACCAATTTTTAGTTTTCTCGTAAAGTAAGCATATTCTTCATCTGAAAGACCTTCTCCATCATCTCCCTTTTCTTCACACTTGCAGGTGCATGTCTTTTCAATTGAAGGCTGTTTGTCCTTATTAGTTTTCTTAGATGCAACGAATGCAATTTCTAGATGCAAAGTACCCTATTCTTCATCAAGTCTCATTTCATATGCTATGAGAACTCCATGTAATTCCTATTTGCTGAGTTTGTCCATATTTGCACAGTATTCTAAGACTGATACCTTTGGGTTGAATCTCCCTAGTAACATTCTAAGAATATTTCGTGTAATGGTCTTCTCATCAACTGGCTCTCCCAATCCTTCCAGAGTATTAGTAATTTCATCAACGTATTGGAAGTATGAAACAATGTTGCAATCTTCTTTCATTATGAGTTGCTCAAATTTTTCTCTATAGATTTGAAGCTTTGCTTATTTGACATTTGAGTCACCTGCATATATATTCTCAAGCGTGTCCCATACATTTTTGGCAGTTTTACAACTCAACACCTTATGATAAGTAGATTCAATAAGTCCACTGATAATAAGATTCTTTGCTTTTGCATCATTTACCAAATTCTTACCTTGTTCATCCACGGTTGATGTAAATCCATTTTGAATAGTGTCCCATACTTCGCAACCTTGCGCCAAGAAATATACCTCCATTATTCCTTTCCAAACTGCATAATTATTTTCATTGAATAGAGGTACACCATTCTTGGTATGCTCCATGACCTCTTTCCAGTTGTTAAACTGCTATTGAAATAACCAAGCTCTGATACCAATTGTTGGAAATACTGAGAGGGGGGTGAATCAGTATTCCTTTCAATTAGAGCATTAGTTAATCTTTAATTATTATCAGTGTTTGTACAATGATATCCGTAAACAAAAGGAACACAAACACACACAATTTTTAAGGTGGAAACCCACTCCGGGACAAAAACCACCTAATGCTTTTCTAATAATTATTTAATATTAAACTCCAATTGAAAATAAAGCTCCAACTTCCTAGAATCTAGAAAAGAATTCTTCTCCAGCTCCCACTAGATGGACTCTCAAACGCCCGAGATTCTTCAGTATTCAACTGAACGGATGCCCCAACACCCAATGAGCTACAACTCAGCCTTGCACCACCCTACCACCCTATAGAAGAATAAAAGAAAATTGGAATATTGTACCAGGGAAAATGGTCCACTTTACAATGATATAGAATGATGTAGAATAAGAAGACACATGATACCATAACCCCAACTATGACACAACCACCTAATGATGATCCTAGACCTCCCAACACTGCCTCTTCAACTCTTGGCAGATAGACACTAGAACAATTTTTACAATAATGTATTTATAATGACTTAGTACAATGATACCTTTACAATGATTGTATGCAGTGCTGCCCACTTGAAGACTTCATGTGATGAACTTCTTGCTGCTATTTTGCACCTTGGTTGCTGCTCTTGTCATGCTACCCTCTACTGCACCTTGCTTTTCTTTGCTTCCCTAGAAAGTCTGGTCCTTTGCAGCCCTTGACAACACATGATATAGCTTTTTCTTCCCTTCTAGGAGCTCGATATTGAATCTGGTATATATCTGGTAGTATTCTTCTGAGTCTTATTTCCAATGCCATAGGTTTGACCCAATTTGGATTCTTCAAGAGAGAGTTATGCCCAATCTCTCACAATTCCCTAATTATGGACTATTTCAGGATTGAAAACCTGTACAACGTTCTACGTGTCACTATTTATTCATTTGGCTCTAAAATTTATAGAGAGAAAACTACAGTCTGTGCACTATCTACCACTTTTTACAGAATTCTAATCTGATACTCAGAGAGAGAGTTATGATGATTTTCCCAAGGTCACTTCTCTGAGATGAATTTCAAGAGCTTGCAAAAACACTGACATCCACAGATCATATATCCAAAAATATTACGCACCTTGATCTGATATTTTTATAGGAGATTTCTCAGGATTTTTTCTTTGCCTCATAAAAATTTCAACTTCTGAACCTTCGTATAAAATAAATTTAGAGCGAAAATGCAACGATGACCTATTTTAGATGGCGAAATCCCTTGCATGAGGAGGATATGAGGATCACAATTTATATAAATGGTTAGGTTGAGAGGGGATTCAACAAGTGAAAATGGGAGCTGGATTTTAGAAGCTTAAAAAATATTAATTATGACTTTTCAATGACCCATGCCACAACCCCATGGGGTTTTAGCCCACTAACTAGGGGTACAAACTTCAAACATGAATATCTCTCAAACTGTGAAGAATTATGTGGTGTGTCATATATCAACGGAAACATATTGACAAGTAGAAACCATCAAAAGAATTCTTGACCCAGAATATATTAATTTGTTAGGTCAAAATTCCCATGCAATATTGGGGTAGTCCCTGGTGATGCTTGGGTTGACATCAATGACAACTGCTAATCAACAGATTAGGTAAGACGGTATGAACATAACTAGACTGAGCGTAGATTAGGTCATATTTTAATGCAATCTGGAGAGCATCTTCTTCAGTCTAAGGGAAATGCGATGTGACATCTTTGCCTATAGCAGGAAAAAGGGATCTAAGGAAACAGTCCATGTAGACATGGCCTTCGAAGGTAGGGGCTCGACATAGGCTCTTTCTTCTCCACCATTCTTGGACATGATCGGATATGCGAGTCACAGACGATTGACATAAAGAAGTCAAAAGTTCGGTACCAGTGTCACAATGAAGGGGAAGCTAGAAATAAGACAGAAAAGCCCAGGCAAGAGTCACAAAGGTGGTATGAGGGGAGGAGGCCTGATCAACATACCACTTAGAAGCTTCGCCAAAAAGCGTACGTTGGAACAATCGAAGACGGACAGAGTCATCGGTAATGGAGTTAGATGAACACCACATGTGGAAATATTGAACATGGTTTGTAGGATATTATCCAACAATACCTTTGAACTTGGGGATGTTGGAAGGGATCTTGGTTGGCATAGTAGGCCAACCAGCGTCATGACGTATAGGTTCATTTATCAACTGGTCAAAATTGGGAAGGCTGAGGCCTGCCATATAGGGGAGCAAGGGAGCAGCCGGGATAATTCCTATTGTGGTCCCACTAGTAGTATTCCTAGCATTAGGGTCGGGACTACCACAAGCGTTTAGTCCTGAACTGGACATAGTGAAGGTGACAAGGGGAGAACTGGGGACGGAACCAGAAGGGGAGCCCAATGAACTAGAAGAGGAGTCGGAATGTGGAATTGGTGGAGGAATAACTCAGATCGTACGTGGAGTAAGTCTTCCTAACCAAAACTGAGGATGAAGGCCAAGAAGTCTCTGAGATAAATGCCTTGGGGGCGCAATGATGAAAACACAAACACGACACAAAGGGAAGAGAGACCAACAAGGGCAAGGAGGTGTAGGATCAAATGATTACAATGTTGAAACAAGGGAAAATAGGTGCAAAATAAATTGATTACACTGTTAAAGTTTTTGACTGGCGGTGTTAACCAAGCTCTTCTTCACTTAGGGTGTGTGTGTTAAGTGTGCAAATTTTAATTTTTGAACCCATACGTTTGTAGAGAAAAAGAAAAAGTGTGTTGTGTAACTATAAATAAAATTGCAAATAACAATATATGAAACTGAAATAATAGAAAATAAAAAGCTAATTATGCATTAATCTAAACCCAAGGAGGCAGGCTTCTCAACCACTAGTTTTTGGGTAGGAAAAAATCTAATCAAAACACACCAAAATAGCCAATAGATCTAAAGTTGAGAGGGACCATAATCTAAAGGTCAGATCTGCTAGAAATAGGTGCAGAAAAACAACAAAAAATCAGAGGGAAAATTGTTGTAAATGAGGTGGAAAAAGGCTACAACCTGGAGGGAAACGGAGGGTACCTTAGAGGAAGACCCAAACAAAACTAAAAGGAGGTGTTTTATATGAATAAATAATCAATCTGAAGTGGATCTGAAGGTAAGGGATCAGATCTGAAAAAATGCTAAACACACTGAAATTTCAGATGATCTTCTGCAGCTAAAACTCCTAGAAAGGTGGAGGGTACTGAAGCCCTGAGGGGATAGGTTCCCACTTTGATGAGTAAAATAGAGCGAGTACAGGTCCAAAACTGGTGGAGACGGAAGTCAGAAAAACTGAACAAAGGCCAAGAAAAAACTAGAAAAATCTCAAAAAAATTCCCACAAAAAGTTCAGGTCGTAGTTTCTGACCTGTTTTCTATAGAGCTCACAGGTTTAGGCCTGTTTTCTACACCCTGAAGCTCCAGGTCCTAGTTTTTGGGCCGAAAAGTGCAACCTACACTTCCGACACTCTCAGGAGCAGGTTTTGGAAAAAATTGTCATATCAGCTTGATCTAGGTGGATATTGGTGGCCACCCACCTATTCCACTTGGGCCCCCACCATTGACTCTTTCAGTTTTTTAGTTTCGGCATAACTTACTATTTTTAGCAGTTTTTCGGGTCCTGAACTTTTGGAGCCGTTTTGAGGCCCTAAAAGACGTTTTTTGGGCATTGCGCCTCCAGCAAATAACATTCCATTTTAGAATTATATTCATGGCGAAAGTTGTATTCCTTGGATAGAGCTTTCTAATGATGTATCATGTGCGTCAAACAGAGATAGTATGCCAAAGTTACGTCCCTGGGAAGTTGAAACACCAATTTACCCAAACGGGGCCCATAGTTTTGGCGCTTCATCTCCTAGGGTTAGGTTTTTGGGATGTTGAGGGTTCTCCATTGTTTCTCAATAATAAATAGGCCCTCGAGCCTCATTGTAACCCAGTTCAGAGGCCTGTAGCCGCCACATCTCTTCTCAGAGATAGCTACCAGTGCCCTAGCTAGTTTTATTTCCATTCTGTCTGTAAGCAAATTTCAGTTCTTTGATATTAATGAAATGAAGTGTTATTTCCGCTGCATCTCTGTATTTATGGTTATGTGTTTATTCTATTGCATTCCTGCATAAATCCGGATCAGTGGTATCAGAGCGGTCTGCTTTTTCTCGATCCTTCTTTGCATGTCCCTAACGAGGTCGGGGTATAAGGAGCTAGGGCTTGATCTGGTGGAACCTTTGCAAGATCAGCCTCGTAAACCTCGACGGACGCCCATGGGGGACGAAAAGAAAGGTGAGGGAGCAGGAGATCCTATCAAAATATTGCTCGAGGAGGCCCTCGAAAAACAAAGGAACGCGATGATGGATAACTTTGCTCAGATCCTTCAACGGCTACCCACCGGCGGCGCATCTGCATCCAGCAGCCACTCTGGAGGCGCGACTCCTTTTAAGGTACAAGTAAATTTTGACATTCCCATATTTGAGGGTCAAATAGATGCAAATGCCGTAGATAGATGGTTGAATCTGTTAGAAGGATATTTCTCGGTTCATGGCTTTTCAGACCGGGAGAAGATTATTTTTGCACTCCTCAAAGCTACCCCCCATGTTAAGGACTGGTGGGAAACCTACTGTGAGAACAAGGACCAGACAGAACCCTTTCTGTTCTCGGCCGTACCAACTTGGAATTCTTTCCGAGACACCGTCAAGGAACAGTACTATCCCGTGGGGAGCTATGAGGACAAGTACATACAATGGACCACGCTGCGACAACAAAGGGATCAAGATGTGCACGAGCTGACGAATCTGTTCCATACCCCGCGCACAAAGTTGGGTATCAAAGATTCAGAGAAACATTTGGTGCTAAAGTATCGCAGTTGTCTGCACAGATACATTCAGGAGGAAATGGAGTTCCTCGACATCTCCTCGCTTGGTACGGCATACCGGTATGCTGCCAAGATTGAGCAGAAATTCAAACAGAAGAAGCGAGACTTTGGATCTGCGAATCAAAAGTAAGGAAAAGGTGCTTCCAAACCGCAGAACAAAGGACAGAGCCAAGGCATGGCGGCTAAATACAACCCGTCAAAGCCACAAGAAAAGAACAACACCGTAAAGCCAAAGAAGGACACGGGAAAGTGGTGTGAGTTCCATAAGAGCTCCACTCACAACACAAGTGAGTGTCGTGCCAAGCAGTCGCTAGTGGCCGAGATGAGGGCTTCTGAGTCAGATGCATGCTCTGACTCCGAATCAGAACCTGAAAAGGGGAATGAAAAAGGGAAACAGATTATTGATGCGGAGCCCAACGCCACCGTTGCCACTACAAAGGTCCAGAAGGAGGAACCGGAAGATCCAGAGGAGGAGGAACGTCTCTTCCACTCCCAGATGTGGGTAAAGGGCTCCCCTGTACAGTTCATTGTCGACAATGGGAGCCAAAAGAACCTCATTTCAGCAGACGCCGTGAAGCGGTTGGGCTTGCCGACCACAGCTCACCCACATCCATACACCACCGGGTGGCTTCACCAAGGACGAGATCTCCGCGTCAGCCAGCAGTGTCGCCTTCCCTATAGCATCAAGCCCTTCACGGATGAGGTATTATGTGATGTTGCTCCTATTGATGTTTCTGATGTATTATGAGGACAACCATACTTGTGGAAGCGTCATGCTGTGTATGAGTCTCGACCTCGTGCTGTTATTATTACTTTGGGAAATAAGTTGTACAGGATACCAGAGGTACCACCTCCTACGACTATCTCTTTGGTTACTGCAAAACAATGCAGTAAGCTCATTTCCCAAACCAGGAAATTCGTTTTCCCGATGATCCGCCCCCAGGGCAAGAAGAAGACTGTGGCCACGACCTCCAGACAGGGCTCCTCTGCACAACAACAACAAATGGATAAGGTTGTGGAGGAGTACGGGGACATATTCACCTCACCCACAGGGGTTCCTCTGCACTGTCAGGTCAAGCACCCGATTGATCTGACCCCCGGTGCACCGCTACCTAATGGATCGATCTATCGGCGCTCTGTTCTGGAGAATGATGAAATCAAGAGGCAGATTCAGGAGCTGTTGCAGAAAGGTCACATCAGACCAAGTTCATCGCCCTGTGGGAGCCCGATCGTGTTGGTACAGAAGAAGGATGGGACGTGGAGACTCCGTATTGACTATCGGGCGCTGAACAAGATCACTGTCCGGAATAGGTACCCAATCCCACGGATTGATGACCTTCTGGACCAACTCAAAGGTGCAAAATATTTCAGCAAGATCGACCTGAAGTCTGGGTATCACCAGGTACCAATTGAACCTTCCGATGTGTGGAAGACTGCCTTCAAAGCCAAGGAAGGCCTTTTTGAATGGCTAGTCATGCCTTTCGGGTTGACGAATGCTCCCGCAACCTTCATGAGGATGATGGACAACATCTTGCGGCCATTCACCAACTCATTTGTAGTGGTGTACTTGGATGACATTATGATCTTCAGCAAGACTTGGGAAGAGCACCTTCACCACATCCGACAAGTCCTCCAAACACTGCAGCAACACAAGTTGTGTGCCAATTTGGAGAAGTGCACGTTTGGCATGACCCAAGTTCAATATCTGGGATACATTATTGATGAAAGGGGGGTGCATATGGATCTAGCCAAGATCCAATTCATTCGGGATTGGCCAGCCCCAACCACTATAACAGAGCTTCGCAGCTTTCTGGGTCTTGCTAATTTCTATCGTAGATTCGTGTTGGGATTCTCTCATATCACTTGGCCCTTAAGTCAAGTCACCAAGGGAGGAGCGAGAGCAAAATTATTTTGGTCAGAACCTCAACAGAAGGCGTTCACAGAATTGAAAAATTGCCTCTGTTCTACCCTAGTGCTCACATTACCAGACTTGCAACAGCCATTTGAGATCGAGACAGATGCCTCTGACTATGCTATTGGGGAAGTTCTTACTCAACAGGGACATTCAGTGGCATATCATAGTGAGACATTGTCTGAGACAGTTCGCAAGTATCCCACCTATGACAAAGAAATGTATTCCATTGTGCAAGCCTGTCGACAATGGAAGAATTACATTTTGGGGAAGGAAACAATCATCCACACAGACCACCGGCCCCTGCAGTTCATACAGACACAAGGGAAGCTGCAGAATGATCGCCATCAGAAGTGGTCCACATATCTGCAACAGTTTCATTTGAACATCAAGTACAAGAAGGGTAGCACCAATAATGTTGCAGACTGCCTCAGCCGACCACCGATCGTGGCGCTCACCACCGTGCTCAACTCTTGTGGGCACGAGACTTCTGATTGGCTGCTTCTCTATGAGAGTGACCAAGAATTCAGCCACAATTACAAGGCACTCTTGGGGGGTATGGAAGTTCCAAATTTTCACCTCCAAGATGCACTTTTATGTCACTTGGGACACCTTTGTGTTCCTTCAAGCATGCGTGCCAAGATGATATGGGAAGCACACTACAGTCGAGTCGCTGGGCATTTCGGGGTCGAGAAAATAGTAGCAATACTACGGAAGTATTTCTATTGGCTGAAACTTCGAAAGGATGTCAAGAAGCACATCAGATCTTGCACTGCTTGTGCCATTGCCAAACCAACCATCAAGAAGCAAGGCCTATATACTCCACTACCTACCCCTAGTCGACCTTGGGAATCCATCTCCATGGATTACATGTCGGGCCTGCCTTCTACTAAGAATGGAAATGACTGTGTTTTCGTGGTCATTGAAATATTCTCGAAGATGGCCATTATGGCGGCTTGTAAGAAGAATATCACAGCAGAAGCCATTGCTAAAATCTTCTTTGAACGAGTGTGGGTGCACTTTGGGATCCCACAGTCTATCATATCAGATCGAGATAGCAGGTTCCTCAGCACATTTTGGTCCAGCCTCTGGTCAATGTTGGACACAAAGCTCACCAAGTCCACATCTTTCCATCCCCAAACAGATGGCAAAACAGAGGTCGTCAACAAAATGATTGTACACATTCTGCGCATGTACAATTCAAAGCATCCATGCACATGGGACGAGAGCCTCCCCTATGTACAACATAGTTATAATAGGGCTCTCCACAGTTCAATTGGACATAGTCCCTTTCAGGTGGGCTTGGGATTCCAGCCACTATGTCCCATTGATGTAGCCATGCCATTTGCAGCTACTCAGGCCGATTCAACTCATGTCCAGTCTGAAGTTGACAAAGCAAGTAGCTTCATCAAGCGCATTCAACACATCTGCCAACAAGTTCATGATATATTGGACAGAGCCAATGCAAAGTACAAGCAGTGCCATGATCAACACCGAGTACCACACAACTTCCAGGTGGGCGACAAAGTATGGCTACATTTGCAGAAGGAGCGCCTCACTGGACCCCACTGCAAGCTTCGCCCGCTCCGATATGGGCCGTACACCGTCACCAAGGCTATAGGGAACAATGCTTTAGAGCTTAGTATTCATTCATTCCTTGGTCTGCACCCAATCTTCAATGTGGATCGCCTTCGTCCTTACTTCCCACCTCTACTGGACACGTCGGACATTGCAGAACAACTCACACCAACAAAGTTAAACCCAGACTGCATGGAACATGCCACCAAAGATTGTATCATGGACATGCAAATCAAGAAAACTCGCTAACAGAAGATCCAACTGTATCAGGTTGTCAAAGCTGGCCAACTCCTGCACCAAGAAAAGTGGTTCACCAGGGACCAAGTTCAGCATAAATTTCCTCATCTTATGGAGGAACTTGACACAATGGGAACCATTGCTTCCTAAGGGGGGAGGAATGATCTAGGTGGATATTGGTGGCCACCCGCCTATTCCACTTGGGCCCCCACCATTGTCTCTTTTAGTTTTTCAGTTTCGGCATAACTTACTATTTTTAGCAGTTTCTCGGGTCCTGAACTTCCGGAGCCGTTTTGAGGCCCTAAACGACGTTTTTTGGGCATCGCGCCAAAAAAATGATATTCATGGTGAAAGTTGAAAGTTGTATCCCTCGGATAGAGCTTTCTAATGATTTATCATGTGCGTCAAACGGAGATAGTATGCCAAAGTTACGTCCCTGGGAAGTTGAAACACCAATTTACCCAAATGGGGCCCATAGTTTTGGCGCTTCATCTCCTAGGGTTAGGTTTTTGGATGTTTAAGGTTCTCCATTGTTTCTCAATAATAAATAGGCCCTCAAGCCTTATTGAAACTCATTTCAGAGGCCTGTAGCTGCCACATCTCTTCTCAGAGATAGCTACCAGTGCCCTAGCTAGTTTTATTTCCGTTCTGTTTGTAAGCAAATTTCAGTTCTTTGATATTAATGAAATGAAGTGTTATTTCTGCTGCATCTCTGTATTTATGGTTATATGTTTATTCTTTTGCGTTCATGCATAAATCTGAATCACAGCTGCGGCTGATGCCTGTCACCTGCGCAATAGGTCTGAAAACACATGGAAGTTAGATTTTTTAATGTTTTAGGGTTTTATAGGTTAAAAACAACATCAGGAAAAGAAAAAAAGAAGTTGAAGATAAATCCTAGGGTTTGAAGCAGCTGGTCATGCAGGGATCTGAAAAATGATGGAGGTCGTAATTGTAAACCCTTGTGGAGTTGCCAGTTGTTAGTATGAATCTTAATCGCAAGCGTACGAAAAAATCCCACTTTAGTTGTGCATAACAAACAACCCTAACATCAAAGATGGCTGCCAATTTATTTAGATATATAGTTAGTTGACCAATATAAATGCTACAAAATCTAGATCTATGCAGTAAAAGATATTAAGCAGTAAATAAAAGCAAGTGTTGCTCCATGCATCCAATAGACAAGACAAGAATATTTTTAAACAATTTTTGTATTTATGACACCTAGGAAAGGAACATAGAAAGATGTTACCAGTCTCCCTCAATGGGATGGGTTATTGTATGTCCTTAGCACTTCAGACCTAATATTTCTCTCTCTTGATGGTGTAGAAAACCCAGACAAAAAGTGGAACTCAAAGGGAGCTCACAAGAAAAATGGTAGCAAAATATGACAATGATGGAGATCAAAGTCAGACCAAAAGTATAGATCCAGAGTGATCTTTAGGCAACAAAAGGTAGTGAATGAATGGAAAAACCCTTCTATTTATAACAAAATATTGAGTTAGTCTAGATATTGGTGCATAATTAAAATATTATCAACTAAATCTAGATCAAAATTTTATGGAATATTTTATTATATTTGTTGGGGGGAAAACGAATTTGACTTTGGTCAAATACCTTTATTTGTAAATAATAAATAAATAAATAATTTATTTATTATTTTAAGGATGTGGTTGAGTAATAATCAAATAAATAATGATTTATTCAATTATTTATAAATGATTTAGTCAAATTTAACAAGGAATATTATTTAAATAAGGTTTAAATAATTATTCCTAGAAAATAATAAGATAAATAAGGATTTATCTAATTAATTTCCTTGTTTTGGGTTAAATATGACCTGGAATAATAATTAAATTATTGTTTAATTAATTATTCCATGAGGAAAATCAAACAAATATAGATTTGTTTAATATTTCCTTTTGGGGTTTCCTGTTTAGACCATAAACAACCTAATAAATGTGTTTTATTAAGTTATTTTACATAGTGAAAGCAATTTTAATTAGGGAAAAATTGGTCTTACATGGTGTACTTGGGTCCATCTAATGATAATAGGTTAGATGACCAAAAAATGGTGTAACAAAAGTCATGTTCAAACACATTGGTGTATTCTTTGAAAACTTTGTGTTTTTGAGAAAAACAATGTGTTACAACAATCTAGACAGAGTCTACTACGAAACCAACTGATGCATATCATAATTACTAGAATTTTTTGAACTGATCCAATATGAAAAAACTTAATATTTTGAATATGTTTCAGCTTGCACAAAATTTCTCAACATATAAGTTATAAACTAAAAATCTAAAAACTACCCATTATAGACGACGGACCAATGTAATGCACCATATTTTTTTCAATTTTTTTTACAGAGTATTTTGGAAGATAGTGAATATTGATTTCACTGAATCATATTGTCCTTCAGAAATTGTTTGCATCCATTTTATTACAAAATTTATTAAAATTAGTAAATATTTATGAAATTCCATAAAATTTATATTTCCTGAAAGTAGATTAAATTATGGAAATGCTTGTCTTGGTTCCGACAGTTAATTCATAAAGTTTCATGGAGTTTAATCTGTCCAAAGTTGAAGAAATGTGTTTAGAGACGAGTTGCTGCGTAATTGCAGACGTGTTAGTTCAGCCAAACTTTTAAAAAATTTCAGCCGAATTGTTTTTTGTCCGGACGACCCATCAATTCTAACGACACAAAAGTTCGGCCGAAGTTTTAACAAAATTTCGGCTAAAATTTTAATTGAATTTACATCAGTTGGAAAATTCAATGAAGCCCCTCCAATAAAAAATTTTGCGGCAATATAAATAGGCATACATGGATTTATTATTTTCACATAATTTCGCACATTTCTTCATTTGCGCTGATTTTGGAAAGGACTTTTTTTGGGCTTAATTTTCAAAGAACTCTTTTTGGCTTAATATTCAAAGAACATTTTTTGGAGGTATGTGATACATTTTTTGGATGCTTTTTGGGCTTAATTTTCAAAGGACATTTTTTTGGAGGTATATTGTTGTTAGAGGTTTTTGGGCTTAATTTTCAAGGGACATTTTTTTGGAGGTATTTTGTTTTTAGAGGGTTTCGGGCTTAATTTTCAAAAGACATTTTTTGGGCTTAATTTCCAAGGACTCTTTTTATGCTTAATATTCAAAGGACGTTTTTTGGAGGTATTTTTTAAAGTGATATTTCTTTAGAGGCTTTTTGGGCTTAATCTTGAAAGCACATTGTTTGGAGGTATTTTGTTTTTAGAGACATGTTTTTAGAGGTTTTTGGACTTAATTTTCGAAGGACATTTTTTGGAGGTATTTTTTAAAGTGACATTTTTTAAGAGGTTGGAATTAATTTTTAATGGACATTTTTTGGAAGTATTTTTTTAAGTGACATTTTTTTAGAGTATGTGTTTTCGGTTGAAGTAAATCTTTTATAATGATTTTTAAAATGAGTTTTTCTCTAACTTTTTAAATGAATTTTTTTTTTCAGGACTTGGAAGGAAATATTTTGAGCTTCACTTCATTTTTAGAGACATTTTTTCTTAGATTTTTTAAAGTAAGTGTTTTGGATTGAAGTATGTCTTTTGTGTAAAATTGTTAAAATGAGTTTTTTTTAAATTAAATTTTTTGTGATGCTTTTTTTAATTGAGTTTTTGTCCAAATGTTTGAAGGAAATTTTTTGAGCTTCATACTCAATTATCATGGGAAATCGAAGGAATTGCAAGAGAAAATATGATCAAACAAGAGACCCTGAGAAATGTAGAGAAGAGGGGAGAGAATATTGCAAAAAAAAGAAAGAAGAATGCTCAAATATTGAAAGGGAAAATCAACCTCAACTAGAAGTTGAAGCATGTATGTAAATGTAAATATTGTAAATTTGATATTTATAATTTTCCTAGTATAAATTGTGAAACTTAATTTTAATTTGATGAACTAATTTGAAAAATATTTTGCAATGTAAATAGAGAGATATATTCCTCAAAACATTAGTGATGAGATACAAAATTTTAAAAGATAAAGTGAAAGAGATATTGAACCAATGATTGAAGATGGTGAAAATGTTGAAAGAAATTTAAGTGAAGAAATTGAATCATCAGGTATGTATATATATATATATATATATATATATATATATATATATATATATATATATATATATTGAACACATGGGTATTATTGAAATTATACATATTTATTAATTTAGTTATTTATTGAATATGTAAAATTATTTTGTACATTTAATTCAAATATGTACAGATGAAATCAATATTGATGATGAGATGTTAGAAAATGTTGAAACTCACACATATGGAGATAAAAAAGCTGACCATGTTATACGATTTCGTGTTTATCGCATTATTGATTCATTCTTCAACAATGAAACTGTGGCAGTTCAATCCCAATTGTTGAAAGGTCTCTTAACATCAAGGAAATTAAAAGAAGCTATGACTTTATTGGGTATTCGAAAATCAACAAAAGTTAAAAAAAGAAGGAAGATGTGATACAAAATGTAAATAGGGCTCTAAATTCAAATAGAAGATCTATAAATGAAGATGTTTCATATGCATGTAGGGTAATACATATGGCAGTGGTTTCATCAAGTACTAAAGAGAATCAATTGGTAAAATCTATGGCATGAACATTAGGAACCTCACGAAAAACTTTGCAGAAACATTAGAAATTTCAGTTGCAAATATATGTAAATGATGAACTAGCTTGTTGGACAGCTATTTGTAGGCAACCATACAAATATAGACTTGGAGAAAATGTTAAAAAAATAATATATGAATATTGGATGAAAAAATCACGCGTTTCACCAAAAGCAAGGGATGTGATGCGTAGAAGAATAATACAAAATCAATATGAAGAACATTCAAAAAATTTCTTGGACACTACTCAGATAGAGTTGTTCAACAAGTTCAAAGAAGAGAGTCATGAAATTGATGTCTTAATCAGTATTTTTGTGCAACAAAAACCATGGTATGTAAAACCTATCACCTTACACGACACTTGTTGTTGTCATTATCATGTGGAATTTCAGTTATATTATGACACATTCCTTAATTTTGGTAAAACATTTTGGAAAGATTCACCTCCCCCTTCCACTATCCATGATTTCATATCTCAAATTCT
Source organism: Pinus albicaulis (assembly GCA_034641835.2). NCBI lineage: Eukaryota > Viridiplantae > Streptophyta > Pinopsida > Pinales > Pinaceae > Pinus > Pinus albicaulis. The sequence continues at coordinate 1,664,824,401 of CM076582.1, forward strand.
ATGTGGAAGAGAAAGCCATGAATTATTTTACCAAAAGAAATGTGTTGGTGGTAAAAAAATGCGATGATTGTGGAAATTTGACTAAATTTCAAAAAAAATATCGTACTGATATAAATGATCAATCATTGTACAACATGAAAGTGAAATGGAAGAGATATGAATATATCCATACATAGATTCAAGGTTCAAGTGCTAAAAGAATTGATTTACAAGAAGAAGGAATTTTTGTGATAGATTTTTTGAGAAAGTTTGAGGCAGAAATTTATAAATACACAAAGCATTCCCATAGAGCTCGATGGCAGGACATGCAATTCAAAAAATCCCGTGAATTTTTTCCATTAGGGACCATTTTGTCAGTAGTTGATTTTGCAGAAAACTACACATTTGTTCCACAAAAAGAAATTCAAAGTGAATACTATCATTCTAACCAAGTCTCCATGCTCGTCCATATTCTATATAGACATGATGAATAAAATATTGATCATATAGAAAGCACCAGTGAAAATCGGCATGTTTTTAAAAAGTATCACTTTTATATTAGTGATGATCGTACACATGATACATATTTTGTACAACACTGTTTTGAAAAAAATTATGACTCCTTGAAAAGTCGTGGAATAAAATTCAATGAACATTGGATATGGTCATATGGATGTGTAGGTCAATTAAAATCTTCACGATCATTATTTTGGTTGTGTCGTCTTCATATGAAAACGTACATTAAACATTGTTGGAATTTATTTGAGACTGTTCATGGAAAAGGAGAACATGACAGTGCAGGGGCATACATAAAATGAGCACTTCGAAGATATCAAATGGACCACTCTGCAAACCAACTTGTCTCAACTAAAGAAGTTTTTCAATGGTGCATCGCTTCACTAAGCCATGAGACTAACCGATCAAGGGAAGTACGAAGGTACATTAAATTTAATTTTTATTGGATTTCTAATTTTAAAAAATACATTTATCACAATGATTATATTTGATGGTGTTTTGAAATCATATTTCTATTATTGTAGATTTGAGGCTTCTGTGATTAGTGTTTTGTGTAGAGATGTTTTCCGGAGCAATCACATCCATTCTTGATAAACTCAACGTTTCGAACCAAGCCACCATGGTTCATCTTCAGGAAAAGATCCATGAGAAAGACTGATTTCACAAGTAAGGTATAAATATGAGAGAGAGGGATGATGAATGATAGGGAGGTGCAAGGGAGGCCGAGTGAAAAAGTCTAAAAGTCAAATTAATTAATTAATTAATTGAAGGAAAAATACATTTAATGAGTTAATTAATTGTAGAGATTTATAAATATATAAATATTTTTCTTTGTAAAAAGTTTACGTTTATTGTGAAGGATTCTAGAATAATTTTTATTGGTTCGATCATCACTTGGAGTCTATTTTTCTCCACACGTGGGAAAATTGTAGCAAAGAAATTTCTATTTTGACCTAGGGTTTCAATGAATTTAACTAATGTTCACTTTGGTCAACACTTGGTCAAACTGACCCCAATATCTTCCAAAATTCTGATTTCTGAAGTCCACATTTTTTGTCATGGAAATCGAGGCTGGACATTGACTTTGACCGATTCGCGTTGACTTTTGCTGCTACTAATTTTGTGTTGACCATTGACTGGGACATCATTGACTTTTGTTGACTTTGGGTTGACTGATATAGAGCTATCTGAGAGGGTTGTGTGACACATTCTAGTTGGTTGACTGTATTGAGACTTTGTTTGTTGAAGCATCCTATTGACCGTCGTAACACACCACATCACATGTATTTTGCTGATCAAGTTAAGTGTATTTTTGGCTTGTCTCTTGTCGAACTATAAATATGTTCTATCAGCATTTTACTTTCTTGTTTATGTGATTGTTGTTTGATATTGGGGATAAAATGAAAGTTGCATCAAGCTTAGAACATTTACAAAAATTTACATGGTATCAGAGCAGAGGTGAAGACAAAGCCCAAGTTTGTAGCAATCACCGAAGAAGATCATGGGTACCTCAAACTATAATGGCTTCAAAGCTGATGAAAAGCTAACTGGGATGGAAGATTTCCATGCCTGGAAGATGAATTTGGATCTTATGTTGGAAGACCAAGATGTCATGGACTATGTGCAGGGTAAAATCCAAGAGCCTCCATCATCTACACCTACTACCACCAAGTCAAAATATAAGAAGGGGGAAATCAAAGAAAAGATAATGATCCAAGATTCAATTCATAAGAGTCTAGTAGCCTACATCGCTGAGTTGGGCACATCCAAGGAGATGTATGATAGTTTGGTCAACATGTGCAAGGCCAACAATGCAAATCAAGTCCTTTTCTTCAAGAACCAACTGAAGAATATGAAGAAGGCAGGGATGAATCCGTACAACAATATTTTCTAAAGTTGATCAAAATCAGAAATAATATTCTGGCCATTGGGGAGACAATAGCTGATTGAGAAATGGTTCTCACTGTACTTGGAGGTCTCTCCTCCGAATGGCATGTATTCAATACTACCATTATGAATAACAACGTGATACTTGATTCTGATGAAGTAATATCAAGATGCTTACAAGAGGAAACAAGGATGAACGAATATGAAAATGAAGGAAATGTTGCCTTCACTACTCGTGCTAAGAAGAAGAACAATGGTGGTCCTAAGAAAAAAGGAAGAGGAGGGGCCCAAGGAATGAAAGGGAAATGTTACACATGTCACAAGACCGACCACTATGCTAGATAATTCCCTTTCAAGAAGGATTATCCTAATGATGATGACAAAAACAACAACCAGAGGAATGGAAATCAAAGGAACAACATGTTCAAAGGAAAGAGGAAGGCTCCCCCTGGTGGAAATGGGCAACCTTTCAAAAGGTCAATAAATTCCAGGTATGAGGCATCTAATGTTGTTGATGATAAAAGAAATGAATTCATTCTTGTATCTGTCCTCTCTGCTACATCTCTAATCGACACTATGGATGTCTAGTTGATAGATAATGGTGCCTCAAGGCACAACACTAGGTTTAAGGAAGCACTTTCTGATATGGTTGAGAAGGATGCTAATCTGAATATTATCCTTGGAGATAATTCCACATATCCCATGAAAGGGACAAGGACTGTGACCCTCCACTTATCTCAAGGTCAAGTCCTCCGCTTGCAAGATGTACTCTATGTACTTGATTTGAAGAATAACCTTGTGTCTATTTCGACCATGGAAGACAAAGGTTTCAATGTGGCATTCGTTGATGAGAAGGTACACATATGGAAGAAGAGTTTCAAGGAAGCTATCACGATTGGGTTTAGAGTTGATACACTCTACTAGGTTGGAGGAAGTCCACTAGGTGCAATGAAATGTGATACTATCCGACAGACTGAACTATGGCACCGAAGCTTTGGACACATTCATTACAAATCCCTTCCTGAATCAAGGAAGGTGGTGACGAGGATGCCTGAATTCATGAATGATCATGAAGGTGTATTTTGGGGTTGTGCCGAAGGAAATCATACAAGGGGACCTTTCCCCTCAAGTGTCACAAAGACATCCGATGTCTTGTAACTAATACATTCTGATTTGTCTGGTATGCTACTCGTGACATCCTTGGGAGGATGTTCTTATTATATGATGTTCATAGATGACTCCTCTCAAAAAACCTAAATATACTTCTTGAAGAAGAAGGATGAGTCTTTCATGTGGTTTCGTACTTTCAAAGCCTTGGTGGAAAATCAAACAAGGAAGAAGATCAAGATTTTGAGGACTGATAATGGCACTGAATATGAGACGGATGAGTTCAATAAATTTTCCAGAGAAGCTAACATCAAGAGGGAGACGAAAACCATATATACTCTTGATAAAAATGGTGTTGCTGAAAGAAAGAATAGGACCATTATGGAAGCTTCCCATGCCATGCTATGTGACCAAGGTCATCCAAACTTTCTGTGGGGAGAAGCTGCGAATAATGCTGTGTACATACAAAATCGATGCTCGCATTCCGCTCTAGACTCCAAAAATCCCAAAGAGGTTTTCTCTGGTAATAAACTTGACATCTCACATTTTATAGTTTTTGGTTGTCTCGTTTATTTTCATGTGCCGAAAGAGAAGAGGAGCAAGCTGTATGCTTCTAGGAAGAAGGCAATGTTTGTGGGCTACAAAGAAACTTTGAAGGCCTATAGAGTCTATGTGCCTAGTCAAAGGGAAGTGGAGATATGCCACGATGTTACCTTTGATGAAGATGCTTCACTGAGGAAAGTAATCAATCTTCTAAACTCTGAGGAAGATCATGAAGTAAGGAATAGAAATCAAGAAGAACCGAAGGATGAGGCGATGCCCGATGTTGAAGGACCGATGGACCCTATTGATCCACCTCCTTCAATGAAGAGAATACCATCGTGGCTCAGGGACACTCTCGAGGATGCCGAGAGAAATATGGCCCCAAGGGGGACATTCCATGAAAACAAGAAGTCGAATAGATACCAAGGGTATCTAGTAGCCAAGAGTTCAATCATATAATCTGAGCCTGGATATTTTGAGGAAGCCGTAAATCATCAAGTCTGGAAGGATGCTATGCACGAATAATATGAGTCCATTATGAAGAATAATGTCTTGGATGTGGTTCCGAGACCAGAGGACAAAGCAGTTGTCACCTCGAAATGGCTCTATAAGATCAAGCATGGATCTGATGGTAGTGCTGAAAAGTTTGTTAGTCATCAGTATTTTTTCCTATTGTGATGACTATATGCCTTGCCTAGGTTTTCTAGGAACCAATTTCAAACAGTGAATTTGTCCTCTAGAAAACCCATCAGAGAATTTTTTATCTTTTTCCCTCTCTTGTAGACTCTGTTAGAAGTGGTCATCAATTTTCAGTCTTGATAAAACTCCCCTGTCCATAACTGTCATAAGCCTTGTATCTCTGAATATTCAAAATCCACTGTTTTCACACAACTCACTTTCAAGCATAGGACAAGTTATCTCCTCCCCTCTCACTGTTTAAATTCCCATATGGTGACCTGACTATGGCCAAGAAGTCCTTCAGAAATTATGACAAACTATCCAGGTCTAGGTGATGGTGTTTAGGGTAAGTATCTTGAGAAGAATATCTCTAGTCAAAGACATTGTTTTCAATATCAGTCAACCATATTTTCTTCTTACTTGCCAAAAAAAAACCCTTGTTTACCCCTAGGTCACATACCATCAAAATGGTCGCTGTGTTTTGCTTCAACAAAGCTTATAAGGTTCAATTTAGGAAGAAACAGAGTAAGAAGGTCCTATGTCCGAAGAAAAGTGATCAAGTGAAATTTTCAAGCATTATCATCATGATACATTAGAAAAGGCCTCCAATGATCAAAGTCATTTTATCAGTGCATCTCTGTAGGGGTGCTAGGATGGATGACATTAATCAGTTTTGGGCAAGAAAACACTACAAGGAAAAGCTTCAAAGCAAGAGAAGTTGACTATTTGAAGACTAAAGAAAATAAATGTTTAAGAAGAAGAAAGCCAACAAGATTCGTCCCTGCAAAATAAAAAACACCAAGAAGGTCAAAGAATTATTCATCTTGGCAAAATGAGTACAAAGGTGTGGCAGTTTTCTAGCAAAATACTTCCAGCAGTCTAGGCATCAAAATGAAAAGCATAAAAAGAAACAATTGTCTTTTTATACACCTATAGCCTAGATTCAAAATCATCAAAAGAAATACTATCCCCAATGAAGCTACATTTGCTGCAAAGAAGAGTTATTCCTAAGACAGACACAATAGACATTTATCATTTGGAAATACATTACTTGCCTATGGGTTTCACAGTGAGACTCTATAAGAACATGTCTCATAAGAAAATTGGACAAAAGGTAATACAGATTGTGTTTTAAAAGCCTCCTTCAATGATGATAAGCAGAGGGCATAAACAGTTCTGTTTGCATTACCTCCTTCAGTGATAAGTAGACACAGGGCAAAAAGTTCAGTTTTCAAGAGGACAAACACTTAAGTTTGAAAAATCCTCCTTCAGTGATAAGCAGAGGGCACATTTTATAGTTTGAAAAAAGGGAGATTTTTATTCATACTAAAAAGTGAATATTAGATTGTTTTTTTCTAAACAATGTTTAGATAAAGCACTGTGGGAAATGTTTCAATCTTTTCACCAAAATTGAATGAATGTGAAAAAAGGGCATCAAAGAGCAAAGCAGGCACCTCCTTCAATGATAAGTAGAGGGTGCAGGGATTTCAAACTGATTTTACTGTTTGGAAAAATCTGGTTAAAAATTCCCCAACAACCTTATTCATTTCCATTTCATCTTCAGCAAAAAAACAGGGAGGCGTTTGATTTTTTGTAGACAAGCCATATGTCCCGCCCAATGCCAGTTTTGCTTCAAACTGGGTTTATGACCAAAAAAAGATGAAATTGACAAAAGTGAGAGAGGTTTTTTTCCATCATAAGCTCACGAAAAAAAAATTCCTTTATTTTTTACACAGTTATCCTGGTTTGGGAGAAATGTCAAAAATACAGGTGTCACGGGAAAATTTCTGCACGATTGGAAACAATATTCACCATTTTTTACCAGTGTTGGGACAGTCAGTTTTTGAACATCAAAATGAATGCCAAATGAAACAAATCAAGTATATTTGGAAAGTAGACATCCGTAGCTTTCCAACGAGCCATCCTGGGCCCAATTCCAACACCTGGAAGGCTTCAAAAAGCTTGTTGCAAAAAGACCTTTTTTGGCACTACGCTCCTGAGCGGAAAAGCGTAGCACCTGCAAATTTACATAGAAAAAGGCCAAAATTTCCATTTCTCGCCCAGAATCAAGTCTTCATCACTCTTAAGAGGATTTTTAAGGTATTCCTCATTGATTTATGACTTTTTTCCTAGTTTTTAAAGTTTTGGAAAGGCCTTTGAAGGATGAAAGAATATATGGCATTTTAAGAGAAAAGTGAAAACAATAATAAGATAGAGGCAACCCTCAAGAAGATAGTAAAGATAGTGAAAGAGACAGTACATAAGAGAATGATAAAAATAGTAACAGTGAGGAAGGAGGCAGCAATAAAAAGGACAGCAAAAACAGGGACAATGATGAAAACAACAAAAGTAATGAAAGCTGCCCACAGTCAAGTAACACAGAAAAGGACAACCCTAAAGTTGTAAGAGACCAAACTGAACAAGAAAAAGTGTTGAATCTTACTATCATTCCTCATTAGAAAAGTAAGGATCATGTTTTTACTTCCTCTCCAAGTCGAGGGGCTATGCATCTTCCATAAAAAAGAGTGAAAGCTAAAACCACTTTGCTAGGAAAAACTCAGAGCTGCCCAAAGGAGGTACCCGGTGCAAAAATGTGGAAAAGGACAATCCCAGCTTGGAATTCTTGCTTGAGCTTCATTATATGTTTCTAAAAGCCCTTAAGGGTTTTACTCACCAAAATTGGGCAATTTTGGACACATTCTTGTTTTTTTTGAATTTTAGGCCTAAAAGCATAAAATCATGGGTACCTTAACTTTTTCTCGGAGCATCCTCAGCTGAAGAAAATTATATTTTTGGATTCCTCGACATCAAAGGAACATGGTAAAAAAATTTCAAATCAAATGAAGCTGTTTTGGTCCCTTAAAAAGGCCAAAAAGAGCCATTTTTTACCTTTCTGCCCCTAATATCAGCAGGTGCTACACTCCTGGGTTTTTTCACTGTTTATAATTTTGGACTAACTTATATGAATCATATTGGAAAAAATAAAGTATTTTTGGAAAGTATACATCTGTAGCTTTCCAATGACCCATCAAAGGACTCATTTCAACATCGGGAAGTCCACAAAACATGCTTCGAAAAATAGACTTTTTTCTGGTGCTACGCTCCTGTAGATTTTGCTGAAAAGCAGTTTTCTGAGTGATGACTGGGTCAAATGTGCGTTAAGAAAGTTTATCTTATGTGTTAGGCCTTAAAAGTGATTATTTTTTTCTATTTTGGTCCGAAAAGATATTTTTGAAGGATATTTTGTGCCTTGGACCTTGTTAGGGCTCAAGGACAGTTTTAGATATTTATTTTTGGCCAATGGCCTTCTAGTTGCTCTAGGTGGGTTTCCTCCTCCTTGGCTTATATAAACCAAGAGGATTCAAAGTAACAAACAGGAAAAAAATGATATATTAAGAGCAATACATAGCATTATGAGCTTGGAAGAAATACTTGTTTTATGAAGTGGATGATGTATTGCTTGGCTTGAGGGTGGATGAGCATTGTGTGTAGGATTCCATGGCTTGGTGAATGGTGATGTTTTTGATTTGTTTATGTTTTCTTGTTTTCATTTATGTTCCATACTTATTATTTTTTGTAGATCAGAAAATTATATGTTGAGACATACTCATGGAAGCACCTCAAACATCCTGCATATTACAACTTTGATGTTTTCCTCTTCTTGATCATTTCTAAAGGATTCTTAAGTGCCCCTTAGGTCCATCAAGAAATTGTTATTTGTTTCATGAATAGTCAGTATGTTTTGCTATCTAGTATGATTTAAGGTATGCCTTGCTTACTTATAGTTTCTCAAAACTCCATTTCTGAAATATTTCTATGAAATATTGATTGTTTTAGTTAAGTCAAAGAGGTCTCATTCGATCTTGCCCTTTTTCCATGCTTGCAAACTTATTTCAGAGTTCCCAATAGCTCAAAATATGTTGTTTAGGAGTTCCCTCTTCATATATTGAGTTGTTTGTTTATCTTATTTGTTTTCCCAATAGCTGAAGGTGATTTTCTAGAGTTAGGATTTCTTATGCTTCTATGTATCGCTGGATTGTTTATCTTTCATGTTTATCAGTTTGAGTTTTATTCATAGAGATTTATGGTTTGCCCTACCTCATGCGTATCTGATTTAAAACTGTTTATGTTTAATATCTCTTTGTCTTTCACAAAATTAATGTTCATTTCACTTCACTTTCACCCAAAGAATCCATTTACCTTGACCAAATTGGCCCTGCAGTACACCTTGTCCATCATTTAGACAGCCTTGACTTTATCTGACCCCATAGCCCTGTTGATTTGATGAACTCTCTTTCTACTTGTCCTTTTTGATCAGTTTACCTCAAAAACCCAAAACAAACCAAAAATATACTTAACAGCTAGCCTAAAATCAAACATACTAAGCGAACAAGTTCACATCCTTCGCATAATAGAGAGAGCCCTCTCTGAGTCCAAAAAGGCTATGTCCTAGGACTCTGAATATTGGTCTAATGTTACCTTGTCATTTGGTTTACCAATATACCAAATTATGGGACATTAACATAATGGTGATCGCGGTGGGGCTTCTGAGTACATAGTTGCCTGAATACCTCATACAAGCTTAGTTAGACTTAGAAATACCGGTGAATCTGCCTTCTCATCGCCACACTAAAATAATGGCGATTACGGTGGAAACACTAAGTACATAAAAAACCTAACAAACCTTGGTAGACTCATTAGTCCTTCTATATTAAAATCATAAAAACAGCCTATAAATCCATTTAGAGTAGACTCTCTTTGTTTCAGCACCTTAGCTAAGTGATGAATCAAATATAGGACACTTTTACAAACCAAGATGCATATAAAACTTTTTAAAAAACCTCACAAAAACATCCCTAGATTGGTTTCTATCAGTCATTAGCAGCGGACCATAAAAAATTGTCTCTAAAAACAACAAAACACATCCACCTGGTGACTCCACTAGCCTCCAATAGGCCTATTACTCCACTAGTCCTTATAAAATCTCCTGGGAATGCATTGAGCAATCCCAATCATGCTGATGGTGGACAACAAAGTTCAAATCTTCCACCTGGCGACTCCACAACCCTCAATAGACCAAAAGACTCCACTAGTAGAGAACTCTAAACTGGTTGAAAGGACACAATGACTCTGTCTATTAAACAAAGATGGATCCAAGTGTGAACAGAGAGGAAAAGTTGGAAATATTGATAGATACATTCAGAAAACTGATGCATCTACTTGACAGGAAAAGAGAAAGACGCAAAGTTAAGGTTAATGTTGCTTATTCAAACCAACCTACACTTTTTCCTCGGGAAGAACATACTCAACCATTACAAGACAAGAGTAGCAAACAAAATGTGCCTAATGAGCAAGTTTCAAATAAAAACAAAGAGGAGTGCTCTAAAGAAACAATCAACCATCCTGAAATTACAGAATCTGAAATAGAGAAAGAGTTAAAACCTTTAACATCTATACCCTTATGCTTTAATTCATTCCAAATCATGAAAGGAAACCCCTGCTCAAGTTAACTCTCACATAAATCAAGAAAATTTGGTTGAAGATGAAATCAAATCTGAAATGGAGGAAAAAAAAAACCGTTAGGATCTCTACGTTTGTGCTTTGATTCATTTCAGATTATACAAGAAAATTGGCCTCCTGGGAATCTATCAGAGGAAACTCATGAATCCCATGCTTATTGTCTCGAACATCAAGAAGAGTTGGTTGAGGATGAAATAAAATCTGAAATGAAAGAAAAATCAAAACCTTTAGGATCTCTACCTTTGTGCTTTGATTCTTTTCAAATTATACAAGAAAATTTGCCTCCTGAGAATCTATCAGAGACAACTCATGAATCCCATGCTAATTGTCCCGAACATCAAGAAGATTTGGCTGATGATGAAACCAATCAAGAAATGAAAAAGAACCCACAGGATCTCTCTAAAGGCACAAGTGATGATTCATCATCTCTCTTAGGTAAGGCCCAAAAAGACATTCATCCTCTAAATCGGATTTCCTAAGAGAAAGGGGATTATTGTAGTTATATCCAAAGAAAGATAAAAATTCCTCCCTTTTTAACTGAAGAGGAGATAGATCAACTCATAAACATGTAGTCAACCTCTATTTATTTTCCTCCTAATCTTAACTATCACATAGTAGAAAATGCATTTATAGATCAATTCAAAGATAAACAATTTGATAGTCCAATATGTATGGTTGGTGACATTAACTATATTGATGATTCTCCAAAGTTTGATCAACATGTTGATAATGATGATGCTTTCCAAACATAAGCTAATCTTACAGAGTATTCAGCACATGGTTTTTGGGAGGAAGCTCAGTTTCATCAATTTGAGAAAGGTAAACAACCAATTCATAGTAGCTATGATAGTGATGAGGAAAGCTTAGAAAATTTGGAAGCAAATGAAGGCTTGAAGATTGATGATCACAAGAAAGTTGCGGCTCTTATTTCTTGAGAAGATTTGTTTCCAAAGAGTATCCCTACTCATCAACATGATGACCTTCACACAATTTTCAGTCCACTTAATCATAACACATCAGCTTGGAAAGAAGACTGCACTGCAATATATGATGACTCTGACAGTTCAAGTGATCATGAGCAAGGGTGAAGAGTTTCTTTCCCAAGAGAGTCCCAAACATAGCCAAGTGAAAGAAGGAGTAGTCCTAAATGGAGCTTATGTCTCAAATCCTCTAGATCAAGTATTATTCCAAGATCCATTTGTTGTTTTCCTTGAGAAATATGAGGGAGGAGTGTGTTCTACCATGAACAGTTTGTTGCAAAGTGTGAGAAAAAACTTAAGCACTACTGTCCGAAAACAAGTGAGGTGGAAGTGGCCTTTTGATTTCTTCAGCATCATCAAAGAGTTGAACCAAGATCAACCATGCAATCATCTACTTGACTGGTTATATTGGAAAGAAGAGTTCACTAGATAAATGTCTATCATATATAGGTTAGAGTAGAATGGATAGGCATGCAAAATAAGCTCATCCCCATGAGCATATTTCTTTCAGTTTGTTTTGAGAAAAACAGAAAATAAAAAAACAATAGGAAAAGTAGAAAAAGAAGGAATTTTCTAAAGCAACGATAAAGCCCCATACCCAAAAAATAGTCATGTTGAAAGTGCGCAAGTCTAAATGCCACTACTAGTGCTCAAAAGATGTCTTGTTCAGTTATCTAGCGTAATCATAACTGAGCATGTTTTAAATTGATTACTGATAAGTTAGTGAAAAAGAATGATAGTCAAAATATGAAAGCTTGACTTATCAAAGAAAGTAGATTAGGAAACAGAGATGTTGGTTCCACACGCTCAAAACAGAACCAAAGAGAAAAATAGGGATGAAAAGAAAACTATGTATCCTAGCCCTGATTTTTCTAAATCTCATTTTGTACGAAAATAAAATTTGAGTGTAGCTTGTCTTTATGCCACAAACACATGACAAATCAGACTGTCTAATCCTGATTTGATCATTTTTCAATATCATGTTTTAGTCTAGCGAATGAAATCCTGTCAAACAACTTAATCTTGACAGTTGATCTAGTATAGGTAGACAATCAAAGGAGTTCATCAGTTTAATCTGAACTCCCAGAAGATATAAGTGTAGAAGTAGATAATTTTTTCTCTTTCAAAAATATCATGTCAAGGGTTTTCCAGTCCAAGTGCACCCAAAGAAGAAAAAAATTATAGGAAAAATAGCTAGGTAAGTAGAGATGAGGTTGATGCTAATCATGCTGTCAGTTTTTTAGAAAGCATCATTTTCAGGAAAAGCATAAAGAAAAAGAGAAATATGCGCCAATGGATGAGGCACTGGTCTTCACAAGCCAAAGATCTGTAATTTTGGACACCTCTTGAAAAGGAGCTTCCCTTCCCAATTGGAGCCACTGTTAGTCATCAGTATTTTTTCCTGTTGTGATGACTATATGCCTTGCCTAGGTTTTCTAGGAACCAATTTCGAACAGTCAATTTGTCTTCTAGAAAACCCCTCAGAGAAATTTTTATCTTTTTCCCTCTCTTGCAGACTATGTTAGAAGTGGTCATCAATTTTCAGTCTTGATAAAACTCCCCTGTCCATAACTGGCATAAGCCTTGTATCTCTGAATATTCAAAATCTCTTGTTTTCACACAGCTCACTGTCAAGCATAGGACAAGTTGTCTCCTCCCCTCTCATTTTTTAAATTCCCATATGATGAACTGACTATGGCCAAGAAGTCCTTCAGAAATTATGACAAACTGTCCAGGTCTAGGTGATGGTGTTTAGGGTAAGTATCTTAAGAAGAATATCTCTAGTCAAAAACCCTGTTTTCAATATCAGTCAGCCATATTTTCTTCTTATCTGCGAAAAAAAAACCTTGTTTACCCCTAGGTCACACACCATCAAAATGGTCGTTGTGTTTTGTTTCAACAAAGCTTATAAGGTTCAATTCAAGAAGAAATAGAGTAAGAAGGTCCTATGTCTGAAGAAAAGTGATCAAGTGAAATTTCCAAGCATTATCATTATGATACATTAGAAAAGGCCTCCAATGACCAAAGTCATTTTATCAGTGCATATTTGCAGGGGTGCTAGGATGGATGGCATTAATCAGTTTTGGGCAAGAAAACACTTCAAGGAAAAGCTTCAAAGAAAGAGCAGTTGACTATTTGAAGACTAAAGAAAATACAGGTTTAAGAAGAAGAAAGCCAACAAGATTCATCCTTGCAAAATCAAAAACACCAAGAAGGTCAAATAATTATTCATCTTGGCAAAATGAGTACAAAGGTGTGGTAGTTTTCTGGCAAAATACTTCTAGTAGTCTAGGCATCAAAACGAAAAGCATAAAAAGAAACAACTGTCTTTTTATACACCTATAGCCTAGATTAGAAATCATCAAAAGAACTATTATCCCCAATGAAGCGACAGTTGCTGCAAAGAAGAGTTATTCCTAAGACAGACACACCAAACATTTATCATTTGGAAATACATTACTTGCCCATGGGTTTCACAGTGAGACTCTATAAGAACATGTCTCATAAGCAAATTGGACAAAATGTAATACAGATTGTGTTTTAAAATACTCCTTCAATGATGATAAGCAGAGGGCATAAAAATTTCTATTTGCATTACCTCCTTCAGTGATAAGTAGACACATGGCAAAAAGTTCAGTTTTCAAGAGGAAAAACACTTAAGTTTGAAAAAGCCTCTTTCAGTGATAAGCAGAGGGCACAGACCTTTTATAAGTACCTCCTTCAATGATAAGCAGAGGGCACAGTTTATAGTTTGAAAAAATGGAGATTTGTCTTCATACTAAAAAGTGAAGATTATTTTGCTGTTTTCCAAACAATGTTTAGATAAAGCACTATGGGAAATGTTTCAAGCTTTTCACCAAAAGTGAATGAATGTGAAAAACGGGCATCAAAGAGCAAAGCAGGCACCTCCTTCAATGATAAGTAGAGGGTGCAGGGCTTTCAAACTGATTTTACTGTTTGGAAAAATCTGGTTAAAAATACCCCAACAGCCTTATTCATTTCCATTTCATCTTCAGCAAAAAAGTAGGAAGGCATTTGATTTTTTGAAGACAAGCCATATGTCCTGCCCAAGGCTAGTTTTGCTTCAAAATGGGTTTCTGACCAAAAAAAGATGAAATTGAAAAGAGTGAGAGAGGTGTTTTTCCATCATAGGCTCATGAACAAAAACCTCTTTCATTTTTTACACAGGTATCCTGGTTTGGGAGAAATGTCAAAAATACAGGTGTCACGGGAAAATTTATGCACCGCTGGAAACAACATTCACCATTTTTGAAAAGTGTTGGGAATGTCAGTTTTTGGACATCTAAATGGACACTAAATAAAAAAATTTAAGTATCTTTGGAAAGTAGACATCTGTAGCTTTCCAACGAGCCATCCCGGGCCCAATTTTGACACCGGAAAGGCTTCCAAAAACTTGCTGCAAAAGACCTTTTTTGGTGCTACGCTCCTGAGCGGAAAAGCATAGCACCTGCAAATTTACATAGAAAAAGGCCAAAATTGCCATTTCTCACCCAGAATCGAGTATTCATCACTCCTAAGAGGATTTTTAAGGTATTCCTCATGGATTTATGACTTTTTACCCAGTTTTAAAAGTTTTGGAAAGGCCTTTGAAGGATGAAAGAATATATGGAATTTTAAGAGAAAAGTGAAAACAGTAATAAGATAGAGGCAACCCTCAAGAAGATAGTAAAGACAGTGAAAGATACAGTCCACAAGAGAATGATAAAAAAATTAACAGTGAGGAAGGAGGCGGCAATAAAAAGGACAACAAAAACAGGGACAATGATGAAAACAACAAAAGTAATGAACGCTGCCCACAGTCAAGTAACACAAAAAAGGACAGCCCTAAAGCTGTAAGAGACCAAACTAAACAAGCACAAGTGTTGAATCTACAATCATTCCTCATCATCAAAGTAAGGATCATGTGTTTATTGCCTCTCCAAGGCAAGGGGCTATGCGTCCTCCATAAAAAACAGTGAAAGCTAAAACCACTTTGCTAGGAAAAACTCAGAGCTACCCAAAGGAGGTGCCTGACGCAAAAATGTGGAAAAGGAAAATCCTGGCTTGAAATTCTTGCTCGAGCTTCATTACATGTTTCTAAAAACCCTTAAGGGGTTTACTCACCAAAATTGGGCAATTTTGGACACATTCTTGTTTTTTGTGAATTTTAGGCCTAAAAGCATAAAATCATGGGTACCTTAACTTTTTCTCGGAGCATCCTCAGCTAAAGAAAATTATATTTTTAGATTCCTTAACATCAAAGGAATATGCTCAGAAAATTTCAGATCAGATGAGTTTGTTTTGGTCCCTCAAAAAGTCCAAAAAAACTATTTTTTACCTTTCTGCCCCTAATATCAGCATGTGCTACACTCCTGGGTTTTTTCACTGTTTCTAATTTTTGACTAAATTATATGAATCAAATTGGAAAAAATAAAGAATTTTTGGAAATTAGACATCCGTAAATTTCCAACGAGCCATCACGAGACTCATTTCGACATCGGGAAGTCTGCCAAAATTGCACTGTAAAACAAACTTTTTTCTGGTGCTACGCTCCTGTAGATTTTGCTGAAAAATAGTTTTTTGAGTGATGACTGGGTCAAATGTGCGTTAAGCAAGTTTATCTTATGTTTCAGGCCTTAAAAGTGATTCTTTTTTGCTATTTTGGTCCGAAAAGATAATTTTGAAGGATATTTTGTGCCTTGGACCTTGTTAGGCCTCAAGGACAGTCTTAGCTATTTATTTTTGGCCAATGGCCTTCTAGTTGCTCTAGGTGGGTTTCCTCTTCCTTGGATTATATAAACCAAGAGGATTCATTGTAACAAATAGGAAGAACTTGATATATTAAGAGCAATACATAGCATTTTGAACTTGGAAGAAATACTTGTTTTATGAAATGGATGATGTCTTGCTTGGCTTGATGGTGGAGGAACATTGTGTGCAGGATTCCATAGATTGGTGAATGGTGATGTTTCTCTGATTTTTTCATGTTTTCTTGTTTTCATTGATGTTCCATACTTCTTATTTGTTGTATATCATAAAATTATATGTTGAGACATGCTCATGGAAGCACCTCAAACATCCTGCATATTACAACTTTGATGTTTTCCTCTTCTTGATCATTTCTAAAGGATTCTTAACTGCCCCTTAGGTCCATCAAGAAATTGTTATTTGTTTCATTAATGGTCAATATGTTTTTCTATCTAGTATGATTTATGGTATGCCCTGCTTACTTATAGTTTCTCAAAACTCCATTTCTGAAATCTTTCTATGAAATATTGATTGTTTTAGTTAAGTCAAAGAGGTATCGTTTGATCTTGCCCTTTGTCCATGCTTGCAAACTTATTTCAGAGTTCTCGATAGCTCAAAATATGTTTTTTAGGAGTTCCCTCTTCATATATTGAGTTTTTTGTTTATCTTATTTGTTTTCCCAACAGCTGAAGGTGATTTTCCAGAGTTAGGAATTCTTATGCTTCTATGTATCGCCGGATTGTTTATCTTTCATGTTTATCAATTTGAGTTTTATTCATAGAGATTTATGGTTTTCCCTACCTCATGAGTATCTGCTTTAAAACTGTATATGTTTAAGATCTCTTTGTCTTTCACAAACTTAATGTTCATTTCACTTCATTTTCACCGAAAGAATCCATTTACCTTGACTAAATCGGCTCTGCAGTACACCTTGTCCATCATTTAGATAGCCTTGACTTTATCTGACCCCATAGCTCTATTGATTTGATGAAATCTCTTTCTATTTGTCCTTTTTGATCAGTTTACCTCAAAAACCCAAAACAAACCAAAATATACTTAACAGCTAGCCTAAAATCAAACAAACTAAGCGAACAAGTTCACATCCTTCGCATAATAGAGAGAGCCCTCTCTGAGTCCAGGAAGGCTAGGTCCTAGGACTCTAAAGATTGGTCTGATGTTACCCTATTATTTGGTTTACCAATCTGCCAAATTACATGACACTAACAAATTTCAAGGCAAGATTCATTGCTTGAGGCTTCTCTCAAAAGGAAGGCATATAATATGATGATATATTTGCACATGTGGCCCGATATACCACCATTCGATCTATCATAGCCATTGCTACTACGCAAGGATGAAATATTCATCAGATGGATGTGAAGACTGCATTTGTGCATGGTGCGATAAAGGAAGAGGTGTATGTGGAGCAACCTCTGGGGTTTGAAGTCTAGGATCGAGACACCCATGTTTGAAGGTTGAAGAAATCCCTCTATGGGTTGAAGCAAGAACCCAGGGCTTGCTACAAGAGGATAGATAGCTACCTGATGAAGCTGGGCTTCACTCATAGTAATGTTGATCCAAACCTTTACTTCAAGGTTGATAGAGAAAAGCATCTCATTCTGGTGTTGTATGTGGACGACCTCTTCCCGACAGGTGCTAACCCTCTCATTCATCAGTGTAAGAGAGAGCTCGCTTCTAAGTTTGATATGAAGGACCTAGGATTGATGCATTACTTCCTAGGCTTGGAGGTCTGGCGGAGATTTGGTGAGATTTTCCTTTCTCAAGGAAAATACATTCTGAAGTTGATGGAAAGATTTGGAATGGTGGACTGTAAGTCCATGTCGACACTGATGGAACTCAAATTTAAGAAGTTGAGTAGCAGCACTGCTGGGCCTGTGCTAGCAAATCATACTAAGTATCATCAACTCATAGGGGCCCTGATTTTCTTACTAAACACCCATCTGGACGTATGTTTTGCAGGTGAGCACTTTGAGTCAACGCATGGTTGATCCTCATCACATTCACTGGGATGGTGCCAAGAATATGTTGAGATATCTTCGGGGCATGATAAACCATGGGCTAAGATACAATGATAAGAGCATGACACTCCATGGATATACTGATGCCGATTGGGCTGGCAGTGTGGTGGATCGCAAGAGCACATATGGATGTTGCTTCACACTTGGGTCTGCTTCGATACCATGGATGAGAAGGAAGCAGAAGTCGGTAGTTTGAGAACCACTAAGGCCGAATACATTGCACCGAGTATAGCCTGTTGTGAAGCAGTTTGGTTGTGAAATCTCTTCAGTGAGTTGTTTGGGCATGTGCTAGATACCACTGTCATACCCTGTGATAACCAGAGTGGGATTTGGTTGTCCGAGAATCTCGTGTTCCAAGCATATTTATATTAGGTACCACTTTATCCAGTATATGGTACAATGAAGCACCGCAAGGCTCGATCATATAGGAACTGATGAGCAGGTCGCAGATATTCTCACAAATCCCTTGGGGAAGGTCAGGTTCCTAACCTTCCATGAGAATCTTGGAATCGTGGAACGACCCTATGTTGAGGGTCCTGTTGGAAGATGAGCTCTGGGAGCTCTGGGGGACTTTGGGGATAGCTTCTCGGAGCTATAAGAAACCACAGGGCTAGGCTTGCCAAACCTTGTTGGTGTGTTTCTACCCCACCGTTATGATATTGAGTTGGTTCACCTCTCGTGATCTGTGCCCCATATGCATCCTACCCATTGAGTCCCAGACTCATGGGAAGTACCTCTCATTTGGACAGTGAGGTGGGAAAAGCCAGAGACCAATAGCAAAGACCGATGGACACATCAAAGATTTTTGTACTCTCTATTTCTAGTATGGCACGTGTCCAACCACTTGATCTTGGATTAAGTCTAGTGAGGTTTCGGACCTCCAACTGACTTCGGGTCAGGTAAACCAACTTCGGGTTCGTATGTGACTCCTTTGAGTCCTATAGAGGTTTCGAACCTCTGAGCTGAATTTTTCAGCCAAGAGTGATGTCTTTGTGACTCACCTTTTGTTTTGAAATAAATAAGCCAACAAATCAAGTTACGATGGGATGACGCACGATGTTTGTATGGCTCAGGTGGATGGAGTTCACCCTAGTTGAGAGGAAGTGTTAATTTTGGACAACTAGGTCCAAACTCCATGTTGTGATGCTCAGATGAAGATGCCAATATTTTTATTGGATTCCTATTTTGGAGGGGTGCAAGATCGATCTAAATATCATCTTGATCTGATGAGAAGAACATTTATTTTGAATTTATTCCACTTATGTGCAAGGTCGGCCAGAATTGAAATGTAGGCTTGAAGCCCCAGCAGATGTGTCACACACCCTCACTGATGGATATATATATAGGTCAATGTTGGAGGTCATTTCATCCATCACTCATCACACATTCTCTCTCTGCATCTAATTGGTTCAATCATCACTTGGAGTCTCTTCTTCTCCACACATGTGAAAATTATAGCAAGGATATTTCTGTTTTGACCTAGGGTTTTATCGCAGATTTGACCAGCGTTGACTTTGGTCAACACTTGGTCAAATTGACCCTAATCTCTCCAAAAATTTTGATTTTTGAAGTCCACATTTTTTTGCATGGAAATCAAGGCTGGACATTGACTTTGACTGGGCTGTGTTGACTTTTGCTGCTGCTGTTTTTGCATTGACCATTGACTAGGACAACGTTGACTTTTGTTGACTTTGGGTTGACTAATATAGCTATCCGAGAGGGTTGTGTGACACATTCTGGTTGGCTGACCGTATTGAGACTTTGTTGGTTGAAGCATCCTGTTGATTTCCGTAATGCACCACATCACATATATTTTGCTGATCAAGTTAAGTGCATTTTTGGCTTGTCTTATGTGGAACTATTGGTATGTTCTATTAGCATTTTACTTTCTTATTTATGTGATTTTTGTTTGATATTGGGGATAAAAGTAAAGGTGTCAAGCATAGAACATCTAAAAAATTTACATTCTTTGAATTTATAGGTGTTTTTAGCATATTGGGGTCCAAGATGTAGATAGATTGATTGGAGATGATGTTGAAACAATTAAAGAGACTCGAAAATTGCATTCAATTAAAACAAAGTTGACCACAAATGTGTTTGCATTGGATAAAAGAAAATATTCTTGTTTTTTTCATGTTTGCATAGACAACACATAATCTAATGATATTTGTGAAAAAAAAATGTATGTAGAAGATTGGCAACATACAAAACTAAATGCAAAGGGGAAAATGTCCATTGCAATCTTTGAAGAAATGCAATCAGAGGAGACTACAATATCATCTGATGGTGATCGAGTTTCTGATCTTGTTAGAGAAGGTAAAATTTCAATTGCTTTCAAATGATAGAGATCTAGAAGTAGATAATAAAACCAAGTACACGTTAATTTTAAAGTTAATTTTTCATGTTAATTATGATCTAAATTTAAATACATAAGTTTTTTTTATTGTGCAGGAGATGTTTTTGTTGTAATTGCACCTACTATGAACGATGAAAATGTGAAGTATTATTTGATGCGTTGCACTGAATGAAAGATGAAATTATTAGAAAACTATGATGATCACGAGTTTACATATGACAGAGGGTCTATTATATTGAAAGCTTATTTTTTCAGAAAAATTAATCAAAGTGGGGATTTTGTTTACTTTCAAGGCTATGAACTTGATGTCATAAGTTGTCAATATAGTCACTTGGTGTGTGCATCACGCATAAAGTTGATAGAAGTTCAATCAAAGAAAAAACAAAAATTAAGAAATGGAAAATGTCAAAAGCCGATCATGAATGGATCATTGAAGATGAAATTCCATTGGAGTTTTTTTGATTGAATTGCCCAACAATTTCTTCTCTTTGGATTCATCTTTTAGAACTTCCAGAACTCAACTAAAAATTGAACTGCTTTTTTATGTTATTTGTATGTAAGTGTTTGCACATGTACATTGTTTTGGTACATGCACACGAGTAATTTATACACGTGTACACATACACATGTCTAGATTATCTGGTCTAAATGATTTCATACATTCTCTGGTACAATTTATCATAATTTCATTATTGCGAAATGTACATATCTGTGTATCTAGCATAGTTTATATGATGCAAATTTGAAGTTGCACGATTTTGTTTTAGACACATTTCTGTTAAAATTAAATTATAATATTCATTCTTGAATGCAAAATGTGTGGTACGTGTTTTGTAATTTCTAGTTTACTATTAACTGAAAGTAGCTTTTCTATGTGCATTAATGAAAAATGTTGTGTGCTGGATATATATTTTCTAGAATGCAGTTTAAAATTTTATGATTGTTTGACACATCTGAGAACACCTAGAATCTTATGATTGTTTTTAGATATATACATTGATATGTATTGTACTTCAATCATTTTAACATATATTCAAACATTTAATTCAATCATTTTTATGTACATATATTCATGTGAAATTTTTTTTGTTTGTAACTTGGGCTAAAATATAGTAAAAGCATAAAAAGATGTACATAAGCAATGGGAAGAGATGGTAAGCAGTGCGTAGCCTATCCCTGCCTTGGTAGTGTTCAAAATAAACCAAGTTTGGGGATGCCTCAAAGGAGGAAACCAACCCCTTAAGAGTGTCATCCAGTCTTGTAATACAAAATATTGAGTGGCCCATATAAAAACAAAAGAGCTGAAGTATATCCTGAGGTGACAATCATGGAGTTCATTCATCTTTGTCTGCCGTCTAGTCCTCTTCCTCTATTAGGCATCCGTATTCTCTAGCAATGGCTTCCTCCTTAGCTGTGGGCATTCGAGGAGGCTTCAGGGGGGTTGCATGGACAATGTGAGCGACTGGGTACTCCACATCATAATCTTTCATCCAGACACCATCCGAGTCCATAACCCAAACTCCTATCTCCTCCATTGTGGGATCATAACCTTGAAGCATGTTGGTTTTCCTAGGTAAAGGCTGAAAAAATTGTGGAATAACTGATTTCCTACCTCTTCTACCCTTGGGATTCTCCGGAGGCAAAAAAGTCTCCCCATGAATGTTATCAAATGCTCAAGGAGCTAACACCTCATGGCTATCAGATGTAGAGCCCTCGGTGGATTCCAATCATTGGTCGTTGCTAGAGTGAGAGCGGCCTGAAAATGCACCTATATAGCTGCCTCTAATGGGTTTCTGTTGCAGGCATGGGGCCATGGTATGCCTTCTGACCTGTACATTTTATGATTATTTTTAGATTTTAAAACATCGATATGTATTGTACCTAAATATCACCTAAATAATAGATGTACATGTCCTAAAATTATATAACATTCACACTTCATGTACATCCCAAATTCATTTTATATTTAACAAATATAGTGACAACTTGAGTTTTAAAAACAAAACATTATATCACAACATGTGATCACATGCCAAATGTAGTTCAACCATCCAAAACTTGAGTTTTAAAAACAAAATATTATATCACAACATTAATTCACATGCCAAATGTAGTTCAACTATCCAAAATATACACATGTATACATAGTTTGTAATTCGAAATTTCCATCTAGAGGAATTCATTTTATTTTTTTAACAAGTTTATAAAATGACAACTTGAATTTTAAAAACAAAACATTATATCACAATCACGTGCCAAATGTAGTTCAACCATCCAAAACTTGAGTTTTAATAATAAAACATTATATCACATGTGATCACATGCCAAATGTAGTTCAACTATCTAAAATATACACGTATACATGGTTTGTAATTCAAAATTTCCATCTAGAGAGATTCATTTTATAATTTTAAGAAGTTTATAAAATGACAACTTGAATTAAAAAAAAACATTTATCACAATCACATGCCAAATGTAGTTAAACCATCCAAAATATACACATTGTGAAAATGTAATTTGAAATTTCCATCTAGAGATTCATTTTATATTTAACAAATAAAACGACAACTTAAATTTTAAAAACAAAACATTATATCGTAAAACAAAACATTATATCACAACATGTGATTACATGCCAAATGTAGTTCAACTAGATCCAAAATATACACATGTATGTACATGGTTTGTAATTTGAAATTTCCATCCAGAGAGATTCAATTTATCTAACAAATTTATAAAATGACAAATTTTTAAAAACAAAACATTATATCACAATCACATGCCAAATGTAGTTCAACCATCCAAAATATACACATTGTGAAAATGTAATTTGAAATTTCCATCTAGAGATTCATTTTATATTTAATAAATAAAATGACAACTTGAGTTTTAGAAACAAAACATTGTTGAACTATCGAATTTAAAAAGAAAACATTATATCACAACATGAGATCACATGCCAAATGTAGTTGAAATATCCAAAATATACATGTGTTTTGTAAAATTTGAAATTTCCATCTAGATTTGAATTTTATATTTAACAAATAAAATGACAGTTTGAGTTTTAAAAACAAAACATTATATCACAACATGTGATCACATGCCAAATGTAGTTCAACTATCCAAAATATACACACATGTACATGTGTTTTGTAATTTGAAATCTCCATCCAGATTCATTTATATTTAAAAAATAAAATGACAACTTGAGTTTTAAAAACAAAACATTATATATCACAACATGTGATGACATGCCAAATGTAACTATCCAAAAGTTAAAATCATTCTTGATAAAAGTAAATGTTGTTTAAAACTATATATCCAAACATTGTATCTCACACGAAAAATAAAAGTAAATATATATATCTATTTCAATGTATAGTATTACAAGTATCAAATTATATAGAAAATTAAATATGATTGCATAGATAAGAATATATATATAAAATTAAATTTAAGACTAGATCTATCAAATATAATGTTGCACACATGTGCATCATCCATCAAATACAGATGGATCTAGTGTCCCTTCCAAAAAATTCATGATCCTCTTGCTATCCTGTGAAGCATGGGGAACTTGTACACAATGTGTACAAACATTAAAATTAAATGTTTTATAATTGAATGAGAATATATAATTTCATGTAAAAAAAAATGAAAAAAAAGAAAGATCATGCAATACCTCATGTGGTTTCCTCTCCATTGTGTTTTGTTGCTCGTCCATTAAAACTTCCTCCATAGGAACATCTTCCACAGTAAACTGTACAATATACATGTACAAGTATATATATATATATATATATATATATATATATATATATATATATATATATATTAAAAAATTTCAAATGAAAATGCATATATAAACTAATTTTCAATAATATTAAAAAAAGAAGTCAGAAAACTTGTTCAAATGATTCAAATGGTGTGGATGTTACTATCTCCATCATACGCTCCATCGCTAGAGTCCGTGGAGAAGGGAAATCATCTCCAAGAACCTAAAATTCAAAAATTTTAAAAGTATACAATAACTCAAGATCTAGATCTCAATTTATAATACAACTTTTGAACTTCAATTTATAACTTATAACTTAAACATATATAAGTGAAAAATTGAATACTTGTGATGGTGGCTCTGGCACATTTCCTAAGGGTGTCTCCGAAAGAAAATCTCTAGAAACATAAAATTCAAAAAATTTAAAATTTTAAAATAACTCAAGATCTAGAGTTCTCATTTTTTAATGGAACTTTTGAGCTGTAATATATAACTTAAAAACATATTTAAAAGTGAAAAATTGTTCATACATGTGATGGTGGATTTGGAACATCTACGAAGGAATAAGAAGGTACCTCCATCCCAAAAACATCAGACGTAATCATAATCTGTTAACATTTAATTATATATAAATGTACATGTGTGCACAGTTATTTATTTTAAAAATATGTCATCATGTTTCGATATATATAATAATAGATAACAAATAATTTTACATCATCATGTTCACTTAGAAAACACTAACATGTGCCAACATATCACCTTGATGGTGAGAACCATCTTGATTGTGTGATTGATGGTGAGACCAATCTTGATTGTGTGAACTAAAGGCTCTGACCGTGATACTAACATCTCCATTCATTAAGCGTGAGAACTGCAAATGGTGTTAACATATAATGATACATTTCTGTTAGATTAATGTATACAAATAAATGTATGTATATATGTATTTATTACAAATTGTACATGTGTTAAAATATTCAACTTAACCATTAACACATACTGATCCCATGCCCTCTTGCTCATGAATAATTAGTTCCTGCCAACCATTGTGAAAATTTTTTGCATATGTTTTGAGATATTCAACACTCATGGTGTCTATCTCTTCATATGCATGATACAAAAAATTATCACATGCATTCTCTCGTGCTCTTTGTTGATTCATACAAACATCAACTCCACCCAGTCCACTCTGAGCATTTTCAATGATGGCATCCCTTGCTTCTCGACTAATTTGAGAAGTGGCATCCATCTCTGACCACAAAGTTTCGACACGAAGAAGTCGATTAACCAATGGAGGCTCAGGGCGAGGCAAATCAACATCATGCCTAGTGCCCCTATGGTCACACAATTGACCTTTCCCAGGACCAAAAAATTCATAGGGAAGGTCATTATAATTAGGTTTCATTCCCAAAAATAATTCTCCATAAAATAATTTGCAAAATAAAGCAAAACCTCATCATTCCATGGCAGTCTTCCATAGGCAGCAAGGTGCCTATCATATAAATGGCCAGCTATATCAGGGTGCTTGAAATATTTCACCTTTAGCATCTTTCTTTTTAGCCCTTCTTTGAAATTAAACATAGACTTGGCCATTGCTGTTGTAACTCTTCGTTTAAAAACCTCCCATGTATCGGGACCCATCACTATTTTCTTTATTTTTCTCATCACTTCTACAAAAGTATCAGTGATTGTCCAAGCCTTAGGTACACATCTACTAGTTCACTTAAAGAGTGAAAAAATATTTCCAAGCTTTCTTGATTCTCAGTAGGGAGTTTCAAAGACATGAGATCTCTCTTCAATTTTGAATGAATATGTTGACACCTTTGTAAGGTGCATTGTTGCATGCTTGATTCCCAAGGTATATTGGAAATGTCAAATGGATAAATCGTGGTTGGTGTATAGCCTTCTTCTTGAATAACACGTTTTGTCCTACGTCTTTTTCGAGCAACATTTGGAGCAAAATTTTCACCCTCTAAATAAATATATAAAATTTTGTATATTAAAAAAAATGTAAACAAATTTGTACAAATTGAATGAAAATAATATTCAGATTGAAGGCCACCTTGATATGGTTGGCTAGCATCTTGCCCACCCTGAGACTGTTGAGAACCAGAACGACCACTGTTTGGTTGAGAACCAACACGACCATCCATTGATTGGTCTCTGGGGGAATGCATATCACCACCCTCACGCAATTGGCCACCATCTATTGATGGCCCTCCAAGGGAATGTGTACCACCACCAACTTCACGAGATGAGAGGGAAGCTTCATAAAAAAATATGAATTTATAATCAATTCAAAAATACATTCATACATATAAATACATGTACATATTCATTGATTAGATTGTGTGAACCATACTACGATTTCATGAACCATGGCCATGCTCCATTGATGGAACATACACCCTTGTCTTCCTAACTCCTAAAAAAAATGAAACTTATTAAAAACTAATTTAACTCACAAAATTGATAAAAAAAATAAATTCCATATGTACACACATGTATGTATGGAGATAAGATTATATTTAACTACCATGAACATCCCTCGATCCATGATCCCCCTCTCTCGTAGAGGCATGGGATTCTATTGATATTCGCCTTTCATCCCCCATGATATATATGGATATTGTTACACCATTTTTTGGTCATCTAACCTATTATTATTAGATGAACCCAAGTACACCATGTAAGACCAATTTTACCTAAAGTAAAATTGCTTTCACCACATCTATTTATGTTTCATGGTCATGTTTAACCCAAAATAAGGGGATATCAATTAAGTAAATCATTATTTATTTAATTGTTTCCTAAGAATAAGTTATTTAAATCACTATTTAAATCATATTCTTAGTTAAATTTGAATAATTCAAATATAAAAAATTAAATAAACCATTATTTATTTAATTATATTCCCCTCATTTCCCTTAAATAACAAATAAATCATTTATTTATTTGTTATTCATAAATAAAGGAATTGACCCAAGTCAAAAACCCTTTTCCCTCCAACAAATATAATAAAATATTCCTAAAGGGTGATTCTAGAAGATGTTTAATAATATTTTATTATGCACTAGGTTCTAGAACACCCCAATATTTTGTTATAAATAGGAGGGTTTTTCCCATTCATTAGTCACCTTCATTGCATTGGATCACACTAGATCTGCTTTTGGTCACCATTTTGCATTTCTGTTTTATGAACTCCCATTGAGTTCCATGTTTTGTTTTTCACAATAGTTAGAGAGAGAGACCATTAATCTGAAACACTGAGGACTTCCAAAGAACCCAACCCACTGAGGAGAACCGGAAAACACCTTTCTTATTTTCCTCTCAGGTGCCCCATTCTTTGATATAATAAAAAAGATTCTTTTAAATATATGTGTTCTTGTCTTGTCCATTGGTGCTTGTACTTTACTTTACCTGCTTAATATATTCCATATATAGATCTAGATGTGTGCAGCTTATTACAGATTTTAAGATATTTTGCAGCCATAACTTATGTTAGGGCTACTTGGTATGCGTAGCTAAAGTGAGTTTTTACGACAAAAAATTCATGCTAACAATTGGTGACTCCACACGGGTTTTATTTTGCGACCACTGTCGTTTTCTATTTTCATGCATATCCAGTTGTTTCAGACCCTAGGGTTTCTCTTCAGTTTTTTGTTTTTCCTTATTTTATGCTAGTTTTTTGGTTTCTCTTCAGTTTTTTGTTTTTCCTATTTTTATGCTAGTTTTTTTTTCCTCTAAAACCCTCAAACATTCAAATTTCTCACTTTCGTGTGTTTCTGGCCTTATTGCATAGGTGACCGACATCAGCTGCAGCTGAGACGACACAATTTTTTGAAATCTATTGCAACTGGCCCTGGATCTGCAGGTCACACTTATCTGCCCAAAAAGTGCGACCTGGCCTTGGGGTCACACTTTTCTGCCCTAAATCTGCGACCTGGCCTGAAAACAGGCCCAAACCTGTGACCTGCAATTTTTTCTGCAATCTGCCAACGCTTTTTCTGGGTTTCACTGAGGCTCCTGTCAGGGTTTTCTAGCCTTTGTCCCTACCTGTTCAGACCTGTTGCTGATCTATTTCACTCACCTAAGTGGGACTCTTGCCCCTTAGGGATTTAGTTCCCTCCACCTTTTGTGGGAGAGTTTGCTGTTGTTTTCAGATGTCTGAATTTCTAGAAGTTTCAGCCTTCTTTCAGATCTGATACCTCCTGTTCAGATCCTCATAGGTAAGCTTTTCTTCCCTTTCTATACAATGCCTTTCGCTTTGTTTGGGTTCTGCTCTAGGGTCACCCCTTTGACCCCCTCTTTTTAGCTGATGTCCTATTTTCTAGCAGCAACCTTGCCCCTGCCTCTTTGCTACTTTCTACACCACTTTCCAGCAGATTTCTCCATTATATCCCAATCCCTCCGGACCTTCGATCTATTGGCCTCTTGTTAGTGTGCTCTGCCCCTTCTAGACTAGTTTTGAGAGACCCACCTACTTGGGTTCGATTGCTGCCTTTTTAGTTGTTAATTTTTTGTTCTTTCAGTTTTATTTACTACAGATTTATTTTCCATTACGCAGCACACTTTTTCTTTTACTCTAAAAACATCTGGGTTTAATAAATTAAAATCAACGCACGCCACAAACTGACCCTAAGTGAAGAAGAGCCTAGTTAACACTGCCTAGCAAAGACTCTAAAATTAATCGACACTGCATCTCCTCGCCCTTGTCGTGTCTTGCTTTTGCACCTTGCTGCCCTCGTCGATCTTTCTTCTTCCTGTCAAAATTGCGCCTCCAAGGAGTTTCTCCCGACGACTTCTTGGCCTTCACCCTCAGTTTCTGGTTGGTCGACTTCCTCCTTCCCGTCGTCATCGAGTAAGTCCTCCCCTGAGTCCGCCCTTCGACTCTTCCTCTGATTTTTCGGGTTCTCCCCATCTTTCTGGTTCTCCCCCCTTTACCTTCACCATGTCTAGTTCTGGACCTAGCCCTAACCCCAGTTCTACCGCCGGGTCCACTTCCAGTGGAACTACTATGGGACCTACCTCGACTGCCCCATTACTTCCGTATATGGCTGGCCTTAGTCTCCCCGACTTCAATTAGCTTATCAACAATCCTATCTGCCACGATGTCAGTTGGCCTGCTATTCCAACCAAGCTCCCCTCCGACATTCCCAAGTTCGATGGCCTCACTAGTGAAGATCCCTCCAATCATATTCGATCTTTCCACATGTGGTGCTCCTCTAATTCCATCACCGACGACTCCATTCATCTTCGTTTATTCCAATGCACCCTTACCGGCGAAGCATCCAAATGGTATGTCGATCAAGCCACCTCTTCCCATACCACTTTTGCCACCATTGCCCAAGCCTTTTTGTCTTATTTCCAACTCCCTCTCCGATACAACACCGGCACCGAACTGTTGACCTCCTTTCAGCAATCCTCTTCAACACGTCTCTCCGCTCATGTTCAAGAGTGGTGAAGATGAAGAAGCTTATGCCGTGCTCCCCCCTTTGAAGATTGCGTTTACATGGATTGGTTCCTTCGCACTCTCCTACCACCCATTGGCAAAGATGTCGCATCCAATTTTCCCCAAACCAAAGAAGCTGCCCTTCAAATAGCTTTGAAGTATGATCTTATTTATGCTCAATCCAGTTATGTGTATACCGTCCTTCCTGACCTCCCCAAACCTAGTGGTCCTAACGCCTCGGGAACCTCTCATTATGCTGATGGTATCATTGGCGCTCTGTCCCATACCACTGCCCAGCCTCTTACTCCCTATGGTTTTTCCCCCGGCGGGGCCAACACCTCTAGCACCTTGCCCCCTCCCGGCCACATGTACCCTGGGTATGGCATGCCTCCCCCCTTTGTCCACCTACCTCCATACCTCAATGTGGCCCCTTCTCACCCTTATCCCTATCCTCAGCCTGGTGTCCCTGCTCCTCCTGCTTTCAGATCTCCCACTCCCTTGCCTCTTCCCCCCCCCGCATTTACTACCCCCCATAGGGCACGTATTTGCGAAACAAGGGGCGCCTACTTCTCGACAGAGGCGAGGCAATCCATCCACCCCTGGAAATCGTGGACCCACTTCTCCCAGTCTGGACCCTAACACCACCAACTAGCCACAAGGCTCTCAACCCAAGCTCGACCGACCGCTTCGCACCAATAAGCCCTGTTCATGCTGCGGTGTTTATGGTCATTACACTCAAAATTGTCCCCTATTACCTCAGATGTGACAAATGTGGGAATCCCAACCCATCGTGCGGGGTCAACACTCCTCCCCGACCACCTCTCCCCATCTAACCCCTGTCTAACCTACCGTGTTTACCGATCCTTTCCCTCAGCAAGGATTCATAGCTACTAAATCACCTCGTGCCCCTAGCACAACTCAACATTCCCCTTCTGGCACCTTTGATTATCAAATTCTCATGATAGTCTCTGACCCCCCTCTCACTGTCGACCTTAACCTCCAAACCCAGTCTCGTCAATATGCCCCACCTCCCGTTTCGCATGTCTCCGAGTCCTCATCATCCAGCTCTACAGAGCCTCTATCGACACCCAAGGGTCCCTTACAAATACCTCCCCCCAAAGTTGAGGTTCACACCAAAATTCCTAAGGGTCCCTTACGCCAAAATGCTACCTCTGGTCGGGCTACCCATTCCTACAACATAGTGGATGATCTGGCACAATCTCCAGCTGCCATTTCAACGCTGGAACTCCTCTAGTCATGTCCTTCTCAAAATAAAGCTCTACTCTCTGCCATGGGTGCTGTAGACCCCGCTGATGACCTGTTAATTGTCTTTGATGCCTATCAATTAGACCACCCCCTCTTCCTCCTTCAGTTGCTTTCCAAATCCCAGTCAAAATCCAAAATACCAATGTCGCTCGATGTATTATTGATGAGGGGGCATCTACCTGTGTAATGTCTACTTCGGTTTGGAAACAACTCAGATCCCCTGAGCTGGCCCCTTCCACCATCACCCTCCGTGCGTGGGATGGCCATGCCTCCCAACCCATTGGTCTTTTTCGTAACTGCCCTATCACCCTTGCCGGTAAGACTGTCTGTGTCGATGTTGAAGTTATCGACGCCCCTCTTGACTACAACATCCTTTTTGGGCATAGTTACACCTATGCCATGTCTGCCGTCCCATCCGCAGTCCACCGCAAAATGTTTTTCCCCCATAATGGCAAGATCGTCACCATTGACCAGTTGTCGTATCATGAACCTAAATCCCCGACCTCACCTGAGTCCACCATCTCTACTGTCACCAATAAGAAAACTGTTGATTCTTTGACCAGCGTCTCCCCTGGCATCTACAAAGACTCCTCTTTGCTTGGAACTTTCCCTGGTCCTCCCCCTCCTCCTATCTCTGATCCTAGCTCGACGAATGTCTGCATGATGCAATCTTCCCAGGCTGCCCTCCCGCACCCTGCCTCGGCTAGTCAGCAACCTCCATCTCATCCGCCGCACTTTGCTCCTAGCCCTTCGTCTCAGTTGACTCAACCCCTCCCCCTGGGCCCTCCCCCTCTCCCCCACACTCCGGAACCTCCTTACCCTCCCGAATCAATTCCCTCCAGCCTCCCCCATCTCGGAGCCATTCCCCCTGGCCATTTCTCCGCTGGTCAAATCCTCTTCCTTGGTCCCCCTCCTGGAGTCTATTCGGTTCCCGTCATGGCCACCCTATCCCTCCCTAATTTAACATTGGGCATACCGGTATGGTATCTTACTCCTCCCACCAAGACCCCTCCCGGTCATCCTAAACCATACATTGCTATGACACCTGTCCAACCGATTCTTGTTGTTCCTTACACCACTCCAGTACCCCTAGCCCCTTCACCTGCTCCTCCTCATGATGAATCCACTACGGGTAAGAAACGAAAAACTCGCATGGGGGCATCCCACGACAAGGCCATCGCTGCTGACCCTATTCCCCCTCCACCCACCAAGCCGTGTGCCTTGTGTGATGGTATCGGTCACGCCACCCATACTTGTCCTGAGTTGCCCCATATCCGCCCCATGGTTAAATTCACCTTTCCCGAATTGACGACCTCTGAAACCCATGTTTCCTCCTCCCTTGTCGCCAAGAATCCCAAGGCTCTTCACACAAACAAACCTTGCGCCTTATGTGGGATTCATGGTCATTATTCCCACCATTGTCCTCACCTCACGCATTACCAAGCCTCTTTAGAGGTCATTCGTGAGTATGAAATTGAAAAAAATCAATCAGCCTCACCCATCCTCGCTTAGTATGCGTCTGGTTCTCTTGAAGATCCCCCGGCCACCATTGACATTCCCCCCCTGATGTTGAGATGTCAGAATCTGCTGCTCCTCTCTTGTACCTATCATCATCCGCCCACCCCTCAGAGTACATCCCCTCTATATCCACTCCGTCTGTTTCACTTGATACCCCTCCCGCGACATTCTTGGGCTCCTCGTGCTCTGACCATCTCTTTACTTGATCTTCTGTTGTTTCCTCTGATGACCCCTATCTGCACCCTTTTTCTACGACTGATGATCTCGATAGCTTTGCAACCTCTTGTGGACCTCACTTCCGTGCCATCCCTTCCCCTCATCCCGATGTTCCCATCCGTATCTATGATGTACGTCACCACATCCGTCCCCGATCGTCTTCATTTTTCTTCTACTGCGATGCTATTCCCTCGACCCCCTCATCCACTCATTACATTGGTTATGCCGATGGTGCCAGTCGCTATTCCAGAAACCTCGCCTCAACCGCTTGGGCCATATTTACCCCTGTGCACACCCTTGTTCTTGCCAATGGGGTCTGCATTGGTACCGCCACCAATAATCAGGCCGAATATGATGCAGTTCGTGGTCTCTTAGCTGACGCTCTATCCCATCGCATCCTCCACCTGCACGTTTATTTAGATTCCCTTCTTATTGTCTTACAACTTAATAGTGTCTACCGTGTGCATCATCCTATCCTGTTTAGACAATATTTATGAGTGAGACTTTTAATTCGTAAATTTCGGTTCATTTCATTCAACCACATCCCTAGAAGTCACAATCACTATGCAGATCAGATCGTAAATCATATTCTCGACTAGAATTTATCACAAGCACGTCATAACATTTAAATACACATCAACCATACATATATCATATCACATGTGTTTTCAGAGTCCAATACTTTGAAACATAGGACATGCCCATAGCATGTTACACAACCCAAAACTACAAAACTGGGGGGCACCACTTGCCCCTACATACAATACTAGGGGGGCACCACTCGCCCTACATACATACTGGGGGGCACCACCTACCCCTAATCATGCTCTGGAGGATCCCGAGCGAACGAATCTGCTCCTGCAGCTCATAGATCATGCACCATCTGCCCGGCCATCGCCATGCGTCGCATGATCTCTCGCCACTCCGAGGGGAGTCCAATACACAAATCTATGTATCGGTCCTCTAAATCCTGCCAACCACGCTCCGACACGCCGGTCAACAGTCCCTCACATCTATGACGGAGATCCTCCCCTAATGCGGCCATCTCTTCATTCTGTCCTGTGCTCGATCCACTGGCACCAGTAGCTCCTGCTGCTGCAGGTCGCCCCATATATCCGGCCGGTTTTACCGGAGCTATATCTGCATCCCAAACAACATAAATATTAGCGCCATGCATGCTAGTCACCAATTATAAACAGAACATAACAGATTAGTTGCTTGTCACTTACCATCAGGACCCCATACTCGCCCAGGTGGTAGCGGCAAGTTCGGATCTCCCCAATAACTCATCCCACTATAGGGATAGTCGTCTCTGTATAACGGCATCTGATCCCAGTGAGTGAAAAAATCTGGTCGAAACATCCTTCCGACCACCCCTCCTCCTCCTCTACTCAGTAGTCGTCCCCACCGTCGAATTCGGGGCTCTCTCGGGCCCCCATCAGGCAACTGTATCTGAGGTCGTAAGGTCGGGATCTTCTCAAAGAAGAAAGAGCACAACACCATTCCATATGCACAATCATGATTCACCTGCCGCTTACATAGCGACAACTGGCATTTCAGTGATGCCAACATCATCTGGGCCCACCCATAGTAGGTCCCACCCAACACACTCTCTACAATCATCATCTGTCCCCCAATGATGTGATGGAGCGCCTGACTGCCCAAAATCTGCAACATCATTGCGGCCACTGCCCGGGTCTCCAACCTTTGTAGATCCCAAATAGATATATGATTCCCCTTGACTCGGACGCTCAGTCGATAATGTCATTTGATAAACTCTATAATGTTACGCCCTTGCGGTAACACTGGCTGCGTATTCCCCACCATCCCCAATGGAGGGAGACCAGTCAAGAAATACAGATCCTGGACCGTCAGATCGATCCTATGCCCCTGCACCATAAAAACCTCATGATCTGGCTCCCAATAGCTGAAAATACGGGCCAACATGGGCTCACCAACCCTCATTAAAGGGTTCTCCAAAAATTTCAGCACCCCAAACCTCGCCAATGCACGACGGACACCCAGATCTGCTTCAATCTCTGTCCGCAATGCACCCAGATCTCTTTCTCTCCATCTGACCAGTATCTCTGCCATATCTTCACAAAACCAACATCTTTTTCAGTCTACAGATCATCAATAATGGATTAACTTACATCAAAACTAAATCTCAGCCCAAAACAACACTAAAATCCCCTCCCTCTCACAGGTCGCACTTTTCAGGAAAATCCTGGGCCAGGTCGCACCTTTCAGGCCAAAACCTATGTCCCAGGTCGCAGTTTTTGCCCCAAAAAGTGCAACCCGGCCATGAGGATGAAGTAGGTCCAGTTACTGAGATTTTAGGCCCTAATCTGAACTTTGAATCCATAAAAAACACAGAGTAGGATTAGGCCTCTTACCTGCAATTGACGGATCACGATTCCAACGGTCGGTTTGTCCGCTACGGTCGCCGCAAGATTTAGGGCCTTCTCTCCTCTCCACATTCACCACAGCTACACAAGAAAATGAATGATTTTGGAGGGAAAGAGCCTTATTAGAAGAAAACCCATTATTTTTCTTTCGCCAGCTGCGACCCAACCATAGCTTCGTTCGACAAACCGTTTGCACCGTTGGAAAGCTCTCCCCGAGCACTACAATGGGTATCTGTTAGTTTTTCATCATTTGATACTCCACCAGGACCCATTTTGTCCATGAAGGGTCTCCCCATTTCTCTTCAAAACTGAATTTCCTCACTCACAACACTTGTAATTGAGGCACCACTTTGCCTCCTTACTTGTCCTTGACTGTGATGATTTTCGTCATGAGCTACCCCATTGTACTCATGATTTCACAGGTCCCCATTGGACCTATATTACACGACAGCACAATTGAGTCGCCCTTGTTTAGAGCACATGCATAGAGTCCACCTCCCTCCTTGTAGTATGTATCCATTCCCATCATCATCATCACTACCTATATGATCATTGCTCTAGATCTCCTTTTGTCGACATCAACTTATCTTCTCCTGCAGCTGGGTCCAGGGGGCAGTTGATCTTGGTTCACGCTCTTGGGTCAGCCTAATCGTGATGTCTACGCTTGATGATTCAGTGATGCCACCACAGTCATTCATGATTCCCAGGTGTGTGTGAGATGTCCCAACCCTCATGAGGGGGTGGCCCTCCTGGTAGCCCCCCACACGCCCGGATGACTTCGTCACTTCAGTCCTTGATGCAGCTCCTCTCATTTGATGATATCGGCCTCCGTCGCTTGCAGCACCTATTTGACTTACTTGTATCCGTCAGATTTTGTGAGCCCTTCCCCGTGTGTAGGGGACATCTTGGTATATTTGTATCTCCTGTACTACATTATTATTGTATAAGTCTTGATGATTATTCCAAGCATAGCATGTATATGGGAGTCATCATTCTATTTTTTATGGCTCATATTTTGGCCAGTACCTCTTTCACTATTGCATTCCGTGGTTTTCCGCGCGCCTTATCTTTTGTACTATTGTCTCGGCGGGCATGGGTATGCCTCCCCCCCCCGCCTCTCGCATTGGTACCGCTTCATACATTTGATACTTGTTTCACCTGTAAGTCTCATCTCCTCAGGGTCTACTCCTTCACACACTTTAGATTACCATACAATCCTCTCTCTCACTTCCATTTCATCACCTAGTGATTGAGTTCTTACAACGTACTTCGGTCATACGATTTGCTCCTAACACTCGTACATTGGGGGGCAATCTGTTACACCATTTTTTGGTCATCTAACCTATTATTATTAGATGAACCCAAGTACACCATGTAAGACCAATTTTACCTAAAGTAAAATTTATTTCACCACATCTATTTATGTTTCATGGTCATGTTTAACCCAAAATAAGGATATCAATTAAGTAAATCATTATTTATTTAACTGTTTCCTAAGAATAAGTTATTTAAATCACTATTTAAATCATATTCTTATTTAAATTTGACTAAATCAAATATAAATAATTAAATAAACCATTATTTATTTAATTATATTCCCCTCATTTCCCTTAAATAACAAACAAATCATTTATTTATTTGTTATTTATAAATAAAGGAATTGACCCAAGTCAAAAACCCTTTTCCCTCCAACAAATATAATAAAATATTCCTAAAGGGTGATTCTAGAAGATGTTTAATAATATTTTATTCATGCACCAGGTTCTAGAACACCCCAATATTTTGTTATAAATAGGAGGGTTTTTCCCCTTCATTAGTCACCTTCATTGCATTGGATCACACTAGATCTGCTTTTGGTCACCATTTTGCATTTCTGTTTTATGAACTCCCATTGAGTTCCATGTTTTGTTTTTCACAATAGTTAGAGAGAGAGACCATTAATCTGAAACACTGAGGACTTCCAAAGAACCCAGCCCACTGAGGAGAACCGGAAAACACCTTTCTTGTTTTCCTTTCAGGTGCCCCATTCTTTGATATAATAAAAAAGATTCTTTTAAATATATGTGTTCTTGTCTTGTCCATTGGTGCTTGTACTTTACTTTACCTGCTTAATATCTTCCATATATAGATCTAGATGTGTGCAGCTTATTACAGATTTTAAGATATTTTGCAGCCATAACTTATGTTAGGGCTACTTGATATGCGTAGCTAAAGTGAATTTTTACGACAAAAAATTCATGCTAACAGATATATCTACAGTGGACATTTACAATTAATTTTAAATTACTATTTAAAATAAATTCAAAATATTTCAAAAAATTAATGTAATTTAGTGTACACAAATGATGTAAAACACAACTTTCAAAGCACTAATTGATGTGTGAAACTCAATTTAAACAAAAATTTGTTGAAGTCCTCACATTTTAATTTTTATAAAAATGTGAAGTTCACCAAGTTGCGCTTTACATGGTGGGAGCACACTTGGTATATAATTGAAAAAAACACATGGTCATTAAATATGATGCATTTATAAGTAAAAAACACATGCATATCAAAGATATGTTACAATGTCCATAAATAAATTTTGAAGGAGAGCGTCTCAACACTAACTCATCTTTGAGAGACGAATCTTGAATTTTTGAAGGAGAGCGTCTCAACACTAATTCATCTTTGAGAGATGAATCTTGAAATAGCATTGCCTCGTATAATACTAATTCATTTATTATTTCATCTTTGATAGATGAATCTTGAATTAGCATTGCCCCACACAATAGATCACCAAACATCTTATTAACATTTGTACAATGTCAAATACTAAAAAATTGAAATTGCCTAACAATGTTGTTTGCTTTTCCATGCAGTCGTTTTAGCCTCTCCTTCTTAACTTGGTACACACCTTTCATCTGGTTGCACACAAGTTTAGAATTGGTGAAAACTGCAATTCCATTTGATCCATACTCCCTAGCTATTCCCAAGCCTTCTATCAATTCAATATAATATGCCTCATTGTTTTTTGTTCTTCCTGGTATATTCATTTTCCTTTGGAGGACCTTGTAAGTCACAATATTGCAAAACACATATGTAATCACTAATTTTCCTGGATTGGGATAGCAAGAAACATCTATGCATAATGTCGCATTTTCAACCATGTTTAGTGGGTTTTTTTATCCCTGAAAAAAATTCAATAAAATATATTAAATTAACATTTATTGCAAACGCATGGGAGAAATTACATGTGCATGGTTTGACTTAAATTTTATGGGAGAAATCACATCTAGAAATGACATGCCTTAAAGTTTGTCTTGCCTAGAGTTTATGGGAGAAATTGCATGTACATGGTTTGCCTTAAAGTTTTGTTTATAGTTTATGGAAGAAATGACATAGAAATGACAGAGAAATGACATATGGATGACATGCTTTAAAGTTTCCCTTCAATTTTATGGGAGAAATGACACATGTGCATGGTTTGCCTTAAATTTATGGGAGAAATTACATAGAAATGGCATGTATGGTTCCAAAAACACTAGAAAATGATAGAAATGACATGTACATGGGAGAAATGACATATATGCACATAGAAATGACATGTACATTGTTCCAAAAACACTAGCAAATGCCTTAAAGTTTATCAGAGAAATGGCATGTACAGAAATGGATATTAAACAATGAAGAAATTCTATAGAAATGACATATACATGGTTCCAAAAACACTAGAAAATGCCTTAAAGTTTATGGGAGAAATGACATGTACATAAATTGATATTACAATGAAGAAATTCTATTTAGATATGTTCCAAAGATTGACTGTAGGGCCATTTACTAGATATGTAACCTTTGAGAAAGGATGAGATCCAGAGGCTACCTGGCCCTTTATAGACTCTGCTTTTAGAACTTATAGAAGTTAACACTCAACAGAGTGACTCAAATCCTATGGAAGTTTAGCCACTTTAGGTTCTCACCAAGGTTTTTAGGCCTTAAAGTTTTCCTTGAGTTTATGGGAGAAAGCCTTGAGTTTTTGGGAGAAATGACATGTGCATGGTTTTCCTTAAAGTTTATGGGATAAATAACATAGAAATGACAGAGAAATGACATAGAAATGAAACGCCTTAAAGTTTTCCTTAAATTTTATGGGAGAAATGACACATGTACATGGTTTGCCTTAAATTTTATGGGAGAAATGACATAGAAATGACATTTACATGGTTATCCTTAAAGTTTGCCTCGAGTTTATGGGAGAAATGACATGTATGTACATGGTTTGCCTTAAATTTTTCTTAAATTTTATGGGAGAAATGACATAGAAATGACATGTACATGGTTCCAAAAACACTAGCAAATGCCTTAAAGTTTATTGGAGAAATGTCATGTACAGAAATGGATGTTACAATGAAGAACTTCTATTTGGATATGTTCCATAGATTGACTGTAGGGGAATTTACTAGATATGTCACCTTTGAGAAAGGATGAGATCCAGAGGCTACCTGGCCCTTTACAGACTCTGCCTTTAGAACTTGTAGAAGTTAACACTCAATAGAGTGACTCAAATCCTATGGAATTTCAGCGACATTAGGTTCTCACCAAGGTATTTAGGCCTTAAATTTTGCCTTGAATTTATGGGAGAAAGCCTTGAGTTCTGGGAGAAATGACATGTGCATGGTTTGCCTTAAAGTTTATGGGAGAAATAACATCTAAAAATGACATGCATTAAAGTTTTCCTTGCCTAGAGTTTAAGGGAGAAATGACATGTACATGGTTTGACTTATAGTTTATGGGAGAAATGACATAGAAATGACATGCATTAAACTTTTCATTAAAGTTTATGGGGTAAATGACATATATGTACATGGTTTTCCTTAACATTTATGGGAGAAATGACATGTACATGGTTCCAAAAACACTAGAAAATGCCTTATAGT
This sequence comes from Pinus albicaulis, assembly GCA_034641835.2. Classification (NCBI taxonomy): domain Eukaryota; kingdom Viridiplantae; phylum Streptophyta; class Pinopsida; order Pinales; family Pinaceae; genus Pinus; species Pinus albicaulis. The sequence goes on from CM076582.1 coordinate 1,664,864,309, forward strand.
TTATCGGAGAAATGAAATTTACATGGTTATCCTTAAAGTTTTCCTTGAGTTTATGGGAGAAATGGGAGAAATGACATGTATGTACATGGTTATCCTTAAATTTTGCCTTAAATTTTATGGGAGAAATGACATAGAAATCACATGTACATGGTTATCCTTAAAGTTTGCCTTGATTTTATGGGATAAATGGGAGAAATGACATGTATGTACATGGTTATCCTTAAACTTTTCCTTAAATTTTATGGGAGAAATGGCATAGAAATGACATGTACATAGTTTTCCTTAAAGTTTGCCTTAAAGTTTGCAAAATTATTTTATGCACTTACAAAAACAACTAGTGGTAGTGGTTGATTAAGTTATGTCAAAAGTTACACCTTGATGAGTTTGTGGGAGAAATGACATGTACATGGTTTGCAAATTTTTTTTATGCACTTAATAAAACAACTAGTGGTAGTGGTTGATGAAGTTATGTCAAAAGTCACACCTTGATGAGTTTGTGGGAGAAGTGACATGTACATGGTTTGCCTTAAAGTTTATGGGAGAAATCACATCTACAAACCTTTACTTTAACATATATAAATAGGCTAAGAACATTAAAAAAGAATTTTCAAATTTCATTAGTTATGTCCTTAATAAGAAGTATGATTTAGCACCTAACAAATTGTCTAATAATATAATAATGTCATTTTTGGCTTGTACTATCATTCATCTAATAATATAATAATGCCATTTTTGGCTTGTACTATCATTCATCCTTGTTATGTACAAGAATTTTACAACCTCAACATCAACCTACACACAATCATCATATCACTGTACATAATCTAGATTAGTAATATCCATTACATCATAAAACACTCCACTTTTAACATTTTACAAGATTAGAAAACTAAATGACAACACTAGGAGAGGAAGCATCACGGAAGGTGTAAATTTAGGTACATTAATAAAAAATAGTTAGCACCAACATAAATATGAATATAGTGGAAAAGTATCACTAATCAATGTTTGGTTATTTTTGGTTAACATATATAAATAGTCTAAGAACATTAAAAAAGAATTTTCAAATTGCATTAGTTATGTCCTTAATAAGAAGTATGATTTAGCACCTAAAAAATTGTCTAATAATATAATAATGTCATTTTTGGTTTGTACTATCATTCATCTAATAATATAATAATGCCATTTTTGGCTTGTACTATCATTCATCCTTGATATGTACAATAATTTTACAACTTCAACATCAACCTACACACAATCATCATATCACTGTACATAATCTAGATTAGTAATATCCATTACATCATAAAACACTCCACTTTTAACATTTTACAAGATTAGAAAACTAAATGACAACACTAGGAGAGGAAGCATCACGGAAGGTGGAAATTTAGGTACATTAATAAAAAATAGTTAGCACCAACATAAATATATAGTGGAAAAGTATCACTAATCAATGTTTGGTTATTTTTTTTAAAATAGCCAACCTTAATCCTAGTAATTTAATCATCTCAATTACAATAAAACTACCACATCGTCTAGTGAGGTGCGCCTAAAATCGACACATAGAAACTTATGATTGAAGTAATAAGTGGAAAGGGGTGCAAAATTATTTTATACACTTACTTAAAAAACCTAGTATTAGTGGTTGATAAAGTTATGTCAAATGTCACAAATACAGCTCTACTCTTTGAGGCATTATAAAGCTAGCTAGATTAGGAAACGTCAGTTCAGGAATAAGAAATAAAGGCTTAGGTTTTAGCTTAGCAAGGAGTATTTAGGAAGATAGACACTATAACCACAAAAAAACACTCTACTGAAAGACAAAGACAATCTAACAAAGGTATGAGGAAGAAAAAAAACACAGATACAACCTACAATCTTAAGAAAGAACAGAGCTATGAGCTAGTGCTCATAAGAAGAACAAAAAGATATTAGATTTGCAGAAGTTGAGGGAAAGAACATAGCTATCAGGAATCAGGAAAACACTTACAACTCTACTCTAATCTTTGAGGCATTAGAAAGTTAGCTAGATTAGGAAGCTTCAGTTCAGGAGTAAGAAAGAAATGATTAGTTTTTATCTTAGCAAGGAGTATTCAGGAAGATGGGCACTGTAACCACAAAAAAACACTCTAATGAAAGACAAAGACAATCTAAAAAAGGTCTGAGGAAGCAACCAAATGCAAATACAACCTACAAGATTAAGAAATAACAAAGCTGTGAGTTGGTGCTCATAAGAAGAACACAAAGATATTAGATCTGCAGAGGTTGAAGGAAAGAAAAAAGCTATCAACCATAAGGAAAGCACATACAACTCTACTCTTTGAGGCATTAGAAAGCTAGCTAGATTAGGAAGCTTCAGTTCAGGAATAAGAAAGAAATCAAACTAACCTGCCTACTTTAACTTATTATACTCAACCAATCAAACAACCATATGACCTAGCATCAAGGTTCAGACATCGTGTTGTATAGGCAGAAACAATTCTATTCCATTAAATCTAATTCCAAGGTCTTTTTGTGTGAGAAAGAGAATGAGTAAAGAGGCAGTTAATGAGGTGTTTGGAAGATCTCTTCTGCAGATATAATCTTCAAGTAGCTAAATAATATATGATTTGGTTAGCATGCATAATATGAATGCTACTTGAAGTCTTGAAGCAGTTCTGAAGGCGCTATGCAAACTAGACTGAGTAGAAATCGAAGTTGGAATTTCTGTTGAATTCTAGTAGCTTCACTATTCTTTATTACTGGCTTAATTGTAGCATTAAATTTCTTAAAACTTTTCCTATGAAACATTTTATATTCTGAGTTGTCACACATTAGACAGAGAACCTTGTTATGATCACACTATTGTAGCTAATGTGCGTTCATGACTAAATGAATAAGAATTTATGTGAGTTTGTTAGTAACTATTGCAACAATCTATGATTGAGTCTGGTTTTAGGGAATTTGATGCATTGTTTGAAAACAACAAAGATTCTATACGTGTGGCATGTCATGGATTGATAAAACACATGTAACTGCTACCAGTGATTCGTTTGTTGGAATTTGACTATCAATGATTCCTCTACATGATTTTGAATATCATGGAAATGAATGTGAAACGATATATATATATATATAAGAAGTCGAGAATTTGTTTCAAAACAGATTTTTGTGTTTTTGGTTTTGGGTAACTATCAGGTTGATGATGTAGTGGTTGATATAACTGTGTTAGTCAATCAAATCACTATTTTTTTAAATGAAATTGTAAATTTACATTATTCAATTTATAGTTATATACAACTAAAATCAATACTTCAACAAAAACCTCTCATGCATTAAAATTGTACAATTTTTATATTAAAATTTTAATAGTTTTTCAATTTACAGTTACGTATAAATAAAACTATTTTTGCATTCCCTGTAGCTAAATCACAGTTTGGTTCATTATATGGAAGGCAAGACAATCTAACCACAAACAAACACTCTATAAGAAAATCTAACAAATTAATTAGAAACAAGCTTTTTCATCTACCTAGCGACGACAAGACGGCGAGGCAGGCCGCAACAAGGAAGGAGATCGCCGAAGACCCGGGTTATTTGCAATGAGGAAGGAGATTGATGAAGACACATGCTATTTGTAACCCGCGAACAAAAAAACAAAGACAACAATTAAAACCCACAAAAAAATAAACACGAAAACAAAGCTTCCCACCTCCTTGCCCCTACAACAGCAAGCCCCTACAAAAACAAACATCAGCGCAAAAATGAAACAACAAGACAGAGATCAAATAACGCAACAAAAAACAACGAGATAGAGATCAGGAAATGGTAATAAACAAAAATTAAGAAGCCCAAAACCTCTTTTTGTCCGTGGTCCAGTATATTTATAAGAAATAGTTCCGCTGAATTGTTTTCAAAAGTTCGGCCAGAGTATTATTTAGGCCGAACTTTTAATGCCAATTTTCCCATCTACGGCCAAAAATATGTTTACCCACGCCGTCAATATGCCGTCAATGTAAATGGAATAATTAGTTCGGTTGAACTAATTTACAAACTTTGGCCGAATTTTCTAACAGTTCGGTCGAACTTTTATAAAAGTTCAGCCAAATTATTGCAAAAATGAATTTTCCACCTGCGTTTCTCACAAAAGCGTAACCCACCTTCACATTTTTACCCTATAATAGATTCTGCCCAACATAATTTAAATTCCCTCAGCAAAATCCTGTAAAACAAATATAATATGCCAATATTAACTAAGTTATTAAAAATACAATGCTACAATTTGAATAACACAAAACAGATAAGTGTAAATAAAAATACTTACAATCTTTTGTGCAATATTTTGTATGATTTGTTTGCATATATTTGAAGAATATTCCCCCATGTTATACATCGACAATGTAAAATGATATCTAAATTTATCATGTGACTTGGGTGGTTTTGAAAGCATATAAACACTTTCAGTATTTGGAAGAATATATAGGTCTAATACTTTTCCCACCAGGTCATAACTTTCAGCATCAAAATTATTACTAGCATATAGATATAATTGTATAGATTTGTCTTCTATATCCCTCATAAACCATGCATATTTTGAACGATTCACTTTCTTTGATTTCTTCCAGTATGAAACCAACTTCTTTTCTTTTGTGGATGCATCTCTCACATTTTCAGTGATTAACTGAGGTGCACTTCGTTAAGAAGTGATTTTTGAAGGAGCACCTATAGCTTTAGATGATAATGTTGACTTTGTTCTGGAAATATTGACATAAACCTTCCTTGATTCTATTTTCCTTCAAACATATATATCTACATATAAATTAGTAAATCACAAAAAAAAAATATCTTACGTAAACAAAATAGAAAACTAGTTTAAAAAAAATGATTTTTTTTTACATTTTTTCCCCAACAGAAACTATAAAACAATTTTTTTTTTCTACATGTCATATCTCCAACCCCCCTAAAAAATAAATTATTTCTTTTTATAATTTGGAGGTCGATCCTCAAAATCGCCCCCTGTAAATTTAAAACAAGTTCCTTAATTTTTTTGTTGTATATTTTCTCCCCTACCCCACTAAAAAAAAAAAATTTTTATGCCCAATCGGCCTCCTTACCTTGGGTGCCCTCAGGCTTTGGCAGACGCCACCCCATGGGTGCATCCGTGCAAGCTCGAGGGTTTCCCGTGGGCGACATGTTGTGGGCAGATGTGCCCATGGGGCGATGTCCACCTAGGGCCAATTTCCAGAATTGGCACTCCTGTCGGGCAGGGGGCCGATTCCATACCAAGAAGGGGGGCTAATTCTGGGAATCAGCCCCCCTACCTGGCATGGGGCCGATTCTCAAAATCAGCCTCCTGCCAGGCAGGGGGGCCGATTCCTAGAATCGGCCTCTTATCAGGCACGGTGGCCAATTCTCAAGGCTTGGGTGGACGCCACTTGTGGGCGCGTCCACCTACAGCATGGGTGTCGTGGTCTGAGTGGGCGAGGTGTACCCACTTGGGCCAGAAAGACCATGTGACACCCCTGGAAGGCCCATTGACAATGTACATGCTAGATTTATTTTTAATTTTAGATAAAAAAAATATTTCATTTTCTACCAAAAAAAATTAACGGTAAAAGCTGGTAAATTTTTAAGGGTTTAAAATATTTACTATTGAGGCTTTGAACTTGAATTTCATTAATTTTAAAAATTTACTAATTTTCAAAATAATAGAAACAAAACTAACCTTTCAAAAGTGAGAATCTCTCATTGACAATGTTGCTGCTCTAGAAAATCATTCCAAGATTTTAAACAAACCTCGAGAAATATTGAGGTGAGGTGTGGAATAGTGACAATGAATTTTTTTATAAAGAGGAAATAACGAAATTGCTTTTTGGTGGGGTAAATGTGGTGTTAGTATGAATCTTAATCACAAGCGTACGAAAAAGGCTCACTTTATATGTGCATAACAAACAAACCTAACAGCAAAGATGGCTTCCAATATCTTTAGATCTGCAATTAGGTGACCAAGATAAATGCTGCAAAATTTAGATCTATGCATTAAAATACATTAAGCAGTAAATAAAAGCAAGAGTTTCTCCATGCATCCAATAGACAAGACAAGATTTTTTTAAGGAATTTTTCTATTTTTTGACACCTGGGAAGGGAACATAGAAATATGTTACTAGTCCCCCTCAATGTGATGGGTTCTTGTAAGTCCTCAACACTTCAGATCTAAAATCCCTCTCTCTTGATGGTGTAGAAAACCCAGAAAAAAATGGAACTCAAAGGGAGCTCACAAGAAAAATGGTAGCAAAATATGACAATGATGGTGGATCAAAGTCAGACTAAAAGTATAGAACCAGAGTGATCTTTAGGCAACAAAAGGTAGTGAATGAATGGAAAAACCCTTCTATTTATAACAAAATATTGAGTTAGTCTAGATATTGGTGCATGATTAAAATATTATTAACCAAATCAAGATCCAACTTTTATGGAATATTTTATTATATTTGTTGGAGGGAAAAAGAATTTGACTTTGGTCAAATCCCTTTATTTTTAAATAATAAATTAATAAATGATTTATTTATTATTTTAAGGATGTGGTTGAGTAATAATCAAATAAATAATGATTTATTCAATTATTTATAAATGATTTAGTCAAATTTAACAAGGAATATTATTTAAATAAGGTTTAAATAATCATTCCTAGAAAATAATAAGATAAATAATGATTTATCTAATTAATTTTCCTGTTTTGGGTTAAATATGTCCAGGAATATTAATTAAACTGTTGTTTAACTAATTATTCCTTGAGGAAAATCAAAAAAATGTGGATTTATTTAATATTTCCTCATGGGGTTTCCTGTTTAGACCATAAAAAACTTAATAAATGTGGTTTACTAAGTTATTTTTCATAGTGAAAGCAATTTTACTTAGGGTAAAATTGGTCTTATATGGTGTACTTTGTTCCATCTAATAGTAACAGGTTAGATGACCAAAAAATGGTGTAATAAATTGACTCCCAACATGCAAGCATTAGGAGCTAATTGTATGACCGAAGTATGTTGTAAGAACTCAATCACTAGACACCGAAGGAGAAGTCAGAGAGAGATAAATATAAGGTAGACCAAATCCCTAGAGGACTAGACCCTGAGGAGGAGAGAATTACAGGTGTGACAAGTCTCTTTTATGAGTGATTACCTATGCTATAGGTGGTAGGGGAGGCATACCTATGCTTACCGAGACAAAGTACAAAGAATAATACGTCCAGTAAAAAAGGGATTGAACTATATAGTACATGCTAGCATAAACATGAGCCAGATAAAAACAGGATAATGAATCCCACATACATACTATGCCTGGGATAACAGCCAGGACTTATACAATAATATCTAAGTACATGAGATATAAATACAACCAAAATGCCCCTGTAAATAGGAAAGGGCTTTGCAAATTTGATTGATAATTGCAAAATAAAAGGCGCTATAAGCGACTGAGTCCAACATCATCAAATCTATGGAGCTGCATCAAAGGATGTAATGAAGAGGTCATCCAGGCATGTTGGGGGCTACCTGAAGGGCCACCCCCTCATGAGGTCTAAAACATCTCACACATACTTGGGCATCACCGGTACAATCTTTTGTATCACTGAACCATCAAGTATACGGATCTCGATCATGTTGTAAGGAGCTAGAGCTGAGAAACAATCAAGTCAAAGGGCATTAAGGAGTCCTTGTTCCTGATCCGAGGCACCGAACAAGAGTGGAAGCTGGAACCAAGGTACACCACCCTCTAGAACTGTCTTCTGGAATAAATGATCTGATGTTGACAGAAGGAGGTCTGCCATAGGTTAGATAATAAGGGATCCTCGACTAAGGCACGAGAGAAAATAGTAGAGTGATTGAGAGACTGGCATCAGGGATGATGATGAAATGGGGAGTACTAAGTAGTGGACAGACGACTTCCCTTGTTAGAGCATAAAGGGCATGGATGACCTGGCAGCAACTGACACAATATCAAAGGGGACAGGGGACAGTAGGATTGAAGGCTATAATGTGTGACATGAGAGAGGAAACAAAAAATGAAGGATGGAGGACTATAGCAGGATACAAAGGGACTCGGGATAGGCTCCATGGATGTGATGATGACTCAACTTGGATGCTCTAAACAAGGGCAACTCGATGATGCTTCCACCCATAAAAGGTCTGGTGGGGACCATAAAGACATGAGTACAAGATGGTTACTCACGACGAAAATCAACACGAGCATGGATAAGTATAGAGGCGAAGTGGTGCCCCAAGTACAAGTGTTGCAAGTGAAGAAATTTGATTTTGAGGAGTGGTGAAGTGACCCTTATTGGATCAAATGTGTCATGGTGAAGTATTAAATCATGGAAAACTAATAGGTACCCATTTTAGAGTTCTATGAGAGCTTTCCAACGGTACAGATGGTTTGTAAAACTGAGCTACGGTTTGGCTGCAGTAGACGAAAGAAAAATTAGGGGTTTCTCTTTTAATAAGACATTTTCCCTCCAAATTCACTCATTTGCAAGTGTAGCTGTGGTGAATGTAGACAGGAGAGAAGGCTCTAAATCTTGCAGCGAGCGTAGTGGAAAAATCGACCGTTGGAATCAAGATCCGTCAGTTGTAGGTAGGAGGCCTAACCATACTCTTTCAATTAAGGGGATCAAAATTTCAGTTTAGGTACCTAGAGCTCATGAACAGGCTAGGTCGCACTTTTTGGGGTCTATTCTGTGACCTGGGTAGTAGGTACTAAATAGAAAACTACGACGTGTCCTAGGAAATGACCTGAAAAGTGCGATCTGTTAGAGAAAGGGGGTTTCAGTGCTATTTTTGGCTGAGATCTGGGATTTTTATGGTTGAGGGGCATAGGTTCCCCCAATCATGTTGTGGTCATGCCAAAATGTATTTAGAAAAAGGGGAATCTAAACACATTTTTGTGATGTGGTGCGCCATTTTTTTCGTTATGGTTATGCAATTAGAGAAAGGGAATGGAGGATTACCAATATCTTTTGGTACTGCATATATGAAGCAAATGGACTTAAGTTTCTGGGTTCGCATACATGGTGGCACTATCCCAAAGAGAGGATTTGGAGATAATGAACTGGTGCTCTCCTAGAAAACCCACAAGTTGGTTAACAACAATGTCTAGGGGACTGGGTTGTTGATGTAAGATGAAGGAATGATGAGGGGTTTCATCCCTAGAGTGATATGAAGTGATATAGGATTCTAGAGGTTCTTCTAAATGGGGAGGAATAATGGTACTAGAGTTTACATGACCAGATACACTAGGAGAGTTGTGGAGAATTGCTTCTCCTGGACTCTCAAATATGGGTGCCCCCTTACCCAAACATTGGGTGCCAATTTAATGGCCACAAGGTGTATGTGGTTCGAATGCATGGGTTCGATATAAGGGGGGATAGATAAAGTCAGGGGTGGTGAATACTTCCATAATTTCATCATCATAATAGAATATGGGGTGACTGGTGGAAGAAAGACCACCTGACGCGGAAAGGTTACCTGACTCATCATCATCAGAAGAGAGGTTCACATGTGCATTGTCACAAGGGGTGACAGAAAAACAAATAGATGAGGGACACACCGATGTTGAGCCTAGGGTGATCGCTGAAGGGAGGTTGAGTGAAACAGAAGGGGAAGTCCCAGAGGGAGCTTCCACCGCTATTGGCTTGAGGGGTCCTGACCCAGGTTCGGAGGTTAAGGTTTGCCAACAAACCCCTATACTACTGGCCCTTTCAGTAGTGACCTAGTTTCACAGGCCAAAGTCTCACCTGAAGCAGTAGGGAGGGTGCTCGAACCAAGTTTCTGCACCCTGAGAGAGAGTAGGTAAGTCAAGTAGATCCACGTTCGCACCCTATTAGGTTCACACCAGACAAATCTATTCACAGGATGGTTAATAGTATAATCACAATATACATAGCTATTATCGTGCATAGATCTAGTTAATAACTCCACGTCCATGTGCGTACCAGTAGTTATTAGCACACATTATCATAACGCATCATCAAAAGATTATAATTATACCATAACATAGACAAATTTGCAGCATAAGAAGATAACACAACAGTAATTGCAATAAATCCCAACAAATCGCATCAACAGTAATACGTCAGATCAGATGACACAAAAATACTTTAACCATATCCGCATATATTAGCATCCAAAACCCAATACAATGTGACACAGCCTGTGCACATAGCTAGCAGGGTCTGCATGTTGGGAAAAATACTGAGAGGGGGGGGGGGGGGGTGAATCAGTATTTAGGACTTACTCAAATATTTTTACTTTCTCTTACTTCAAAACCCATACGCAACTTTCCTGATGCCAACTCGCGTATACACGCGGATATCCTTAATAAAACATGCGTATGTCCATAAATATTATTATGCATATAATTCTTCACTTATATCATTCCATCATTCATTCATTAGATGTTCAATAAACAGTAAGCATGAGCAGTAATAACAGAATAAACCATCACACATAATCAACACACATGAACGCCAGGATTTTAGGTGGAAACCCAAGTCGGGAGAAAACCACCACTGCCGTTGTCTCAGCCTTCAATATTTTATAATAGAGAAAACATCTTACAACCATGTACTGGCGCAGACTCATACCAGCACACAGGCACCCACCTGCAGAAGGATACAACCTTCTCTCATTTACTAGCCTCTCCTGGAAGGGAGCTACGACCCCCTGCTCTCGTTTACTAGCCTCTCCTGGAAGGGAGCTTACTTACCCCTTACTCAAGCCACCCCGCCTCCACTGCAACATATTTCATCAATTTTCAAAACTCGGATCAAATGTACTAATACAACCCTTCACTTATCAACAAGCATACTCGCCCATTGCTTCCAACATAACAAAGGGGAAACCACAAGAATCCTAATATCTGTGAGATAACCTTAATTTCCTATCAGATATGTTAATCACATTCAACCTTGAGAAACTATAAGTTCAGATACTGTACGCACCTTTGTTTAAACAGATCCGCGTATACACGCGCTTTTCACGAAACGAACCCGTGTATACATCTGTGCATTTTTCAGAACAATCCTAACTGCCCATACGCGCCTTTGTTTAAATAGATCCGCGTATACACGCGCTTTGTATGAAATGAACCTACGTATAGATCTATAAAATCAGAACAGACCAGATCTATGAACTTACCTAGATTTCTTCAATTTCTTCAACAGATTTGCGCCAGGTCTTCAATACTTCTTTTCAGATCATCATAGAGATTCATCATTTCTAGATCTAGAGATTTTGAACCTTCATCATATTCATAGGTGCATCATAGATTTAGATCTATCGATTAAGAATAGATTTCAACCATTCAGATAAACTTCAGAGTGAAGTATTCATTTAAAGCCCAGACACATGCACACCTTTGCACAATGATCTTCTTCTCCTTATATAGGTTTAGCCTTTATCAATACCATGAGACAAAGCCACACCACTTCCGATGGTATTGTTGGACGGGACCAAATAGATAATCAAGTGCTCAATACAATGGGTCAATACCATGGTAACACCCCTTGGTATTCTAAATTTGGAGTGCAAAAGGGCATACGCGACTTGGCACGTACTTTTCGGCGTGCATACGCTACTTCTCCTAAACAAACCCACGTATGCTTTGTGACACACACTTTTCATCATTGCCTGCCCTTTCGGGTTTCGTTCTTCTCGTACTCCTTAGCTTAACTGCAGATACATCATCTCAGATATTTACACATAGGTTGTAACTCATCAATGGCTTTCCTTCAAGAAAACATCAAACAGTTTCTATCCAAAGACAACTTCATCACATCATATAGCCAATTCTCATCTCATCAAGTGGATTACCATCAAAGAAAAAACATGCCAACAATATTCACATCATATTTACATCATTAATAAACTCATCAAGCATCAAGAACAACTTCATCAAGTAGGTTTCCATCATCTTCATTAAGTGGGTTGCCATCAAGGACAACACTCTGCATCATATTGCCAACAATATCCCCCTTTGGACTTGATGGCAACCACGATGGTGTTTGATCACAACAGATAGATATATTAAGCATAATGATATTCTCCCCTATTCAAACACCATTTCACTCTCCCCCTTTGACATCAAGGGTAAAGGGCGGATCAAAACCAACACAAGGTTGTTTTCTCCTCATGTAGATAGAAGAGTGTTGTAGATCTGATGTGCACTGAAGTTACCATGCTCCCCCTGAGTTCATGCTGAATATTCAAACATATTTTTCAATGAAGTACATGAGTCTATGACCTTCCTATCACCAAGGACTCATCAAAGATCCAACCAAGTGGATTTACATATGAGACTCAAATACCCAACCAAGAGGGTTTACATATTTTGAACAAGTCCTTTACATGACTGAATATTACAATTTACATCATAGGTCACAGCCTTTTTCATCAAATTACACATATGAATTTTTTTTTATAACCAATATCAAAAAGACCTCAGGAGAGATCAAAATTCAGAATCATCATAATGCCAACAATGCATTACATTGAGCAAGGCTAATGCTCCCCCTGAAATTGTGCTCTTGTTCTTGAGCTATCTCACCGTTTCTTCTAATCAGAAAGCATACACTGTCTCCATTGGAACTCGCGTGTATACGCGACTTTGCTTCATAAAACCCGCGTATGGAAAGGAAATTTCACATTCCTTCTTCTCCCCCTGAATCTATACCACCTGTACCTGTCTTCTTTTGTCACATCAGATGCACTATTACAAATAAACATAACTAGAATTACCAAAACCAACCATGGGAAGCATCATACATTGCTCCCCCTAAACACTTTCAACAACCAATCATCAAGGCATATTTACCCAATATCAGAGAATGAAACAGAAATATAAGAGCTGAAACATCATCAGAGATACCATACAGCATCAGAGATACCAAACAGTAATGCAGTTGTGCTAAAAAAATGCTAACCCAAAACAAAATTTGTCAGCAACTAACCATACGCAGTTTTCTGTGTATAAACCCGCGTATATATGCGACTGTCTTTCAGGAAACCCGCGTATCCAATTTAATCTTTTGAATTTAAGCAGTTCTGATTTTCTATAAGGCAGAGACTACTCCCAGCTTCTGTCTGAGATATTCGAACACTTCCCTGGGCAGAGCTTTGGTAAATATATCAACAACTTGTTCTTTGGAAGGAACATACTCCAACTTCCCCTTTTGTTCAAGCACTTGTTCACGTAAGAGGTGATACTTGATGGGAATGTGCTTGGTCTTAGAATTCATAACAGGATTCTTCGAGATACTGATGGCGCTTGTATTATCACACATGATGGAGATAGGAGGTGAACATTTTATTTGAAAATCTCGTAAGGTTTGCATCATCCAAAGAAGTTGAGTGCAAGATGATGCGGCAGCCACATATTCTGCTTCTGCTGTAGATAAGGCAATAGAGTTTTGGTTCTTTCTGAACCAAGATACCAGTTGGGGCCCCATATAGAATGCACCACCACTAGTGCTTTTTCGATCATCAACATTTCCAGCCCAATCTGCATCAGTGTAAGCATGAAGAGTAAGATCAGCATTATTTGGATACCATAGTCAAAAGTCTTGAGTTCCTTGTAGATATTTGAATATTATTTTGATAGCCTGAAGGTGAGTCTCTTTTGGATTAGCTTGGAATCGTCCAACAATCCCAACTGCATGCATAATGTTTGGTCTAGTCCCAGTGAGATACAGAAGACTTCCTATCATAGATCTATATTCTGGTTGATTTACCGTGGGAGAATCAGCATGAGAACTGAGATTACATCTGGTTATCATTGGTGTACTTACAGGTTTGCACTCTTCCATGCCATACTTCTTCAGAATTTTCTTAAGGTATTTTTCTAGACAGGAATATACCATCCGTATTTTGATGCACTTGCAAGCCAAGAAAGAATGTTAGTTCCCCAAGTAAAGACATTTCAAATTCTTGTCGCATGACAGAAGATTTCTCAAATTAAGGATTCTTCATTACTCCCAAAAATGATGTCATCAACCTACACAACAATAATTAACAGTTTATCATTCTCAATTTTTGTGTATAAGTTACTGTCAGCAGATACTTTTTTGAAGACTTGATATTGAAGATATTTTTCAAGATGATAGTACCATGCCCAAGGAGCTTGTTTTAGACCATATAGAGCCTTTTTGAGTTTTCAAACAAGTTTTTCATCCTTTCCCAGAATGAATCGTTCTGGTTGTTCTATATAAACTTCTTCTTCTAGATCACCATTGAGGAAAGCAAATTTTACATCCATTTTATAAACTCTGAATTGCTCAAAACTTGAAAAATCAAGAAACATTCTTATAGCTTCATGTCTGGCTATAGGTGAAAATTTTTCTTCAAAGTCTATATGTTCTTGTTGAGCATGCCCTTTACAAACAAGTATAGCTTTGTTTCTAATAACATCTCCATTTTCATTTAACTTGTTTTTGAATATCCACTTTTTCTAATGGATATTTTTATCATGTGGTCTTGGTACCAATTCCCATGTGTGATTCTTTTCAATTTGATCAAGCTCTTCATTCTTGGCTTGAATCCAACATTCATCTTTGCTAGCTTGATTGACATTGTGTGGTTCAATCGTGGATAGAAATGCCATATAGCTAGAAGATCCCATAAGAGTCCTCCTTGTTTGTACACCTGATTCCTTGTCTCCCAAAATTTGAGATTCGGGATGATTCTTTTGAACATATCTGGATGGAGCTTTCTCGCATAAATCATCTTTGCGTGTTGCTTCATTGGGTTCATCTTCTATATTTTTGATATTTGATGCAGGAAGATATACATCACCATCGTCTTCATTTTTTGTTGGTATTTCCCCTTTTGGAGCTGAGAAAGACTCATCAATTACAACATCAATGCATTCAACAATATTTCGAAGTCTTTTATTGTAACATTTATATGCTTTACTTCTAGAAGAGTAACCAAGAAATATTCCTTCATCTGCTCTAGGTTCAAACTTACCAATTTTTTCATCATTGTTCTTGATAAAACATTTGCTTCCAAAAACTCTAAAATGTTATACAGTGGGAAGATTACCATACCAGAGCTCATATGGATTTCTATCACTGTTCACACGAACATGCGCCTTGTTAAGAATATTTATATCGGTATGTGCTGCTTCTCCCCAAAATGTGTCAAGTGTTCTAGAATCATCAAGCATAGCTCGAGCCATTTGTTGAACTATTCTATTGATTCTTTTTGCTACGCCATTTTGTTGTGGGGTACCAACTACAAAAAACTGTCTTTTTATGCCATGTTGTTCATAGAAATATTAAATTCATCTAATGTATATTCAAACTTTCGATCAGATATAAGACACTTGATTTTCAGATCTAATTCATTTTCAACTAGTGCTTTGAAGGTCTGGAATTTCTCAAATGCTTCATCTTTGTGTTTAAGCAACCCAATCCAACACATTCTAGAGAAATCATCAATAAATAAGATATAGTATTGTTCACCACATGGTGACCTTTTCCTCACAGGTCCACATATGTCAGTATGAATAAGTTCAAGAGGCTTACTTTATGATCCTTCCTTGGAATTAAACTGTACTCTGGTTTGCTTACCAAATTGGCAAGATTTGCATATGATATTTTTGGGTAGAGTAATATTGGGAAGATCAATAATTCAAAGACAAGTCCATGATTTGTTGATTGAGAGAAGTTGTATTGCCCAACCTTCTATGCCATAGTCAGCTTTTATGAAGATTTACTCAAGTAACATTGTTCTTTGCGCTATAACAATACATGTAAAGGTTTGGAGTTCTTTTCCTTTTTATAATTGTTTTACCCGTATCAAGATCACGAACCACACATTCTTTCGAACTAAAGACAACTTTACTCGATCACACATTTGACCTTACACTTAACAGTTATGCCTTAATCCATCCACATACATGACATCATTAGCCTTCACCTTTTCTCTTAGAAACACAGACCCTTTTCCTTTAATTACAGCAGGAGTATCATTTCCAAAAGTAACTTTCTTTTCCTTTTCTAGATCACTATATGCACGAAGTTTGTTTTCATCACCTGTCATGTGTCTTCAGCATCCACTATCAATGTACCATTGATTTTCTTCACCTTCTGTAAATAACGCTATGCCACAATTTTCAACCTGTAATTCCTTCTTTTTCCATACCTTGGATTTTGAAGGAAGATGCTCTTTTGGCTGAACTTTGCTCCTGCATTCGGATTCTTCATGGCCAAAGTTATTGCAGTAAGCACATTCAACTTCATTTAGAAGAGGAGAAAAGTTGTTATATGTATTCTTCTTTGTTTCAATATCAATCCTTTTCTTTCTTGCTTCTCTTGTCATGGTGGTTTTATATGCAACACATTGAACAACTTTATGACCAAAATTGTAACAAGAGAAACATTGTCTATTGAAAAAGAAATTTCTGTGATCATGAAGTCTTCTACTTGAATTTACCTGTTGATTGGTGTTTCTTTGAAAGATATTCCTGTTAGTGTTCTTTGAATTGAGATCATCATGCTTTACCTGTAAAGAATCTTTATTCCCTTGCTGAGTGGTAGAATGTTGTAAACTAGCTGTAACGACTTTTAAATAATTTGGTGCTGAAGCCTGATAAGATTCTCCGCTATATCCAAGACCTGTCTTTATAAGACGAGAATGTTGTACCTTGATAATCTCATCTAAGGTTTCAGATCCTTTAGCAAATCTAAGATTCAAAGTCTTTACTTTATCAAGTTCTTTTCTAAGACTTACTACTTCACATTCTAATTTCTCATTGTGTTTATGCTTTTCTTCATTCTGCTTTTTCAGAGTCTCAATGATTATTTTACTTTCTTCTAAGCTAATTTTGAGTTGATTGTTTTCTTCAAGAAAATCATTGTCCTCTAGAGCATCCACAAAAGTATCCTTTTCATCTTTAGATTCAAATTCCACGAGAAGTATAAGATCTTGTTCACATTCTTCCTCACTATCAGAGAACCAATCACTGTCTTCATGAGTGTAGTAACTTTTCTTAGTGCTAGACCGGTGCTTATTCCTTCTTGCTACTTCCTTCCCTTTTGTAGATGTTTCTTTATAAGGACATTTAGCAGCATAATGACCAACTCCTCCACAATCAAAACTTTTGAAAGGAAGCTTACCTCTGAACCGTCCTGTGCCAAGTTGAAGTTTCTTTACAAAATTTACCTCATCTTCTTCTGAGATATATCCTGATCCTTCTGCTTCTTGTACTTTCTTCCCTTTTGTAGAAGCTCTAAAGACGGCTTCTTTGACTTCATATATCCCTCCTCTTCTCATTTCATAAGCAGTCAGTATGCCATGAAGTTGCACCACAGTAAGATTTTGAATATCCTATTTTTCTTCAAGAGCAGAAAATTTTGACTCAAATTTTGCCGTTAGTGATCTTAAAATTTTCTTAACCAAAGTAGATTCGGCTATTGTTTCTCCCATATTTCTCATACGATTTACAACATCATCAAGACGTAAAAAGAAATTGGCAATACTCTCATTACTATGCATCTTTAAATTTTCATATTCAATTCTGAGAGTTTGGAGTTTTGAACCTTTTACCTTTGCATCACCTTCATAAATTAGAATGATTTTGTCCCATATTTCCTTTGCTATATTCAGCTGCATGACCTTGACAAATTCGGATTCAGTTAGACTTCTCAATAGAGCATTGACCGCCTTCGCATTTGTTTCATAATTCTTCTTTTCCGTCGGATTTGTTGGTACTGTGGTTGGATATTGATATCCTCCTTCAACAATGGCCCATACATCTACTCCCAGAGACTGAAGATAAGATCTCATCCTTGTTTTCCAGAAGATTAAATTGTTTCCATTAAAGAGCGAGGCCCGATAGATGCTAATCCCTCTTGGATTCCTCATCTTGCTTGATCTTCCTTCTAGGGGCTTAGATTTTTCGTAAGGACCTGCTCTGATACCAATTGTTGGGAAAAATACTGAGAGGGGGGGGTGAATCAGTATTTAGGGCATACTCAAGACTTTTTACTTTTTCTTACTTGAAAACACATACGCGACTTTCATGTAGCCAACTCGCATATACACGTGGATATACTTAATAAAACATGCGTATGTCCAGCAATCTTATTATGCAGATAATTCTTCACTTATAATATTCCATCATTCATTCGTTAGATGTTCAATAAACAGTAAGCATGAGCAGTAATAACAGAATAAACCATCACACATAAGCAACACACATGAACACCAGGATTTTAGGTGGAAACCCAAGTCGAGAGAAAACCACCACTGTCGTTGTCTCAGCCTTCAATATTTTATTATAGAGAAAACATCTTACAACCATGTATTGGCGTTGCACTATACTGCCGCAGTACCCACCGCGTACCATATAGAGCCTTTTTAAGTCTACAAAAAAGATTTTTATCATTTCCCAAAATGAATCCTTTTGGTTGTTCTATATAAACTTTTTCTTCTAGATCACCATTGAGAAATGCAGATTTAACATCCATTTGATAAACTTTGATTTGTTGAAAACTTGAAAAAGCAAGAAACATTCTTATGGCTTCAAGTCTAGCTACAGGAGCAAAAGTTTCTTCAAAGTCTATACCTTCTTGTTGAGTATACCCCTTGCAAACAAGTCTAGCTTTGTTTCTTACAACATCCCGATTCTCATTTAACTTGTTTTTGAATATCCATTTAGTTCCAATGACATTTTTGTTATGAGGTCTTGCTACTAATTCCCAAGTATGATTCTTTTCAATTTGATCAAGCTCTTCATTCATGGCTTGAACCCAACATTCATCTTTGCTAGCTTGATTGACATTGCGAGGTTCAATAGTGGATAGAAATGCCAGATAGCTAGAAGATCCCACAAGAGTCCTTCTTGTTTGTACACCTGATCCCTTATCTCCCAAAATTTGAGATTCTGGATGATTCTTTTGAACATATCTGGATGGAGCTTTTTCAGATAAATCATCTTCAGGTTCTTCATTGGGTTCACTATCTATATCATTGCTATTTGATGTAGAAGTACATAAGTCACCATCGTCTTCATTTATTGTTTGTTTTTCTTATTTTGGCGCTGCAGGAGACTCATCAATAACAACATCAATACATTCAACAATCTTCTGAAGTCTTTTATTGTAACATTTATATGCTCTACTCCTAGAGGAGTATCCAAGAAGTATTCCTTCATCTGCTCTAGGTTCAAACTTGCCAAGTTTTTCATCATTATTTTTTATAAAGCATTTGCTTCCAAAAACTCTAAAATGCTTCATAGTGGGAGGATTACCATACCAGAGTTCATATGGCGTTTTATCACTATTTACACGAACATGTGACTTGTTAAGAATATTTACTGCTGTATGTGCTGCTTCTCCCCAAAAAGTGTCAGGTGTTCCGGAATCATCAAGCATAGCTCTGGCCGTTTGTTGCACTGTTCTATTCATTCTTTCTGCTACACCATTTTGTTGTGGAGTGACAGCTACAGAAAATTGTCGTTTTATGCCATGTTGTTCACAAAATTTAAGAAATTCATTTGATGTAAATTCTCCTCCTCGATCAGATCTAAGACACTTGATTTTTAGATCTAATTCATTTTCAACTAGTGCTTTGAAGATCTGAAATTTCTCAAATGCTTCATCTTTGTGTTTAATCAACCCAATCCAACACATTCTAGAGAAATTATCAATAAATAAGATATAGTATTATTCACCACGTGGTGAATGTTTCCTCATAGGTCCACATATGTCAGTATGAATAAGTTAAAAAGGCTTACTTGATGATCCTTCCTTGGCATTAAATTTCACTCTGGTTTGCTTACCGAATTGACAGGATTTGCATATGATACTTTCAGGTAGAGTAATATTGGGAAGACCACGAAGTCTGCTTGATTTGTTGATTTGAGAGAAGCTCAGATGCCCCAACCTTCTATGCCATATCCAGTTTTCTAAAGATTTTCTCAAGTAACATTGATCTTTGCAGTTCTTTAATATATACAGGTTGCTTGGAGTTATTTTTCCTTTTATAATTGTTTTACTTGTATCAAGATCACATACCACACATTCTTTTGAACTGAATACAACTTCAGTTCCTTGATCACACATTTGACTTACACTTAAAAAGTTATGCCTTAATCCATCCACATACATGAAATCATTAGCCTTCACCTTTTCTCTTAGAAACACAGACCCTTTTCCCTTAATTACAGCAGGAGTGTCATTTCCAAATGTAACCTTCTTTTCCTTTTCTAGAGCACCATATGCACGAAGTTTCCTTTGACTATCACTCCGTCATGTGTCTTGAGCATCTAATGATCAATGTACCAATGTTTTCTTCACCCTTCGCAAATAACGCTATGCCACAATTTTCAACCCGTAATTCCTTCTTTTTCCACATTCTGGATTTTGCCAGCATGCCTTTACCGAACTTTGCTCCTGCATTCAGATTATTCATGGCCAAAGTTATTGTAATAAGCACATTCAACTTTATTTAGAAGAGGAGAAAAGTTGTTATAGGTATTCTTATTTGTTTCAATATCAATCCTTTTCTTTCTTTCTTCTCTTGTCATGATGGTTTTATATGCAACACATTGAACAACTTTATCACCAAAATTGTGACAAGAGAAACATTGTCCATTGAAGAAGAAATTTCTGCGATCATGAAATCTTCTACTTGAATTTACCCGTTGATTGTTGTTTCTTTGAAAGATATTCCTGTTGGTGTTATTTGAATTGAAATGATCATGCTCTACCTGTAATGATTCTTTATTCCCTTGCTGAGTGGCAGAATGTTGTAAACCAGCTGTAGCTGCTTTTAGATAATTTGGTGCTGAAGCCTGAGAAGATTCTCTGATATATCCAAGACCTGTCTTTATAAGAGGAGAACGTTGTACCTTGATAATATCATCTAAGGTTTTATATCCTTTAGCAAATCTAATATTCAGAGTATTTACTGTCTCAAGTTATTTTCTTAGACTCACTACTTCACACTCTAATTTCTCATTGTGTTTCTCCTTTTCTTCAAGCTGATTTTTCAGAGTTTCTATGGTTATTTTACTTTCTTCTAAGCAAAATTTGAGTTTATTGTTTTCATCAAGAAAATAACTGTCTTCTAGAGCATCCACAAAAGTATCCTTTTCTTCTGTATAACCTTTTCAAATGCCATGAGAAGTCTAAGATCGTGTCCACATTCTCCTACCATCGCAGAACCCATCACTATCTTCATGAGTATAGTAACTTTTTCTAGTGCTAGACCGGTTCCTATTCCTTCACATTTCTTCCTTTGGCAGATGTTTTATAAGGACACTTAGCAAGACAATGACCAACTCTTCCACAATCAAAACATTTGAAAGGAAGCTTACCTTTGAAACGTCCTGTGCCAAGTTGAAGTTTCTTTACAAAATTAACCTCATCTTCTTCTGAGATATATCCTGATCCTTCTGCTTCTTGTACTTCTTTTCCTTTTGTAGACTCTCTAAAGACAATTTATTTGACTTCAGATGGTCCTCCTCTTCTCATTTCATAAGCAGTCAGTATGCCATGAAGTTGCACCACAGTAAGATTTTGAAGATCATGTTTTTCTTCAAGAGCAGAAACTTTTGACTCAAATTTTGCCGTTAGTGATCTTAAAATTTTCTCAACCAAAGTAGATTCGGCTATTGTTTCTCCCAGCTTTCTCATACAATTTAAAACATAATCAAGACGTAAAAAGAAACTGGCAATACTCTCATTACTATGCATCTTTAAATTTTCATATTCAATTATGAGAGTTTGGAGTTTTGCACCTTTTACCTTTGCATCACCTTCATAACTTAGAATTATTTTGTCCCATATTTCCTTTGCTATATTCAGCTACATGACCTTGACAAATTCGGGTTCAGGTAGACTTCCCAATAGAGCATTGACCGCCTTCGCATTTGTTTCATAATTCTTCTTTTCCGTTGGATTTGTTGGTACTGCAGCTGGATATTGATATCCTCCTTCAACAATGGCCCATACATCTGCTCCCAGAGACTGAAGATAAGATCTCACCCTTGTTTTCCAGAAGATTAAATTGTTTCCGTTAAAGAGCGGAGGCCTGATAGATGTTAATCCCTCTTGATTGCTCATCTTGCTTGATCTTCCTTCTAGGGGCTAAGCTTTTTCAGAAGGACCTGCTCTGATTCCAATTGTTGGGAAAAATACTGAGAGGGGGGGGGGGGTGGGTGAATCATTATTTAGGACTTACTCAAATATTTTTACTTTTTCTTACTTCAAAACCCATACGCGACTTTCCCGAGGCCAACTCGCGTATACACGCGGATATCCTTAATAAAACATGCGTATGTCCAGAAATCTTATTATGCAGATAATTCTTCACTTATATCATTCCATCATTCATTCATTAGATGTTCAATAAACAGTAAACATATGCAGTAAGAACAGAGTAAACCATCACACATAAGAAACACACATGAACACCAGGATTTTTAGGTGGAAACCTAATTCGGGAGAAAACCATCGCTGCCTTGTCTCAGCCTTCAATATTTTATTATAAAGAAAACATCTTACAACCATGTACTGGCGCAGACTCATAACAGCACGTAGGCACCCACCTGCAGAAGGCTACAACCTTCTCTCGGTTACCAGCCTCTCCTGGAAGGGAGCTACAACCCCCTGCTCTCGTTTACCAGCTTCTCCTGGAAGGGAGATACTACCCCCTTACTGAAGGCTTTGACCCCCAGCTCCACTGCAGACCACGTTTCATCAATTTTCAAACTGGATCAAACAGCTTCAATACAACCCTTCACTTATCAACAATCATACTTTGCCCATTGCTTCCAATTGAACAGTGAAACCACTGTAACCAGAATATCAGAGATAACCCAGACTTCAGAATAGATATGCAGAATCACATTCAACCTTGAGCAGCTATAAGTTCAGATACCATATGCGCCTTTGTTTAAACAGATCCACGTATACATGCGCTTTTCACAAAACGAACCTGCATATACATATGTGCATTTTTCAGAACAACCCTAACTGCCCATACGCGCCTTTGTTTAAACAGATCCGTGTATACACACGCTTTTTATGAAATGAACCTACGTATAGATATATAAAAGATAAACTTTGTAGAACAGACCAGATCTATGAACTTACCCAGATTTCTTCAATTTCTTCAACAGATTTGCGCCAGGTCTTCAATACTTCTTTTCAGATCATCCTAGAGATTCATCATTTCCAGATCTAGAGATTTTGAACCTTCATCATATTCATAGGTGCATCATAGATTCAGATCTATCGATTAAGAACAGAGTTCAACGATACAGATAAACTTCAGAGTGAAGTATTCATTTAAAGCCCAGAAACATGCACACCTTTGCACAATGATCTTCTTCTCCTTATATAGGTTTAGCCTTTATCAATACCATGAGTCAAAACCACACTAGTTCCGATGGTATTCCTGGACGGGACCAAATAGATAATCAAGCGCTCAATACAATGGGTCAATACCATGGTAGTAACCCATGGTTTTACACATTTAGAGCGCAATTAGGCATACGCAACTTAGCACGTAATTTTCTGCGTACATACGCTACTTCGTCTAAAAAAACCCGCGTATGCATAGTGACATGTCTTATTCATCATTGCTCTGGCCCTTTCTGAAGTTTCTTTCTTCTGTACTCCTTAGCTGATCTGTAGATACATCATCTGTACATATTTGACACATAGGTTGCAACTCATCAAGTCAGTTTCCTTCAAAAACAACTTCATCAAACAGGTTGCTATCCAAAGACAACTTCATAATATCATATAGCCAATTCTCATCTCATCAAGTGGACTACCATCAAAGACAACACATGCCAACAATCTTCACATCAGATTTACATAATTAATAAACTCATCAAGCATCAAGAACAACTTCATCAAGTAGGTTTCCATAATCTTCATCAAGTGGGTTGCCATCAAGGAGCATCATATTGCCAACACTGCACACAGCAGGACTAAGGATCTCCACGCACACAGCCAGTAGGAGTCCTTATCCAAATGACCGAACAAAAGATCTAACAATTCACACTTAGCATCTAGCTTAATTCTTTTCTACCTTAAGACTCAAAATTTTCATCTATTTATATCAATTTAGCCTATGCTTCCAATGGTCCGCAAACCATGGTTTTCGGACTCTTGGTCTACCCTTGACCCATTACAATGCATTCGGGGCTTTGACCCACCCTAAAACCCCTGCGTTAGACCAATTAATACCAAAAATATACAACATTGTACAAATTTCACGACTTTAGGGGACCCTGTTCCAACAGTCCCCCTGCAAAATCTTGTGACATGTCTCGAGTCCTTATGGTGGTGAGGTCTCCACCTGCACATGTAGCAGTTTGATCGCCTCCACCAGTGGGGGTATCACTCCTTCACTCTGAGCAGTATCATTCTAGGCAATATCTACCAACTTCTGCGAAGTTGGTCCTTCTGTTGCAGCTGTGACGCTCTCCAGAGTCTGGTTCAAATTTTTAACAATGACATCAATATCCTGGGAGAGCTTGAGGGCTTCATCATCCCGTGGCTTAAGACGGCCACTGAGAGTCTTCTTCTTCTAGCATAGTTCATCAATATTATCCTGAAGGGCATGGTTAGTTAACATTCATGCCAATCGCTGAGTAGGAATCAGAGTAGGCATCGTGGCTTCTAGCTGCTCGAACGCTTCTTCCTTCTGTCATAGGTCTTGGTTGATTTCACACAAGATCGGTTCGCACTGTACCTTGGTCCATAACTGCATGGATGTATCCAGAAATTGGGCACCCTCAGAAATATGTCCTGTAATCACATTTGTAGCTGTGGTAACCAGCACAACTCACTGGGCTCGTACCTCTAGCAGTGTCTCTGGCTACAACTTGGCCTGCAAGTCTGCGATCTGCTATTCCATCTGCATTTTTACCACTTGAATCTCTGTCCTAGAGGCCTTTAATGCTACGGCCAACCCCTCAATCTTGGCCTGGGGGGTGGTTGTGGCCGAGATTTCTTATGTAACATTCATGCAGAGTCTACTAATTAAGTGTTCCAGCTCCATTTGCTGTGTGGTGGCGAGGGTACATGCAACCTGTACCTGGGAAACTTCATCATTATTTTCCTTGATTGTCTACTCAGCGTCGCTTCATGCAACAATCTAGAGAGATCCAGCTGGACCTTTGCACAGGCCTAGAATTTCACTCCTAAGTCGGGTGGACTTATCTTGAGGGTTGCACCTGGTAGGGAATAGAGGTGGATTTCCATTGTAAAAAGTGTTGTGCTGCTAGTTGCTGAGGCCGTTCGTACCTGAATCATATTTTTTTGCAGTGTGTCTATTTTCAGTAGTAGGGCTCGGAGCTCGGCTTGAAGTGTGTCGACCGTGGCTTTCTCCTGCTCTTCCAGAGCCAGCCATTTTTCTTCGGCAGCCAAGGTGACCACATCTGTGATTTTCTCGAGGTCCCATTTTGTTAGTGTAACAGTTTTGTTGCATTCTATTCGTTGAGAGCGCTGCTTCTTTCATGGTCCTTTAGCTAATTCACCAGTTCACTTTGTTCTACGGGGAGAGTCAGCACCTCCCACCTCTTGACCTCCAGTGCTGATGTCCTGATGTGCATCCTTCTGCACTACTACTTCCGCACCCTTCCCCGTACTCTTACCGGGCTGTGAACCCTTTTGTGATGCAGCTTCGACGCCCTTCCCCATGCTCTTACTTGGTCCACCGGTGTCCTTGGTGATGACAGGCGGGGTAACCTTCAGTGTGTTTGTCCCTTTAGTGCCCTTCGCACCTGTTTTGAAGCCAAGCTTCCAGTGAGGAGGATTTTGTGCAACTAACTGATCAATATCTTCATCGGTAGCCATGTAGGGGAGCGAAACCCATGCAAAATCCTTATGGCCTCGAATTTGGACATTATGCATAGTCACCTAGAAAGCAACAATGCTTTTATATTTATCATAAATGTCTAGTGACAGACACAGCCGAGAGTTGATAGCTGCTACGAGCCCACTCTGAAACAATACCCAGAATACTTAGTTGTCCTCGATGCGGTGCGCATCCTTTGAGTCCCACAAGTTTGTATAATGAGCCCCTTCGAACATGTCTTGGGTGAGCTCAGGGAGGACTGATTCCTCAGGTGCTTCCTAGGTGACCAACGCAATGAGAAGCAGCAACCAGGAATAACAAAGGCTCGTCCCTCCTCCTAAGATTCTTAGACATTGTCCAAAAACGCATCGCACAAGTATTGGGACCAATTGAAGCAGACCCCTTTCCCACATTGGCCTACTAACTGAATTACATATGCAGGGACGATGGTGACCTGGAATTTTTGCATCATCTTGCATGCCAACAACATGGTACCCAACTACGTACCAGGGTCACTGATGGATTTGATTATGAAGCCTCGAGTGTTCCGCTCCACATGGTAGGTTTTTCGCATGTATTCAACTATCCCCCCCTCATACTTCTTACCAACGTGCTCCAGAGGGTCTGTTCCTTTCATGGGAATACCATTAATTCGGTGAATGAGCACATCATCAATGGGGATTCGATCCTGGATCCACAGGCAACCATCATGAACCAGGGCAAGCAACTGACATGCCAAATAGTCCGTGATATTGTAGTGGCTGAAGTGCGGCATCCTTCGTAGATTCAAGAGCCTGAACCCGACCAATCCACACGCCCAGTGCATGGGGACAATATTTATCCCATCGTCTTCCTGAATTTTGTCAAGGTATAATTTGGGTGCAAACTCAGGGAAGGCCTCCAAATTGGCCAAGTCATGATCATCAAATTTCACGTCATGGGGCCTTCCAAAAGGTTTGCCAATGACAGGGACCTCGCCCATGGTCAGTGACATCTGCAGGTAGGTGTGCAGGCCATCAAGGCTCTTTTACCTGCGTGTGGAGGGCCTACGAGGCAAAATAAAGGGTGGCAGCCAATTGATTGGTTTGGTTGCCTGGGTCTCCTCCTGAGCAGACTGAGGTCGCTTTACTGGATTGGGAGATCATGTTTGGGGTGTCACCAACAGGGAATTTACCTTTTGTGGGGAAGTATGGGGCTTCACCCCTACCCATTTCGCGGGTTTCCCCGACCCCTGCATTTTTTCTTTCCCCTTCTTCTTCGCTTGTCTCAGTGTAGATATGACTTCCTTAGCTTCTGGCTCGATTTCTACGACTTCTTCGGATTCTTGTTCCACCGAGGTCACCGGTTTTGAGGTGTCCGCAAGATTAGTGGTTGTCATCCTAGTGTGGAAGATGAATTTTGGGTTGCTACTGTCAGAGGGCATAGGATGCTCAGACATGAGAAGGACACACTGGGCATGGAAACTCTTACAACACAAACTTTCCAAGGACAAATATGCCAAGTACAAATTATTCAGGCGATACAAAACCCTTGTCTGATCTATCCTTATTCTTTTATAGTTGCGGGGATCAATCAATGGTTGGTTGAACCTCACATGGAACCTACCATCAAGTAAACGGTAAAAAATCTTCGTAAATTGCCTCATTAAATTTCGGTCACCTGCACCTTTCAATGGTAACTTTTGTGTTTTACCTGATTTTATTGTTCCAATGGTTAGTTTTCACACCTCTTGTGTGTCCAGCGTACCCCTGCGATCCCAACGGACCTCCTATGCACCCAGCACACCTCTGCATCGCCAGCACACCTATTGGGTTCTGAGCATATGCCTGTGCCTTTGGCGTACCCCTCTGGGCTTCCAATTTTGCGGCCGCTCCCTGCACATACCATGGTTACTGTCGTGCTTGCCTTCCTTGGTGGGTATGCCCCTCTTCATACAACTACTCTAGCCATATAGTCATTTGATCCGATACGGTTTGAGCCGAATGCCATTGATATAGCCAGGTATCATATCGGCGTACAGGGTGGCTAACCAAATAGCCCCGCCATCGGTGATTTTTTTAACTATATAGGGCCTGATCCAGTGCTGTCGAAACTTCTCCGGGTGTTTCGCAAACTGGCTATCATATAACAGGACTAATTTTCCCTCCGCAAAGGTATTTTGACGAATATGTCGATCCTGCCATGCCTTATCTTGTGCCTTCTGCACTTGCTGATGGAAATTAGCAATAAAATGGTCTTCCTCCAAAGCCAGAAGCTGTGCTAAATTCTCCTCCATGATATCAGGCTCTGCCATATTCATAAAAGCTGCAATGTGTAGGCTAGGAACAATATATTCTATGGGCATAATGGCCTCCTTGCCATAGACCATCCGAAACAGTGTTTTCCCTGTTAACTTCTTACAGGAAGTCCGGTAGGCCCAAAGAACAGACAGGATGTGCACATCCCAGTTACTGCGATCGACGTTACAGACCTTAGTTAGTGTGTGCTCGAAGAATTTGTTAAAAGCTTCGACTGTTTTTTTGGCCTGAGGATTATATGGAGTGCTTTTTGCATGATGGATCCAGAATTTTTCCGTCAAGGCCTGTATTATCTCATTTATAAAGTGCGTACCTCTATAGCTCATCAAGATTTTCGAACATCCAAATCTGGTTAGAATCTGCTCAAATATGAAGTGCGCAGCGGTATTGGAGGTGCAATCCTTCACCGCTTGTGCTTCAGCCCACCTGGTTACATAATCCGTGGTAGTTATAATGTAACGCGCACCTGTCTTCTTTCTAGGTGGGTTAATAGTCCCACAAAATCGATGGCCCATTTGTCAAATTCTTGCAGGGCCATTTGCGGTTGAAGGGGCATTTCATCTCTGTGTGATGGCCTTCCTATTCATTGGCGTGTATCGCAAGCTTTACAATAGTCATGAGAGTCATTATGCAAGGTAGGCCACCATAGTCTAGATCTCAAGATATTTTGCGCCGTTGCTTTCCCTCCATAGTGACCTTCTACTACCCCATCATGGGCTTCTACCAAGATAGCATGCCATTCATGTTCCAAGATGTACCTGCACATCACTTCATATGCTCCCATCTTATAGAGATGACCTACGATGATGGTAAAATCTGCAGTGCATGTTACCAACTCTTTCTTCTATTGTACCTATTACTCAACAAGTGCCATGCCTGTAGTCAGGAATTGAATGATTTCAATGAAATGCGCATCAAATACCTTAATAGCAAACAGTTGCGCGTCAAGAAATCCTTATTCCAGGTTGGTTGGTTCCTTGCCACTCTCAATTCGGGACAAGTGATCTAGCACCACATTTAACTTCGCTAGATTGACAATGATCTCAAAGTCGTATTCCTGGAACAACAGAAGCCATCGACAGGTTTTCCCCTCGAATACAGGCTTATTAACCAGGTATTTCAAAGCCGAATGATCTGTAAAAATTTTGAAGTGTCCTCCTAATGGATAGTGCCAATACTTCTGTAATGCATAGACCATGGCTAGTCCCTCCCGCTCCCTAGTGGAGTAGTTTCGTTCTGCACCAGAGAGTTTCTTACTAGAAAATGAAATCAGGTGATCAATGTCTCCGTCTCTAGGCTGTATGAGGACCGCTGCTAGGGTGATTCTTGATTTGTCTACATGAACATGGAATACCTTTTTCCAATCAGGGAAGATGAGAATAGGCATAGAGACCATCTTTTCCTTGAGTAGCTTGAAGCTCTTCTGACACTCATCATCCCAAAAAAAATGAAACATCCTTCTTGAGCAGCTTTTACATGGGTGTTGTGATCAGTGCATACCCCTCATTTAACTTTTTGTAGTAGCCTGTATGTCCGAGGATAGAACGCAGTTGTTTTTCAGTTGTAGGTACTGCCATATTTATGATAACTGCAACTTTCGCAGGGTCAAAAGTCAATCCCTGTCAGCAGACTATAAGTCCATGAAGGATGCTAAAGGGTACAAAAAATATGCACTTCTTGATGTTCAGGGAAATATGGTGCTTTATATAGGCATCCAACATCATGCGTAGTTTTGAAACATGCTTCTTTACTAAGTCGAAGATAGTCTAATCATCAAAATAAACCTCCAATTTTTTTTGTATGAACTCCTTGAACACTGCGACTACTATTCGCGAAAATATGGAAGGGGAATTATTGAGTCCAAACGGAATGACCGTATACTAGAAGGATCCCCATTCAGTGGAAAATGTAGTTTTGCTGCGATCTTCAGGTGCGATTCTGATCTGATGGTACCCTGAGAACCCGTCAGTGAATGAGTATGCTTCCTGCCCTCCTCTGCTATCAACGATTTTATCTGAGAATGGTGTGGGAAAGGGATAATGTATGCATGCATCATTCAATTCACACAATTCCACGTAGATTCATATCTCTCCCTTCGTCTTTTTCACTTGAACCACCATCGAACTTACCCAGTCCAACTGTTTGACCGGTTCGATGATACCTGCGATGAGCATTTTATCGATTTATTCCTTAACCTTTTTCTTATACTTACGATTCAGTCGATAAGGCCACTGCTTCATAGGGAGTGCATCTGGTTTTAGCATGATGCGCATGACCCCTAGGTCCCCTGTGATCCCTTTAAGCTCCGAAAACTTCGTCGGGAATAAGTCCTGATATTTTGTGAGTAGTTCGTCAACTTTGCCTATTGTATCGTCATCCTAGTAATCCCCAATTTTAGCTGAATTAGGTTGCTCTTTCATGCCAATGTTGACTTCTCGCAGCTTCAAAGGCTTCGTAACGTCGCTAGTTTGTAGTGGGGGTCCAGAAACTGCGCGCTCTCCCTCTAAGTCTAGGATAGTGACATTGTGCAGATCTTCAGCCCACTCTTCTATTACTATATTGCGACAGCTGACAATATCTTGCATCTATGTTTCCCATGTTGGTACCCCAAGTGCTTTGTAGGGGCACGATTCATAAAAGATGAAGGTGTCTATATCCTGTAGAGCTTCGTCAAGTGCCTCCGTTCCCCCTGTTAACCAAAATTTCCATATAAATTCATCCTTTAATTTTTC
This sequence comes from Pinus albicaulis, assembly GCA_034641835.2. Classification (NCBI taxonomy): domain Eukaryota; kingdom Viridiplantae; phylum Streptophyta; class Pinopsida; order Pinales; family Pinaceae; genus Pinus; species Pinus albicaulis. The sequence goes on from CM076582.1 coordinate 1,664,895,194, forward strand.
CCAGTGACGCGTGCACTAATGTAGCTCCACATCTAGGTACCATGCAGTGGGGATCGGTCCCAAGGCATGAATGAACAGGTGAACCCATTCTAATGTAGTTCGGTCACACCACTTTTCCATCCAAGCAAAAAAGTGCTCTCGCTGGTTCCCTGGGCCAAGGAATGTCTTTATGTGCAAGTGAGCAGAGGTTTGAATCTCAAGATCATCATATCTTGATACTCTTCCCAATCCTGGAATGCCCTTTATGCGTCTCCCACCACCTCACAGGCATTGCGCGCATGGCTAGATTAAGGGCCCATAGCCTTTGGTCTCTTGGAACCTCAGCTTCATGTTCGCAAAAACTCCTTAATACTATTAGAACCATCAAAATAGGGAAGTTCTCTTACCTTTGAGGAAATCCATCGGAAGTCCTTTGTGATCCTAAGACATCATAGCACAGATACATTATGTAACAAGTTCTGCGAGTTTTCGATCTCCCCGTCGGAGTCAAAAAAACATTTGTTGTCCTTTTCCCAGCAAAGTACACCATCCGCTGTAGGATTGATCCAATCTTTGTCCCATGCATTTAACTTATAGATGTGATCCACATCCTCTTCTTCACGCACAGGCTCCGTATATCGTTCTCCTTTCGCCGGGTCTAATGGTTCTATCACCTGCGTACCTTCATTTTCAAACACCATTCTTCTCTTCTTCAAATTGATAATACCTCCAATATCTATGGAACAGTCCAATCCTAGGAGTGTAGGATAGGGATCTGCATCTTCCATAATCTGAATGACCTCAAAATCAACCCGGACCTTAACTCCTGCGATGTCTACCATGATCTTTGACAGCCTTCCCAACAGTATGATCTTCTGTTGATTGGACATGTGCAACTGGATAGTAGACCATTCCAACTTAGGTTCTCCCATTCGCTACCAAGTTTTCTTGGGCAATACATTTGCATTTGATCCCAGGTCCAAAATAACTTGATCCATTTCATAATCACCAATTTGTGTTGTTAGCCGCATTTCCCTACCAGTGTGTTTCTTATGTTTGTATAGTTTTTTCACATCCCTAAATTATATGGGTGGATTAGTTCTTTATATGAAGTTGTCTATTAGTGCTTGGATGTTTTCTACGACCTGTTTTTTGTGCAACAGCTTCATACATGCCTGCAAAAATGGTTTGATCTCATCCTCTGCTTTGAGGTTTGTGGGGGCTTGAGAAGTAGATGCCTCAGCCTTAGCAAAGTATTGCTAGGCTGCGAAAAAGGTTTCCTTTTCCTTATGTAGGTCCAAAAATTCTTGTTTGATGGATCCTTTTCAGATAAGGGGCTCAGCCGTAGCTTTCTCCTCAGCTCCCCCAGTGGCCATGCCACTATGTGTTATGACGTTAATGCTTGGTCCTTCATCTCGAGGTTATGCCTTAACCCTTTGTACTTTTTGCGTAGGTGTTTGCTACTTTTCTGACATATTTGCAATCAGGATTGGACATTCTTCAATCACATGGTCCAGTTGTCTGCAGTACCTACAATATTTCCTTGCAGGGTTCAGGCAGTCCCTCACAAAGTGCCTTATCTCTCCGCAGTTATAGCAGATCAATTTTCCTCTTCCCCTACCTTCACTTCCACCTCGGCCTCCTCTCCTGCCCCTAGTTGGGGAGCCATCTATGCTCGAGGGGGATCTTGGTGAATAAGGGTTTGATTGTACCCTATATAGTTTTCCTCACTCTATCATCAGATCATAAGTTTGGTAGTTCTTCTTATCATGTCTGGAAAAACCTGCACCAATGTTGGTTCATTTCTAGGACATACGCACCTAGATGGGGGCAGTGGTTAGTATTATGTAGGCCAGATATGCGACAATCATCACACCATAACGTTTGTCCACTTGGTCCCAGGCCCAACGAACTGGGTCCCCCCACCTGTAGGTAGTCTGCCAACAATGGGCACTAATCCTTGGTATGCCCAGATACCCTACATCATATGCATCATACATCTCGGATAACTTCTTTCCCTCGGTCCTTCCATAGGTTCTGGATCTCCATGTCCATCACCTTGTAATATTCCCAATTATCCCAAGCTAATGGGAATATTGAATTTTGTTTTTTCTTTTCTGTTTCATGAATAAAATTGTGAAGGAGGATCATAAAACTCCTAAACAATGAAGAAATCAATGCCACATGTAAACAAAGCTAAATCTGGGCTATGTAAATAAGCACCCTTAGGTGTGAAAGGGGCTAAATGTTTTGACTGGGTCAACCATGACCAAATCAACAACTCTGTCTTGGACGAGTTGCCATCAATGATACACAACACAGTTTTAGATGGAGATGGTTCATGTGAAAGGAGCCATTTCAATGAAGGTGGTTTAGGGTTTGCAAGATCTCAAGTTATAAAAGGAAGAGGATGGTAGCATGAGAAGGTTGTTGATGTGATTACATTTTTCAGAGTATATTTTTTGTTTAGACATATCTCATTCTCCATGTTGTTTAGAAGAGAATAATGTTGTTTAGCACAAGGATTTCCTGTTTAGGGATCCCATCTCTTTCCCTGAGAAGCCTATTGGAAGAGCTTTTCATTTCTTGTCCACTATCAGGCTGAAGGCCAAGCTTCTTCTTCCAACTACAATGTAGATCCTATTGAGGGTTTGGTTGTCTTTGTATACTGCAACAAGTGGAGGTTAGATATACTCAGATCTAAGCAAATATAGTGCCTCTTTTCAGTGGGAAAGTCTTCTATTCCATTGGCAAGGGAGTATTGGAACATTGGAGCATTACATCCAGATCTTGGCATCAGGCCAAACTTATCTTAAACCCTACAACGCAGTTTTACTTCCAAATCTGTGTTTTTCTATAGGTGTTGTTGCAGGGACTTTTGGCATCACTTTTTGGAGGAGTGGTTTTCATGTGTTGGGGATCGCCCTTCAAATTTTAGATCCAATTGGAGGGGATCATTATATTGCATATATTAGATCAGATCTGAATGTTCATGTATTTTTGAATATTCTTGTAGATCTGTAGCATTTCTGCAGCATTAGATCTCAGATCTACTCCTTGTACTTCATGTTTTGCTAAAAACCCCAAAGGGAATTTGAAAAAGATTCTATATAGTGTATAGATCTAACTTTTCATACACAGATCTACTCTAGATCTAAGTTTTAATCAACATCTGTTGCAGCCTAATAAAAATAACATTGTCAAGGTAGATTCTGCTCATATGTATGGTTGCTGCACCTCTTTTTGAGGATTTTTATTTGCTGGAGACTTCTAATTCCTCTTGAATATCTTATGGGCCTTGTTGTACATCTGAATTACTGTTACAAATTTTAAATAAGGGTCTCCATATTGGCCTCCTGATTGCTCTTAGCTTATTTGCGTTATAATTTCTCTACAACATTGTTTAATATTGCTGCTTATTCCCATTTGGGTATATTACAGTGGTATTAGAGCAACATCTTGGCATAGCCCATGCTTATTGAGAAGCCAATATGTCTTTTCAAGAAAATAAAATATAGAAGAAGAAGATTGATTACACTGAAGACAAAGAAGACAAGAGTAAAACCCCTTTATCTAGAAGAATGAAAGGGAAAGAGTTCTCAAAAAATCTGTTCCAAACTATGCATGAGCTGAAGAGTGAAATCAGGGGAATGAGGAGGGAAAGACATGAAGATCCCTCAAGGAGAATTGCACATGAATAAAGCCCTAATTCTTCATATTGTGTGTGTGAGCATTCAACCACACAATCAAATCTACACCGTTGTAGCATGCCTACATTCCTAGCAAGAGGAGAAGCAGAAGGAGAGACACCAAAAGAGGAGACTCTTGGTGACTATATCCAAGAATATGAATCTCAGTCTAAAATATTCAAAGAGCATCTAATATTCCCAGAGTTTTTTTAACTTAAAGAAGAAAGAATATCCAGCATATACAAGAAAAGGAGAAGGTGCATGCAACACACTTTGGGTAGAACCTTTCTACCTACATTTGATGGATCACTTGAGAGCTTAGCCAAGTCTTGGGTAAAGGAGCTATGCACATATTTCCAGTTTCACCAAGTTTTAGAAGAGGAAGCCATAAGAGTAGAAGCACTGCACCTCCAAGGTAAGGCTTATGCTTGGTGGTTATTTGAATCTTCCTCATTGAAAAATGTAAATATCTCTACTTATGCAAAGTTCACTAGGAGGTTAGTGAAAAGATTTGATTCTAAGCCATATAAAATTTCTTTGGGTGAGAAAACTAAGCCCAAGAATTCAGAACCTTCCATGATATGGAAGGATCCATGAGAATAACTCCATTCCAAAACATTGTTGAGGGGGTTAAAGATCTGCTACATGATTTTCCAAGGGCAAAGGCCCCACTTCAGCAAGAAAATTCTTCTCAAGAAGAATACATCAGGGTTCCTTTTTCAAGAGGAGATCAAGAGAAATGATCTCTTAATGAGGAGGAATTCTCCATTGATGAGGAGAAGGAAGAAGAAGAGCTGGAAAGATCCTCCAGTGTTGTGGCAACAGGAGGAGATCTATTTTTATTGGGAGATGGATGTGAAGCAATTTCTTCCACTAGGAGGACTCTTGTATATTTGCAAGAAGCTCCCAAGGATCCTACACATGGAGATAATGAGTAGCATGTGTCTATGATGATAGACAATGCGAAAAAACAATGGAGGGAATGTGTTCCAACATTGCATACAGTTTTTGGAACACACACTATGATAGATCAATCCTTTGTGATCAAGACTCTTGACACCAAGTAGATGTTGGGTGTTCATGAGTTAACTACATCTAAAGGAAGCACCTTAGACTGTGAGAACTTGTAGAAGGTAGGGAAAGAAGAACAGAGGTGGGATCACAGTGCTGTCATGATAGGAGGTGATCCACTATTACATGGGGGAGAAGATGAGAGAATTTCTCCAATTAGAAGCACTCTTGCATCCATAAGAGTGATACTCCATTATCATGATACTTCCACACATAAATTAGAGATGGATTTGCACAGTGGAAGTAGTCATAAGATATTCCCATTTGTTATTCACATGGGAATGAGCCATGAGACATCATTATCTTGTGGTAAACCACCTGGGAGACCACCTGATTGAGATTTGGTGAAATATGTTTCATGCATAGATGCTCCTTTCATAGATCTAAGGAGGAAGGGAGCACTATAAGACCATCCTACAACACTGAGAGGATGGGGAAAGAACAAGAGGAGAGAAAGTATTTTTCCATTATCACCATTATCCATTCTCTCATCTCATACTACGTTTAGAAAAAATGCTACAAGGATGAAGAATGACACCATCATGGAGCGAGGAAGGCAATCCTTGATTATGAATAATCAGGAGACAAACTAATTTGGAGAGAAATATTCCATACATGATAGAATATGGTGGTCACACATGCATACTTTGGCAAAACCAAGGGGGTTTTGGATAGATGATAGCCTTCCATGGGAGGCTAACTTCCAAGAGATTACATTTTCTTTTGAGTGTTGGCAATATGTTTCTTGTATCCTATTATATGATTGTCCTTGATGGAAAATCTCTGACAAAGGATGCAGATAATGACTGAATGAAGAACTCAGAAAACCATCAGCAGTTCTATACAAGCAGAATATAAGACTGAATGTACATTAATCGAAGCTTTGGGAGAATCGATGTTAAATCATGTGTGAATATGTTCGGTGTATTCATACATCTTGAAAAACCTCTAAAGTTGGATGGTTTTGGTCTCTTCACAACATGTGTTAAGTATGGCTGAGTAAATCTGAGTAAAGGGTTGATGGATTCGATTTCTGTAAAAGCACAAGCTAGCTAATGGATAAAATTCTGTATGGTGGATTCGATAGGGTTAACCTGCTTGATGAAGAATGAATTTGAATGGACCAGCTCGGTTTATATATAACCTGAGTTACATTAACATAACTACGTGGAGGAAGAAAAATTAAAACAAATTTATGCCTTCACAGAGAAACGAAGCAGTGACGGAATAAAGGCGGACAGAACCTTGAGCGAAGGAGAGGAACCATAAACATAATGAACAGTGAAGGGGGTTTCCAGTTTTCATCGCACCGCTTTCGATGGGCAAGCGGTATTCAAGAGGTTGGGAGTGATTCCATAGAATGAGTGACACGCATCCCTGAACGAATTTACAAAACCGCCATCACTGCGCATCATCACGCGTTAATGTCCAACCAAGGAAGCCACGCGATATTGTTGTGCGTCATCGATTTGGAGGGGAGCCATCGGACGGTGGCCATATGAGGAAGGTGCACGATGGATAACCATGGTATGATGCGAGTATGTGATTGGATCATTGATTATATATGTGGGCCCTGTTCCAAATTATATTAATTGGGACCTTTTAAACTAAGGTTTGCGGGGTTAATAAAGGATGTTGAATATGTGAATTTGGCGAAATATGAAACTTGTGATACAATGAACGTGGGTTAATATATGCGTTGATCTCACGAACACATAAACCTGGGGTCAATATATATATGCCTTGGGGAGTTCATAAATAAAGGAGGAATTGGATTAATATCTCAATCTCAGATTGAGATATTAAAAAAAAAAAAAAAGCTTTAGATTAATTATCTGATTGCAAAACCAAGAAAATAGAAAAATGAGAATTTGGTTGGGGCTTAGGTAGACCCCGCTGGATTATCTACTTGATCTTGTCTAGGAATACCATCAGCGGTTGGGTATTTTTGACTCATGGTATTATTAAAGGAAAAAAGTATATAAGGAGAAGAGGATAATTGTACAAGGTGTGCGTGCGGAGGGGTTGTTAATGAATAAATCTCTTTAAGAGATATCTTCATGATTGAAATCTGTTTACTAATAAAGCTAAATCTATGATGCACCTATGGAGTTGATGAAGAAATATCTAGGAAGATCTGCAAAGAAATAATGAAGGCCTGACGCAAGTCAGATGAAAAATTGAAGAAATTTGCTGGATCTGAGGGTTGAAGTCTTCAGCATGAAAGTGGAAGCTTTCTGCCAGTACAAGCTGGTGTTAAAATCAGGGGGTTGGAGTTCCCTTCCAGTAGTGACTGGAGAACGAGAGAAGGTTGTAGCCTTCTACATGTGGGTGCCTGTGTGCTGGTATAAGTCTGCGCCAGCACAAAATTTGTAAGAATTTTTCTTTATAATAAATATTGAAGACAGATCAGACGACAGTAGTGGTGGTTTTCTCCCAAATTGGGTTTCCACCTTAAATACTGGTGTTCATGTGTATTGCTTATGTGTGATGGCTTATTCTGTTTACTGCTTACTAAAATTCTGATGAATGAATGATGCAATAATCTATGTAACAAATTAAATGCATAATAAGATCTCTGATTAAAAAAAAAAGTTTTCAGTCAGATCTAAATACTGATTCACCCCCCTCTCAGTATTTTTCTAACATTGAGCATGTGCATAAACAAGAAGGGCAACAAGGAAGGAATGGAAACCTTCCACCTTATACCTTTGGCATGGGAGATGTCAAGGAGAAGAGAAAAAACATGGAAAACCATTCAGTTGACACATTATCAGCGCTGTCATTATTGGAGAGAATAGATCCATATTGAAAATCCCAACTATTGGTGGAATATTCCAAGGATCTTCAAACATGCATGATTCTTGATGACTTGCTACATGATGAGAGCTATTCAATCCTAGATGGAGTCATCTATAATCATGGTAGGATCTTCTTGTCTAGATCCTCCAAGCTCAAGAAGAAGTTGCTACAAAGGGCCTATGAAGAGTTCTGTTTCAACCAAACATATTCCATGAAGCTCAACAATATCATCTTGAGGAGCTACTATTGGGAGGGCTTTGAAAGAGAACTATATCATCATTTTCAAAGATGCATGTACCATGTGGAGATGGAACAACAACATGACTCTAAGGAAGAATTAAATCAGCCCTCTCTTTCTCTCCTTGAGGAAGAAGATATATCTATGCACTACTCCACTGATATGAAGAGGATTTTTGGTGAAGAACATACTCTTGTAAAACATGTTTTGCATTCTAATTATATGCATTCTTTCACCATATTTATGCAGGCCATGGCTCCAAAGAGGATTATTATATCTTGTAAACTTCATGGCCAATATGGGGCCCCAAAAATTTCTGAATTTGGCCACTCCCTTGGAAGGAAGAGGGAGGTTTTGCAACATGATGGGTGCTTTCCTAAGGCACCAAATATATCTCACACTTTCAGCTATGGTGAGATGGTATGGGCAGCAAGTAAGTGGTGGGAAAACCACTTACCACATCTAGATCTGATGCAGGTAGGAGATGCACTGCTCTGGTTCCACATGTGGGACTATGACCCACCTCCATATATAAAACATTTTGTTTGCATGTACATTGCTTTGATCCCCTACATTGATGATGTGCTTGTAATTTTTATGGGGATGTATGGAGGAAGGAGGGGAGGCATGTATGTGCCCTATGGGATGAGTATTCTTGATGTACCTTATGTTACATATTTCAGGGAGAACATTGGGAAAACCATGTTTGTTTCATGTGATCTATTGTCTCCTTATGGGATGGGATACTTGCATCTCATGAGAACTTTGGAGGAAAAAGTCATGGAGGGATGGTTTGGTGAAAACTTGGCCTATGGAGGAATTCTAACTCATGTGTGTGTCACCAAAGGAGGAATAGATGAGTTGCAGCACTCACCTTATCAATTGCTTGAGGACAAGCAACATTTTGGAGGGGAGGACTGTAATATTCCCAATTAGCCCAAGCTAATGGGAATATTCATTTATTTTTTTGCTTTTCTGTTTCATGAATAAAATTGTAAAGGATAATATTAAAACTCTTAAACATTGAATAAATCAATGCGACATGTGAACAAAGCTAAATATGGGCTATGTAAATAAGCACCCTTAGGTGTGAAAGGGGCTAACCGTTTTGACTGGGTCAACCATGACCAAATCAACAACGTTGTCTTGGAGGAGTGACCATCAATAATACACAACACAGTTTTAGATGGAGATGGTTCATGTGAAAGGATCCATTTCAATGAAGGTGGTTTAGGGTTTGCAAGCTCTCAAAATATAAAAGGAAGAGGATGGTGGCATGAGAAGGTTGTTGATGTGATTACAATTTTCAGAGTATATTGTCTGTTTAGACATATCTCATTCTCTTTGTTTTTTAGCAGAGAATAGTGTTGTTTAGCACAAGGATTTCTTGTTTAGGAATCCCATCTCTTTCCCTAAGAGGATTCTTGGAAGAGCTTTGCATTTCTTGTCCACTATCAAGCTGAAGGCAAAGCTTCTTCTTCCAACTACAACGCAGATCCTATTGAGGGTTTGGTTGTCTTTGTAAGCTGCAGCAAGTGGAGGCTAGATCTACTCAGATCTAGGAAAATATAGTGCCTATTTTCAGTGGGAAAGTCTTCTATTCCATTGGAAAGAGAGTATTGTAACATTGGAGCATCATATCTAGATCTTGGCATCAGGAAAAACTTATATTAAACCCTACAGTGCAGTTTTACTTCCATATTTGCATTTTTCTGTAGGTGTTGTTGTAGGGACTTTTGGCATCACTTTTCGAAGGAGTGGTTTTCATGTGTTGGGGATCTTCCCTTCACATTTATGATACAATTGGAAGGGATCATTATATTGCATATATTAGATCAGATCTGAATGTTCATATATTTCTAAATATTCCTGTACATCTGTAGCATTTCTGCAGCATTAGATCTCAGATCTACTCCTTGTACCTCATGTTTTGCTAAAAACCACAAGGGGAATTTGAAAAAGAGTCTATCTAGTGTACAGATCTGAAATAGATCTAACTTTTCATACATATATCTGCTCTAGATCTAAGTTTTAATCAACAACTGTTGCAGTCTAATAAAAATAACGTTGTCAAGGAAATTTCTGCTCATATGTATGGTTGATGCACCTCTTTTTGAGGATTTTTATTTGTTGGAGACTTCTAATTCCTCTTGAATATATTATGGGCTCATTGTACATCTAAATTACTATTAAAAATGTTAAATAAGGGTTTCCATATTGGCCTCCTTCTCTTACTTAGCTGAATTGCGTTATTTCTCTGTAGTATTGTTTAATATTGCTGCCTATTCCCATTTGGGGATATTACAACAGCTGCCCTTGGATTTGTTGTACTCTCAACTGGGTATCATCTCTTAGTGTAGCTTCCAATTTCATAGCCATCTCCAAGGCCTTTTCCTGCGACTCAATGGATTAATGACCCATAGGTACACGTTTTAGGATTCTGTAATGAGCAAGATTGGCAAAGTCCGATCACAGAGTTAACATCATTTCAACCAACTTTGGGATTCTAGGATCTAGCCCTCCTGAATCCGGAGAGGGATCTCTCCAATATGTACAAAGATGGATATTGTCTTTGAAAAGCTTAAGGTAATGATATTAGGCTAGTTATGAAGACCAAGGGTTTTGTTTTGTTTTGTTTTGGATGGTTGAGCATGAAATGTTACTTGAGGGGAAATTCCTAAGTGAAAAAAGTTTCAAAAGTGAGAAGTTGCAAGCAAATAGAACAGATTTGGCAGACAGATAGATATAACGCTGGTTTTTAGTCCATTGGGCTATGGAGTCATATCTAGGCTTTAATTGAACAACAACATCAAGTGTGATCCAAGGGGCAAGTCATCTATGTCTAAGGATTTCTTTAAATTTTGATTTATGGAATGGAGTGATACATCAAGAAGGGGAATTTAAACAGATGCAGAACGAAGAGCAGCCTAGGATCTGATAAGTACTTTTAAACCCGTCAGCCTTTGACAAACACTTTAAGAAGGACACGAAAGCAGACTAGGATCTGGTAAGTACTTTTAAACCAACCAGCCTTTGACACACTTCCAATAGAAAGCATACAAAACAAGGGGAAACACAAAGATAACACAGAATGGTCTAAGATCTAGCAGGTGCTTCTAAACTAGCCAGCTTTTAACACATTCCAAGGGAAACAATCTGTTAGTTATGCAGACAAGTCTGGGACCAGGGCTAACCATATCTTCCTTCGGTTCATCATCACATAACATATACTGAAAGTAACATTCAGAAATAATATTCAGCTAGGACGATAAAATGAGGGAACGCCAGCATTCTCATGCCTAAACTGAATTAAGTCATTCCTAAATAACACAGATTGGAAGAAAACATTCAAATAAAGATTTCTCAGCCAGAGAAGGTTACTGATATACAGTAGGTCCTAACCCTGTTTAAACTGTTCTTTACAGTGGAAAATGAAACAAAATGAAAACAGAAATAAAATAACAAGTTACAAATGAGAATAACATCACCGTCAACATAGACCAGGATCCCATAAATCATCTTGTATTGATGTTCCAAACCAGTTACAATCTTTAAGTCCAATGGTTCTTTACAGCTTCAGGCTTCTCAGCTCAACTTAGGTATTTTCTCTTACAAACAGAGCTTACAGTAGCTTCAGAAAACTATTTACATGCTACAGATATGCAGTGACCAATAGTTTCTCATCTTCTACAGAAGTATTTATAGAAGAATGAGGAGGTGAGATCTGATAAAAGATCTGCTAAAGTAATTAATACAGATTCAAGACTTCTTGGCCCTTTGAGGGGCTCGATGAAGAAGCTTACAGGTGGTTCTCTGTATTAACTATTTTACATTAACTATCAGGTCTGCTGGAAAGAATTTGTTGACCTTTGAGGTTTGGCGTGAGGTTGAAATAACTCTGCAAATATTTCTCACATTAAGTTCCTTGCAGAAGTAACTTCTCAGTTGCGTTGAGGCAAAACATCTTCCTTTGCAATAACTTCGGCCCTGGTTTGAAAGGTTTAAGGCAATAGGTGGCGTTTAGTCGCTGGGAGGAATCAATTCGCCTCCTTTTTGTGGCGATGGAGGGTTTGCTGTCACTAAAACACTTTAGGTATTCTGCAGACTGTGTTTTAGATTGGGGGATTAGGCTTTTGATAACAGTCTTAGCTCTAATCCCCATAAAAATGTCTTCAATTCTCTGTGCTGGCACATTTCTGGTCTTCTACAGCTAATACTCTTTGACTGTGCCGGATTGTTGGTGCTTCGCTGTTACACAGGGTTGCGCAGGGTTATACGGCATCAATGCCTCATGAAACACTGATGAAAACGTGAATTTGACACCTGCGAAACGATTTCCTTTGATAAATCGAAGGAGGGAGGGTCGTCACCCTCATCTTTCGAATTTCATCTGAATATAGCGAAAAACGTTAAACCCTGCAAAATACAAACAAAAGTTATGAAATCCTGCGTTTATAGGTTAAAATGCATTGGAGGATGTGCGGAGGAAGCAAGGCCGTTGGATGGCATCATCTAACGGTCGGGATTAATTGGAGAAATCATAGAATGGTGAAAAAAGATAAAATCTAAGCCGTTGATCGCGCAAGATCGACGGTTGGGAGAAGGCAGCGGAAAAACCTTTGTAAACAATACAATATGACGTTTTTTAATTTTACAAAGGAAAAAGGCGCATTTTATATGAGCGGCGAGGGGATCGTACGGTGGGCCCGGTGGGACTGATCGCAAATCGCAAAAGTGGAAAACGCGACGGCGGATTATGCGACGGAGAGAAAATGCGATATTGCGATTATGCGATGGGCGGAAACTGCGATGGATCGCATCGCAAATATTTGCGATGGCTCTTTGGAGGAAAACTGAAAATTGCGATCTGCGATGGATCGCAGTGCAAATATTTGCGATGCATCAGTTTAAAAAATAACAATTTGGAAATTCTGCGATCTGCGCTTTGCGATAAGCGCCAAAGGGTTAAAACTTGGTTCCAGGGTGCGGGCGTATGAAAGAAAGGGGCTAAGGGCTTAAGCTCGAGGGGCTTAAGTCCTATACATAAAAACATGTATTTTCATGGTTTTTGAAGGGTTTCTTGAAGGAAATGAAGGTTTCGGTAAGGTTAAAAAGTGGGTTTTTAACCTTATAAAAGGGATTTTAATGAAATGGAAAGGGAGAAACATGAAATTGTGGGTTTTTCATGGGAATTGGAGAATAGAAAATGAGGTTAGTGAGGAAGAAAAGGAAGGGGACCAAGGGGTTCTGCAGCAGTATTTAACTTGGGATTTTTGAAGGATTTCAGAGGCTTTTAGGATGTAAATAGCAATAAGGGATTTGGACAGAGGCATGAGGCCTTAGAGAGACTTCAAGAGCCAACAATTTTTAGTGATAAAATTGTTCCTTGGAGGCTCCAAAAATATTTAGCCACCTTTTGGTATAACAAAATATTATAGGTGGCTAACAGTGGCTCCACTTGGGGATGGTGCCTTCTTGAAGGCATCAAGAATTCAGACTTGATTTCTCTGGGACGCTGACTTGTGCCTGATCCATTGGATTGCTCTTCTTTTGTTGGATGATCTTGTTTTGCTTTTGAAAAATAATATCAGTTATGAAAGAATACTGGACTTCATCAATACAACTTTCTACCTACCCAATCCTACTGATCTAACATTTTTTCTTCATCAGAGTGCACTTGGATTGGCAAACTCTATTCACACATTTTATTCTTTTGAAAACAGGAAATCTAATCTATTTCTACTCCTTATTTCTCCCTGAACTCAGATTAAACAATTGAGCTTAGATATTTCTCTACCTAATCTACTGTCTGTTGGGATTAAACTGTCCAACAGACTTTCATTCTCTAAATTCTACAACATAAATTTAAAAACAGCCAAGTCAAGATTAAGCTGTTTGACTTGCTGTGATCTATGGCATAAAACAAGCTGCACATAGATTATTATTTGCAGAAAATTAAAATCAAAATGGAAGGCTTAGGATCTCAAAGTTTCTCATCACGGCCTTCTCTCTTCTTCACAGCTCTGTTTTTGCTTTTGTTTGAGCTATTCTTTCTTTTTCTCTGGTTCAGATTTTGAGCTAATTAGAACCAGATTTTTACATCTTCTTGACTCAGAAAATAAAACAAGTGTGAGTCATTTCTCTTTGGGAAACTCAAGTTCAGATTTTAAGTTTGTTTGAACCTTCAATTTCTATCCTAATCTATCTACTAATAAGCCAAGATTGAACAATTTGGCAAATTGAATTCACTATCCTAGCAGCAGAAAAATTTAAAAGCTAATTACTCAAGATTAGGCTGTTTGACTAACTAGAAGTGTGTTTTGCAGGAGTGGCATTTAAGTTTGCACACTTTCAGATTTGTTTCTCTTTTTGATATGGGGCTATACCTTTATTGCTTTGTCAATTTCCCCTCTTTTCATTCTTTCTTTGTTTTTGTATTTTTGAATTCTTGATTTTTCTCCAAAGTAGAAAACAACAACTAACTACATGCTCAGAACTGAGCTTTATTGACATTCCTATCTAACCTATTCTAAACATGGAGTATTTACATATTCATATGATACAAAAGTGCCAATGCAGCCAGCTGAGTAATGTCAAGAAGAAGAAGAAACTCTGGCTGCTTGTCAGAGGTATCCATAGTATATTTTGAAGATTAATCTTCAAAATCGAGGCTATCACAGAAGGTGATAGCTTCTCATGTCTCTGGCTCTTGCAAAGGATCACTGCTTGATAATTTGAGCCAGTTGGGATTTCCACACACTCTTCCATAGGATCAACAAAGAAAAGATGAAGATTCTCTTCTTTTTGGTCCTCTATGTCCGGTAGATTGTCCGCTTCCAAGATTTGAGCTTTGAGAAGCATATCTTCAGGAAGTTGCTTAGAAGCTTCGTCATCTTTAACCTGCACAATAGCAAACTATGAAATTTTTTCTTTCTCTAAACATATGCTTGCTTCTGATATAAATTCAGGTTCCTTAAATGACAGACTAATATCAGTGAAGGGAGAAGTTTCTTCTTGAGAAGATGATATATCCACAGCAGGATAGTCTTCTATCTGTTTTTCTCCTTCATCTTCATCATCTTCTGAACTGGAGGACTCATCATATTTGACAGTGTTGTCCTCTTGTGGCCCTTGTATGCTCGTATTCAGTGGACTAAACTATGTGAAGAGGTTATTATATTCTTGAGCAGGCGAGTACTTAAAGGTTTCCTCTTTTTCAAGAGGAAGATCCTTTTGCTCAAAAATTTATTTATTGCTCTTCTCTTCGCCTTCTGAGTTGAAAGGCTGCTGATTTTCAATTATGTGAAAGCCATTAGTGATGGATCAAAAAGGATGTTTTTGGCTTTCAAGCTAGTGATGGTGAAAATGATAACACCAATCAAACACTGGTTGCCCTGCATGATTATTTTTTTCTTGGAACTCATCATCATCATCAGACTGATCAAAATTTGGAAATTTATCAGAATAAACAATTTCATCAGCCAAACATATTGGATTCTCAGCAGGTCCCTTTTTATTTTGATCTACAAAAGAACTTTCTAAATCTGTACAAAAAATTTCTCTAGGTGAATGGGCAAGAGTGCTTATTTTGAAAAAAGTTTCAGAGACTGGCTGTTTATTAATAGTCTGATCTATCTCTTTTTCTATCAAAGGAGAAGATGTTTCTATATTCTTTTGAACAAAAGGACAGCAGTTCTCTGTTTCTTGTGAAGACTAGTTTTGAGGCTAGATGTCTTCTTGAGCCTCGGCTACAAGGGATGATGAATCAATATTTGAGTTTTCATGGATATCTTGAGGGATGTTCTTTATTTCTTGGATCATCTCTTCCTCGACTGATTCATCTATGCTTTTAAAATTTTTCAATAGGAGATTAAACTCGTGAATGGCTATTAAAAGATCTTCAGGATGCATTTCTTCCAAAGTTTCCTCATTATCTATAATGTGTTGGGTGATGTTTCGCGATGGATCATAATATATTGCACCCAATGATAATGATGTAGTGTTTTCTTCAAAGTTCTCATAGAACACATATTCA
The DNA here is from genome assembly GCA_034641835.2 of Pinus albicaulis. NCBI lineage: Eukaryota > Viridiplantae > Streptophyta > Pinopsida > Pinales > Pinaceae > Pinus > Pinus albicaulis. The sequence goes on from CM076582.1 coordinate 1,664,911,008, forward strand.
AGGTCTCTTAAAGAAAACAAGCTACTAGATCTTAAGCATTCATACCAATCCCTAGCTTTTCCTTCTAATGTTAACATGAACATTTTCATTAGGCAGTCTTCATGCCATTCAAATTTCAACCTCCATACATGTATGTGAAATTTGATAAGATGTAATAAAGGGTCATCAAAATTTTCACCTTGAAAAACAGGCAGGTTGTCATCCCAATTCACCTGGGGCATCTTATGTGGAAACCCAGGGATATGATCTCTACTCATTGGGGCATATCTTCGTTGTATTCTTGGAATCATGTTTGTAAATCAAGAAAGAGGTCACTGTGTCTGGTCAATCAGTTCAGGGTCTTCTACCAGTGGAGTCATTTGGTCTTTTGGGAGTTTCAGAGTGTGGAGTCGCCAGGTGGAAAATTTTTAGCCCCAAAGGAGGTAAAATGTTTTATGGTTCCACCACCATGTTTATTAGATACCAATCTGAAATATTTTTTGGTTTTTCTGAGTTTCTGTGGTTGTATGGAAAACTAAAGAGTCTATAAAAGCTGGCCAAGCAACTATGAACTCAAAAATATTCCCCAGCGGAGTCGCCAGAAATGTTAGGATTCTGTAATGAGCAAGATTGGCAAAGTCTGATCACAGAGTTAACATCATTTCAACCAAATTTGGGATTCTAGGATCTAGCCCTCCTGAATCCGGAGAGGGATCTCTCCAATATGTACAAAGATAGATTTGTCTTTGAAGTTTAAGGTAGTAGTATTAGGCTAGTTATGAAGACCAAGGGTTTTGTTTTGTTTTGGTTGGACAAAGATAAATGAAGGTGAAGGAAGTCTAAATGAAGGGTGAAGATGAATGAAAGAGAAAATTGATTCATCTAAGAAGATAGGAAAGAAATAGCTTCAATCCATTGGGCTATGGAGTCATAGTAGGGTTTTAATTGGAGTAGAAAGAGGCAAGAGTGGTCCATGGGGCAAGTCATCTATGTCTAAGGATCTCGTTAAATTTTGATTTATGGAATGGAGTGATACATCAAGAAGGGGAATTAAACAGATGCAGAACGAAGAGCAGCCTAGGATCTGATAAGTACTTTTAAACCAGTCAGCCTTTGGCAAACACTTAAGGAGGACACGAAAGCAGACTAGGATCTGGCAAGTGCTTTTAAACCAACCAGCCTTTGACACACTTCCAATAGAAAACATACAAAACAAGGGGAAACACAAAGATAACACAGAATGGTCTAAGATCTGGTAAGTGCTTCTAAACTAGCCATCTTTTAACACATTCCAAGGGAAACAATCAGTTAGTTATGCAGACAAGTCTGGGACCAGGGCCAACCATATCTTCCTTCAATTCATCTTCACACAACATATACTGAAAGTAACATTCAGAAATAATATTCAGCTAAAACAATAAGACGAGGGAACGCCAGCATTCTCATGCCTAAACTGAATTAAGTCATTCCTAAATAACACAGATTGGAAGAAAACATTCAAATAAATATTTCTCAGCCAGAGAAGGTTACTGATATACAGTAGGTCCTAACCCTGTTTAAACTGTTCTTTACAGTGGAAAATGAAACAAAATGAAAACAGAAATAAAATCACAAGTTACAATAAGAAAAACATCACCGTCAACATAGACCAGGATCCCATAAATCAACTTGTATTGATGTTCCAAACCAGTTACAATCTTTAAGTCCAATGGTTCTTTACAGCTTCAGGCTTCTCAACTCAACTTAGGTATTTTATCTTACAAACATAGCTTACAGCAGCTTCAGAAAACTATTTACATGCTACATATATGCAGTGACCAAAAGTTTCTCATCTTCTACAGAAGTATTTATAGAAGAATGAGGAGAAAAGATCTGAGGAAAGATCTCTCAGGACAATTAATACAGGTTCAAGACTTCTTGACCTGTTGAGGGGCTCGAGCGAGAAGTGTACAGGTGGACTACTGTATTAATGTTCACAATTAATATCAAAGCTTGGTGGGAGCTTTATTTGACTTCGAGGCTTTGTGTGCTGTGTGGAGTAACTTCTGCAGATTTTCATGCATTTACTTCCTGGCAGAAGTAACTCCATAGCTACGCAGAGGCGAATATCTGATTTTCTTCAATAACTTCGGCCTCTGTTTTGAAAGGTTTGAGGCAACAGGTGGCTCTGTGGTAGCTGAGGAATCAATTTGCCTCAAGATGTGGTGGTGGAGGCTTTATGTCTGATAAAACACTTTAGGTTTTCTTTAAAATGTGTTTTGAGTTGGGGATTAGGCTTTTGATAACCGTTTTAGCCGTAATCCCCGTAAAACTATCTTCAATTCTCTGTGTTGGCACATTTCTGGTCTTCTACAACTGATACTCTTTGACTATGCCGGATTCTTGGTGCTTCGCTGTTACACAGGGCTGCGCAGGGTTATACGGCATTAATGCCTCATGAAACACTGATGAAAACGCGAATTTGACACCTGTGAATGATTTCCTTTGATAAATCTAAGGAGGGAGGGTCTTCACCCTCATCTTTCAAATTTCATCTGAATATAGCAAAAAACATTAAACCCTACAAAATACAAACAAAGTTATGAAATCATGCGTTTATAGGTTAAAATGCATTGGAGGATGTGCGGAGGAAGCAAGGCCGTTGGATGGCATCATCCAACGGTCGGGATTAATTGGAGAGATCATAGAATGGTGAAAAAAGATAAAATCTAAGCTGTCGATCGCGCAAGATCGACAGTTCGGAGAAGGCAACGGAAAAACCTTTGTAAACAATACAATATGACGTTTTTTAATTTTACAAAGGAAAAAGGCGCATTTTATATGAGCGGCGAGGGGATCGTACGGTGGGCCCGGCGGGACTGATCGCAAATCGAAAAAGTGGAAAACGCGATGGCGGATTATGCGACGAAGAGAAAATGCAATATTGCGATTATGCGATGGGTGGAAAGTGCGATGGATCGCATCGCAAATATTTGCGATGGCTCTTTGGGGGAAAACTAAAAATTGCGATCTGCGATCTGCGATCTGCGATGGATCGCAGCGCAAATATTTTTGCGATGAACACCTTTAAATGAAACTGAAATTTGGATTTTCTGTGATCTGCGATAAGCGCCAAAAGGTTTAGAACTTGGTTCCAGGGTGCGGGTACATGGAAGAAAAGAGGTTAGGGGCTTAAGCTCGAGGGGGCTTAAGTCCTATACATAAAAATATGTATTTTCATGGTTTTTGAAGGGTTTCTTGAAGGAAATGAAGGTTTCGGTAAGGTTAAAAAAGGGTTTTTTAACCTTATAAAAGGGATTTTAATGAAATGGAAAGGGAGAAACATGAAATTGTGGGTTTTTCATGGGAAATAGGGAATAGAAAATGAGGTTAGTGTGGAAGAAAAGGAAGGGGAACAAGGGGTTCGGCAGCAGTATTTAACTTGGGATTTTTAAAGGATTTCAGAGGCTTTTAGGATGTAAACAGCAATAAGGGATCTGGATAGAGGCATGAGGCCTTAGAGAGACTTCAAGAGCCAACAATTTTTAGTGATACAATTGTTCCTTGGAGGCTCCAAAAATATTTAGCCACCTTTTGGTATAACAAAATATTATAGGTGGCTAACAACACGCAGGTGAGGTAGTAACATAGCAATGAACCATTCCTTGTGTTGCTTGTCATCATACATAAATCCCCCTTCTCTAATTACTTTCTTTAGCTGTTGGTCAGGTTCCTATATAGACTTAGAGGGTCCTTGCTTGAAATATTTCAAGTCATTTACTATCTAAGAGTAGGATTTTGGCTTCTTGAACTGTTGTTTTAGGGCATCTTTAATACTTTGAATGGTTGCATTCACATGTTGTGCTATGTATCCCATTTACTAGTCCAAGGTCCTTCCTTCAAAGGCAAGGGATAGTTGTTCCCTTTTCACTGCATCATCGACCACATTCTGTGTAGTCCATACTGATTCTACGACAAAATAGAATCGATCCATATCTTCGTACCCTACTGTTGTCCAGGTAAATCCCCTCTGTGGACAGAGGTGATCCCTCTAGCCCTAGGGTGGGTCTAGCAACTATGGGAACATACTAACATCTACCTTCATATATTGTAAATGAAATTCAGAGTGAGGAAGATGACCTACCTTGTCCTGATGTTATGTTGTCGTCTTTCGTCGAAGCTTCTTGATCCGTTGCTCTTCTCAAGCTTGATACACGCTGCTACCAACGTTCGATTACCTGTACAGACAGTCAAGACACCATGACAAGCATAAAATCACAACAACCATAAAATAATTAAAACCTATCTAACTGATCAAGGAATGTTATTAATCTCATTATAAATGTAAACAAGAGTGGAAGATAAACATCAGATGCATTTTATTATGATAAAGACAAGGGGATTTTACAACCAAGCCTTGATGTTGAGGCTCTCCTTCGGCAGGTCTGTATCCAAGCATGTTTGCCACACCCTCATGAACAAAGGTCCAAGATCTCACTATGTTCTTAACACACACAAAAAATCACACTGTGCACTATTCTCCTGAAGCTATGATTGCTTCTTCTCTATGCTAACTTTTTCAGCTATCTGTTCAACTAGCATATGTTTAGCTAGCACATCAATGTAAGATGGATATATTTATAGAGGAGAGGAGGAGGTTGGGATCCCTACAAAGGTGGAAGGGAGGCCTATCCTTTAGGAGTGTTCCAAGGGAGGTGGAAACTACTAACTAAAGGAGGGATTCCTTGGTTGTTTTAGTTCAACCACTCCCATTGACTCATCCTTGAGGTGGTTGGAATAGAACCTCTGCCTCTATTTTAAAAAAAAATCCATAAATAGCTTGGTGTGGGTGCTTAACTAGGACAGAGCACCAACTGGTGCAGGCTCAGTGTTAATTTTCCTAGTTGGCGCAGGAGTGTAACTGGCTACTCACGCCAAGGAAAAAATAGGAATTTTTACAGCTCTGCTTAGGGAATTGTCAACAAGAAGAATGTTTCTTTCATCAAAAGGGATGCAAGGATGGTATTTGAAAAGCATGACACTGCTTATTGGTCACAGAAATGACCCTCCAATGGGCAAGATGGGAATTGTAGGGACAGTGACAAAATACTGTGTAACAGATGCCCCCTAAAGTATGAAGTCCGAACATGAGGGGTGAAATGCTTTACAAGTACGTGCAAGGAACCAGACGCTGCTGTCAAGAGACCTGAAAATAAAGAATAGATACATATACATAACTGAAATATCTGTTGAAAATACATGAATCCATGGTATAGGCACAACTATCAATCAAGAAGAGGATCATGTGCATGGATCCTTGGCATGGACGCAACCATCTGAATGAAGGGATCATGTGAAATAGATCCAAAGTATGGGTGCAGCCATCTGTATAGAGAGGATCAAAACTAGAGAACCAACGGTATGGTCGTAGCCATCCATCTAAAGAATCATGTATATAATCATGGATGACTCATCACTCCTCGCAACCTGGACTTTTGTGATCGAAGCCCAGGGTCTTGCACTCCAACACCACCCGATCAAAGTATAAATTCCAACATGTGAATAGATGTGTTGAAGTCAAACATGTTAGAAAATCACTTGATTATCGGTCAATGATGTGAACTGTTAACAAGTGCGAGAGAAACCACCAATAATGACAATGGCTCTCAAGGTACAACTAATACAATCCACAGAATGTGAACAATGAGATGAAGTCGAACACCTGTGAAATCACCTTATCGAATGCCAATGATGTGAACCTGTAGTCAAATGTGAAGAACTTTCCATTAGGGCATGCAAGATCTGAGGTACCAGAAAGGAGTCTCTAGATCAACTTCCTGGATAATGAGCTGAAGTTGACAGGAAGCGATCCATCGAAGAGGTCATAATGAATCCCACATCATCGCCACAAAATAGAGAAGATAATATGAGTGTAAATCAAGACTAAAATAGAGGATCAAGAATGTACAAAGTGCAGAAGGATTTTCTCTTGAACATATTAGCGAGATGACTCTAGAATTTGGCAGCATTTGACTCAAATAGGATTAGAGGTCATGTTGATAAGATTTGTAATCGAATGAAAGGAAAACGAATCTTCCAAACTGATGGAGGAAAAGTGACAGAATGAAGATATCCCAACCCAACACGAACTACAGATAAGTGTCATGTTCAAGAGTGACATACTACCGACACAACTGATGAAAAACTTCCATTTTCCCCCACCATTTCTGGCGAGTACCTCTTTATTTTTACACAAGCTTGAAGAGGATACCATATGATTGTCATATAATTTTTTCGTTTGGACAAATCCAACCTAGTACATTTTACGAGCCCTAGGAAGGAGGAACTTGAGTAATGTCATGATGACTGTATCTAATGTCATTTAGTTTTAACGAGTCTGACAAAGGGAAAAATCGTCATCTTTTCATGTTTAGAGAGTTTGAAAAGAAAGAAGAAAAGAAAACTTCATCATGGCCCTTTTCGTAAGTAGTCTCTCAGATCTGAAAAGGTAGAAAACAATATCTCAAAGAACCTCTTAGTCGTGATAGGCTAAGGTATTCCTTTTTCGTAAATAAACTATCCCAGCTCGAAAAAGTGGTAAACGTATACTAGGTAGATATCGTTTCGTAGCCATTTAACGAGTTCAAAATGACAAGAGTCTCTGCAATCTTTTCTATTTTCGAGAGTCAGAAAAGCATTGAAAGTTGACTCCTCCTGGAGGAACGAGTGGTATAAAGGATAGCAACTAGTTCTGGTGATGGTGGAACTACTCAGAACAAGATAAAGGTCAAGAGGCTGGCTAACAAGACCACTCATCACAGTGATTCCTCAGGAATGGGTGAAACAACCAAGTGAAGGCATATGATCAGCCAATCAAATAGTGACGATGGAGTGAGAAAACCAAGGCTCACTTGGCAAAAACATGTTGATAAAATTGAAATCACAAGAGGTAAAATGGGAATGGTTTCATTTTTACACAAGCTTGAAATCAGGAAACTCTGCTTGAAGTTGGTTTCATTTTTACAAAAGCTTGAAACAAAGATAAACTATGCTTGAAAACAGTTTCATTTTTACACAAGCTTGAAATGGAAACAAACTATGCTTGAAAAATTAAGCATGCCCCCAACATGGTAACTCAATTCGAGGTACATGCCCCCCAAGCTTCAGTCCATGCACCTGAGTAAACAGATGGAGGGAGTGAAG